>CM076910.1:34456917-35081917 GCA_039519145.1 Kokia cookei
TCTGCGAACTAAGATGAAAGATAGATTTTCTTTTTTCATTTTAATAAATTATTCCAAATGCCAATCTTGGATTTTTATGATATGGGTTTGTCACCGTTCTAAATGTCGTTTTATTACTGCCTTCCTTTCAACTTCCCATTCATAATTTTCTGTGCTTTTGATTAAACTTTCTGAAAATTCTTACCCAAACCAGAATTACGGGAAACTAAAAGTCAGGATCATGAGTTCACAACAAAGTACAACAAAGGAAGAGGAAGATTGCTTACGGGCAATTCAATACGTTAATTCAACAGTGCTTCCTTTTGCTTTGAAAGTCGCCGTGGATCTTGATTTATTCGAGATTATAGCAAAATGGGGTCCAGGTTCCATGGTTTCTGCTGCTGAGATTGTCTCCAAACTTCCGGCTAAGAACCCTAATGCTCCCGAAATCATCGATCGTATACTTCGATTTCTGACGGCCCATTCGGTCTTGGATTGCAAGCTTGTTACCGATGAAGACGGGAACACGACGAGATTATATGGTATTGCTTCAATCGGCAGATACTTTGTTCAAAATGAAGATGGAATTTCCGTAGTTCCAATGTTGCATTTGGCTATGGATAGACATATGATCGAGTGTTGGTTAGTCTTCTTTTTCTTTGACTCTTTATATCATATTTTTCCTAACATCAGTCATTTAACCCAGAATTTCTCGTAAAGACACATCTTTCTTCCCTTTCAAAAATATTAAAGTAACTTAATCTTGGTCCATTTCGAAAATGAGTAATTAAAAATAATTAATCACTGTAATTAATATTTTTCATTAATTATACATAAATAGTGATATAGTAATACTAAAATTGTAAATATTGATCTCTTAATTTGTTAATACTAGACATATAAATATTGCTTGACCAAAACAAAGACCTGTAAATATTGAGGGCTTAATTTGTTAATATTAGGCATGCAAATATTGCTCGACAAAAAAAAAAAGCCATGTAAATATTGAGAGTTTGATTTGTTATTATATCAATTAAAATTATATACAGTTGACGAAAAACATTAATTGTAGCGATTAATTTTCCTCAGTTACTCACTTTCAAAATTTACAAAGATTAAATTACTTTAAATTTTTTAAAATGCCCAATTTTTTCTCAATATCAAAATTTAGAGGGACTGAAGAAATGTTTTTACCATTAAATTTCAATTATATATATATATAAGAATATTATCTTTATCTTATATGATAAAAATATTGGTCAATTCAAAATTTTATATACATGTTAATTACGCTTATTGTTATGTATTCAATTGTTATATTGTTAAGAAACTAATCATACAAAAAGTCTATGTAATAATAACTTAGCTTTACACAAGTATAAATTGATTCATTCAATTGGTATATTTTTATGTTATTTGTCCTATTTTAAATTGTGATTATGTATATCTATGCTATTATAAAACATCTGATTAAGTTGGTGTCACAGGTTAATCGGGTACTAATTTAATTAGAAAATAACTAATCCATTTTTTTATTAAATGACTACTATAATTTTTTTGGTGTTTTTTTTTTTATACTTTTATATAGTTTTTAAATAAAATAACTCTTACCACCTAAAGTCATTAATTGCTTGAACTATCAAAGTTGAATGGTAGTGCTTGACGACAGTGATCACTACGACTTGGCATTACGAAATCTATGTAAAAAGAATAACATATATCTCACTACTTAAAGGTTAGAAGACTCACCTTTAAATTTTGTTCCTGAGAATTTAGATTGTAAACTCTAATGATTTTGCAATTCCACAGTGAACAAAACAAAATGCTCTCAATAAAGCTCTCTACTAAACCTAGACAAACCACAAAGAATATATATGTTTCGACTTACCAACATTGAAATTAAATTAATACAAAGCCACCCCTTAAAAATAGCAATTACATAGGATATTGATAAAACCATAATATGATGAAGATATGATATTTTTAAAAATCAGTAGCACGATCTCAATCAATTCTCCACATGACACGAGTTGAATTGATTCACTTGAATCCAAGTCGATCTTCAATAGCCACATATTACTTTTCATAGATGGACCATAGTATCTTCAACTATTAGCACATTCACTAGTCCAAAGATTTTGCTTCATTAAATTAGCAAGTCAATTATGGCAAGTAACTTCACTGTCTCAGTGGCAGTTTGCAGTGGGTACTACAAAGTGCCACTTGTCACATCCATATTCACAAGGTAAGCTTTAATCCATCTTGATCTGCATTAATATAAGGGTACAAAAGATCATGAAGTGAGTCCATATCTTCTTATATAGCATATCTCAACATACAAGGTATGTAGATTACATAAGAATCTTTGAAAAGTAATATTGCTTGATTCAATCTCTTCTCTAGTGATAAAGACGAGATTGGCTACACAAAATCCTCAAAAATAGACAAGCAAACCATCAGAATATTTTAGTCAAACATGCCAACAAATAAGGCAAGTTTCATGTCTAGTTTAGTGATTGATCGAAGTGGACACTTCAATTAGTCACTTCCAAAACTTACCACAACAAGTTCTAAAATTAACATGTCTAGGGATTGAACTCATGTTTAACAAATTTATAAATTCATTACCACTACATCAATAATAATTATTGGTAAACTTTAAGAATATTAACTTTTAACATAAAATGTTTTCTCTCATCAAATTTGTGTATATAGATAATGTCACTAATTGAGTTGGTGTTACAAGTCAACTCGACGCTAATTCAATTGATAATAACATCATGAAAGTTAATACTTTTCAACTAGCTTACAAAACAATTAGCATAGTTTCACCATTAATCCAATTAAATCATCACACAAACATTATCCTCATCAAATCATCTCAAACCAATCCACTTATTATGGCACATACATAGTTCTCACACAATCACATTGACTTCCATTCAAAACTTTGCTAACCATTATTTTAGTTAATCATATCATCATCGACAACTTAAAATCTATAGTGATAATTTTTTTTTTGTAATTTTTACAACTTAATCTTTATACTTTAATTAACTATCTTAATAAAATAATTAATGAACCAAACTTTAATTAACTTTTATACTAATTAATCTCGTGAATATTATTATTTAATAATTATAGGCTTGAACATCGGAAATGAAATCCCGAAACCACTGAAAAACGAGTTGTTACACATATTCCATGTGTTATTATGATTAATTAGTTTCAAACAATATGTTTCATTATTTATTATAAGTTATTTTTAAACACACACTTATGTTTTAAATTCGTGATTTTTTATACATATATGATAACATTTTTAACCTTGATAATAAAAATATATTTATTACGATATCACGCTGTAAATACGACTTAAATCCATGTTCACTCTCAATACCTTTACCATGATTTCTTCTTTAAATTGGCCTTAACTATATTGAACATCACTTTCTATATCTTTGAAAATATATGGAAATTGTTACTTATGTTGAATAGCTTCACGTTGCAACAACTATTTAAATTAACTTGACTTTTGATATATATTTAATTGTGTAGGAACTTCTTGAAAGAAGCAACATTGGAAGGTGGGTTGTCATTTGCGAGGGGATTTGGGGTGGACATTTTCCAGATGGTTGCAAATGATAGAAATTTAGCCAATACTTTCAACCACACAATGTCCAACCACACTGCCATTGTCATGAATAAAGTCCTACAAATCTACAAGGGTTTTGAAGGCTTAACCCAAGTGGTTGATGTGGGAGGAGGATGGGGCACAAATCTTAAGCTCATTCTTTCAAACTACCCCCATATTAAGGGCATTAACTTTGATTTGCCCTCTGTTGTTAAAGATGCACCCAATATTCCTGGTAACCCTACAATTCATTCAATTTTATTCATGAAATTTAAACTAGGATGAACAATGGGAATGCTCCATCCTTTATTTTATTGAAAAAAAAAAAGGGATGGAATTGAGTCCAATTACAAATTGTAAAATGTTTCGGCTTGAATCAAAATTCAGTGTTCAAAGTTTGATTGAAGCTTAATTGAATTTTACTTTTCAAATTTCCGCTCAATTTTGAGCCTTTACATCAAACTTATTTACATAAAAGAGAATAAACTTGATTTCCAAAATACGACTTTTAACTCAAGTATTTGTGTTTCAGCTGAAGTTCTATTTCGAATGAAATGTTTACAGAGTCATAACCATTGGTAATGCAAAAATATGATCTTTACAATATGATTGTTGGAATTTGATCGTTGAATTTTTTGAACCATTTTACCCCATTAAGAATCCTATAAATAGGATGTCATTTTTTCTCATATTTCACAGCAACAAAATAATAACTTCTCTCATTCTTCTCGATTCTCTCATCTTTTTTTTTTTTTTTTTTATATAAAACTTTGACATCTTACTAAATTTACATTAAAAGAAAATTTGTATAAGAAAATAGGTTTTTTTTTTAACCTTTAATCTCAATAATGATTGAGTTGAATTCATTTTTTTTTAATCTTCAATCAAATTCAAATAGCTTACAAACGTAAATATTTCGTTTATATATTAGATAAAACCATGACTAAATTTTTGTTTAAAATTTCCTCAATGAACTTTGATAACTTGTAACGGTATTTTGTTGATGTTAGGTGTGGAGCATGTAGGAGGAGATATGTTCGACAAAGTTCCTAGTGGAGAAGTTATTTTTATGAAGGTTAGCTATCAAGATCAATTTTTTTTTTTATAACTTCATTTGTTTATCGAAATTTCGAATTTTTTATAGTTGTTACATTTATTATAACATTTGAGATTCAAATAATATTTTTTTTATTTTTAAAAAATTAAATTAAAAAACTATAATATATTAATAAAATATTAATTAGTGAGATTTAACTACTGTATTTAATAAAATTTATAGATGTAATTTCATTTATTAACAACTATTTTATTTAATAAAATATATTTATTAAATAAAATTTGGACTAATTTAGTAAATAAGATTTTTTATTTTCAATTTAACCGATTGAATTGTTGGATTTATTAAACAAAATTCAAAGTATTAAAAAAATAGTTTTAATTTTAAATTAAAGTATAATAAATTTAAATTGTTGGATTTATTTTCAATGCAGTTGACTTGATATTATGATCCTTAATATAATATTAAAAGATTAAATGTTGAAATCTCGTCAATTACAATAAACATATTTCTCTCTCTCTCTCTATATATAATTTTTTTTTAGTTCGATTAACAAAAAAATAAATAAAAAAATTGATATTTATATAGCATACTACAGACTGAGCAATGAGTTGAATCAATTTAGTTAATCCGAATCTATTTTTTACCAGTGATTCAAACTAATACTTTCGTTTTCTATTTGGAAAAGTTTGATTTCTTTATTAAAATATTAATGTTTTTAATTTTCTTATTACTTTCTATTGTTATCTCGAAGTTATTTGTTTGCTAAAATATAAAATTATAAATAAAAGTGTTTGATTGTAGTGGTTATTATAGTTTAGCGTTGTGACAATTGTGTAAACAAAATAAAGAATACCAAAAATTTGTTTATGCAGTTCGATTTCTTTACGTCTATAAAACTTAACTCAATGAGTAATTTCACTATCTTTAATTATGAATATAACAAGTGTTTCATACTATATCACTTCAAGTATAGGGATCTCACCTTTGTAACTAAAGACTAGAACACTCATATCCAAATTATTCCCTAAGAACTTGAGCAGTAAACACTGAACAATGTTTACAATAACAATTTGTACTTTCTCACAAAAACAATTCTTTAATGAACAAATTAGAGTGCACTCAATAAACTATTATACAAAACTTAGACAAGTGTCAAAACATATATCAATTTCGATTTGTTAACATCGAATCTAAATGAATACAAAACAACTTCTTAAAAATAACTATTATGTCATTAACAATCAAAGCAAAACCAATCGAAGGTATGCTCTCCAAAATTAGCAACACAATCTCGATTAAATATTCACATTTCAAAGACTTAATTGATATTAACCACAGTCTTAATATTTTTGTTACTCTTGATACTGGTATTAACCTAGGACTCAATATCGACCAAAATATTGTATCTCGATTCGATGAAGATTTCTTTTAATAATTATTTAAGCTAATAAATATATATTGTGGTTGGTTTAGTGGATACTTCATGATTGGGGAGACAAAGAGTGCTTGAAATTGCTAAGAAATTGTTACGAAGCAACACCAAAGTGTGGAAAAGTGGTAGTCTTGGAATCAATATTGCCAGAACTGCCTACGCCTGACATTGTCACAGCCACAACACTCATTTTTGATATGGGAATTCTTCATTTGGTCCCTGGTGCAAAGGAAAGAACATTGAAGGAGTTTGAAACATTGTTTGTTCAAGCTGGTTTCGTTGCTTTCAAACCTATTTGTCGTGTTTACAATTATTGGGTCATTGAATTGTTCAAAAATGTGAACAATTCACCACAATAGTTATTATCATCTTATCTGCCAATAACAGAAGTAAGCATCGTATTCCATCCCAAAATCGAAGTTAAACAAGAAGAGAGATGAAAATACGAAAAAGAAGGAAGGTATGAAGCCAATCAAAAAGAAGATAGAGCAAGATTCCAATAACTTCAATTACAGAATGAAGTGTATCAGACGTAGCCTCGAATCATTTTAGCTTTTGTGCAACCATCTTAGGTACTATATGTTATTATTTTGGTTAATGCAGGTATATTTGGATTGTTTACAGAGTGTTTGTAATGAATACTATACATTCTTAAATTTAAATATTATATATTTGAGTTTTATTTTAGTATAAATTTCTATTATTATTGACGGTAAATTATTATTAAAATATTAAAAATCATATTGAGAATGCAAAAACAAGGAAAAGAAAATATATCAGGGATATTTATTGGTGTTTTTAATAAAGAAGCGTTCATATGTCAAAGATACTAACATTTATTGGTTTTAATTTTGTTTAGCTTTTCCTGCAAACAGTGCAAATTTTTGATGGGGGAGAATCAATCCTTTAATGCAAGATTGAGATCTATGACTCCGACAACTATCATAGTCATTTAACATGAAAATATACTGCATGCATGTAGTGATATTGATATAAAATTAATTGAATCGACATAATATTTCAAATATAAATCAAAATAAATAAATTCGAATAAAGATAAAAATCTCATATCGAATAAAAGTAAAACACGATGTTTGAGTTTTTATTTTCAAACTTTCCTAACAAAGAAAAATAATTGAATCTTTGACAGATTTTGGTAAACATGGGGCGATGAATTGGGGGTTTTTAATCACAAAGAGAAAACCATGCCAAAATCACAAAAAATTAATAAAGATGACTTTTAATTTGAGTTAATAACATTAATATTTTACAATAAAAACTGGATCCGTGAATTAAGAAGATGAAAGATAGATTTTCTTCTTTCATTTCCAGCGGCAGGGGTTGGCAGGGCAGAAACATTCAAAGCTTGGTGGTGATTTCTGCAAGTATGATTCTCTGCTGGTATGATTGGAGAGAAATGTCCTCATTTGAGATTGAGGGTTAGTTTTTAAAAAGAAACTGTTTTATCCTTCTTCTGGATGTGTTTGGTTATGTCCATGAAAATAGGGGAGTGGTGTTGGTCTGGGAATTTATAGGTTGCCTGCTGTTTTTTTGTTTTTGAAGTGGAAGTCTAGTATGCTTGCTGGTTTGGAAGTGTCTGTAGGGGATGTTGTCCTTGATTTATAGTCTTGAGTTTTGGGTTTGTTTCTGCTGCTTGTTGCAGCATTGTTTTGTTTATGTTGTGACATAGACATAGTATCTGTTCATATTTTTTTAACCCTTTGACAAGACACACACACACTTTGTACATACAGGCGCTCGAACTCGAGACTCTTAAGATGAATAACATCTTCTTTTTCACTGAAACCACTTATTGAGATCTGAAAGTGAATAATTAAAAATAATTAATCACTGCAATTAATATTTTTGTCAATTGTATATGAATAGTGACATAGTAACACTATAACTGTAATATTGAAGGCTTAATATTTTAATACTAGACATAGACATATAAATACTGCTCAACCAAAACAAAGACATGTAAATATTGACGGTTTGATTCGTTATTACATCCATTAAAATCATATACAATTGACGAAAAATATTACTTGCGGTTATTAATTTTGTTAGTTGCTTGTTTTTGGAATTTGTAAGGATTAAATTATTCAGATTTTTTTAGAGAGATTAATTTTCTTAATATCGAAATTTAGAGAGACTAGAGAGATTTTTTATCAATAATTTTCAACCATTAAATATATATTAATAAAAATACTATCTTTATTTAATATGATAAAAAATATTGGCCAATTCAAAATTTTATATGCATGTTGTGTACAATTATAGTGATGTATTCAATTGTTTAACTGTTAAGATATTAATCATACAAAAAGTTTTAAAAGCGTATAATAAGTAATTAGTTTTATACATGTATAAATTGGTTCATTCAATTGTTATATTTTTATGTTATTTGTCTTATTTTAAATTGTGATTGCAAATGTTTATACTATTAATAAAATTCCTGATTGAGTTGGTGTTATGAATTAATCGAGTACTAATTTGGTTTGAAAATAACTAATATACCATTTTATTAGATGACTACTATTTTTATATGGCTTATTTTTACTTTTCATACTTTTATATTTTTATATAATTTGGTTGTACCATATAATTTATCTCATCAATGTCGCCATTGAAAACACAATATTGACATCCATTTGATGTAGTTCAAGATCAAAATATGTCACTAAAGTCATTATAATATTTTCTCTAGTGAACCTTCTTAATGACATTAGTTTTTGAGGTTGTGAAATTTTTTCTTCTGCAACATTTTTTGTACTTACCAAGAGATTCAATGACATTGTCTTGATCTAGAGTTTTTGTTTGAACAATATCATATATAATTGATTGTTCCTGATAATTTTCAACAGCATGTAAAGGAATGTGTTTAGGAATATGTCTAAAAGAACTCAACATCCTCAAAGAACTAAGCTTTATATGTCTCAAAAATAGCCTTAGTAGTGAGATCATAAAATTTGTAACCCTTGGACCTTTCAAAGTATTTTGAAAATCAAAGAGATGAAGAATGTAACAGCTCGATTTTCAGTGGTGTCGAAAACAGTGGTTTCGAGACCACAACTCATACGAGTCGAGTTGTAAAATTATTCATTTTAAATATTTTTGGTGATATATGCATCATATGAATTATGATTCGAAAATATCATTAATTAGATAGTTAATTGAATAGAAAATACTAAATTATAAAAAAAAAAAAAAAGGATAAAGATATAGTTGTTAAATTAGAAGGACTTAACAAATAAATTAACCAAGGAATATAAGTTAGTGGATTGGTATGGGTTAAATTAAGAGTAAATAGATGTAATAAAGGTTAAAAATGTTTAATTAAAGCTTAATGATGAAAGTCTCAATAATTACAAAATTGCCATTTATATTATATATATATATGAAATTAAAAGAAAGAAATTGAGAATTTCATCCCAATTTTCTTTCTTCTTTCTTCTTCACACGGCACTAAGGGGGAAAAACCTAGGGTTTTAATTTCCAATCTTTGAGCTTTGATTTGGGTAAGCAAACATTGATCGTTTTTAGTAATTTTTATGTTTTTGAGTCCGTATCAACTTAATCTAGCTTATGCAAGGACTAATTTATGAATCTGTCAAATGTTAGAAAACTTGCCATTATTGAAATTGTTTGTTCTTGAAAGCTTTTGATATATTTGAGAGTTTAATACTCGGGTTAAATCTTTTTGTAAAGTGATTTTTGATGAAATTAGGATTTAACGACTAAAGTATGAAAATGGTGAAGTTACACGTATTGTTGTGAAAATAAATGCATGAATGAGTTGAATAGATACTAAAGAGAATTTGTTTATGGTTAGTTGTGTGTGAGAATGGTTATTTTGCATGTTTTGTGTTGAAAAGACCAGATTGAATAAAAGAAAACTATTAGGGGTAAAACTATAATTTTACCAAAAAGGAGTATATTGTGTTAAATGAATTGGTGCTGTGATTTAATGTAAGAAATGGAATGACTTGTGAATGTAGACTATGACCGTGCCACGGATCGAGGAAAAGGAAAATTAGCGGAGTAATCCCTAGAATCCATTCACAACCGCAATAAAGCCCGATAAGTTCGTATGGTTAAATTCTAACTTAAATTGCTTATTCTTGTAATATGACTATTGTGGTGAGATGAAATGATAATCGAAATTGTGGAAGACGAGTGTGAATGAAATACGAAAGATAAAAGGGTTAGAGCTATAAACAAAAGAGTTCAATGACTAAGTGTCATCGTGAGTAAATGAATCCCTTACGGATTAAAGGTCCGATGACTAAGAGTCATCATGAGTAAATGAATCATTTACGGATTAAAAGTCCGATGACTAAGTGTCATTGCGAGTAAATGAATCCATGACGAATTAAAGGTTCGATGACTCAATGTCATCGTGAGTATATGAATTCCTATACGGAACAAAGGGGTCTGATGACTATATGTCATCGTGAGTATTAAATGAAATGAGTTCCAATGCGAAACAAGGGCCCGATGACTTTGTGTCATCGGGAGTCACAAATACGAGTGAAACCTGCCTCAAATGTAAACAATGTTTCATTTGGTTAATTAGATTTTTACAACTTTTGAAGTTCGTTAAATCTATTTAACTTTATGTACTTACTGAGCCTTAAAGTGCTTACCTGTGTATTTGCATTTGTTTTGTAGATTTGTTTTGCTATTCGGAGATCGGATCATCTTAAAGCATCACACTATCCCGGAGTTGTTTGGTAGACTTTTACATCACTTGGTTAATATGGCATGTACTAGGATGAAGTTGTCTTTGCACTACTTGTATGAGATTATGAAATTCCTTAATATGAATTTTAGTTGAATGTTGACCATAATCTTGTATGCTAGCTCAATGAGATATACATATCTTATGAGGTGTATGAGATGTCTTAAAAGTATGTGCAATGTATTAGCATGCTGTATTTTGAAGTTATGAAATGATGAATGGTTGATAACTAGAGTTTAAGCATGATTCATTGAATTCTGCATACTTGTTTCGGTAGAGTTCATGTATGTTTCATGTTACTGATGTATCGGTAGTATGTAAGCTTGTATCGATAGAAGTTGCAGGGTGTGGATTTTTGCTCTCTGGAGTTTTTGGTATCGGTAGTTGCATGACTTGTATCGGTAGAAATTATACTTGTATCGATAAAATTAGTAAAGGTATCGGTAGAAATCTACACAGTTCTAAATTGTTCATTGAATTGACTACTACCGATACTTGACCATCAGGTACCGGTAGAAGTCCCCTAAAATGTTGGAAATACCATTTTTACCTTTGATAAAATTTTGTTATGTTTAGATATTGTTTTAAATTGTGAGAATTGATAGTTGTCTTGAATGAAGATGCAAATGGTCAGATATTTGTAAAAGATGAACGATATAAAATGAATAGTAGACACCGGAATTCTAATCGACGACGGTGTACAGGATTTGAATGTTACAAAAAATATCGTTAGACACAAGTTTTTAATTCTCCTTTTAGAGATATAACCTAATCTCTTGTGCCATAACGAAGACAACTTCTTAATGATTAATTTGTGTTTCTTACATATTATGATTGTATGCAAAGATTCATTAAATGAAACTATAGTCTCAAGTAAATATAGATTATCATAACATGTAAAGAACTAAAACCAATCAAAATTGAATTATGAAAAGACTAATATTTTCAAATGAAGAAGAAAAACCGAATTTGTATAATATTGAAATGGAAATCAAATTTTGCCTAAAAGATTGTATAAGAAAAGTCTGATTCGAATCCAAATAAAATTCAGTTAATAATAATATTCCAAAATTTTTTATTGCTTTCATTCCTACTAAATTAGCTTTGATTGGTTTTAATATTTTAAAACAAAATAATTTCAACAACAGAGATCACCTTGGCATCTTATTATTTCAACTAAATTATTTTAAAGGGTTAATATTCAGCACACTGATAGTGTTTTTTTTTTTCCTTACATAAACAGTTTTAAAAAATTATCAAGTATCTTTTTTTTTTAATAATTTACTATACTAATATAAAATACACGTCAACTCCTGATCTTATTTGTAGAATTTAAAATTTTCATCGGCGATGTACCAATTATTATTCCTATTTTAAACATATATAAACTTATCAATATTTTTATTTAGTATTTCCATAATAATTAAAATTTTGATTTGACTATAACTTTCGAAATATTCTAAAATAAAATTATTTAAAAGGGAAATAAAAAAAATCCAAAACCCTAATGTTTTGACTATTTTTTTAACAATCTTTTAGAAAAAAAAAAGAACATAAATCTGTAGCATTTTACTACGTGCCTTCAATTTCCACTAATCATAATAATAAATTCTCAACCTAATTTCGATTAGTGAAAGAACACACTAACTTCAATTTAATTTTATTGATTCCATATAATGCGATTTTTATATTTTTATTAAAATCGTAAAATTTTAAAATAAATCTTAATAAATTAACATTCCTCATATAAAATTATCAAATTGAAAAAATAGATAACTTTTATCGTCATAAATTAATATTAGTGTCAACCCAAATGAGGTTAAGATTAACAACATTTTATGATGATAAATAATAAAAATTGGATCCGTGAATTAAGAAGATGAAATATAGATTTTCTTCTTTCATTTTAATAAATTATTCCAAATCCAAGCCTTGTGGGGTCCATATTATTCAGAAAAATTAAACGTTTGCCGCTGTTATAAATATCGTTTTGGATCTGCATGCCTTTCAATTTCCTATGCATAAATTTCTGTGCATTTGATTAAACTTTCTGCAGATTCTTACCGAAACCCAGAATCACAGGAAACTAAAAGTCAGGATGATGAGTTCACAACAAAGTACAACAAAGGAAGAGGAAGATTGCTTACGGGCAATTCAATACGCTGCTTCAACAGTGCTTCCTTTTGCTTTGAAAGCCGCCGTTGATCTTGATTTATTTGAGATTATAGCGAAATCGGGTCCAGGTTCCATGGTTTCTGCTGCTGAGATTGTCTCCAAACTTCCAGCTAAGAACCCTAATGCTCCCGATATCATCGATCGTATACTTCGATTTCTGACGGCCCATTATGTCTTGGATTGCAAGCTTGTTACCGATGAAGACGGAAACACGACGAGATTATATGGTATTGCTTCAATCGGCAAATACTTTGTCCAAAATGAAGATGGAATTTCTGTAGTTCCAATGCTGCATTTGAATACGGATAGGCATATGCTCGATTGTTGGTTAGTCTTCTTTTTCTTCAACTCTTTATATGATTTTCCTAACATCAGTCATTTAACCAAAATTTTCTGGTAAAGACACCTCCTTCCTCCCTTTCAAAAATATTCTACTAATATAATCCCCATCAATTTTATATGCATGTTAAGACACTAATCATACAAAAAGTTTTACAAGTGTATAATAATTAATTAGTTTTGCACAAGTATAAATCGATTCATTCAATTGTTATATTTTTATGTTAGTTGTCGTATTTTAAATTGTGATTGCAAATGTCAATTCTATTAATAAAATTTTTGATTGAATTGGTGTCATAAGTTAACTGCGTACTAATTCAATTTGAAAAGTACTAATATATCCTTTTAGTTCGGTGGTTTTTTTTATTTTACTTTTCATCTTTTTATATAGTTTTTAAATAAAAGAATTGTTACCTCAAGTCGTTAGTTCTTTGAACTGTCAAAGTTGAATCGAAGTGCCTAACTACAGTAACCACTGTGTCTTGACACTACGAAATCTGTGTAAAAAATTAATAAATAACACAAAGTTTTGTCTATGCAGTTCAATTTTCTTACGTCTATAGAGTCTAGCTCTGTGAGTAATTCCTATATTTAATCTAAAATACAACAAGTGAATCACATAGTGAATTTAGAACCCCATATGATGACATGATGATTAGGGTGTTCACCGTTTCAAAAATAGTCTGGATTCGAGTCGCGTTAATTACTTTCGTTGTTCGGATTTTAAAATTACAAGTAACAAAAACAAATTTTTAATCACCCTATTTTTCATTACCTTTTGGGTTCATAAATCTTGTGAAATTTCATGTAGGAACTTCGTGAAAGAAGCAACATTGGAAGGTGGGTTATCATTTGTGAGGGGGTTTGGGGGAGACTTGTTTGAGGCGGTTGCAAAAGATGGAAATTTAGCCAATACTTTCAACCACACAATGTCCAACCACACTGCCATAGTCATGAATAAAGTCCTACAAATCTACAAGGGTTTTGAAGGCTTAACCCAAGTGGTTGATGTGGGAGGAGGATGGGGCACAAATCTTAAGCTCATTCTTTCAAACTACCCCCATATTAAGGGCATTAACTTTGATTTGCCCTCTGTTGTTAAAGATGCACCCAATATTCCTGGTAACCCTACAATTCATTCAATTTTATTCATGAAATTTAAACTAGGATGAACAATGGGAATGCTCCATCCTTTATTTTATTGAAAAAAAAAAGGGATGGAATTGAGTCCAATTACAAATTGTAAAATGTTTCGGCTTGAATCAAAATTCAGTGTTCAAAGTTTGATTGAAGCTTAATTGAATTTTACTTTTCAAATTTCCGCTCAATTTTGAGCCTTTACATCAAACTTATTTACATAAAAGAGAATAAACTTGATTTCCAAAATACGACTTTTAACTCAAGTATTTGTGTTTCAGCTGAAGTTCTATTTCGAATGAAATGTTTACAGAGTCATAACCATTGGTAATGCAAAAATATGATCTTTACAATATGATTGTTGGAATTTGATCGTTGAATTTTTTGAACCATTTTACCCCATTAAGAATCCTATAAATAGGATGTCATTTTTTCTCATATTTCACAGCAACAAAATAATAACTTCTCTCATTCTTCTCGATTCTCTCATCTTTTTTTTTTTTTTTTTTATATAAAACTTTGACATCTTACTAAATTTACATTAAAAGAAAATTTGTATAAGAAAATAGGTTTTTTTTTTAACCTTTAATCTCAATAATGATTGAGTTGAATTCATTTTTTTTTAATCTTCAATCAAATTCAAATAGCTTACAAACGTAAATATTTCGTTTATATATTAGATAAAACCATGACTAAATTTTTGTTTAAAATTTCCTCAATGAACTTTGATAACTTGTAACGGTATTTTGTTGATGTTAGGTGTGGAGCATGTAGGAGGAGATATGTTCGACAAAGTTCCTAGTGGAGAAGTTATTTTTATGAAGGTTAGCTATCAAGATCAATTTTTTTTTTATAACTTCATTTGTTTATCGAAATTTCGAATTTTTTATAGTTGTTACATTTATTATAACATTTGAGATTCAAATAATATTTTTTTTATTTTTAAAAAATTAAATTAAAAAACTATAATATATTAATAAAATATTAATTAGTGAGATTTAACTACTGTATTTAATAAAATTTATAGATGTAATTTCATTTATTAACAACTATTTTATTTAATAAAATATATTTATTAAATAAAATTTGGACTAATTTAGTAAATAAGATTTTTTATTTTCAATTTAACCGATTGAATTGTTGGATTTATTAAACAAAATTCAAAGTATTAAAAAAATAGTTTTAATTTTAAATTAAAGTATAATAAATTTAAATTGTTGGATTTATTTTCAATGCAGTTGACTTGATATTATGATCCTTAATATAATATTAAAAGATTAAATGTTGAAATCTCGTCAATTACAATAAACATATTTCTCTCTCTCTCTCTATATATAATTTTTTTTTAGTTCGATTAACAAAAAAATAAATAAAAAAATTGATATTTATATAGCATACTACAGACTGAGCAATGAGTTGAATCAATTTAGTTAATCCGAATCTATTTTTTACCAGTGATTCAAACTAATACTTTCGTTTTCTATTTGGAAAAGTTTGATTTCTTTATTAAAATATTAATGTTTTTAATTTTCTTATTACTTTCTATTGTTATCTCGAAGTTATTTGTTTGCTAAAATATAAAATTATAAATAAAAGTGTTTGATTGTAGTGGTTATTATAGTTTAGCGTTGTGACAATTGTGTAAACAAAATAAAGAATACCAAAAATTTGTTTATGCAGTTCGATTTCTTTACGTCTATAAAACTTAACTCAATGAGTAATTTCACTATCTTTAATTATGAATATAACAAGTGTTTCATACTATATCACTTCAAGTATAGGGATCTCACCTTTGTAACTAAAGACTAGAACACTCATATCCAAATTATTCCCTAAGAACTTGAGCAGTAAACACTGAACAATGTTTACAATAACAATTTGTACTTTCTCACAAAAACAATTCTTTAATGAACAAATTAGAGTGCACTCAATAAACTATTATACAAAACTTAGACAAGTGTCAAAACATATATCAATTTCGATTTGTTAACATCGAATCTAAATGAATACAAAACAACTTCTTAAAAATAACTATTATGTCATTAACAATCAAAGCAAAACCAATCGAAGGTATGCTCTCCAAAATTAGCAACACAATCTCGATTAAATATTCACATTTCAAAGACTTAATTGATATTAACCACAGTCTTAATATTTTTGTTACTCTTGATACTGGTATTAACCTAGGACTCAATATCGACCAAAATATTGTATCTCGATTCGATGAAGATTTCTTTTAATAATTATTTAAGCTAATAAATATATATTGTGGTTGGTTTAGTGGGTACTTCATGATTGGGGAGACAAAGAGTGCTTGAAATTGCTAAGAAATTGTTACGAAGCAACACCAAAGTGTGGAAAAGTGGTAGTCTTGGAATCAATATTGCCAGAACTGCCTACGCCTGACATTGTCACAGCCACAACACTCATTTTTGATATGGGAATTCTTCATTTGGTCCCTGGTGCAAAGGAAAGAACATTGAAGGAGTTTGAAACATTGTTTGTTCAAGCTGGTTTCGTTGCTTTCAAACCTATTTGTCGTGTTTACAATTATTGGGTCATTGAATTGTTCAAAAATGTGAACAATTCACCACAATAGTTATTATCATCTTATCTGCCAATAACAGAAGTAAGCATCGTATTCCATCCCAAAATCGAAGTTAAACAAGAAGAGAGATGAAAATACGAAAAAGAAGGAAGGTATGAAGCCAATCAAAAAGAAGATAGAGCAAGATTCCAATAACTTCAATTACAGAATGAAGTGTATCAGACGTAGCCTCGAATCATTTTAGCTTTTGTGCAACCATCTTAGGTACTATATGTTATTATTTTGGTTAATGCAGGTATATTTGGATTGTTTACAGAGTGTTTGTAATGAATACTATACATTCTTAAATTTAAATATTATATATTTGAGTTTTATTTTAGTATAAATTTCTATTATTATTGACGGTAAATTATTATTAAAATATTAAAAATCATATTGAGAATGCAAAAATAAGGAAAAGAAAATATATCAGGGATATTTATTGGTGTTTTTAATAAAGAAGCGTTCATATGTCAAAGATACTAACATTTATTGGTTTTAATTTTGTTTAGCTTTTCCTGCAAACAGTGCAAATTTTTGATGGGGGAGAATCAATCCTTTAATGCAAGATTGAGATCTATGACTCCGACAACTATCATAGTCATTTAACATGAAAATATACTGCATGCATGTAGTGATATTGATATAAAATTAATTGAATCGACATAATATTTCAAATATAAATCAAAATAAATAAATTCGAATAAAGATAAAAATCTCATATCGAATAAAAGTAAAACACGATGTTTGAGTTTTTATTTTCAAACTTTCCTAACAAAGAAAAATAATTGAATCTTTGACAGATTTTGGTAAACATGGGGCGATGAATTGGGGGTTTTTAATCACAAAGAGAAAACCATGCCAAAATCACAAAAAATTAATAAAGATGACTTTTAATTTGAGTTAATAACATTAATATTTTACAATAAAAACTGGATCCGTGAATTAAGAAGATGAAAGATAGATTTTCTTCTTTCATTTCCAGCGGCAGGGGTTGGCAGGGCAGAAACATTCAAAGCTTGGTGGTGATTTCTGCAAGTATGATTCTCTGCTGGTATGATTGGAGAGAAATGTCCTCATTTGAGATTGAGGGTTAGTTTTTAAAAAGAAACTGTTTTATCCTTCTTCTGGATGTGTTTGGTTATGTCCATGAAAATAGGGGAGTGGTGTTGGTCTGGGAATTTATAGGTTGCCTGCTGTTTTTTTGTTTTTGAAGTGGAAGTCTAGTATGCTTGCTGGTTTGGAAGTGTCTGTAGGGGATGTTGTCCTTGATTTATAGTCTTGAGTTTTGGGTTTGTTTCTGCTGCTTGTTGCAGCATTGTTTTGTTTATGTTGTGACATAGACATAGTATCTGTTCATACTTTTTTAACCCTTTGACAAGACACACACACAATTTGTACATACAGGCGCTCGAACTCGAGACTCTTAAGATGAATAACATCTTTTTTTTTCACTGAAACCACTTATTGAGATCTGAAAGTGAATAATTAAAAATAATTAATCACTGCAATTAATATTTTTGTCGATTGTATATGAATAGTGACATAGTAACACTATAACTGTAATATTGAAGGCTTAATATTTTAATACTAGACATAGACATATAAATACTGCTCAACCAAAACAAAGACATGTAAATATTGACGGTTTGATTCGTTATTACATCCATTAAAATCATATACAATTGACGAAAAATATTACTTGCGGTTATTAATTTTGTTAGTTGCTTGCTTTTGGAATTTGTAAGGATTAAATTATTCAGATTTTTTTAGAGAGATCAATTTTCTTAATATCGAAATTTAGAGAGACTAGAGAGATTTTTTATCAATAATTTTCAACCATTAAATATATATTAATAAAAATACTATCTTTATTTAATATGATAAAAAATATTGGCCAATTCAAAATTTTATATGCATGTTGTGTACAATTATAGTGATGTATTCAATTGTTTAACTGTTAAGACATTAATCATACAAAAAGTTTTAAAAGCGTATAATAAGTAATTAGTTTTATACATGTATAAATTGGTTCATTCAATTGTTATATTTTTATGTTATTTGTCTTATTTTAAATTGTGATTGCAAATGTTTATACTATTAATAAAATTCCTGATTGAGTTGGTGTTATGAATTAATCGAGTACTAATTTGGTTTGAAAATAACTAATATACCATTTTATTAGATGACTACTATTTTTATATGGCTTATTTTTACTTTTCATACTTTTATATTTTTATATAATTTGGTTGTACCATATAATTTATCTCATCAATGTCGCCATTGAAAACACAATATTGACATCCATTTGATGTAGTTCAAGATCAAAATATGTCACTAAAGTCATTATAATATTTTCTCTAGTGAACCTTCTTAATGACATTAGTTTTTGAGGTTGTGAAATTTTTTCTTCTGCAACATTTTTTGTACTTACCAAGAGATTCAATGACATTGTCTTGATCTGGAGTTTTTGTTTGAACAATATCATATATAATTGATTGTTCCTGATAATTTTCAACAGCATGTAAAGGAATGTGTTTAGGAATATGTCTAAAAGAACTCAACATCCTCAAAGAACTAAGCTTTATATGTCTCAAAAATAGCCTTAGTAGTGAGATCATAAAATTTGTAACCCTTGGACCTTTCAAAGTATTTTGAAAATCAAAGAGATGAAGAATGTAACAGCTCGAATTTTCAGTGGTGTCGAGACCACAACTCATACGAGTCGAGTTGTAAAATTATTCATTTTAAATATTTTTGGTGATATATGCATCATATGAATTATGATTCGAAAATATCATTAATTAGATAGTTAATTGAATAGAAAATTCTAAATTATAAAAAAAAAAAGGATAAAGATATAGTTGTTAAATTAGAAGGACTTAATAAATAAATTAACCAAGGAATATAAGTTAGTGGATTGGTATGGGTTAAATTAATAGTAAATAGATGTAATAAAGGTTAAAAATGTTTAATTAAAGCTTAATGATGAAAGTCTCAATAATTACAAAATTGCCATTTATATTATATATATATATGAAATTAAAAGAAAGAAATTGAGAATTTCATCCCATTTTTCTTTCTTCTGTCTTCTTCACACGGCACTAAGGGGGAAAAACCTAGGGTTTTAATTTCCAATCTTTGAGCTTTGATTTGGGTAAGCAAACATTGATCGTTTTTAGTAATTTTTATGTTTTTGAGTCCGTATCAACTTAATCTAGCTTATGCAAGGACTAATTTGTGAATCTGTCAAATGTTAGAAAACTTGCCATTATTGAAATTGTTTGTTCTTGAAAGCTTTTGATATATTTGAGAGTTTAATACTCGGGTTAAATCTTTTTGTAAAGTGATTTTTGATGAAATTAGGATTTAACGACTAAAGTGTGAAAATGGTGAAGTTACACGTATTGTTGTGAAAATAAATGCATGAATGAGTTGAATAGATACTAAAGAGAATTTGTTTATGGTTAGTTGTGTGTGAGAATGGTTATTTTGCATGTTTTGTGTTGAAAAGACCGGATTGAATAAAAGAAAACTATTAGGGGTAAAACTGTAATTTTACCAAAAAGGAGTATATTGTGTTAAATGAATTGGTGCTGTGATTTAATGTAAGAAATGGAATGACTTGTGAATGTAGACTATGACCGTGCCACGGATCGAGGAAAAGGAAAATTAGCGGAGTAGTCCCTGGAATCCATTCACAACCGCAATAAAGTCCGATAAGTTCGTATGGTTAAATTCTAACTTAAATTGCTTATTCTTGTAATATGACTATTGTGGTGAGATGAAATGATAATCGAAATTGTGGAAGACGAGTGTGAATGAAATACGAAAGATAAAAGGGTTAGAGCTATAAACAAAAGAGTTCAATGACTAAGTGTCATCGTGAGTAAATGAATCCCTTACGGATTAAAGGTCCGATGACTAAGAGTCATCATGAGTAAATGAATCCTTTACGGATTAAAGGTCCGATGACTAAGTGTCATCATGAGTAAATGAATCCTTTACGGATTAAAGGTCCGATGACTAAGTGTCATTGCGAGTAAATGAATCCATGACGAATTAAAGGTCCGATGACTCAATGTCATCGTGAGTATATGAATTCCTATACGGAACAAAGGGGTCTGATGACTATATGTCATCGTGAGTATTAAATGAAATGAGTTCCAATGCGAAACAAGGGCCCGATGACTTTGTGTCATCGGGAGTCACAAATACAAGTGAAACCTACCTCAGATGTAAACAATGTTTCATTTGGTTAATTAGATTTTTACAACTTTTGAAGTTCGTTAAATCTATTTAACTTTATGTACTTACTGAGCCTTAAAGTGCTTACCTGTGTATTTGCATTTGTTTTGTAGATTTGTTTTGCTATTCGGAGATCGGATCATCTTAAAGCATCACACTATCCCGGAGTTGTTTGGTAGACTTTTACATCACTCAGTTAATATGGCATGTACTAGGATGAAGTTGTCTTTGCACTACTTGTATGAGATTAAGAAATTCCTTAATATGAATTTTAGTTGAATGTTGACCATAATCTTATATGCTAGCTCAATGAGATATATATATCTTATGAGGTGTATGAGATGTCTTAAAAGTATGTGCAATGTATTAGCATGCTGTATTTTGAAGTTATGAAATGATGAATGGTTGATAACTAGAGTTTAAGCATGATTCATTGAATTCTGCATACTTGTTTCGGTAGAGTTCATGTATGTTTCATGTTACTGATGTATCGGTAGTATGTAAGCTTGTATCGATAGAAGTTGCAGGGTGTGGATTTTTGCTCTCTGGAGTTTTTGGTATCGGTAGTTGCATGACTTGTATCGGTAGAAATTATACTTGTATCGGTAAAATTAGTAAAGGTATCGGTAGAAATCTACACAGTTCTAAATTGTTCATTGAATTGACTACTACCGATACTTGACCATCAGGTACCGGTAGAAATCCCCTAAAATGTTGGAAATACCATTTTTACCTTTGATAAAATTTTGTTATGTTTAGATATTGTTTTAAATTGTGAGAATTGATAGTTGTCTTGAATGAAGATGCAAATGGTCAGATATTTGTAAAAGATGAACGATATAAAATGAATAGTAGACACCGGAATTCTAACCGACGACGGTGTACAGGATTTGAGTGTTACAAAAAATATCGTTAGACACAAGTTTTTAATTCTCCTTTTAGAGATATAACTTAATCTCTTGTGCCATAACAAAGACAACTTCTTAATGATTAATTTGTGTTTCTTACATATTATGATTGTATGCAAAGATTCATTAAATGAAACTATAGTCTCAAGTAAATATAGATTATCATAACATGTAAAGAACTAAAACCAATCAAAATTGAATTATGAAAAAGACTAATATCTTCAAATGAAGAAGAATAACCGAATTTGTATAATATTGAAATGGAAATCAAATTTCGCCTAAAAGACTGTACAAGAAAAGTCTGATTCGAATCCAAATAAAATTCAGTTAATAATAATATTCCAAAATTTTTTATTGCTTTCATTCCTACTAAATTAGTTTTGATTGGTTTTAATATTTTAAAACAAAATAATTTCAACAACAGAGATCACCTTGGCATCTTATTATTTCAACTAAATTATTTTAAAGGGTTAATATTCAGCACATTGGTAGTGTATTTTTTTTTCCTTACATAAACAGTTTTAAAAAATTATCATGTATCTTTTTTTTTTAATAATTTACTATACTAATATAAAATACACGTCAACTCCTGATCTTATTTGTAGAGTTTAAAATTTTCATCGGCGATGTACCAATTATTATTCCTATTATAAACATATATAAACTTATCAATATTTTTATTTAGTATTTCCATAATAATTAAAATTTTGATTTGACTATAACTTTCGAAATATTCTAAAATAAAATTATTTAAAAGGGAAATAAAAAAAATCCAAAACCCTAATGTTTTGACTATTTTTTTAACAATCTTTTAGAAAAAAAAAAGAACATAAATCTGTAGCATTTTACTACGTGCCTTCAATTTCCACTAATCATAATAATAAATTCTCAACCTAATTTCGATTAGTGAAAGAACACACTAACTTCAATTTAATTTTATTGATTCCATATAATGCGATTTTTATATTTTTATTAAAATCGTAAAATTTTAAAATAAAGCTTAATAAATTAACATTCCTCATATAAAATTATCAAATTGAAAAAATAGATAACTTTTATCGTCATAAATTAATATTAGTGTCAACCCAAATGAGGTTAAGATTAACAACATTTTATGATGATAAATAATAAAAATTGGATCCGTGAATTAAGAAGATGAAATATAGATTTTCTTCTTTCATTTTAATAAATTATTCCAAATCCTAGCCTTGTGGGGTCCATATTATTCAGAAAAATTAAACGCTTGCCGCTGCTATAAATATCGTTTTGGATCTGCATGCCTTTCAATTTCCTATGCATAAATTTCTGTGCATTTGATTAAACTTTCTGCAGATTCTTACCCAAACCCAGAATCACAGGAAACTAAAAGTCAGGATGATGAGTTCACAACAAAGTACAACAAAGGAAGAGGAAGATTGCTTACGGGCAATTCAATACGCTGCTTCAACAGTGCTTCCTTTTGCTTTGAAAGCCGCCGTTGATCTTGATTTATTTGAGATTATAGCGAAATCGGGTCCAGGTTCCATGGTTTCTGCTGCTGAGATTGTCTCCAAACTTCCAGCTAAGAACCCTAATGCTCCCGATATCATCGATCGTATACTTCGATTTCTGACGGCCCATTATGTCTTGGATTGCAAGCTTGTTACCGATGAAGACGGAAACACGACGAGATTATATGGTATTGCTTCAATCGGCAAATACTTTGTCCAAAATGAAGATGGAATTTCTGTAGTTCCAATGCTGCATTTGAATACGGATAGGCATATGCTCGATTGTTGGTTAGTCTTCTTTTTCTTCAACTCTTTATATCATATTTTTCCTAACATCAGTCATTTAACCAAAATTTTCTGGTAAAGACACCTCCTTCCTCCCTTTCAAAAATATTCTACTAATATAATCCCCATCAATTTTATATGCATGTTAAGACACTAATCATACAAAAAGTTTTAAAAGTGTATAATAATTAATTAGTTTTGCACAAGTATAAATCGATTCATTCAATTGTTATATTTTTATGTTAGTTGCCGTATTTTAAATTGTGATTGCAAATGTCAATTCTATTAATAAAATTTTTGATTGAATTGGTGTCATAAGTTAACTGCGTACTAATTCAATTTGAAAAGTACTAATATATCCTTTTAGTTCGGTGGTTTTTTTTTTTTTACTTTTCATATTTTTATATAGTTTTTAAATAAAAGAATTGTTACCTCAAGTCGTTAGTTCTTTGAACTGTCAAAGTTGAATCGAAGTGCCTAACTACAGTAACCACTGTGTCTTGACACTACGAAATCTGTGTAAAAAAATAATAAATAACACAAAGTTTTGTCTATGCAGTTCAATATTTTCCTACGTCTATAGAGTCTAGCTCTGTGAGTAATTCCTATCTTTAATCTAAAATACAACAAGTGAATCACATAGTGAATTTAGAACCCCATATGATGACATGATGATTAGGGTGTTCACCGTTTCAAAAATAGTCTGGATTCGAGTCGCGTTAATTACTTTCGTTGTTCGGATTTTAAAATTACAAGTAACAAAAACAAATTTTTAATCACCCTATTTTTCATTACCTTTTGGGTTCACAAATCTTGTGAAATTTCGTGTAGGAACTTCTTGAAAGAAGCAACATTGGAAGGTGGGTTATCATTTGTGAGGGGATTTGGGGGAGACTTGTTTGAGGTGGTTGCAAAAGATGGAAATTTAGCCAATACTTTCAACCACACAATGTCCAACCACACTGCCATAGTCATGAATAAAGTCCTACAAATCTACAAGGGTTTTGAAGGCTTAACCCAAGTGGTTGATGTGGGAGGGGGATGGGGCACAAATCTTAAGCTCATTCTTTCGAAGTACCCTCAAATTAAGGGCATTAACTTTGATGTTCCCCCTGTTGTTAAAGATGCACCCAATATTCCAGGTAAGCTCGAGAATGATTGGATAGAAATTTCATTTTTGTTTTGAATCTCAAGCAGTTTACGAGCATAAATGTTTTGTTTAAAGTTTCCTTGATGAACTTTGATAACTTTTAAGGTATTTTGTTGATGTTAGGTGTGGAGCATGTAGGAGGAGATATGTTCAACGAAGTTCCTAATGGACAAGTTATTTTTATGAAGGTAAGTGACTGTTACAAAGAAAGCTAATTGTACTATCAAATTCTATTATGGTTATACATATTCAAACTAAAGGTTAAAAAAATAGGTTTATACCAAATTGATAAGATTTTTTATTTTCAATTCAAATGATTGAATTGATGGATTTGTTAAAACAAATTTAAAAAAAAAAATTAAAAAAATAGTTGTAATGAATTGATCCAGATCAATTTCTTTTAATCATTATTTAAACTAATAAATACATATATTGTGGTTGGTTTAGTGGATACTTCATGACTGGGGAGACGAAAAATGCTTGAAATTGCTAAGAAATTGTTATGAAGCGCTATCAGAGTCTGGAAAAGTGATAGTATTGGAATCAATATTGCCAGAACTACCCACGCCTGACATTGTCACAGCTACAAATCTCATTTTTGATGCCCTATTGCTTAATTTGCTCCCTGGTGCACAGGAAAGAACATTCAAAGAGTTTGAGGCATTGGTTGTTCAAGCTGGTTTCGCAGCTTTCAAACCTGTTTGTCGTGTTTACAATTTTTGGGTCATTGAGTTGTTCAAAAATCTGAACAATCCACCACAATAATTATTATCATTTCATCTGCCAATAACACAGTAGCAGAAACGAAGTTGAACAAGAAGAAGAAAGATACAGATACGAAAAAGGAAGAAAGTATGTAACCTATAAAAAAGAAGATAGAACAAGAGATTCGGATAAATTCAGTTATAAAATCAAGTGTATCAGACGTAGCCTCTAAGCAGTTTAGCTTTTATGCAACCATCTTAGGTACTTTATGTTATTATTTTGGTTAATGCTGTTATATTTGGATTGTTTACAAAGTATTTGTAATGAAGACTATACCTTTTTATATTTAAATATCATATATATGATTTTTATTTAATCTCAATTCCTATTATTATTGACGGTAAATTATTATTAGAAATCATATTGAAAATGCAAAAATAAGGAAAAGAAAATAAATCATAGATAGTTAGTTATTAACATTTTAATAAAGTAACTTGAATTTTTTTTAAAACTTTTTATATCCACATTAGTTTCGAAATTTGACAAGTTTTTCCAATTTAAACTCTAAATTTAAATTCTGTTAAGGTATGATGACACATCACTCTGAAATTATGTCACATCATCATCAAAAGTATTTTATATTTTTTTTGTATTTTTTAGATTTTATATAAAACTGTTTAACTTTAAAGTGATTCACATTTTAATGGAATCTAAATTGAGAACGTTGCCAAATTCTGAACTAATGCGGGTAGAAAATTAAAAACCAAAATGAAAAAAAATACCAAATTTAATGATCGTTCCCTTTTTTTTTTATTAGTTTAACTTACCTCTTTATTTCCTAGCTATTCACCAATTGAAAAAAAAGGACAATTGTTAATGTTTAGGGCAGCACACATCTATAGTGCTCATATGTATGTTCTTTTTATATATGTAATAGATGTATGGTATTAGAATAAAAGTTAAATTAAATTATAAGTAAATAGAATTTTTTTTTGATGAATTACAAGAGGAAAGAAAAATCTTTATAGCAATATGACTAGCGTGAGTTAAACTTAGACCACACTTGATGTAATAAACACTTTGACCATGAAGTCAACACATGAGGTTCAAGTAAAAAGAATTTTAAACACACAAATACATTATATTAATATTATTAAATGAATACAATTATTTATGATGTTGTTGCGATTAATTTTAAGTTAATGTTAAGTTAATTTGTGACATCATCTAAGGCTGTAAATGAACCGAGCTTGAACGAACAAATTTTTGTTCGTGTTCGTTTATTTATTTTTGGAGTAGTTCATGTTCGGCTCGTGTTCGTTAAGAATTTCAAATTTTTGTTCGTGTTCGTTTATTTAAAATTATGTGTGTTCGTGTTCGTTTGTTTAATGTTCACGAACATGTTCATTTAACTTAATCGAACATGTTCACGCATTAATCGAACATGTTCACGAACATATAATTGAACACGTTCACGAATAATGTTAATGAATAATAAACAAACAAACAAACAATAAAAACATACACATAGATATTATTTTAATATTTTTATAAGAAAATATTATTAATAAATATTCTTCGTGAACATAAACGAACCAAACACACCTCTGTTTGTGTTCGTTCGTTTATTAAACTCTGTTCGTGTTCGTTCGTTTATTAAACGAACGTAAAAATTTTGTTCATACTCGTTTATTTAGCTTAATAAACGAACGTTATACGAACGGTTCACGAACAGTTCATCAAACGTTCTGTTCATTTATACTCCTAACATCATCTCAATAAAAAATATTATTAATATATACAATTGATGAATATAATAAAATATATATAATAAAATTAAAACATATAAAAATATTAAAATAAAAATTTGATTAAAAGGTAAATTTAAGATTTGTTATCCAATTGGCATGGATTCAAAATTCATTATTTGTATATATTTTTATTTTTTAATAAAAATCAAAGTATCTTAAATAATATAATTTATTTTAAATATGAAATGACATTAAAATAATTTTCATAATTAAGTTGAGATCCGTTGATGATGTCATCAACTTAACAAATTTTTTTTATAAATAATAAATATCTTATTAAAATAAAAATATATAAAAAATTAAATGATGGGATTCACCAAAAAAAAAATTAAATGATGGGTGAACTACTCAGATCATCCTGCGCAGCTCGTAAGGGATTTGCTTGACCCATCTGGACATTGGGACAGGAATCGGCTTGTATCTTTCGAATTTTATTATCAATTTTACCTCCTTCTATTGGTGCAGGGGCTACGGCCAAATCAAGATGATTTCTCTGTCGTTGAAAACTATAAAAATTTATTCAGTATCCAACAAGAGAATCGGTCTATGTCTTGGGAGGTGATTTGGAAATTAAAATCACCACAGGTTTTTATTTGGCTTTGTTGGCAGAACAGATTATTAACCAATGGAGAGTGTGCTAGGCCTCACATCACCAACGAGGGCCAGTGCCCTAGATGTTGAGTCGACAGCCTTGCTAAAGGAGTTCATTATTGTCTAGGATTTAGGCTTTCGGCAAGTGGAATCCAAGTGTGACAATGCTATGCCGGTGAAAACAATTTTTGTTAGAGGTGCAGCCGAAAGTAAATTATAGGAGTTGCAGAACATTCATACATATCCCGATTTCATAACAGAGTAGTAGATCATATGGTTATAATTTCGGTTACTAGTATCAGTAGTATGCGAATATTTGATACAATTCTAATTTCAGTATTGAGTTTGCTGATGAAAGGTATTATTTTGTGTTCGTTTTTCATTGTAATCGCTTTTGTTGTTTCTTTACTACAAAAAAAAAAATTGCATTTCAGATCAGCTTTCGCATAAATTAGGACTTAATGTCATTAAACTATTAGTAAATTTACATTTTTTTAAAAAATGATTATTAAATTATTTAAAATTTTTATTTAAGTCACTGACTATTAAAACCACAGTTGTACGGCCTTTGCTGTTCGTATTGCTTGCACCAATTGAGAGCTCTCCTTCTCCTCTTCCTCCTTCTCTTCTACAATTCAGCCTTTTTTTTCATGAAACAGTTTTGAGTGTCACAAATCTGTGAACCTAAAATCCAAACAGCTTTCTCTTAATCTTCGACACTAACCAACAGATTAACTTGAATCTAAGGTTGTTCTTCTACTCGTGGATGAGTATTGGTCCACTGTACCGATCGTTGAATTATCGCCTAGAGCTCGCTAGTCGAATTTTAAAGAAAAAACTTAACAACCCAGTGACTTAAATAAAAACTTTTGAATAGTTCAGTGACTTAAATAAAAACTTTTAAATAGTTAATTAATCATTTTATAACTTGTTAAAATTCAATCACCAAAACATAAATTTATTAATAATTTAATCACAGTGTAATTTATTTTCACTTTAATACATGGATTGTCAAATGAAATTAAAAAATTGGTCCGATTTTAATCCAACAAATCCACGTTCTTAATATAATAAATCGATTTATCTAATAAAATCCAATTATATCGTTTTCCATAGGTAACTGGCTTCTACTAATTAAGGGTTAAAATGGTGACATATATATGCTTCCAAACTATTTGATTTAAATGTTCTTGAATTGGTAATTTAGAGTTATCAAATGAGTTTAATTTAAATATTTTAATATTTTAATTCAAACAATTTTACATATGAAATTCAAATTCAAATTAAACTCTTTCCTTGTGAGATGAATAAGCCTAATTAATTTTATCAGCTAATTGCATAATTCAACTTTTATTTTAAATCATATTTTAACTCCAGTCAAATTTTAAAATGAAAATTTCCAAACCATTCCAAAAATAATATTTTATAATTTTGTGTTAGAATCGTAAAAATCTAATATAAATATTAATGAATCAAAATTCATCATGTCAAATCATTAGGAATAAATTTAGATGTAGATGCGAACCTAAATCCATTGATATTTTTAAACTTTCTAATCTTGTGGTCTTGATCTTTTAATTTAACACATAAGTATTTTAGAGAAGGTGACTCTTTTTTTTGAAGATGAGATATCAGGGAAAGTTACGTATGTGTAATTTGGGGACTATACCCCTAATCTAAATTTTTTGCATATTAACTTAAATTAGTTACTAGAGTATCTACGCATATTTGACCCCTACTTTATTTAATAATAGAAGCTCAATAAATCTTAACCATATTAGGCCCCTTTCAAATTAGGCTAACTTTTTATGATGGTAAATAATAACATGTAATATTATTATTATTATTATTATATAAGTGTTTATCCAACAATCTCCCACTTGGACCACACACACACACACACATATATATATACACTATTTACCTTAAAATTACATATCATCATATAGCCTTATGGCCTCAAAACATTACTATCATATCCGAAAGGTATTCCGAATAATCTTGTCCACTAATTATTTTAACATAGAATCAAGGCGACTTTCATCACATATATGGTAACTAAATTTATACATGATCATGAATGTTAGCACAACCAAATGACATAGATCAATTATGGATTTATAGAATAGAAATTACATGCAATGTGATTTAAACATGTCTATTTTCAATTGATCCTCTTTAAATCTTAGTGAGATCAAATCTTATCAAAATTAGTGTGTGAATAAACCAAATGAACCTTATTTCTGCATAAAATAACCTTAATATTCATAAATTGAAATAATTGAAAATGTGTCTATAATAGAAAACCATTTAAAACTAGAAATTCTTACGAAAAGTAAATATCCAGAAATGACATTACACCAATATGAGAAGTGTGATCATGAAAACCTCAAGTGGTAGTCCCTTAGTAAGTGAATTCGCAATCATGGAGTTTGTCCGAATATGATTTATAGACATTTGATCGCTCTAAACTCTTACTTTAACAACCATGAATTTAAAGTCTACGTGTTTTGACTTTGATGTGCTCTTGTTGTTATATGAATAAAAGGCTGCCATTTGTTGTTACAATTTGAAGCCTAGTGATAAAATTTTGCATCCATATTACATCAAAATCTGAATATATATATACTTGACGATCTCTAACTTATTAGACTTATGATATGTTAGCATGTAATATTTTGTTATTTGGAAATGATGTATGATATGAGTCGTTTAACTGCTTTACCAATGATCCACACTCGAATTGCTCAAATATCTACACAACATTCCAACAATGTATGCAATATCTGAATGTGTACAAACTTGAACATACACTAGACTTACCGCCGTTGTAAAGTAAGGAATTTTATGCATTTCTGTTATCTCAAAATCATTCTTGAGGTATTTATTGAGAATATGCTTACTCCCACTGAACTTGTGATATAAACAATCATTAACCAAAGTCATCTTGAAATCGAATGAGATAAACACTTGGTGAATATTGTAATACCATTAATGAGAAGCTTGCTTATGCCCATAGGTGGATTTCTTTAATTTGCAAACCATTGACTTTGCATTAGCAGACACAAATTTTTTTGGTTGTACCGTATAATTTGTCTCACCAATGTCTTCATTGAAAACACAATATTGGCATCCATCTAATGTAGCTCAAGATCAAAATTTGTCACTAAACTCACTATAATCTTTTCTCTAGAGAGCCTTCTTAATGACTTTAGTTCTCAAGGTTGTAGAATTTGTTTTTCTAGAACAAGTTTTTTTTACTTTACTAGGAGATTTAATGACATTGTCTTGACCCAGCGTTTTCATTTGAACAATATCAAGTATAATTGACTGTTCCTGATCATTGTCAATAGGAATTAAAGGAATGTGTTTAAAAATATCAACATATTCTTCTTCAAAGACAATATCCTTAATTCTCTCTCCCCTTGCAAGCTCAACATCCTCAAAGAACTAAGCATAATACGTCTTAAAAATAGCCTTAGTAGTAGGATCATAAAATTTGTAACCCCTAGACCTTTCAAAGTATCCAAAAAATCAAAGGGATCAAGAATATCATTAGATACACGTTCTCAATTCTTCTTTTCGAGACATAACCTATTCTCTTGTGCCACTACGAAACCAACTTCTTAATAGTTAATTTGTGTTTCTTACTTATTATGGTGGTATGTAAGGATTTATTAAATTAAACAACAGTCTCGAGTAAATATAAATTATCATAACATGTAAATAACTGAAACTAATCAAATTTGAATTATGAAAAATACTAATATTTCCATTTCTAAATGAACAAAAATAATTGAATTTATCCAATACTGAAATGGAAATCAAAATTTGCCTAAAAGATGGTACGATAAAAGTCTCATTCAAATCCAAATTAAATCCAATTATTAATAATAATCTAAAAGTTCCTATTGCTTTAACTTCTACCAAATTAGCTTCGCCTATGTAAATGTATCTTTCACCATCATTTGGCTCTTGATATTTTTGACAAACTTGCATAGACATACTGATGTGAAATGTTGCAACTAGTATTTGTTCATATTTTTTTAATCCTTTAATAAGGCACACACAGATATTCAAATTCGGGTCTCTTAAGATGAACAACATCCTCTTAACCACTGGAGCTACTCGTTGAGTTCAATAAAATTTTATTCTTAAAAATCATTATTAATACATAAAAAATTTCTAAAAACTGAATTCATTAATAATAAAAATCTAAGACTTCATAATAATTAACATATTAATTGAAATACCATATCATAATTTGAAATCTTAAACTTAAGATTGAATAATTTCAAAAAAATAAATATAAAATTGATTTAGTACTAATGATTCGACATGACGAGGTTTTTATATCTTTTTGTTGAAACCGTAAAAATATGATATAAAATTTAATAAATCAAAATTTTTTTATATCAAATCATCAAAAATAAAATAAGATGTAAAAACACATTTAAATTCATCGATATATTTAAATGTTTGAATCTTATAATTTTAATTCTCTCTTTTCTAAATATAACATCATAACCATAATATATACATTTTCTAACAAGAAAAAACATGTTCCTTCGCTACATCTTAAATAAGAATTGGACAAGGGGCAACTAGTTGTTCCTGCCCAACATATTAAATAAGAATTGGACAACGAAGAACAGATTGTTCCACAATAAAAAATGAATAAAAACTGGATCTGCCAATTAAGAAGATCAAAAAATGGTCAATGAATTTTAATTTGATTTATATGGGTATTATTGTCAATACAAGAGAATTTATGTTCGAGTGTTTTGAAGTGCATTATCTTAATATTTATGAGTTTGGGAGAGACTATAAGTAATTTTAAGTATTGTGTCAAAAAGAACCGATATAATCAAAACTTATAATAAAATTATTAAAAAAAATAAAATTACATAAAATCAAAATTTATATATACAATTACATGTTAAACCGTAATTCATGTATAATTTTGAGATTTATCATTTTTAAACAGTTATAAATGTCGTTTTAGAAATTCATGTCTTTCAACTTCCTATTTATAAATTTCTGCGCATTTGATTAAAACTTTCTGCAAATTCTTACCCAAACCCAGAATTACAGGAAACTAAAAATCAGGAAGATGAGTTCACAACAAAGTACGACAAAGGAAGAGGAAGATTGCTTACGGGCAATTCAAGACGCTACTTCAACAGTGCTTCCTTTTGCTTTGAAAGCCGCCGTTGATCTTGATTTATTCGAGATTATAGCGAAATCGGGTCCAGGTGCCATGGTTTCTGCTGCTGAGATTGTTTCCGAACTTCCAGCTAAGAACCCTAATGCTCCCAATATTATCGATCGTATACTTCGATTTCTGACGGTCCATTCGGTCTTGGATTGCAAGCTTGTTACCGATGAAGACGGAAACACGACGAGATTATATGGTATTGCTTCAATCGGCAGATACTTTGTTCAAAATGAAGATGGAATTTGCGTAGTTCCAATGCTGCATTTGACTATGGATGGACATTTGTTAGGGAGTTGGTTAGTCTTCTTTTTCTTTCACTCTAATCATATTTTTCCTAACATCAGGCATTTAACCAAAAATTTTGGGTTCATAAATCTTGTAGGAACTTCTTGAAAGAAGCAACATTTGAAGGTGGGTTGTCATTTGTGAGGGGATTTGGGGGAGGCTTGTTTGAGGTAGTTGCAAAAGAAAGAAATTTAGCCAATACTTTGAACCACTCAATGTCAAGCCACACTGCCGTAGTCATGAATAAAGTCCTGCAAATCTACAAGGATTTTGAAGGCTTAACCCAAGTGGTTGATGTGGGAGGGGGATGGGGCACAAATCTTAAGCTCATTCTTTCAAACTACCCTCAAATTAAGGGCATTAACTTTGATGTTCCCTCTGTTGTTAAAGATGCACCCCAATATTCCAGGTAAGCTCGACAATGATTGGGTAGAATTTGTTTTTGCCTTGAATCTCAAGAAGTATGCAAGCATAAATGTTTTGTTTAAAGTTTCCTCGATGAACTTTGAAAAACTTTTAAGGTATTTTGTTGATGGTAGGTGTGGAGCATGTAGGAGGAGATTCGTTCAACAAAGTTCCTAATGGACAAGTTATTTTTAGGAAGGTTAGTTATCACATAAATTCATTAAAATTACATTCAATCTTTTTTATAACAGCTACATTTATTTGTTAAAATTTTTGATCTTATGGAAAGATATTATACATCTATTACAACATTTGAGGATGAGATCATATTTGAATTTTTAAAAAATTTTATTTTCTCTATTCATACCGTTGAAATCGGGTGGTTACAGTATCTTTAATATAACAATACATTAACATGTAGAAATATTTTCTTCAATAAATTGTCAAAACAAATAAGACAAATAATAAACTGTTTTTTAGTGCTAATCTGCAATGAATACTGCTGAAGGCCATTCAGCTCCAATCTTCATATCTTGCCTCAACACTTTATTTAAAATATTGGATCTCGGTTCAATGAATTGATCCAGATCAATTTTAATTATTATTTAAATTAATAAATATATATTGTGGTTGGTTTAATGGATACTTCTTGATTGGAGAGACGAAAAATACTTGAAATTGCTAAAAAATTGTTATGAAGCAATATCAGAGTGTGGAAAAGAGATTGCAGTGGAATCAATATTGCCAGAACTATCCACGCTTGACATTGTCACAGCCACAACACTTGTTTCGGATGTGGGATTGCTTCGTTTGCTCCCTGGTGCAAAGGAAAGAACATTCAAAGAGTTTGAGACATTGTTTATTCAAGCTGGTTTCGCTGCTTGAATATTATTAGTGGTTTTCATAGACATCGCTATACATGGAAAAAAAAAAAAAAAAGCATCATGGAATATTGGTTCTGTTGTAGTGACCTCATCACAGTTGACTTAAATTTTAAGCTTTAAATTTAGAATATGATTCATATTAATTTTTAGGCTTGTTATACCTCCACCAATAGAGACACGTGGTAGCACGAAAGACTACTTGAGAAACATACTTCATTTGTTATAGCCGAGAAATCACTAGAAATCTCACTTTTCGACTCAATCACCTGGCTAAGCAGGAGATAGTTATTCAAGGAAGCTGACCACCTTTTGTTAAGAAAGTGATTTTTTTGTTACCAAATCTCGTGTGATTTCAATTACTCTATACTTCAAATAAGAAAGAATGATAAAATCTATCCTTTTGTAGACATCCTCATCGCATCGAGAAATGATACCGATATGTCGAGTGGCACCAACTATCACCGTGAATTTCAAATCATTTTTTTACATAACTTTTCACTTGAATAATTTCATAATTAATTAATTAAATTGAGTTATTTATAAAAAAGCTCGAACCCTACTTATTGAATAATAATTGGTCAAGGAGGAACATTTTACGAGAGGCTAAAAATAATTAGACCTATGAATTAAGATCAAAAAAAGATTTTTTTGTTCAATTAAATACTTAAATTTATTAAATGTTATACAAATTACGCAAAACACTTACGATGTTAATTTTTTTTTTGTTTTGCTACAAAATTATTATGGTTATATTTAACGAATTAATATTAAATAAGAAAAAAAAAAAATCAAAATTCAAAAAAATCATTATTTTCAATTAATAAAATAATTAATTAATATAACGTCCCGGATTGCATGGGAAAATATTGCTTAACAATCTTTACTTATAATATATTTGATTTGATTTGATTATGTTAAAAATTACAAAGTAAATTAAATGACTTAGCTCCAAGATGAGAACATTGGCAATATTTGGTTACATAAACTCCGACAGCCACTGCCGACGAAACTGCTACAATGATTTCCATGGCCAACCTTTTATTCCAATTCGTTATTGAAGCTTTAGCACCCACACCTGCTGCAGCTGCTTCTGTGCTTTGCTTTGGCATTATCACGTAAAGAATGCCATTGAAGAACTTTGCTTTTATTTGGTTTGCTTCTATTTCATTCGAAACTTTAAATTCTCTCTGGAATCGGCTTCCTTTTTTCCGATCAGAGTCCGATTCACGTTCTCCACTGATCACTAAGTTCCCAGAACTGCTCAGTAGAACTCGCAATTGCTGCCTTTTGAATCCTGCAATTTCCAATCTCTTCTTTAAAATCTCTGTTTATTAATGTGTCTTTTCCATATTCTTCTTTAATTTAGATTGCAGTAGCGGTGGATTATTGAAATCTTTTGCATCTATTTTTAATAGATAAATATAAATATAAAAAATATATATATATAAACACTTTACCTGGAAGTTCTATCTCAAGGGTGTCACTATTTTGCTCTCTTTTCCATTTGCAGAAAGGCTCAAAATCTTCATAAGTGATTTCCATGAAAGCCTGCAACCCTTTTTTCCTTTAAATTATGTTTTAGGCTTATTTATATGATAATAAGATTGAAATACTGTATATATAGTTTTTCTTTTACAGTTTATGAGCTAAGAATCCTTTAAGAAAGCTGATTAGGGTTTTCCTTTAACCTTTCCAACAATAATTCCTTAATTGCTTTTGGAAGATTTGGGTTTCCTTTTACTTCCAGTAAGGGTTTTCCATTTTTTTTCTATGGATGAAAATTATTTCTTTTCTATTCTTTACTTTTCTTAACACTTTAGAATCAAAGATTCTTTTTTTCATTTAATCTAAAGGCTGCAGCTTAGAGCTTGAGGTTACCATTCCACACTCAATTTTATTGGATATTATATTTAAGAGTAGTTGAATAAATTTATTGAGTTTAGTTTAGATTGAACAATTTTAAAAATTAAATAAATTTGAACTCATGTGATGGTATGATAGTTAGGGAATTTATCGTCCCATGTGCACTTTGCATTTGAATCGCGCTAATCGTGTTTATTGTTCGAGCTTTACCCTGTGATTGTAATTTACTGATAAGTGCTAAAAGTAACATGTTTTAATCTCATTCTTAATGCGTTTTTTTGTTGAGGATTTGATGTAAAATGGTGAATTTTATGCTCCAAATACTTTAAATTTATGTTTTTATACTAAGGAGAGCATTTGGGAGCAAAAGGAGCGAAAAACGAGCAAAAATTGAAAGATTTGCGTAAGGTACAAGGGCCACACGAGCCCCCAGCCACACGGGCTAGACCGTGTGTCAGGCCGTGTGAATTTCGCGAACAGGACTCCAAAGCACGCAGAAAACACAATTTTTAGGTTTTTTTTAGACATTCTAAGACGTACAAATACCAAATATGAGAAGAGGAGAGTAAGCCATCAGAGATTATTGAAGAAAACAACTTGAAAAACATCATTGAAGCCGTCTCTGAAGCAGATTTCCATCAAGATTGAATACCTCTTTTTAATCTCTTTGAGTTTTATTATGAGTTTCTTTATTTCTTGCATTTATGTTGTTTTTGAGTTTTATTATGAGTTTAATATTTTTAGGCTATTCATTCATGTGTGATGTGCGTAAATCAGAGGAGAAATAAATCCTATTTAATAGTAGATCTAACATAATTGAGTGGAGTTGCATGCAATCCTAGAAATAGGATGACATAAATCTACCGGATTAGAGTCAAATTTAGTAGGGGATCCAAAGATCGAGTTAATGCGACAATAAGGGTTTTAATTAAAAAAGAAATTTTAATTAATCAACTTAGAGTCAGTTGCTTTTATGCTTGAATAGAGGTATTAGCATAATTGAGGGATTTCAACGGATCAAGATACTAAGTGAATAAATTATTTAATTCAGATTGATAATGACAAATGAAATCTAAATGGATTCTTTCCTAGGTATTACCTCGCTTCTTGGTTGTTATTCGCTTGCTTTCTTGTTTTGTTCTTTGTCATGTTCCTTAGTTAATTTTAGTTTTAATCAAGCACTCCAATTTATCGGTTAAATAATAGGAAAATAGTAATTACTAGTACTTTTAGTTTTCGTGGGAATGATATTTATGATCGCTGTACCTATACTATTAATTGGTAGGTATATATCTTAATCATATTTTAATTAGTTTCGACTGCATCATTACAAAAAAACTAAATAAATTTAGAGAATTGATTGTATAAACTAAGATATGAAATCGAATTCATCCAAACAAAATTATCAATTCGATTTAGTTTGTAATTTTGATTTCTCAATCATATAATTTTATTTGATTGATTTGGAATGTTTTGAAAAATGTTATTTAGATTTAAGTGTGTTTAGATATAAAAAAAATATAGAGATAAATTTTAAAATTACATATGAATCTTAATTTAATTTGTAATTTGATATATAAATTTTGAATTGGTATAATTATACATTTGAAACTTTAATTGTTGTACAAATGTATATGTTAAACTTTAATTTTGATTAAGATGTACACATTTCAAGGAATAAATACATCATTTTATTTTTATATTGGATATATAATTATTTGTATTGCAATATGTGTACTTAAAATAGTGTTATATCGATAATTGTGTTAATAATTTATGAAAATTAAATTAAATTAATATTTCATGTATAAAATTTCATAAAATCAAAGTTCATGTATAACATTACACATTGAACCAAAATTCATATTAATTTTGATTCATCCTATTTAGGACAAGATAGAAAGTCATTAGATAGGATGAACGAAGTAGAAGGAATTTTTGGAGTGAGATAATCGAAGAGGAGATATATGTTACTTGCCTTTCACTCAAGGTCCTAAGCCTTATATGTGTGTTGTCTCTTGTCCCGATGTGCCACAGTTGGATTACTATTGATCCATTAGGGGCAAGTGGCCAAGTGGTATAGTGCCATAGGCCTAGGTAGAACAACACTCTGATGTGCCTTGGGCCACCTCAGATGGGACATGGTAGTCGGGCTTTGATATGTCGAGGGTTCTAACAAAGAGTTCCTCTAGGGAGTTTACATGTACTGTTTGTGGACCTAGTCGCTCGAGCCATCTTGATGAGGTGTAACAATAAAAAATTTGACCATCTTGAAATTTGATTATTAATATATTCAGTATGAAGTCAATTTTTAGTTTGTTACGGCTCATTTGGATGGGTAATAAAATTGATTTTGGTAAAATTAAAAATAATATTAATAGTGAGATTAGTTAAAATAACGGTGAGACTAAAATTAATAATAAAATATGTGTTTTGATTCAAATGTAACTATATGAGTAAAGTGAAAATTAAAAATGGCCATTGAACACATTAAATTATGCATGCAAATAAATACTTAAAAATTATATTTCATATAAAATAATAAAATATATTAAATTTTATTATGTTAAATTATAATTGTATTAATTAAATTTGAATTTATTTTTCATTATTCATATGTCTATTTATTTATGATATTTTTTGAAAATATTTATTTATGATTAATTCATATAAACCTGGTAATAAGAAAATTTACATATTTATTAAGTTATTTTAAAACTCAAAATTATATATTTGTATAATAACAATAATAAATTAAAAACCTTTGCTTATATTTTAAAAAACCCCGCACTAAATAAAACTCATTTATAAATCGAGTTTAGCATCTATAATTTAGGTTAAACTTAAACAAAAATTTAATCTATTTTTTAGATCAGGTCGGATTCAAACTTATCAAACTTAACCCGGGAGAACTAAAAATAACCTTTTCATACCAATAAAAAAAATAGATGAGAATATACCTCTTATATTCCATGTCACCATGGTCTTGAAGTCCAAAACCACCCTAACAGAAACTCACATGCTATGTCAGTCGGATTTTTCTTTTCCTTGTAATATTTGTAATCGATTTTTATTTTTATTTATTTTAAAATTGAATCGATTTTTTATTTTCAAGAAAATATCAAATACATAAATTGGCTTTAAGAAAAAAATTTATGTTGAATCCTATACTTGTTATAGAGTCTGGATAAGAGAAGTGAAATGACAATTGGTGGGTGTATTAAGGACTAAATGGAAAAAAATGAAAATGTTGGGCCTTCAATTGATAAAAAATAAAATCTAAGCAATTAGCCATTAAAAGTTTTCCTTTTCAAGGAACCTTCTCATGCTAATGGTGCTTTGGGTGGCACAAATTTCACTCTGCAGCCATAATTACTATAAAATATCGGAAAAACAGAAACACAAACATATTATCAGATTTGGATTTGAAGTGGAAAATGGAACTGCATGTTTTTCCACACATTTTATTACTTTAAGCTTTCACTTTTTCAACTTTACGTGCAGTAAAGTTCAGCATAAAGATGCATAGAAAAAGGGTTTTAAAGTAGATGTCTGACAAACATGCTTTACCTTTTTTTCTCACTTTTAATTGTTGGGAATTGCTTTTTAAACAAATGGCTGGAATTGCTTTTAGTTTCACTAATTCAAACTCATTAATTACATGACACCAATGGCTACAACCCTATGTAGATTCTACTCATTCTTCTTACTCCATCAAGTTCAGCTACGAGTTTGTATTCCATACAAGTATGTGTGTATTTTTCCAGAGGACTAAACTGTTTTATTAGCTAAAGCAAGAAGGATGTCTCTGTAATCCCCAGGGGGGATGCTGTCACATATGGTTTCTCTCAATTCAACTCCATATTTTGCCTTGAAAACCCTTTGGATTTCATCCATTTCCGTCTCCGATCTGCTCACCATTACTCGTGTTATGCCTCCTCTATCTGCTGCCACTCCTTCGATGCTTGCAAATAAAATCTGCAACCAGTCGAGCAGGAGTTAGTATGATACTCGGGTTCGAGATTCTCAAATGTTTTTACATTACCTTTGCATAATAGTTAGGTGGGTTGCAAATACATTTAACAACCATCTTTAATGCATCTTCAAACTCCCCAGAATTGACATTAGTGATTGACTGAAAGATGTGAAAAGTTTTGTTCACTATAGAGAACAGATTTAAGAAGATTGCAATCGGCAAGCAGGCAAAAAGAGGAATAAATTTACCTTGGTGTAATCATGTCCATAGATGTGTTTATAGCAAGAAAATGTCAGCTTAAGATGTGGAATGCTCCTTTTAGTGAAAATCTCGAGCACAGTACCTTCATCAATGGCGCCTGGACTTCCTTCCCCTGTCTCGTAAAGCCTCCTCGCATCACATTTCGCTGTATGTTGGTCGACATCTGCCTGGTGTGCCTTGTGTGATGTGGATAATGCAACCAGAATCTGTCAATAACAACAAAGATGATGTCCTATTATCGTGTGCATATTCGGATATGTGTTGAACACGAAAAGAGAAAAGTTACCTTCTGGTAAGGATGGGGAGGCTCGATATTGATGATATCCTGATCCAACCGCGTTTTATATTTCGATAGATAGGCTTGTTTAATGAGGGCAATATGACTTGATTTTCGTCCCACAAAGATTTCCACCAGAGCCTGATAATTAGCATCATTATCTTGCAGAAGAGCTTCACGAGCAACAATGGCGTCACGTTCATGAGGATGAAGCATCCAAAGGGACAAAGCTGCGCAAGTTTTGGGGGAAACACCAGGCTGATTTCGAAGGCTAGATTTTTGCAGCAGAGTTATCAAATCTTCCCCATACATGTCCTTGTAAGTCTCTCTGAGTCGCCTGCATTCGAGCTGAGTTCGAGTGACCAAAGCTCGAATCAAGTGGTTCCATCTTCCCCGTGATTCGTGAATTTCCTTGCATTCGTTCTCGAAACTATGGCTTGAAGATGCTAGGATTTTGGTAGCCATGAAAGTGGTGCTTCTCAAATGCAGGTTTTCTCAGCTGCATAAACTTTATATAAAGTTGAAGATACAAGTCTTATAGTACAAGCAAGGGATCTTTTGATTCCCTTTACTTTTCTGGAAGATGATATATTTTAATTTATATAATTATTTTTATATTTTTACACTTTTCATTTTATTTTGTTTTTTTATAATTATAGATGTTGTTATAGTACTGTTCAGTTCAGTTGGAGGATGCTAGTCAAATTTAAATAATTTGATAATTTTTTTAAATAAAACTTTTTGTTATATCACTATCACAATTTGGACTCGATTGGACTCTTACCTATTGTGAATTCGTTTGAGTCTTCATTCTTCTTCTAAATACTCCGAGATGCCATTTAGTAAGGGAATTCCTCTTCACTCAAAGCCTTAAATACACTAAGCATTCATTTTGAGTTCTTCTACATTTTCGACTCTCGATTCTAGAATAGATGAATTGGCCTTTCTCGACACCATCTCTCTCTTCTTTCTTCACTTTCGTTGATATTATGTATTAACACTTTTAAAAAGTAGAAATGGTAATAGAATAGAATACACTGAAAAAGTAAAATGAATTAGGATAATGAATATACGAGGTTATATACTTGCATTCCTTTTAAAATAAAATAAAATAATATTTGGTACATTGCCAATGAGGTTTTTAGGAAAATAGTCAATATCATACCAGTGAACATATCGTTTTTTATTGACATTGATACGTTTCGGTATCAATATGTTTAGGTGTACAGTTTCGGATATGTCGATATTTTTATTTACTTTTAAAATATTATATAAAAATATATTAATAAATCTAAAATAAATTAAATCTTATTAATTAATGTTATAAAATAATTCATCGAAAATTAAGCTAATTTGGCCAAAATATATATGGCTAATTAATCCCAGTTTGTTTTCAATTTCTTTTCAACATTCACGTTAATTTTTTAAAATCCAATAGAGCTGTATTCATTAATAGAAAATTAAATGTCTCTTTTACCTATGCTTAATAAAAAGATTGAAATTACTATTTGGGACTAAAATTTGGTAATTTTTTTATATTGGAGTTTGAATTTTTTTGTCCAAGTTAGATCCTAAATTTGACAATTGTTTCCACATTGAGATATGGACTTGGTAACTTTTCTCACATTAGAGCTTGAACTTTTTCTCGTCCAAGTTAAACTTGAACTTGACCACTGATTCCATATTAAGACTTGAATTTTAGAGTTTTAAAGGACTCACATGGATAAAAAAAAAAGTTGAAGTCTCAATGTAAGAACATTTGCTAAAATCAAAGTCAGACTTGAAAAAAAAAAATTCAAGCCTCAATTTGAAAATAATTATTAAATTCAGAGCTTAACTTGGATAAAAATAAAAGTTTAGGTGCTAACAAGTTTAAGTCCCAAAATGTTATTTAACCCTAATAAAAATGTCTTCTTTTACTTTGCCCAAACCAAAATCACCGAAATCTACTTGGAAACGAAACTTAAATTTTGTGGTTCCATTTTATGACTGAAATGGGATGAATAGGCCGCTACACTTGGCATCGATATCAAAGACTTCACGAGCAAGTATAATATATGTTTGTAGTTAAATATTAAAAAAAGTATACATACAAAATTTTTAAAATTGTTTGTGGAATAAAAAATATATATTATCGATATATCAAATAAAATATAAATGAATACTTCTTCAGCTTTTAAATAAAAAAATAAATGAATTTCAGCATGTTTAAATTCAAGTTTTTTGTATGGATAAAAATATCAATATTAATTGAATTAAAACTCAATCGATATGATAATTATTTTATGATTAAACGTTGTTGTTGACACCTTTATTTAAGCCTTATTAATGTATTTCTCATCCCTAATTTGTAATTTCGCTAAGTATAAAAAAATAATCATTCACCAAAATAATTCACTAAAAAAAATCAGAACATAGTACAAATGAAAAAGATAAAAAAAAAAGGTCTTTATATATATATATATTTCCCTATGCAAAGTGGGATTTTTATAAAAATAATATAAAAATAATATTAAAATTAATTAATTTATAAAAATGAAATGTTTGTTTCAATAGTTTTGGATGACACTTGATACATTTGCAATAATGATGAATTTTTTTTTCTAAAAAAATGACAGCAAATGAAAAAAACTGAAAAAGTAAAAAAATAATAATAATAATTGCAGTTCCGCTTAACACATTGAAAACATCAGTGTATTTAAAAAAATTGATAAAAAAAAATTAAGAAAATGAAAAAAAAAAAAACACTAGTTTGTGATTCCAGACAGTAGTTTTTTTCCCTACATTTAATGTCTTAATGGTTTTTCCACGCATTTAATGTTTTAATGTCTTTTTCTTACATTTAAAATTTTTTCTTGCATTTAATCCTTAAAACAATAATATTGTTTAAAAAGATATTTAAAAAAACACCAATTTAAATATTATATTTTTCACATTTTCAACTTTTCTCTGTTAGGTTTAGAAAAAATATTGGTGACCTCAAAGTTATTGTAGCAAACATCCTATTCCTATAAATAATTTGTTGTCCACCTATTTTTATAATTAACTGATTTTTAATATTATTTTTATAAAAAAGGCAAAAAAGTGATGTGTTAACAGGTTGTACTTTGTTGATGGCCATGTGAAAGTTTTGTTTGGTATCAAAGAATTGATGGATTTCCATGTAGATTGTGACTATGAAAATCATCACTTGTAAACAACTTTTTCCAATGAGGATTTAAATTGTAATTGTAGATGTATTCCTTGTAACATTGATTGTGACCATTGTAGTTGTGATTTCTTTTGTGTAATTTAATGTAACTATAAATACCATCTATTTAAATGTTCAATTTCAATTCTATATTTCTTACTTTTCATTAACTGAACATAAATAGCATGGATTATGGAAATAATAGGATACAAATGGCAGCCATTTGGATGAATGCAACTACTTTATGCTGTACCAAACTTTTCATTTTTCTTACTTTAACATTTATTTATTTTTATGAAATATTTGACTTATTTGGTAATTTTCAATCAAATTAAAGATGTTTAGGCATAAACTTGACTTGGGTTTTCGTGCATGAATATGACTACTACATTGTTGATACAACGAGAGAACAATTATGATGGAATGTTGGTTTGTTTATGGGTTAAGTTATGTGTTAAAGGGATTTAATAAAAATATTAAGTTCGAAAAATAAGTTTAGATAAAAAAAAATTAGGTTTATTTAAAATATGAGTCAGGCTTGAACTTTCAAAGCCTAAATCCGGCTTAGCTTAACCCGTTTTAAATTTATAATATTTTATATTATATTATTTTTATATATTATGTAATTTAGAACACATTAAAAAAATAAACATATACTAAATATATAATACTAATATAATGTAAATATTAAATAAAAGTTAAGATGACTATATAAAAATTTTCAATAAATAAAATATATATAAAATTATTAAATATTAAAATAGAACAATATAAATATTTAAAAAAAATTAAAAATAAAATGGATGGGCCTAAAAATGAACTTGAGTTAATTTTATGTAAATATGGATAAATTTGGACTCAGATTTTAAATCGGATCAAATTTGAACAAATATAAAATATATTAAAATCATGTTTAGATCTGACTCGAATCCAACCCGACCAACTTATGAAGACTTCTACTTATGGGTGGCTATGGGCCCTTCTCCTTCTATGACGTGAATCTTGGATCCATGGAGCTATTAGCTAGCAAGACGGGGGAAGAATTGGGTTTTGACATCTACAATCCGGAGGGTGATGAATGGAAGTGCTTTAAGCTTGAGAGATCAGACTAGGTTAGCACTCCACTGAACTGGGAAACTCAAATGGAAGAGGCCTTCTTGGAGAATGAGGCTGCTGGCCTCGTCAATGTAACCAATCCTCCCACTGTTGAGCCTTCCCATTCAGTTGATGTAATCCCGAGTAGCACTTCAGAGGAGGCCCGAAATGCTTTGTAGCCTTATAAAAATCTTAAATACTATATAAAAGGTCATTAAAAGGTGTAGATTACTCGTTCGCTCTATACAAAAGGTGCAACCGTGGGTGATGTCAAACCAGGAGTGAAAGCCAAAAAATTTGTCAAGAGTTGAAATTAAATTATAATTTTAACGATAATAAAAATGTAATTTTTAAAATATTAAATGAAAATGTTACAATTTTAGAAGGTCAAACTGTATTTTTATTTTTACTAATTTAAATTTTTTTAAAAAATTTAAAGACCTAAATACAAATATTTCTATTTTAGGAGTCGGAGCTCTTGTCAACCTCTCTAGATTCGCCCTTGTGTCAAATCGAATTTACGCAGTAGAATGTCGAAGGTTCAACCGTTGATTCTTACAACCCAAATTTATGTAATAAAATGTCAAAGGTGCAACTGTTGGCAATGTTAGCCCGGATTTACGTGAAAAGTTATATGTCGATCGCACAACGGTTAGCAACATCAACTTGGATTTTTAAAGTGAGTATTAGGTTGATTACACAATTGTTGATTCTTACAATCCGGATTTATGTGGTAAGATATCAAAAATGCAACCGCGGGCAATGTCAATCTAAATTTACGCAAAAAATTATATGCCAATCACAATATCAAATTGGGTTGATTACACAATTGTTGGTTCTTACAACCCGAATTTATATGGTAGGATGTTAAAAATATAACCGCGAACAATATCAATCTAAATTTACGCAAAGAGTTATATGTCAATCACAATATCAATCCAAATTTACATGAAAAATATAGAATCTCAACCACACAACTATGAGCTCCTAACACCCAAATTTACGTAAAAAGTATTAGATCGATTGCATAACAATTAATTCTTACAACTTGAATTTACGTGAAGAATATTAAATCAATCGCACAATCATTGACTTTTACAAATCGAATTTACATTAAGAGTATTAAATCGATTGCAGAGCCATTGATTTCTACAATCCGATTTACTTAAAAAGTATATAAAATGTCGAGATGCAATTGTGGAATATAATTTTGTAGGAAATATTGAAGAAACGCCGCATGGAACTCAAAATATTCTCATTAATAAAATATTTTATTGCTTAAAAGTTTATTTTTTTAAACTCTCATTTAATTTCCAATAAATTATACTTTAAACAAAACAACAAATAAGTAATCAAAACAACAACTTCTAATTCTATTGTAAAAATTAAAAGAATTATTTAATATATAACTAATTGTTAATACATTCTATAATAACATCAAAATAAATATAAAAATTTTCATTGTTCAAACATACATTTAACTCGTGCATCGCATAAGATAAAAACTAATTAATTCTTTGGAACAATCTTTTTATCTTAAATTTTGTAAAATTAATTCTATTTTTAAGTGAAATAAAAATGTTTAAATTTTATACGAAAATTTATAAATCATATTTTAGTAAATAAAAAAATTCCTTAAACATTTGTAAATTTTATTAAAGATAAAATCTAAATATAAGTAATTAATATTATTAATATATTTTAGCTTTTAATCTAAATAAAAAAATTTACATAACGAGTTATTGTACAACACAAAAACCTAAGTGCTCAACCCAAGGTTCATCACCATATGCTTAATGAAAAGCATCCGGCCCGGCCTATGGACAAGTGTAGGCCGAATTCAATATAAAATTTGAGTTCCAGAATAGCCCTTTCTCGTCTTCAGTTCGGTCTCTAACATAGTCTCAAGCTTTCGTTCTCTGTAATAGAAAAAAAAAAAATTTATTCAACTTTATATTCTTCGACTTTCCAACAATATCTCTTGGGATTTCTCTTTAAGGTGAAGTGAACAGATTTGGTTTCCTTTGCTTTCAATTGTAGCATTTCTTCGCAGCAGTTTCTTCACCTATGTGTTGTTTTTGTTGATATTATTGAGAATTTGACAATCAGTATTTTCTTTTGAGTTGTCATTGCTGAAGCTGGTAACTTTGAGGAGCTATTGTATTTGAATGAAAGTTTTGGTTTTTTTTTTGTTGGTGTAATTTATAATGATGTGTGCTGGTTAAATTCATGTATTTTTTTATTATCTGTAAACTGATTTTCCCATTATTAATTTGTTATTCTCTTTTTTTCCTACTTTAAATTCTATATTTTGCTTCAGCTCTACAGCTTTGCTTGTAATTGTTTACTTAGTCTGACTGCAGTCATTCTTCCTTGGAAATAAATCAGTTTAAATTCAATGTCACTCTATTTAATTTCTGTTGCTGTAAATTTTGAGATAACTTGTGAGATCAAATGCATTTGCACATGTGCAAGTTTCTAGTTTCTTTTGATATTTACGTAATAAAATTTGCTAGTTTCGGTTGTTTTTATGTTGTTCATTCATTTTCCCTTGGCTATTAAATATCACTTCTACATGATACTTTATGCTGATCCATGAAATTTTAAATGCAGCATGTTGCTTCACTTCTTTATTTATACGAGATATTCTTTTTCATTGTGAATGTTGGTGGGGGTTTATGAATGGTTGTTGAAATTGATATCTCTTCATAGTAAAGATGGTGAAGACGATAGCAGGAGGATATGTTATCAACACAACTCTATATTTAAATGGAAATAGATTCTAAACCTTGTTGATGTCTTGATTTTCAAATGGACTAGTTGGAACCGAGGAAGCTGTGCCTGTATTTTTAGTCTGTCCTAATTTCTTTTTATGTGTTTGGATCTCTGGCTATAGACATATGTAGGAGCTATCAGTGACTTCTGAATTATATTTTTTTTCGATAAAAATACTATTTATGGACTGTTCTCTTGACATATAAAGTAGTGGAGATGTTAACTTCACCTCAAGGAAAGAAGCAGAACCCCCCAAAATCTGTGCGAAAAGTCTCACCTAGTGAATCACATAAAGATTTGTGGCTTGCTGTGCGAGAAGGGTCTTTGCCTGATGTAGATTCAGCATTGGCGCTATTGAAGAAGACTGGTGGTACCGTAAACTCTAGGAACAGGTTTGGCCTGACTCCTCTTCACATTGCAACTTGGAGAAACCACCTTCCCATTATTCAGAGGCTTCTAGCTGCTGGTGCTGATCCTGATGCTAAGGTGTGTTATTCTTCTTATTGTTTAGTTGATCTGAATGTGTCCTGGTTCGTAATATAGCCTTTCGAGTACCTTGCTTTAGAATGTCTATTATCTTTGTGTTAAACATTATAAAGTTATGGAGATCTATGATGGGTCCAATTATGTTCAGTCTTCTTTCAAATGACACTTCAGAATGTATGTTTCAGGATGGAGAATCCGGATGGAGTAGCCTTCATAGAGCTCTGCATTTTGGTCATCTTGCTGTAGCTAGTGTTCTCCTTCAGTCTGGTGCTTCTATTACATTGGAAGATTCAAAATGTAGAACACCTATAGATCTCCTTTCTGGGTCTGTGTTGAAGGTTTTTGAAAGTGGGCTTGATTCAGGTACCTGCTACCATCTTTACTTTGTTGGAGAACATTTGATTGTTATATATAATCAAATCTGCCTTTTTTAAAGTATAACACGTGCTGAAGCCCAAATTTGTCTAGATTTATTGGAAATTGAATTTAAGTTTATTTGAAATTTAAATTTATTTGAAATTTAAATTTATTATAAAATTAAATTTAAAAAGTCCAAAACAAAGTCCAATTACAGATGGTCCAAATACAAATGGTCCAATTACAAACTACCCAAAAGCCCAAACTACAGTTTTGGCCCGAATTTACTAAGTGTTGCTGCTGTTGCCTCCCCTTCAACCAATCAGGGACCGCCACGTCATCAGCAGCTGGTCACCATCTTCAGCCCCAACTTGCATTGCCACCGACTGCCACCGCCACTGCCGAACCTGCAAGAAGAGAAAGCAGATTAGATATGCATTTAGTTACATAAAACAAAACAGAATGATTGTAAAACAGACTATAAGAGCCAAATGAATTATCAGTTGTAGGGGTTAGAGGTTAAAAGTCGAATATTAAGAAATCAATATACAGTATATATTAATATTTTCAGAAATCAATTCAGAGCAAGGGTTACTTGAATAGTCACAAAGGCAACGGAAAGCAAATTAGATCACAACACTTAAGCATTAAAGCATCCAGGTATATTCAACAAATATTTACTATCATTTAAAACCCTATTCAGTTTCAATGCATGCATTCAATACCCCCTATTGTCATTTATTTCTTTTTATTCTTCAAAACGTTTCAATAGCTTTTATTAATATTAATAACTGTCTTAATACTAATAATAATATTAATGACCCTATTAATATTAAATAAGTTTCTTAATGGTCATTAATAATAATAAATGTTTTGATATTAATAATAATAATAATAATAATTATTAATTAATAATTAATAAAAAAAAAGGGGGAAACCAAAAGCCGAAAAGTCACTTCCCTGGTCATCGTCGCCGGAAGCAAAACGCCGCCTATGCCTTGTCGCGCATAGATCTGCAAAACACAGAAAAAAACCAAAAATTGATAAAAGATTTTTTTTTTTAAAAAGGTGGTTTAATAAAATATTAAAAAATTAATAATAAAGGACAAACTGAAAGGACAGAAGACTTACCCTCTGTCGATTCTACCATCGTCGGAGCTTCGCGCGGGAGTGCCGTCATCGTCTAGTCGTGCATGGATTTGCAAAAAGAAGGAACAAAAGTTTTTAAAAAGGGTTTTTTTTTTTTTAAAAAAGAAAGACGAAAGGACAAGTTTCTACCTCTAAACCGTGATCGACGGTCGAAGACAGAGGCGAACGACCTTGCGTGACTGGCGAAGGCCACGGCGCGTGTACCGGAGAACCCCAGGCAGCGTCATGCGATGACCACGTGCGAGGATCGGTGGCGCGCGTGTGGTCCTACGTGACGACCGGCGTTTGGGTCGACCAGCCGAAGCTTGGCCGCCCGCGAAGGGGAGTTGAGAGAAAATGAAAGGGGGGGTTTTCATTTTTTTTCTGAAATCTGGAAAAATGAAAGAAAGACTGTTTTTTTCAAAGGGTTCAGGCCTTAAATACCCTCATACTTATAATTACTTCTAAATTTTCAATCAGGTCCTTCTCGTACTTTTAATTACTTCTAAATTGGCCCAATTATTTTCATTTATTTTTAATTTAGTCCCTCGACCTTCCAAAAGCACCAGGAGCTGCCACGTGTCATGATTTTGGCTTATTTTCGCAAATGGTCCCCTTTATTTCTAATTTGTTTTAATTTGATCCTTGAATCAGGTTCGCTTTAATTTCAAAATTACCCCAGAAATTTTTCATGGTTTTCAAAATAGTCCTCTGACTTCAGAATGCTTGAGGGGCTGCCACGTGTCATCGTCTTTGGTTTTATTACCCCGAAGGTCCCTAAACCTTCCAAAAATTACCATTTTACCACCGAACTTCCAAAAATCCCATTTTTGACCTCGAATCTTCCAAAAATTTCCATTTTACCCCAGAACTTCCAAAAATCCCATTTTTGACCTCGAACCTTCCAAAAATTACCATTTTACCCTCGAACTCCCAAAATCCCATTTTTAGCACCGAACCTTTTAAAAATTACCATTTTACCCTCGAACTTCCAAAAATCCCATTTTTGACCTCGAACTTTCCAAAAATTATCATTTTACCCCCGAACTTCCAAAAATCTCATTTTTAACCCTAAACTTTCCAAAAATTACCATTTACCCCCGAACTTCCACAAATCCCATTTTTTACCCTAAATCTTCTAAAAATTACCATTTTACCCCAAAACTTCCAAAAATCCCATTTTTGATCCGAACCTTTTAAAAATTACCATTTTACTCTTGAACTTCCAAAAATCCCATTTTTGATTCCGAACTTCCAAAACTACCATTTTGCCCCCCCGTGCATCCAAAAAGTATCGTTTTGAAGTCCGATTACATCATTCTTCTCTCTCATTAACTTTTTTGCGCTCGCATTTTGTATCTTGGTTTTCTTTCGCGAATAACTTATCCTCTCATTTATTTTGCTTCGTATCCATCATTAATTGCTTATTCTTGTTAAACTCGCATGCTTGTTTTCGAAATTGTCTTTTTTCATAAAAACTTTAAAATCGAGGCAATACTCTTTTATTTCGGGTTTCGAAACTTTGCGCCTTAACTCACTAGGTGCAATTTTTCTTCAAATCGAAATAATCGAATACCCTTAATCGAGGCAATGTTTCCTTATCTCCGATTCCGAAATATTGCGCCTTAACTCACTAGGTGCAACCTTTCTTCAAATCGAGATAATCAAATATCCTTTTCGCAAAAGTTTCAAAAGGTGTTACAAAGGAAAGCTCATTATTTTTGGATCTTGAAATGTCGTGTCCTAACTCACTAGACGTAGCTTTTCTTCCTCGATCACTCTGAAATAGCGGGATTTTCAAACAAACTCAATTTCTTTTAAACTTAACACGTGCATTCAAGGATCGTATTTTAAGCTTTATTTGAACTTTTAAATGTCACACATTAAGACTCGAAAATAATCAATACGGTACCAATTTGGGCGCATGAGGGTGCTAACCCTTCCTCATGCGTAATCGACTCCCGAACCTATTTTTCTGGATTTCGAAGACCTACATGTTTTCAAAACGGCTTCTAAAACGTTTTGTGGTGATCCAATCACACCGAATAAAGGATTGGTGGCGACTCCCATTATTTATCAATTTTAAATGATTTTTCTTCGAGACATGTCGTATTTTTAAAAAAAAAGATGGTTTCGACAACACGATTTTCTATGTGTTTTTAGTTGCTACCGAGGTGTTTAGCTGGGGAAGTTGTGTTAACTATCAACTTGGAACAGGAAATGCCCATATACAGAAGTTACCATGTAAACTTGATTCGTTTCATGGCTCCGTAATCAAGTTAATATCTGCGGCTAAATTTCATAGTGTAGCTGTTACAGCTCATGGAAAGGTCTACACCTGGGGTTTTGGAAGGGGGGCGCGTCTAGGGCACCCTGAATTTGACATTCATAGGTATAAGATTTGTTATCCCTTTGTATATGACAGAATCTTACCCACTTTAATGGTTCTTCTAGCAGGAACTCTGAAGTTAAATTAAGCCATGGGATCTTTAGATGTTGAATTCTGTTAGTTTAAAAATTACATAATGTTTTTTTTTTAATTTACTTTTTTTTTTCTGGAATACCATATTGAAAATTTTAAAAGTTTGAAACAGTTTTGTTTATTATTTTTATTTTGGGTATAGAGTATGATGTGAGTCAACAACCATGAACGTATTATTTTATTCTTTATACTTTTCAGTGGTCAAGCTGCGGTTATCACTCCCCGCCAAGTGACTTTTGGTTTGGGGGCTCGTCGGGTAAAAGCAATTGCTGCAGCTAAACATCACACTGTAGTTGCTACGGAGGTTGGGGAAGTGTTCACTTGGGGATCTAATAGAGGTAAAAACTCATTGGTTATACTAGCAAGATTTGGTGACCATAGGCGATAGTTATTTCCTGAAGTGAAAATTTGCTTGATTGTATTAATTGATTCAATATTGCATGCCTTCTACATGTTGACTGGCAAAATAATGTTCTGTATTGTTCAAACAAATCAAGGACTTATTGGCTAGAAATGCTGAAGTAGACTTTATCTTGTGTTGTGCAGAGGGTCAGTTGGGCTATACATCCGAGGATACCCAACCAACACCACGTAGAGTAAGCTCACTTAAAACGATAATAGTTGCTGTTGCTGCTGCGAATAAGCATACTGCCGTTGTCTCCGAGTCTGGTGAAGTTTTCACTTGGGGCTACAACCGGGAGGGTCAACTTGGTTATGGCACCTCTAATTCAGCATCAAATTACACACCAAGAATAGTTGAGTACCTCAAAGGCAAGGTCTTCAAGCGTGTTGCAACTGCAAAATATCACACAATTGTATTGGGAGCTGACAGAGAGGTGATTATACCGGCACCTTCTATAATTGATAATTACATTGATCAACTGCAAAATATCTCTACTTGTACTATTTCTAAATCCCATGTACATGAATTCAAAACGCACGAATGAGAGTTATGTTTTCACATGTTATTGTGGAATGAGAGTATATTTTTTGCAATAAGGGCCTAACCGCAGTAAAACTTGTATGGCAGGTATATACTTGGGGTCATCGACTTGTTTCACCTAGACGAGTTGTCATTACCAGAAATCTAAAGAAGAGTGGAAGCATCCCTATGAAATTTCATCGAAAAGAGAGACTTCATGTGGTTGCAATAGCTGCTGGGATGGTAAATAGCATGGCTATGACTGAAGATGGAGCATTATTTTATTGGGTTTCCTAAGATCCTGATCTTAGATGCCAACAGGTTCTATTCCATTGTCTTCGTTGATTTTAACTTTCCCTGGAGTGAAGCTTATTATTTACTTCATTTGGATGAATTTGTACAGCTATATTCCCTGTGTGAGAAAACAATCGTAAGCATTTCTGCTGGTAAGTACTGGGCTGCCACTGCTACTGCTACAGGTGATGTTTACATGTGGGATGGCAAGAAAAGTATGGATAAACCACCTGTTGCAACTCGGTTACATGGCGTTAAGAGGGCTACTTCAGTTTCAGTTGGTGAAACTCATCTTTTGAGTATTGTTTCTCTCTACCACCCCACCTATCCTCCCAAAGTGCCCCCAAGTGATCAGGTCCCGAAGTTGAAAGTCAATGATGAAGTACAAGAATTGGATGAGGAAGTTTTATTTATTGATCCCGAGTCAAGTGACATGAGATCATCCATGCATAAAATTGATTCCGAGAATAAGACCTAGCTTAAAGAGTCTTTGTGAGAAAGTAGCAGCAACGTGTCTAGTGGAGCCACGAAATGCAGTTCAACTACTCGAAATTGCAGATTCACTTGGAGCTGATGATCTAAGGAAGTATTGTGAGGTAATCTCCTTTGAGGTCTTAACAATTATTGGGAGAAAATTTTTCTTATTTTCTTCAGAAGGCTTTAGTTTATGCCTAACTTGTAATGTTGGCTTGGATTTCTTCTTTAAGCCATTCCAGTAAGGTTTCTTGACATGGAAATATACTTTGACTACAAAGTCGTTTTGACTTCATGAATGCAGGATATTGTCATTCGTAACTTGGTCTATATCTTGACAGTCTCATCACAAGAAGCGCATCACCAGATGTTCTTGCTAGTCTTGAGAAGTCATTAGACTCGAGATCATCAGAATCATGGAGTTACCGACGGCTTCCCACACCTACTGCTACCTTTCCGGTTATCATCCGCAGTGATGAGGAGGATAGTGAAAGTGAGGTTCTAAGGACGACAACAAGAATAAAACCTGTGTTGTGAATGAAGGAGACAGATTGGATTCTTTTCTGCAACCTAACGATTATCTTAATCAAGGGATCTCCGAACAAGTTCAAGCTTTACAGAAGAAGTTGCAGCAGATCGAGGTGCTTGAAGTGAAGCAGTTGGGTGGATACATCCTTGATGACCAGCAAATTGCAAAGCTGCAAAGAAAACCTGATCTTGAAAATTCTCTTGCTGAACTTGGTGTACCGGTTGAAAAATCTCAATCGGAAGGATCTTGTTCGGTTTCAACAGATGCTAAAGCAAATAAAAAGGTAGAGGTTTCAAGAAAACTGAGGAGGAAGAGCAAACAAAGGGTAGCCCAAGTTGAGAGAGTCTCGGATTTTAGTACAAGTAACATAGAACCAAACTCTTTGAAGGACATTTCTAATATCGAAATCCCCCAAGTTTTAATGAATAAGGTTCGATTTCTTAAACTCATTCTACTTACTACATTTAAAGATGTCTTTATAATGCCTCACTTTAGCTGAAGATTTGCTAGGCTGTTGTTCTAGTGCTTGATTGTTTGCAGACTATTTGGTTGGATTCAAGTGCATTTCTTTCTTTTGCGTTCTAAATGCTGCGAGAGTGCTGCACGTGAGATTTTAAGAGAAATAGGAACCCATTTAAGCCCTAGATGGAAAAAAAAAAAAAAAGAAAGTGCTACAGTTATGTTGCACATTCTAGGAGTCTATTTAAGTTCTCAAGGGAAAAAAAATTGCTACGGTTTTGTTGCATGGTCTAGGAATCCGCCTAAGTTCTTGAAGAAAAAAGAATTGCCACGCATTTGTTGCATGTTCTTTCTTCTATCCCATATTGAATAAAATCTTGTCTAGTTTATTTCATTTCCTTCGCACTCTTATCATTACTCCTATCAACTCTCTTTTTCGTTGTTTCTCAAGTTTTTCAACCAGTAGGTCCTAGATGCAGAACCGTGAATTATGGTTCAAAAGTTTGCAATAACATTTTATAATTTCTATGCAGGAGCATAAGTTAAAAATTGAACCCCATGTTTTATCAAATGATCTTGACCTTCATCATAACTAGCATCCATATGAAAATCAATATCAATTTTCTACATTATTAGGTTTGATGTTTTAAAAGACTCTTTGATATTCTAAATTCCAGATCATGAGCCAGTTTGTGCTTTGAATCAGTCTTTGACATTATTGTAGTTCAGCAATATGCAGAGACTTATTATTTGGTCTTTTGTGAGTTTGCTTTTTGGTATTTCTTATCCTGACAAGTCTTCTTAGGGTCTCATATTTTGCATCTCGAAGAGTAATCATCTGTTTATTTAAATAAATTACTGAAATGAAAAAAGAGGTTAGAGCTACTTGAACAAGTTATCTTATTTGTTGAAGTCTTTGTTATTTTTGACAGGAAGAAAATGCTATGGTCGAAGGAACTACAGTAGACCAAGCCTTGGAAGAGTCTACTTTCTTCGTTCAAAGAAAGGACAGGTCGGTCCATGCAAAAGATAAGAGTACTTCACAAACAACAACCAGGAAGAAGAATAGGAAAGGTGGACTTTCTATGTTTCTGAGTGGTGCTCTTGATGATGCACCGAAACACGTTCTACACCCTCCGCCAACACCCAGAAGTGAGGGCCCTGCGTGGGGCGGTGCAAAAGTTTTGAAGGGAAGAGCATCACTCCGTGAAATTCAGGATGAACAGAGCAAACTACGGGTGAACCGGCTAACTGGAAGCAAAAATAAGGTGGAAGAGCTTCCAGAGGTTAGAAATGAAGAAGGAAAAATCCTGCTGAGTTCATTCTTGCCGTCCAAATCAATTTCTGTGGGCTCAGTTCAAGCTTCACAAGTATCTGATGTAGAAAGAAACACACCTCCTTGGGCTGCTTCTGGTGGTACTCATCTTTTTCGGCCATCTCTTAGGGACATTCAGATGCAGCAGGTATGCGAAGTTACTGCACTCCTATCTCTCCCTGTCTTTGCAGCATACATGCATCCTTAACTGGTTTCATCATTTATAGTATTTTATCCGCATTTCCTCCTCGTATTACATTTTCATCCTATTCCATTCAGTTCCATGCAATGCATCTTGAACCGCAATATGCGGCTCATTCCCGCCATTTGCAGGACTCACTTCTTTTTCTTTCTTTCGGTCTGTTCAATTAAAAGCAGGGAAAACAACTGCACAGTCTTTCTCACAGTCCCAAAACCAAAGTGAGTGGGTGTCCAACAGCTACTTCTCAAGATTCGCCATTGGATTCCCCTGCAATGAGTCGCTGGTTCAAACCCGAGGTTGAAGCAACTTCTTGTATTCGATCGATTCAGATTGAAGAGAGGGCGAACCGTTAAAGTTGTCAAAAACAAGTCGTAAGCTAAGAGGGCTAAACGACAATGATATTAGCTTTTCTCAGGTAGCACCAAGGCTTTTCAATTTTTTCCCCTTAGGTTAAATGTAAATTTGATTTTACACATGTTATCTCTGCCTACTAACCTCTTTCTTATATTAGGTCGAGGTAATTTGATTGTACACTATGTCTTGTCACTGCGAAAAATTATGCAAACAAAACAAAAATAACATAGAAATTTGTTTACGTAGTTCGATTTTTCTATGTCTGCAGAACCTAGCATATATCAATTAAAATTTCATTATCTTTTATTGCAAATACAACAAGTGAATCACACTTTATAACTCTCCAAATATAGAGATCTCATCTTTCTATTTAAAAATTAAAATATTCACCTCCAAATCCTCTCATGAGAAGTTGGGCAATAAACACTTCACTAGTGTTTATAATATCAGTTTGCAATCTTTTACAAAAATGTTCCTCGATGAACAAAAATTAGAATGCACCAAATAAACTTTTGTTTCTTAACCTATAGAAGATTCGAAGTATATATCAATTTTGACTTGATAACATAAAATTTAAGTGCACACAAAATAACTCATAGCTAATACATCAATAATAATAAAAACAGAATCACTTGAAGATATGCTCTTTTGTGCTTAGGATAATCAAATCAAAACAGATAATTAAGTCCAAAAATTTTCTCAATTAAGATAAATTTTTAACATAAATATATAATATTATAATAACAATATTAAAACATAAAAATATCTTTCTTGCTCAAGATCTCATTCGAATGTATATGGATAAGAGAGTTTCAATTTCCAACTAAGTACAAATAAAGAAAAAACGATAATAAATACCCAAAAAGTGGCTACGTAATTGTTCCATATTTTTCTATTGAAAAACATATATAGAAGTAAAACGAAAAAAGTAAATATATAATCATCTATGTAAATTTAATGTAATTAAGGATTAAAATATTAGAAAATTATGGTACTGTAGTGGAAGCCCACATCGTCAGCTCTGAAATCATCCGACTCTAGCATGGCGCCTTTTCTCCTCGTTATTTTCAGTGCTAAGCTCATGATCTTTGTCCACTGAGATAGCCGGTAAAAGTAGTATACTTTTTTTAATTAATAATGTATGGTATGGTATTAATTATATTTTATAATCATATTTATTGCATTTTTAAACCAGTGGTGATCTGTCTATCATGTATCTCTTCTTTTACATTAATAACAATTTCTCTCCTCATTCCTTGTCTCACCCTTTCTTGGATACATGTATATATAGGCTGAGAAGCTTGATATTTTGCAGCCTTAGTTGATTGCTGAATCATGAGAGAGAGAGAAACAACGGGGTATTGAATTGAAATTTATATATATTTGCTTGATTTGTGTGTGCATGCTTGTTTATATATATATATATATTAAACAAAAAGGAAGCCCTAGATTCTCTAGGTCGATCATTCATGTAAGTATATATAATGAGGAAGGGAAGGGTGTATCGATAGGGGAAGGTGGTGAGACTCAAAATAGGGTTAATACAGAAGAAGAAGAAGAAGAAGAAGAAGAAAAGAGGGTGTAAGGAATGAAGTTTGATCCAAGATCCATCCCTCCGAAATGGTCTTTCCATCATTTTATAACACGAAGGGATCCATGGTTCATGGATGGATCTCGGACCAGGCTTCATTCCTCACGCCATGCTTTTCCTACCTCCAACGCATTCAACTCCATCTATAATCCAGTTTCAAGTGAGAAGGCCAAGCAGGGGCTCTCTCTTTCTCTTCCCTTTCCTTCTCATCTCATTTCATCTTTCTTATCTTTTTCTTCTTCATTATAAAGACTTTGGACTCACTTAAGCATTCAAGAGCGTACTCCAACCCTATCTGCAAACCTAATCTCTCTCTCTCTCTCTATATATATATATATATGATTAATCTTTATTTGTAGGATCACAATGTGAGAAAAAACATGTCCTGTAGATTAGATCAAATATTTATTATTAATAAATATTACTGAAAAATATTAAAAAACATTAATATTATTTTTATTTAACAAGGGTAATTTTTTAAAATAACATCATGTTCCCAAAGAAATTTTAAGTGTACCAAAGATGTTACTTTACTTTTTCGAGATTTTGAAAAATATTATGAAATAACTTTAAAAAAATTTGTAAACAAATTGCACGAAGAGAAAACATATAAAATTGCCTCCTTTTTTTCCGTAATATTACTCTTACACAGGAATTATTCAAGTGTTCAATAAATATAGTTCATAAACACGACATCATGTAAATAATAATAAGCAACTTTATTACGGGCACAATCCATTACTGCAACTGATAATGGCAATTCTTAATTATCTATCAGATCTTGACCAATGACATAGTTCTTGATCAGCTTGAGAGCTTCTTCAAGATCGTCACACAACTGATGGGGATCGGCAATGATGTTCTCATCAACTGATATCACCATACTCATCTTGTTCACATAGCTGACGATATGAATTGTGAGAGCCTGCAGCAATAAATCAATTTCCCAATCATTACTGAACTCCAATCATCAGTCAAATTCAAACTCATTTAAGCATGCAATTACCACTGGTTGACCATATAATGATGAAGCGATGAAGGCCACTTGATTCCCAAAAATGCTAATTGGCTCCTGAGGCCCCGGCACATTGGAAAACCACATAGTTGTTGATGGGAACTTGGCCAGCTGCCATTGTACAATTAGTATATTCCTTGGGGGGAGGGGGGGCATTTTTCAATCTAATTAATATACATATGTCTTACTTTGGTAGGATAAAACCTCACAAAAACCTTAGCCAGAAACAGTCTGAATTTAGCTTCAAGAGTAGCTTTTTTTCTATCAATTGTTGCTTTGGCATCACGAATGTAGTCCAATGGGTTATCTTTCAATTCAATTTTAAAAGGGTAGATAACATAGCCTATCTTGTTCCCCCACTCCGCTTTGCTGTTCTTCTTCACCATTTCTTCCAAGGCCTGTAAATTCATTATAATTAGATGATTGAAACTATTTTCTTATTCTTTGAAGGAAAGCAGCTAGTAATGAAGTAAATACATAAATCCCTGGTGGTGTTCTCAAATTGATGAAAAGAGTTGCTGTAAGACGAATATTGTTGGGAAGGTTGTTTTCACATGATTCCTTTGCTTCTCCATCATTAGCTTGGCCTGCCATTCATTTTATTTCTTAATTATGGATATCAATATTCATTTTCATGTATGTTACATACTGCAACCTTAATTACCATATTTCCGGTTTAGATAGCTAGATAAGCCTGCCTGTGTCATTGCTAGCACCACGTCGTTCACCGTCTGCATTAATTAATTCCCCAAATACCTCATCGTAGTCATAGAACAACAATCCTTGCGTAAACATATATATTTCAGAGAGAGAGAAATGATGGACTAACCGTGTGGGTTGCATTCTTCACCAATTTGACATCATCCAAAGAGAAAGTTCGACGCACAAATCTCCGTGGAGTGAAAGCAACATCACTGGAAGGTGCTTTGAGGGGTGTTTGTGTGTCTTTCAAGAAGTAGGTTGTGGCTATATCAACCAAAGTGTTCCACAATAATAACAAAACAGACCAACATTTCCAAAACCAAATCGGATACCAGCCGACCCGGCCGGATATCGGTTTCTTCTTCATTGCCGGAAAACATGGCAATGCGTCAGAGCAAGAGAGTAGATGTGCCATGAGAGATGTTCCATCGCCAAGGGAGTGATGAACTCGAGCGACCACCGTGGATTCAGCATCAGAGGTTTTGAGGTTTAAAATATGGATATCCCACATAGGAAGGGACATGCTCATCCGGGTCTTGCTAAGGTTGGCAACGTAATCTTCAACAAACTTATCAGGGGAGGCCATGCATGGATCAACCATGGGGACTTTAACATGTTTATTTAAGTCTACATTTGTTTTCACCCATCTCACCTCCCCACCACTCTTCTCATCTGCAACCTGGATTTGTTGAATTTGATAGTTTTATCAACATGATTAATCATTTACTTCTAATAAATACTTAATCATTTTTATAAGTTGAGTGCTTACATAACATTACATTGTGAACCATTAACAAAAACAGAGATTCATTATTGATTAGGACTGACCTGCAAGGAAGAGAAACGAGGATGCTTAAGAAAAGTCTCCCTCAAATTTGCTTTGTAAGCGTCTGGGTCGATGGGGCTCTTATACCCCACAATGATAACAATGTATATGTTAGATTCAGGCTGATGGAACATACGAGCCATGGGACTCAATGGCTCCTCTTCCTCATCATTTTCTTCTCTTACTTTGATTCTTTTAAGCCCAAGATTATGACTTCTTGATCTTAAACCTCCCTTCATATGCTCCACCTCCATTTTTATTCTCATAACCCCTTCTAACAAAATTTAGACTTAAAGATTTCTATGTTGTTACTTGCCTTGGATTAATGTTATTTATAGAAACCCAGACTTCAGGATAAAACTGTAATTTACCTGTAGAGTTGAGATGGTATGAAATTGTGATTTCTCGTTATTTTTATTCCTTTTCAATAGGAGAATGATAAATCAGATTTTTTCTTTTGATTTTTAATATTTTTAGTTCGATTTTGTCATTACCTATTAAAATAATAATTAAAATAAGAATTTCATATAATATTTTTTCTTAACTTCATTAAAATAAAACAGAAATAACTAATAGTGATTTTGTCATAAATTCATGTGGTTTGGTGTAACCACTATAACATATGTTTTACTCTGAAAACGAATATGCATTTTGATTTTCGGGCACTTTTACTTATATAGTAGCAAAGTAACGTCAACTTCAATTTATGACAAAAGTAATTTGTTACCATGGCTATAGTACTTTTTTTTATTATTTAAATATGTTCATACATAAATATATTTATTACTATTTTTATGAATTATATTTTTTTATTCTCTATGTATGTTTTGTAGTTTTTGTTTAGGTTCATAGTAACTTTTTTTAATAATGTGGTTTCTAAGATTTAAATGTTCATGGTAATTTTTTTTTAGTTAGATTTGAATTTTGTTAGGAGAAAAAGTTGAAAATCAAGAAAAAAAATAAGAATTGGCATCTTACTATTGATAGAAATGACGTGGAATAATAATTTCATACAATCCTTTCTTTTTATCATAAATGAACTAAAAATGACGAGTCTTATCATCTTGGATTTAAAAAAAAAAAATTATAATATTTATATTTCAATTATATATTTATCTTTTTAAATTTCCAAAATTTTGATATTTTTTGAGGGATTGTTTGAATTGTTTAATTATTTGTTTTTTTTTTTAATATACTGGTGTGATTAGATGATAATATATGTTCATACTTTCTTAACCCTTTGACAACGCACACACAGGCGCTCAAACCCGGGACCCTTAAGATGAACAACATCTTCTTTTCCACTGGAATCACTTGTTGAGTTCAATTGTTTAATGACTTGGCATATGAGACTAAATAGTGCCACGCAATAATTACATGTAGATTATTACCATGTAAGATAGTAGATTAGCGCTTGAATGTCACGCCAACAAGTTGATGGTGTTGTTAATTTTTCGGTCTAACTCTAATCATTTTGAGAAATGCTAAAAGTACGATAGCTAAATTAAACATTAAAAAAGTTAAATTAACTTTTTTTGAAATAATTTAAGGGTTGAAATTATTATTATACTTTAAATAAATAGCGAGGAGGATTCATTTCATAATAAATACCATGTATCATGTCAATGTCGATGTGGAAAAAAATGACATTTGTTGAGTCTTTATTTGTTAGAGCTGTTACAATAATTTTTTTCCAACAACATTAAATTTTGGAGTGAATTGTTTAGTAGGGAAAACAAAGGGTAAACTACAAAAATAATCATTTTTGTTTGCCTCAGATACATTTTAGTCACTTATGTTTAAAATGTTACATTTTAGTCACTTACGTTATCGTTTTGTTACGAAGTGGTCACTCTGTCGTTAAGCTCCGTTACCTTCGTAACAGCAATCCTACTAGACAGTCCCAATGGGTTTTAAATGCCTAATTGGATGTCCAGTTGGGATGAGAATAATTTTTTAATTAAATAAGTTTAATTAATTGAAAATTTTAAATTAATTACAACTGAAAAAAAAAACCCAGTTGGACATCTAAGTTGACATTTAAAACTCATTTGGACTGCCACGTAGGATTATCGTTAGGGAAATAACGGAGCTTAACGGCAGAATGATCACTTCATAACAAAATGATAACGGAAGTGACTAAAACGTAACATTTCAAACATAAGTGACTAAAATGTGATCTAAGACAAGCAAAAGTGACTATTTTTATAGTTTACCCGAAAAACAAATTTAAGTATCAACTTTAAAAAAATTATGTACTGAGAAAATAATACACTTTATTGACTAATTTTGTATATAAACCTTAATTATAATTTGTAAACCAAACAAAAAATAACTATCTCTTGCTTAATGTTGGGTACAAAATTATTACCAACATCATGGTTAACAAAATGAATAAGAGTAGGAAGAATCTTGTATCTCCATACCAAATAGTCTTTGTCAAGAGAAGGCAAATAGGTAAGAATCTGTTGGCAACGACAAGCTAATTGAGGAGAACCATAGAAACTATCAGTACAATATTGAGGGAGTGAGAGAGAATGATAAGATTTGATCTTATATTTTCAAAATGTCAAACATAAATTTTATTTGAGGTTTGTGGCTACTAATATTGTCGAAACCATTTTTTTTGAAAACGTGTTTCGAAAATTTTAAAATTGGAAAATAGGAGTCACCACAAATCATTTATTTGGTGTGATTGGATCACCACAAAACGTTTAAAATCCATTTTGAAAAATAATTTGGTCTTCGCAATCCAGAAAGCAAGTTCGGGAGTCGGTTACGCATGAGGAAGGGTTAGCATCCTCATATGCCCAAAATCGGTACCACATTGATTACTTTCGAGTCTTGATTCGTAAAATTTAAAAACTCGAATATAGTTTAAAATACGATCCTTGAATGCATGAGTTACATTTTAAAAGAAATCGATTTTTGTTTAGAAGTCCCACTATTTCGAGGTGATCGAGACAGAAAGTCACGTCCAGTGAGTTAGGACATAACATTTCGAGATCCAAAAATAACGAGCTTTCCTTTGTTGTAAACTTTTAAATTTTGGAAAAGGATGTTCGATTATCTAGATTTGAAGAAAAGTCACACCTAGTAAGTTAAGGCACGAACTTTCAGAATCAGAGATAAAAAAAAAACATTGCCTCGATTTAAGGGTATTCGATTATTTCGATTTGAGGAAAAATTGCACCTAATAAGTTAAGACACAAATTTTCTAAACTCGAAATAAAAGAAGATTGCCTCGATTTTAAAGTTTTCGTGAAGATAATTTTGAAAACAAATGTAAAATTTTAGATGTGGATGAACAGTTAATAACAGAGATTAAATAACGTGAACAAAATAATTAAGCAGATAAATGATATACAAAAATAAAAAATACGAAATACAAAGGCATAACATTTAAAACTTAAACACAAATATTAAAGATGAAGAAAAATAGAACAATTGGAGTTGAAAATGTGATTTTTGGATACTCGGGGTAAAATGGTAAATTTGGAAAAGTTCGGGTTTAAAATAGAATTTTTAGACATCCGAGGGTAAAATAGTAATTTTGAAAAATTAAGGTCAAAGATGGAATTTTTGAAAGTTCGAGGGGTTAAAATGGTAATTTTTGGAAAAAGTAAGGTCAAAAATGGAATTTTGGAGTGTTCGGGGGTAAAAATGTAATTTTCTGGAAAAATTAGGGTCAAAAATGGAATTTTGGAAAGTTTGAGGGTCAAAATATGATTTTTGGACAGTTTAAGGGGCCTCTTGGGCAATAAAACCAAAAACAAGTGACATGCGGCAGCCTCTCAAGCATCTTGAAGTCAAAAGACTAATTTAAAAATCATGAAAAATTTATGGGCCAATTTTGTAATTAAACAGAACTTGATTTAAGGATGAAATTAAAACATATTAAAAATAAAAGGGGTAATTTGCACAAATAAACCAAAATCATGGCATGTGGCAGCTCCTAGTGCTTTCAAAAGGTCGAGGGATTAAATTGAATAAAAGATGAAATTGTTGGGGTAAATTTTAAAAATACTTAAAAATATGAAAAGGATTAAATTGTAAAAATCAAAAAATGCGGAATGACCAAATACATAAATAACCCCTTTTTTAAAAACACGCGGATCCTCTAGAGCGGGTCGGGTCGGGTCGAATCTTTCCCTTCATTATTCTCGTAGTACTGGATTCGCCATTGCGGCTTAAATCTTTCCCTTCATATCTCTGTGGTATTGAAACCTGATAAAATATACTTTTACGAGCCTCTATGTAAGCCAGATTGTTAGGATACCATGATCAGGATGAATCAAAATGCTCCTAACTAGATGGATGTGCATGATTTTAATTTTTTCAAAGATTAGTTTCTTTGGCTTTAGGATTATCTCTTTATGTCTTCTTGAATCTATGACTTGGCAAATTCTCAATTTGAATCGTTCTTTTCAGGTTTGATTCTTTTAACTGGTGGTTTTGTTTAGGGTCATTGTATCATTTAGGAATTTTTTAAAATAATACTCGCGGATCCTTTTTTTTCATGCGATTTTAGTCTATTATCCATTATCTTGGTATAAAAATACTTGGATAGTGTGGGAAAGAATGAGATTGTTTTAAAGTCAACTTGAAGATTTGTTAGCTAAAGAAAGAAAAATGTCGAATATTTACCAAGAACAAAACAATGACAAGGAACAGTATTAGATACCTAGATATCAAGTATAAGTTTCTCTGATCTGAGGACCGTCTTTCTGCTCGATATGCATCTGGAGATCCTGGAGTACTTTGTCGATGCCCCAAGATGTAAAATTTCTCCATCTTGTCATATTTGAGAGAACAATTGATCGCCTTCATGCTACATTTGAGCCGCCCTTTTCGGGTTTTCAACTCAAAATCCCTTTGGTTTTAAGATGTCCTTTCATGGGTTTTCATCCTAACCTCTCCGGTTGTTATTTTTTTAGGTGAAATATTTCTTCACCGAGTATGAATTCACTGGGTTGTATAGCTCTTTGCCATCCTTTTCAGTCAGAGCTCCTCTAGAGAAGGCTTTCTTTACCACATATGGCCCTTGCCAATTAGGCATCCATTTTCCTCGAGAGTCTTTGTGTATTGGGAGTATCTTCTTCAAGACTAGATCTCCCTCATGGAATTCTCTAGGGCGGACCTTTTTGTTGTATGCTCGCATCATTTGCTTTTGGTACATCTGACCATGATAGATGGCTCTTAACCTTTTTTCTTCGATCAAGTTCAACTGATCATATCTGGCTTGGATCCATTCTGCTTCGTCTAAGTTTAGCTCTGACAAGACTCGGAGAGAAGGAATCTCCACCTTGATAGGTAAAACGGCTTCCATCCCGTATACAAGTGAGAACGGCATTACCCCAGTAGATGTTTTGACTGAAGTCCTATAAGCAATGAGGGTGAATGGTAATTTTTCATGCCGATCTCTATAGGTTTCTGTCATTTTTGCAATGATATTTTTGATGTTTTTATTTACCGCTTTCACTGCTCCATTCATCTTTGGGCGATATGGAGATGAATTATGATGTTTGATCTTGAATTGCTCACAAACCTCCGATATCGTGCTATTATTCAAGTTTAGTGCATTGTCCGATATGATCTCTTCTGGCATTCCATATTGGCATATGATTTCCTTTTTTAGGAACTTGCTAACTACAGACTTTGTAATGTTGGAATAAGAGGCAGCTTCTACCCACTTGGTGAAGTAGTCAATAACAACAAAGATGAATCTATGCCCGTTAGAATTATTTGGTGAAATCGACCCGATAACATCCATGCCCCACATAGAAAAAGGCCACGGGGAAGTCATGACATGCAGATGTGATGGAGGTGCGTGAATTTTATCTTTGTAGATCTGGCATTTGTGACATTTCTTAGCATAGTTGATATAATCATTCTCCATAGTTGACTAGTAGTACCCGAATCTCATGATCTGTCTGGCCATTTTGAATCCATTGGCGTGCGTTTCGCAAATCCCTTCATAAACTTCTTCTAGGATTTTCTTAGCCTCGATTACATCAACACATCTCAACAACACCTGATCTTTTCTCCTCTTATACAGAATCTCCCCATCTACGACGTACTCGTTTACGAGCCTTCTCAACGTCCTTTTATCATTTTCAATAGCTTCTTGAGGTATTTACGGTCTTTTACATATTGAAAGATGTCTTGGTACCAAGGATGTTCATCTTTTTCCTCTTCTTCGATCTCGTAGCAATAGGTTGGAGTCTCGTAAATGCTTATTCGAATGGGCTTCATATCCTCTGGCCTGTTTACTTTTATCATCGAAGCTAGAGTAGCCAAAGCATCAGCCATTTGGTTTTCCTCGCGTGGGAGGTACTGGAATGTAACCTCATCGAATTCTTTGATCAATTCCAGGATCATATTTCGATAATCAATTAACTTGGAGTCCCTTATCTCCCATTCTCCCTTGAGCTGGTAGATTACCAACGCTGAATCTCCATATATTTCCAAGACCTTGATCCCTCGATCTATGGCTGCTTGAATCCTCATAATGCATGCCTTGTACTCCGCCATATTGTTTGTGCAATCGAAGTCGAGTTTACTTGTGAAGGGATAATGGTCTCCTTCTGGTGATACTAAGACTGCCCCGATTCCATTGCCCACAGCATTTGAAGCACCATCAAAATTTAATCGCCAGGGATGCTCTGTCGCGGTCCCTTCCTCGGTGGTTGCAATATACATTAGATCCTCATTCGAAAAGTCAAAATTTATCGGCTCATAATCCTCTAGAGCTCTGCTGGCTAGGAAATCTGCTATTGTACTTCCTTTCACGACCTTTTGGCTTACATAGACTATATCAAATTTTGAAAGTAGGATTTGCCATCTAGTCATTCTTCCATTCAACGCAGTTGACTCCATCATGTATTTAAGAGGATCTAATTTCGAGATTAATCAAGTTGTGTGGTACAGCATGTACTGTCGTAATCTTTAGGTAGTCCAAACCAACGCACAACATAACTTTTCTGTTGATGAATACCTCGCTTCACAGTCCGTAAACTTTTTGCTGAGGTACTATATGGCTCTTTCCTTCTTTCCAGTCTCGTCGTGTTGGCCCAAGACACATCCCATAGAATTATTAAAAACTGGTAAGTACAAGATTAATGGCTTGTTGGGACTTGCTGGTACTAAGACCGAAGCATCAGACAAATATTGCTTAACCTTGTCAAAAGTTCTTTGGCACTCATCATCCCACGCACCTGGATTGTGCTTTCTAAGAAGACGAAAGATGAGAACACATTTCTCAGTTAATTGTGAAATGAACCGAGCGATGTAATTCAACCTCCCGAGGAAACCTCGAACTTCTTTTTGCGTACGAGGCGAGGGTAATTCTTGTATGACCTTAACCTTGTCTGGATCGATCTCAATCCCTTTTTGGTTGACCACAAAACCTAACAACTGCCTGAAGTAGCCCCCAAAGTACATTTGGCTGGGTTCAACTTTAGCTAAAACTTCCTTAATATCAAGAACAACTTTCTTAAGACCTTTACATGTTCTTCCCCAGTTTGAGACTTTGCGATCATGTCATCGACATAGACCTCGATTTTCTTGTGCATCATATCATGAAACAATGTCACCATGGCTCTTTGATATGTTACCCTTGCATTTTTAAGTCCGAATGGCATCACCTTATAACAGAATGTCCCCTACATTGTGACGAATGTAGTTTTAATCATATCCTCAAGGTCTATCTTTATTTGGTTATACCTAGAGAAGCCATCCATGAAAGAGAAAAAGGAATGATCTGTCGTATTGTCTATTAGGGTATCAATGTGAGGCAATGGGTAGTTATCATTTGGGTTGGCTTTGTTCAAGTCTCGATTATCCACACACATACATACTTTCCCATCTTTCTTGGGGACGGGGACTATGTTGGTAACCCATTCTGAATATTTAACCACTTGGAGGAAACCCGCGTCAAACTACTTTTGAACTTCTTCTTTTATTTTTAGTAACACAACTTATCGCATTCTGCGGAGTTTTTGTAGGACGGGCTTGCATTCTTTTTTTATCGGGAGCTTATGGACTACAATATCGGTGTTTGAACTCTCTGAGCAGCTCAATAAGATCTTTCATGTTTCTGCTGAGATGTTGGTCCAAATTTTCACTTTCTTCTTTTCATATTCATCCCCTATGCTCACAGTTTCGATTAACTCCTTATGGGGCAAGATCTGTTTTTCCTCTTGTTCTATCATTCGCAGCAAATCAGGAGATAAGTTACTATCTTGGTCATCTTCAAAGTCCTGAGGTTCTTCGCGACACATATCTCGCTCGAAATGAGGTTCAAAGTCAGTGTTGCTCATATTGTTAATATCCAAGGATCTGTCAAAAGAATGAGAGTGGTCCAATGAACGAAGTAAATTTAAGAATGATTGTATGGTATGAGTATAAGTGTATACATACAAAATTTAAGAATGATTAATTGTGTAGGTTAAGGGTAAACAAATTATTTGAATTAGAATGAAAGAATATAAAGGGATATTTGTCGAAAGATGACAAAATGCATTTTCATTAAGATAATGGATAATAGTCAAATGCCCTTTTTACAAAAGATCTCTATCCCTCTCAGGCATAGAACGATAGATATGTGTCGAGTATTACTCTGAAATGATTCTAAAGGCTACAAAGAGCTTCTCTTCCGTCCAGTTGTCCAGAACGCTTTCTGGTGCGTATGGGCGAATTTATGGTAAACTCCTTCCTTCGCGTTCTTCAGAGATGGCATTAATGTCTAACTCTATAACTCTTCCAGTGTTCTCTTCCTCTTTAAACCTAATTCCTTCGAAAACGAAAGTTTTCGGTATATGGGAAAAGGTCATCGGCTCTCATTTGATTTCCTCTCTAGCCTGTCATGCTTTTCTCATCTCTCGCTTCTTTTCTGTCTCTTTCTTCTTTTCCTTCATATCTGGCTTGTATCCTAGCCCGAAGCGGTCCCACTTTCTTAGTAGTGCAGGTGCATTGATTATCCCTTGTAAGTATTTCCCAAGCTCTTTTCCTAATAGTACCCCTTTTCAATTGTCAATCGTAACCTCATCTTCGTGGTCCGTGACAACTTCGGTTCGAGAATTTTACTTCCTTCTGCGATGAATGTGGCATTAACAAACTCTAACAATTGAAAGGAGCATTCCACCGCCTCTTCGTTTCTTTCTACGTACAGGGCATCACTTGTCACAGATGCGATAATATCCTCCTCTGCATTTATTGTAACCAATCTTCCATCGGTTACTAGTTTAAGCTTTTGATGAAGTGAGGATGGTATCGCTCCCGCTAAATGGATCTAAGGTCTCCCTAAAACACAATTGTAGGAGAGCTTATTGTCCATCACCAAGAAGTTCACCTCATAGGTATTGGGTCTATCTGTAATAGTACTTCAATTCCGCTCATCACTTTTCTTTCTGTTTCGTCGAAAGCTCTAACTATGTTGTGACATGTCTTCATATAGGAGCTATCGATTGGTAATCTTTCTAGGGTGACTAGCGGTAATACATGTAAAGATGAGCCATTGTCGATGAGCACTCTGGGTAAGGTATACCCTTTGCAGCTAGTAGTGATGTGCAAAGCCTTTGTCGACCCCATTCTCCCAAACGGGATCTTATCGTCACTGAAGAAAATAAAATTGTCAGCGCTGATGTTATTAATCAGGCGATCCAGTTTGCACACGGATATGTCATTGGTCACATATGTTTCGTTGAGCACCCTCATTAATGCATTACGGTGAGCTTCTGAACTTAGCAACAGTGCTAAGATTGATATGCGTGTGGGTTGTTTGTGTAACTGCTCAACCACACTGTACTTGCTGTGTTTCAAGAATTTCAAGAATTCTTTTGCTTCTTTTTCTGCTACTAGCTCATTTACCGGCTCAAGCTTGTCAGTCTTCTTTTTTTCTAGCTCAATTGCCAAGGCTTTTCCTTTTGCAGCTTTTTTTTCTCTTCTTTCAAGTCATAGCATTTCTCACTACGGGTAACAAGGTTTACATCTTCTTCGAATTGCTCATCTTTGAGCGTTATTATGTTACACCCGTAATTTCAGGGGACTCTTTTGCTATCTTTATAAGGAAATAGTGCAGGTTTCAGTATGATAACACAATGTGTCGCTTGTCTTCTTATCTCAGTACCTTTGGACATAGAGATAATTATTACAGGGCGATCAGGCTTGTTCATCCCTTTTTTTTCGGAGGCACAAATATCCTTCACCTCTTCTTCTTCTTCAAAGAACCCTAGTTCTTTGCGGTCCATTAGATCCTGTACCAGAACTTTGAACTCCGACAGTGTTGAATCTCATGTCCCTCAACATTGTGGAAGTCACAATAGTTCTTGGCCGTTATCATCATATCTCCACTATTCTACGCGATCACTCCTCTTTCTATCATTTGATGCTATACCCATTTTAAAAGTGATTTGACCTCTCCGATACTGGTCTTAACCCTTTTACCTTTTGCTCCTGTAATCGCATTCACCCCTTGATCAGGGTAGGCAGGTAAAGGGTTCTCGGTTACATTAGGTCAGACGACTCATCAAATCTTATACGCTTTATCTTAATTAATCTTTTCACTATCTTCTTGAAAGCGAAACAATTTTTGATAGAGGTTACTCCTCCATGGAATTCGTACTGAGCATTGGCGTCATACCATTTCGAAAAAAGTGGTTGTACTGGCTCCGTATAGTACGGGGCCACTGCATGTTAGTCATACAATTGCTGGTAAAGCTCTTTATATGTCACCGAAATAAGGGTGAACTAAATTCTTTCAGTGTTCTTTCTTGAGCTTGGTTTTGACTTCGGTGGATTTTGATAATTGCTTGCAGGGTTTTAGATTGCGTCATCATAATTAACTTCGCATAATTTGGCCTGTACATGCCTGCGTTATTTATCTCAGCTTCTTTCCTTCTAGGGTTATTCTTTTTCCACTTTCCCCGGCGTCAATCTTATCGCTCTTAATTGCACTTTCAATCATTTTTCCAAACATAACCATGTCCGAGAAACTTCTCGTAGCATTTTCCAACAAGTGGTTGAGATATGGTGCTTTTAGCGTGTGGACGAAAAGCATGGTCGTCTCTTTCTCCGTTAATGAAGGTTGTACTTGAGTGGCCATTTCTCTCCACCGTTGAGCATATTGCCTGAAACTTTCGCTCGGCCTTTTGTCCATATTTTGCAAGGTGATTCTATCCGGAGCAATGTCAGTAACATGACCGTATTGTTTCATAAAAGCCTGGGCCAGGTCCTTTCATAAATTGATCTTTGCACGGCTTAACTGATTGTACCACTTTGCAAGTGGATCCTACCAAACTGTCCTGGAAACAATGAATCAATAATTTGTCATTATGGACATATCCTGTCATTTTCCGACAGAACATCGCAATGTGAGCTTCTGGGCAGCTTGTCCCATTGTATTTCTCAAACTCTGGAGTTTTAAATTTTGGAGGCAGCACTAATTCCGGATCTAGGCTTAGTTCTTTAGCATTTATCCCACAGCAGGTGTTAGCCTCTTCCATTGCCTTGACCTTATCGTTATCTTTTAATCACTTGTATCGTTACTCTATCTGTTTGGAAACTTTTAATTTTGTTTTCTCTGCCTCCATGATTTCATCAAAGTCGGGATTAATGGGATTCGTAACAGTTTCCCTTGGGTTAGACCCTGATCCAGTCGAATAATTAGCTTGGCCTAAGGTATTGATGGGCTGTGATTGTGCTCGAATGAAGATGGAAGCTCCTCGTGAGTTTGTTTCTAGTGGAACCTAGTTGTGTACGGGTGTAAAGTCAGGAGGGTATTGGAGATCTTCATTTTCCTCCTTTGGGCCTACTGCAGGATTTTTCCCTTTTTCTGCCTCCTGCAATAGTTGGGTCAATCGATTGATTATGTTACTTTAAGACTCAATAATCTGGTCTCTCATATCCCTTTGGACCCTTCTAGCTGGTCTTATAACTGACCCTGCATTTGCTCTTACATTTCTTTTTATAATTGCTTCAACCTTTCTATTTTTTGGTTCATGGCTCTCCGAGTACCGTAAGGGTGTGAATTCTCTATTTTTTCGGGTTTAACTGTTTCAAGTTTTATTTAATGAGTTTTATTGTGTTAAAACGTGAGTATACAATGTGAATGAAAGCGTGAATTCAAAAAAAAGATATTGACTTATAATTCAATTTCCATTTAGAAAACTTCACTAGTTAACAAGTTCCTTTACATAAAGCAAATTACATAAATGGTTTTGCTTTGATGCTCAGAGCTTTAACTTTTTTGAGAAGTCCCGCTAGCTTTTGACCTTGTTCTGTCTTCGTCTCATATTGTATGCTTAACTCTTATGCTTCAACTGTCAGTACTTGCACGTGGTCGGCTACTCCGTGAATTTGGTTTAAGGCCTCACTCATAACATAATCCCTGTCTCTGATTTGCTTTTGAGTTTGCTGAAGATGCCAGTCATTTGTCTCCAATATCCTCTCCAAAATCTCAGTTCGTATTTCACTATTCTACAAAGAGGCTTTTAATTCTTCCACCCTCTTATTCAATCTCTCGATCTCAGCTCGGCTTGCCTTCAACTTCATCACTAAATTTTGACTATGATGCCTGTACAATGATTCTTCTAATTCTCGTACTCGGGTCTTTAATTCGGTCACCTCAGCTTGGCTTTCCAAAAGGCTACTCTTCATTGCATTTTCCTGAACCTGGGCATCTTGAAACTTGTGTTTCCACTGACTTGTTCTATTCTTTTCTTCGCAGAGTTCCTGTTGCCATTGTTCTGAGGTCTTACCTAAACCGACAGTCCTCATTAACAAGCAAAGTTTTTTATATTCTTTCTTTAGGCTACTGAGATCTTCTTCAGCCTTATTCTTCCCTTTTCTTAAATTCTCTGCTTCTAGTTTCTGGACATCGACGTCTAATCCTAAAAACACCTTCTCTTTTTCCAATTTTTCTATCATTTTTTCCATCTATGCATTCTTCTTCTCAAAATCTTATTTAATTTTTTCTAGTTCAGTCGGGACTACCTGCAAGTGTTCCTCGATTGGACGAACAATCTCCGGGTTCGGCACAGGAATATTGTCGTTGATCCTTCTATTTCTCCACCAATCATATTCTGCAGTTGTCATGGGATTGGCGTTAAATGCTTTCATTCTTCGAACCTGGTTCCATGCATTCGAGATTTCCCAAATCCTTTTCATATTATTTTTTTCTCGGTATGCGAATTCACACTAAGCAACCCCTGAGTTACTAGTATGAACTGTCTCAATCTGTATTATCTTGAAACCAACAAAGGTGCGTATCCTGTTGCTCCCCACATCCCCGCCAATGGGACTCAGTCGAAATCTCTGCATCGATACAATATTTCATCAAGAGCAAACCATGATGCTCACCACTCTATGTCTTCGTCTTTAAGGCTTTAGAGTATGACCATCTACTTTTCTTCTGAGAAATTTTTTTGTCTTTGCGTGGCACAAAATCTTTCAATGGGGAGTAATCTTTAGACAAGTACTGATAGGAGACTTTTTCTGTTTTCCAAAAGTGACTATGAAACCATACCATCAACAGTGGTGCGTAGGCAATAAATCGACCTTCTCCCCCCTTTCTGCATGCATTTAAGAATCTGAAAGTTTCAGCTAATATGGCCGGGACGGATGTAACTCTTTTATTCAATCGATCAAACAAGTCTATCACCGCATCTTCTATATGTCCCAAAGCCTTCGAAAAAATGACTAACCCGTAGATACTTAGGGCTAGGATGTCAATCTTTTTCTTTACATATGGATGAGCCAGTATCAAATCTCGTAGACTTTTTCATGTGATGCATTTGTTGTCGCTTTTGACCTTAACTCGAGCTGTAACCCATTGTTCACTCATGCTGGTGATGTTTATTAACCTTTTAACAACAGTCGAGAGATTTGGAGCTCTAGAATAGGCCTTATGTATCGAAATCTTCGAACAACGGAGTAGAGTAGTGTATTCTTCTATCGTCAGTGTCATGTCTACATTCCCGAAGGTGAAGCAACTGTAGGCTGGGTTCCAATACTGTGTTAATGATCGAAAGAGGAATTTATCTACCTTAACCTCGAACAAGTATGACAAATCTCCATATTCTTAGTAAAAGGTCTACTTCATGTCATTATCCCAATTGTCCCATATCCCTTTCAATTCATGCACATTATTTTGAGCCGTACTGATCCTGGTATAATCCCATAGCTCTGACTCATATCCTTCCACTAAGCTATCTCCTTTTTGGCGTTGAGTCTCTTCTGACCACATACGCACGACCATATTGTCTTCCACCTTATCAAGGTACTTGTTTTCCATGATCGATTCTCTTATCAGTAACTGAACTTTTGAGTCTATACCTTTCCTTGTTATGATGATGAGATGCAATGTAAAAAGAGACAAAATAAACAAGTTAGCAAAACACATTAATATCTATATACAAGTATAGAGCACAAAACCTAAGAGTTTGTCTTGGATAGTTGCTAAAAGGTTCAGTATAACTCCTCCTAAGGCAAGTTCTTATGGCTCACTATATGTGGTTTTAGGCTCTAAAGTAAGGGTACCCAAACCAACAGATTCCTCGATCCTCACCCATTACAGGCTCATACGGACGAGTTCGGTTTAGGGGGACACATTCCCACATGTTTCCACGGAAGTGAAAACTTCACGAAAACATGGATACGGATGTAATCTCGAAAGCGATCCGCTATCCTACACGGAGGTAAAGACCTCACGAAGGAGTAGTTTCCCGCTTCCACTTAAAAAGCTAGTATCATATGCAGATGAATGCAGATTTATACTAGTAGTATAGCATCACACCAAATGTTTAAGGATTATATTTTAAACAAAATCGAGAACTTTAAACTTTTGACAAAAAGACCCAAAAATAATCAATTTTGGCTTGACTCTCCTTAATTTAAAAAAAAAAAAGTCACCAGCAGAGTCGCAAGCTGTCGAAACCATTTTTTTGAAAACGTGTTTCAAAAATTTTAAAATTGGTAAATGAGAGTCGCCACCAATCCTTTATTTGGTGTGATTGGATCACCACAAAATGTTTAAAATTCGTTTTGAAGAATATTTTGGTCTTCGCAATCCAGAAAGCAAGTTCGGGAGTCGGTTACGCATCAAGAAGGGTTAGCACCCTCATATGTCCAAAATTGGTACCACATTGATTACTTTCGGGTCTTGATTCGTAAATTTTAAAAACTCGAATAAAGTTTAAAATACGATCCTTGAATGCATGAGTTACATTTTAAAAGAAATCGATTTTCTTTAGAAGTCCCACTATTTTGAGGTAATCGAGACCGAAAGTCACGTCCAGTGAGTTAGGACATAACATTTCGAGATCCAGAAATAACAAGCTTTCCTTTGTTGTAAACTTTTAAATTTTGGAAAAGGATGTTCAATTATCTCGATTTGAAGAAAAGTCGCACCTAGTAAGTTAAGGCACGAACTTTTAGAATCAGAGATAAAGAAACATTGCCTCGATTTAAGGGTATTCGATTATTTCGATTTGAGGAAAAATTGCACCTAGTAAGTTAAGGCAAAAATTTTCCAAACTCGAAATAAAAGAATATTGCATCGATTTTAAATTTTTCGTGAAGATAATTTTGAAAACAAATGTAAAATTTTAGATATGGATGAACAGTTAATAACAGAGATTAAATAACGCGAAGCAAAATAATTAAACAGATAAATGATATACAAAAATAAAAAATATGAAATACGAAGGCATAATAATTAAAACTTAAACACAAATATTAAAGAGGAAGAAAAATAGAACAATCGAAGTTGAAAATGTGATTTTTCGATACCCGAGGGTAAAATGGTAATTTTGGACACTCGAGGGGCAAAATGGTAATTTTGGGAAAGTTTAGGGTTTAAAATGGAATTTTTAAACATCCAAAGGTAAAATGGTAATTTTGAAAAAAATCAGGGTCAAAGATGGAATTTTTGGAAGTTTTAGGGGTAAAATGGTAATTTTTGGAAAATCGGGGTTAAAAATGGAATTTTAGAGAGTTTGGCGGTAAAAATGTAATTTTTTTGGAAAAATCAAGGTCAAAAATGGAATTTTTGAAAGTTTAGGGGTAAAAATGTAATTTTTAGGAAAGTTCGAGGTCAAAATATGATTTTTGGACAGTTTAGAGGGCCTATAGGGTAATAAAACCAAAAATAAGTGACACGTGGCAGCCTCTCAGGCATCTTGAAGTCAAAGGACTAATTTGAAAATCATGAAAAAATTTTGGGTCAATTTTGTAATTAAACAAAACTTGATTTAGGGATGAAATTAAAACAAATTAAAAATAAAATGGGTCATTTGCATAAATAAACCAAAATCATGACACGTGGCAGCTCCTGGTGCTTTCAAAAGGTCAAGGGATTAAATTGAATAAAAGATGAAATTGTTGGGCAAATTTTAAAAATACTTAAAAATATGAAAAGGATTAAATTGTAAAAATCAGAAAATACGGAAGGACCAAATAAATAAATAACCTCTTTTTTAAAAACACGCGGATCCTCTGGAGCGGGTTGGGTCGGATCTGGCCATGGGTCTAAGGTGAAACGGCGTCGTTTTGGGGCTGAGTTTCAGCCCCCACAACGGCATCATTTCTGATTGCATATATAAGTTAAAATTAGGTTTTTTGAAACTCGTTTCAGCCACCTCTTTCTCAAAAAAACCCTTTTGCCCTTTCTCTATTTTTTTCTTCCCTAAAAAACTTCCCCATGTCCGACCATCCTTAGCCCCGTCCAAGCTTCCCCGGTCGCGTCGGTCGCCGTCCGAGCACCCTTCGATACACGGATCGCTGCACCGTCGCGCCATCTTTGTACGAACGCCATCCTTAGAACCATTAAGGTAAAAAATGTTCCATTTCAGTCGTATTTAAAAAAAAAAATAGATCTAGACTCGGATCCTGACAAATCGAGCCTAGATCTCGGTAAAACAATTGTGTACACCATCTTTCTGAATCTGTTTTTTATTTCTTATTGTTTGAAACACTAGATCTAGATCTAAACCCAGATTTTAAAGAGGACCTTAACCCTTTCTTTGTTCTTTAAACATTTTTATTTTCGAAACCAAAAAAGATCTGTTCGATTTTGCCTATTCATGTTTTTATTTTACCTAGATTTTCCTTATCATTATATATCCCTTTTTTAAAAAAATTTCAAATCCAAAAAATTTGGGATTCCTTGCTTCTTTTGAATCTGCTTTCATTATTATGTCATTCAAATGTTTTTTTTTTAAACAGACCCTTGTGTACAAGAACCATCGAGAGTGAATTCGAAGACACCGTATGCGACATAGTCGACAGTGATTCAAGGTTCAGGTGCATCTCTTCAAAATTCTTTTTATTTAATATTATAATATTTATTATTTATTATATATTTATGGTTAATAAAGTATTTAGTAATAAATATGAAACAAATGACAGTTAATACATATATTAATATGTAACAAATGATAACCAAACATACTAATAAATACATATAAAAACTTTTGAACTTCGAAAGAGATAATAAGTCAATAAATAAATGAACAGGCTAGTATGTTAGGATGTTTAAATGATGTACCTCAAAAGCAAATATTCAGAAGCTTGGTGTTGTATTTAATATTGCTTCGAACTTTGGTATCTGTCATGTATTGCTTTGAATGCGCTGTTTGTTATTGATTTTTTGAATCCCTATTTTTGTATTGATTTTGAATGATCAATAGAAGGTTCGTAACCCTTTACAAATTGCTTAAATTCTGGCTTTATAGCTATCAATACAATCATGATACTTTGTTATTTGTAATTTAAAACTGCTGTCTATTCTTCCCTTTGCAGGTTCGGCTATGTAGTGGTGGCTATGGCAGTGACGGTGGTGCAGAAGCAAGTGGCTGGCTAGTGGTGATGCTGGTGCTGATGTGGCAGGCTTTGATTGGTTGAGATGGAGGCAACAGTAGCAGATTAGGTTCTGATCTGGTTTGGGTTGAATGTGATGGGTTCGAGCTTAAGTTAGCTTTTGAGTTTGTATTTGGTCAATTGAAATTGGCCCAATTGGACATTTATTTGGACTTGTACTTAGACTTTCTAAAGTTTATATTTAATTTAAAATAAATTCAAATTTAAATTAAATCCAAATTTAAAGTAAATTTAGATTTAAATTTTAAAAATGAGGTCCATTTTAAGTGTTGGGCCCGGACAAATTGAGCTCCAACAAATATCATCCATTCCATTTAATGGTGGAGCAAAGTTGCAATGGGCTACACGGCAAGGGGGAAGTGATGATTAAAGAAAGAAGCCAATGACGCAAAGCTGGGGGAGAAGAGAGGATTGAGAAGAAAAGGGGGCTGAATCAAGAAAGAGAAGAAAGCTACTCGATACAAAGATGAAAGAGTAAGAGAGATCCATACATTGGATGAATAGGACATGACTACTGATTGTTGGCTCATTTATCCGACATTGAAAGAGATGAAATGGTTTTGGCCTCGACCATTATATAACAAGGATGTGGTAGCCTTTCCTTTCAATATCATCCCTTTTTTCATTGGCGAAATCAGAAAATTATTTTTTGGGATTGAAATTAAATGTTACAATAGTAAAATATAATTTTATTATTTTAATAATCTATATCTTTATAAATTTTAAAAGATTAAATTATTTTTTTTATTATTTTTAGGAAAGCTAAAGTAGAATTTTACCAATACTAATTTAACATTTTATAAATTATAAAAAACCCAAATGAAAAAATTTCTATTTTAAAAAGGGCTAAGCCCTATCAACCTATCTGGCACCACCATTGCTTCTCCCACTCTTGCATATATTTTGGTATACATTTAGATAATCTTTTTAATTAAGGGTTTTATTAATTTGTAAACTTTTTAATATTAGTGAAGTTACCTTTCGGTGTTGTCCAAGTTATAGTAAAAGAAATTGCTACAAGTAACTTGAAAGATGATATTCCTTTTCTTATTTTAATATCTCATATGGGTTAACCAATTGATTATAAAAGGCTAAAAAATAAATTTTTTAAATATAAATATATATTTAATTTTTAGAGTTAAGAATAGATTGATAAATTTTGTAAATTTTGATGTCTAAATTTATTAACTTTTTAGAATTAGAATTAGAATTAAAATGACAAATTTTGTAAGCATCAAAGGTTGAAATTGTTGAATTTTTATATTTAGGATCAAATTGATAGAATGTGTAAACATTAGAGGGCTAATTTTGTTACTAGACCAATAAAAAACCCCACATCAATTTAAAATGACTAAAATATTTAATTTTGAAAAGTTTAGTGACTAAATAAATACTAATAACAATAGTTGGCTGACCAAAATAGAATGAAAAGCATAGTTTGGTGATCATTTTTATAGTGGTTCCAGTGGAAAAAAGGATGCGGCTCACCTTAGTCTCGGGTTCTAGCACCTGTGTGTGCAAGGTGTGTGTGCGTTGTCAAAGGGTTAATAAAATATAAACGGATACTACCATGTAATCGCACCAATATATTTAAAAAAAAAACCTTCCACGACATCATTTAATAGATAAAATTTAATGAAGGGACTAATTTGTGCATTTCAAAATATATAAAAATTAATTTATCTATCAAAATACAATATATACTAAGTACAGGGGCTTCCTGATACTTTTACCTCTGACTTTTCAATTTTGAAAATGGCTTCAATTGAAAATTATCGACACACGGCTTTGACATTTAAATAATGTTGGCTGTTTCCACTGCATCTTTTCCTACGTGGTTTCCTCATTTGACTTTACTAATTTTTTTCTTTCTTTAAATTATATTTGATGTGATAGTATTTAATTTATATTTTTAATTAATTAAATAATTTATTGATATTTATTCTTAAAATTATTTTAATAAGATAATCTTATCTGATATGCTACACACTGTAAATAGATACCACAATCATTAAATGTAAAATATATAATATACGTATTAGATTATATATCATCTACTATATGAGTGAAAGTTTAAATAATATATTACATATATGATTAATTTTTAATAATTTTACATAATTTTTTAAATAAAATGGAGCTTTTTTGTAATTAACTAAAATTTAATAAATTTAATATTTAAATATAAAAATATATATTTATAATTTTAGTAATTTTCATAATTTTTTGTAATTTTTTAGTAATTATCTAAAGAGTTGGTGAATCACATCTAAAATGAATCTAAACATTGTGCAGGTGCATTTGAATCTGGACAATAGCGTGTCTACATTCATTCCAAATGTGATTTTGTAATAAATTTTAAATAATTTTACTAATTTTTTAGTACTTTTAATAATTTCTTATAACTACTAATAATTTTCCATACTATCCTATAATATTTTCATAATTTTTTAGTAATTATTTAAACAACCAAGTTTAGGATAAATTTAGAGAACTGGTTTTCCAAAGTTTTATTCTAAATGAGTTGTTTTAAATATTTAAAAAATATAGTTTTTAGAATTTTTTAAATTTTTAAATAGTTTTTGACATAATAAAATATCATTATTAATATACAATTTACATAATATGTTACGTATAATTATTTGATTAAATTATTAATTATATCAACAAAAATGTCACTATTCAATGATGGTCAAAGTTAGCCAAAGGCTATTGTTTTTTCAGCTACAGCGGTTCAATTAGATACAAAATTTTCATGAAGATTTAATTAATTTTTTTTTTTTATCTTTTGTTGGGTGCCTGTTTTACTATTAAGCCTTATTTTTATTTTAGAAAAGTTTAGGGCTTCTTCAACCTTTAAATCATAAATAAAATGTCAATTTTTTTAATAAAAAGTATTGATAAAAGGTTTTTGAAAATTGATATCTAACATAAGATTTAAACATAAATTAAGCGATGTCAGTTTTAATGGTGGTTGTAGATTGCCGATATTTTTTTCCTTTAATTTTTTATATTCAGTTCTTATTTTTTTTTATATTTTAGTTTTTTTTTATCTGCATTTGTGGCACGCTTTTCTTCTACCTTATGGCACGTTTTCGTCTACTTTTGTGATAGATTTGTGTTCGTGAATAATTTTCTCATAACGCTTGGCTCTGATTTTCGGTTATCGGTGTTCTTTCGATAATTTGATTCCTTTTGTGATTTGTTTGCCGATGCAATCAGATTTGTTTTGCGAAGCAGCCTGCAAAATTATTGGTTTCGCTCACCACTCCTACTTCTATCCTTAAGCGTGTAAGTGGATAGAGACAATAAGTTTTGTTTCCTGTTTCTTTTCTCTAGGGTTTCATCTCATCCTTGTCATTGCAGACGTGTTTTGCTGATTTAATATTTCGTTTTCTAGTTTTTTTTTTAATTTCTCTTAGTTTTGTTATTTTTCAGTTACATTTTAATTTCGTTTGGAATATTTCTCTATTTTAATCTTTAATAAATTTAATCGGCATATTATTCAAAAAAATATTTAAACATAATTTTTTTTGTCTAACTAGAATAAAATTAGGTAAAGTACAAGAATAATCATCTAATTATTTAGAATTTTTTATTTTGGTCACTCAACTGTTAATTTTTTCTTTTTAGTTACTCAATATTTCGAAATTAAATATTTTAGTCACTCTTGTGGTTAACTTAATAAAGGAAGTCTAACATGGGCCCTTTTTTTGTTGGCTTAATAACAAATTTAGCTCTCCGATGTTTACAAAATTTATCATTTTAATTCTAATTTTAAAAAATTAAAAAATATATTTAAAATTTTTTTTATATTTACTTTTTTAAAATTTTAAAATTTATATTTACTTTTTCTCATCCACCATGCTTATTTTGTACTCAACCAAATATACAAAAAACCTATAAATTAAAACTATTTTTTATTCAATCTCCTTTGATTTAGTCCCTTTTATTATTATTATTACATTGTTAATCTCAACTGCTTAATTAAAACCTAAAAAATGATTGAGTTTATGACACCGACTCCGACAATCTCATCATTTGCTATAGAGATAGTACTAGTTTTATGTTCTATGCTCTCGTATCTTTATCTTTCCTAGCTCAAGCATTGAAAAAAGATCACGAGTCAAAATCATGGCATTTGATATTTCTAACTTTGAAAGAAAGAAAGAAAGAAAGAAGGAAAAAAAAGTGAAAGATAGAGTTGATAGTCCTTTTGAGTAAAAAAATATTAAAAATATTTATATATTTATTATTTTTTTTAATTTTAATATTGTTTATAATTTTTATAATTAGGACTAAAATGAAAAATTTTATAAACATTAAGGGTTAAATTTGTTGAAATTTTTAAATTTAAAATCAAATTGATAGACAACTAAATTTATTATTAGACTAGTAAAATAAAACAAGAAATAAATTTCTATTAAAAAAATATTATATTATTTAATTGGGAAATGTTAGAATAAAAAATTTAATAATTCAGGGAGTAAAATAAATTGTCTTTATCAAATAAAATATGAATTGAGAGAGGACAAGTTGTGGATATATTTCCCCAGGATGTGGAGGCCCAAGCAAGCATAGTACACTAGTGGACCCTAAGACAAAGATCCAAAATTTTCATGTAAAGACAGAAAAAGGCAGTGCCACGTCCAAGTTTCCATTTATTTCCTTCTCCTTCCGATTTCTCTTTCGTTTTGTTTTCTTCCCTTTTTAAAAATACAGTGCTCTTTTATCATCCAAAGTCATTTCTTTCCCCCTCTCTTCAAATTCAGCACTTTTTATCCAAAAGGTAAAAAAAAAAAAAAACCATACAATCGCAAGATTCTTCATTACCCATTACTCAGAACAACCTACTTTCCTTTGTTGTTCATTAATCAAATTATTCTTAATTTTTGTTTTGCAGGTGGTTAATTCCAAGTTGACCTTTCTAGTCTTTAAGGTTTATGTCGATCGGCTTTCTGAAGCATGTAAGTCTTATTGCTTCTATTACAAATATGTGCTTGGGGTTTTTTTTTTTTTTTTAATTTTCAATGGAAGCTTGTTCGTTTGTTACTTAGCTTCATTATTTATTTATTTTGTTAATTTTCGATTTATGCTATAGAAATGATTGCTCAGTGAACTTGTTAAGGTGAATTTTCAATGGAGATAAGGAAAATAGCAAAAACCGAAGAGGAAAAGCCTTAAGTAATTAAAAATGTATGAATGGTTGTGTAAGCTTCATGCCCAGGTGCGCTGCTGTTGGCTTCTATTGAGACGTAGGCTCATTTTTCTTTTGTTGTTGATGAAGCTCATTGTTTGTATCATTTTCTATTGTGTTTCGTGTGTGCTGTGTATTATTTATATGTCTTTAGGGATATTTGTGAACTGTCTAACCCTCATTGCTGGAAACTTTAAACTCCGCTTTTGGTGAGTTTTGTTTGTAAGCAAATGTCAAGAGTAAAGGGAGCTTGCAAATTGTAAAAGGATTGATTAGGGACTTTGAATGTGCATCCTCTGATATTTATATAGTTTATAACAACTTTGACAGTTTAATGACCCGCAAATTTTATGGCATCAACCCTTTCCAATTTCCCCAAAAAGGCGAGAAAACTGATGGTCTTCATCTTTGTGAACTGTTAGTTTCTTCTTTTTTCATGTTTGCTAAAGTGGTTTTCGAAGTTTTGTTAAGCTTGTTAACTGTTGCATTTTGCTTTAGGGAATCTGCTCAAAAAGCTCTTCTTCCTGGATTGCCGGATGATTTGGCTTTGAGATGTCTTGCCAGGTTGTCACATGGTTACCATGGGGTGCTTGAATCTGTCTCAAACAGGTGGAAAGATTTGGTTCGCAGCCCCGAGTATGCAAATTATAAAGCTAACCAAGGATGGTGTGGGGATTGGTTATTTGTTGTGACCGAACGTTCCAATAATCAGTGGATTGCCTATGATCGTGAAGCCGATAGATGGCATCCGTTGCCAAAGATTCCAACTGACCATGATGGCCTACAACATTTTGGATTTTCATGTGTGTGTGTCCACAATAGGCTCCTTGTGATCGGCGGCTCCCATGCACCCCGTGATACTGCTTATCCGCGTCAAACCCCTGTGATAACAAATGCTGTTATACAGTTTGATCCTTTTAAGAAACAGTGGACCAGATTATCGAGTATGCAAACACCAAGATCTCACTTTGCATGCTGTGTTATGTCAGGGAAAGTTTATGTTGCTGGTGGGCGCAACTTATCTTATCCCCGAGGGCTTTCTCTTGCTGAAGTTTATGATCCACTAAGTGATCGGTAAGCTCCATTTTTTCAAGGATGATATGTTATTGTTTAATATTTGAAGGTTGATAAAACAGCTAAGTGTAACTGTAACTCTCTACTACTTGCATCTGGTGCATCATTGACGACATCTGTTGGATTTTTTAATTGTTTGAAAATGTGTCTGAATCATATATTTCTTACCTTTTTAATCAATGACCTATGTATGTTTTCCTTTTATTTGCAAAATTCCTTTGGCTTGGTTTATGACTTCAATGGTAGTTGCAGGTGGGAGGATTTGCCAGAAATGCCGAACCCACAAATGGACTGCCTAGGTATATCATATAAAGGCAAATTTCATGTTTTGAGTGACCAGGTAGGCTTGGCAGAGCAGAACCCATCCGAAATTTTCGATCCATCAAATAAAATATGGTGCACAGTCAATGACATATGGCCTTTTTCGAGGGCAATGCAATTTGCAGTTCAAGTGATGGGGGATGATCAAGTTTATACCGTGGTGGATTGGGGGGAGAGCTTAGTTAAAACAAGAGATTCTTTAAGAGGAGAGTGGTACAATGTTGGTGCTGTTCCTCCGGTTCATCTTCCTGATCACTCTCGAGAACTTGAGGCCTTTGGTTATGGTTTTGCTGCACTAAGACATGAATTATATGTTCTTGGAGGAAAGGTTCTCAAGTGGGAAGATTCAGGGGCTGGGAGGTTTGACGTGGTGAGGTTAGCTGGGGTGAGAGTTTGTGATCCATTACGGAGGCCATTAAACTGGAGGGAAATCCGGCCAATGTGTAGTCCAGCTGGTGGTTCGATCCTAGGCTGTGCCTCCATGGAGGAAAAATACACTCCTTGATTCAGAAAAAACAAATTATTTTCTCATGTACTTACCAGAACCAAGCACTCGTAACCATAGTGCAGCAATACTGAAATGCAAATTCACATGCAGCGGCAGCACATATCTCTCAATGGTAAACCTGGAGTCACATGAGTCCCAGAGCGAATTAGAACCCTCGGGTTTATCTCGAGTAACCGATTACCATCACAACACAGCAGGAGTTTGTCTAGATCTGTTCATGTTGTTAGTTGGGTATGTTATTTCAAGAGAAATCATGGAAGTTGACTACAATTTACCTGTTTGTACCCTTTGTTCTTCATATATGTAATAATCATCTCTATATTTCTCAAAAATTTCAAATATTCTGTTGAACAGTGCTTGCAGAACTTGTAAGTAATCCTGTTATTCATTGCCCCCCAAAACTTATAATGCACGTAATGCTTGTTCTAATCCGGACTCAGGATGAGTGTCGGATGGCTTGCAGAACCTGTAATCCTGTTTTTTCATAGCCCCCAAATCTTGTGTTATGGTTGCCATGAGCAGCTTGTGGAACTACTGAAATGTAGGTGCAGTTGCTTGTTCTGAGCTGTCTGGTCAGCTAATGCAGGTAATGTTTATTCTAATCCACACATGGATTAGTTTGGACAGATAAGTAATTACAATTCGTCCTAACTTGTTAATGAACATTATACTTACCATTTGTGACCAAACTATGGTTGAACTTAAGTTTTCTGTTGTGCATCTCAGACACGAACTGATCATTAACCATACTGAGAACATGTCTAACAATTGTAAAATATGTCAACTTGGTAGCATTAAGTATCAGCAATGGTAACTCAAAATCACATTATTATCTTATTCAAGTAATTCTGGACTGCTACAAATCGTTTTCTGTAAATTTGTAGCTATCTTTTTTTCACATTAATGGACTTATGCTACAATTCATTACCATATGTTATTGTTTGAAATGGAATACGTCTATAGCATATTGGTTTGTTGGAGCCGGTTTGTTTTGGTACTTACTCTGTGGCTTCGGTGATCAGTTCCTCGACTGCAGCTATGGCTGCGACTGCAGCTGCGGCTGGGGCTGCAGTAGCAGCTCCACTGCTCTTTTTCTCCCCAGCTTCTTTAATCCGCATTTCAATGTCGGCCTTTCTTGCAACAAGGATTTCTATTCTCCTATTAGTTCTCTCTAGCATTCGATTTAGCTTGCTAAGATCTTTGACTTTGCCTTTCCCCTCACCTTCTTCGTGATCTTTATCCTTCTTCTTTTTCTTTTTCTCTTTTGTCTCGTCATCTTTCTTCTCTTCCTTCTCTTTGTGTTCATCTTCTTTCGACTCTTTATCGTCTTCCTTCTCTTTCTTCTTTTTCTTCTTCTCTTTTCTTTTCTTTTTCTTATCTGAATCCGAATCAGAAGACGACGAAGAAGATGAAGATGATGATGAGGAAGAAGAAGATGATGATGACGACGATGAGGAAGAAGAAGAATCTTTATCCTTTTTCTTCTTTCTCCTCTTCTTCTTCTTCTTCTTCTTCTTTTTCTCTTCGGATTTTCCTTCTTCACCTTCTTCTAACTCTTTATCCTTTTTCTTCTTTTTCTTTTTCTCTTTCTCTTTCCCATCTTTGTCTTTCTTCTTCTTCTTTTTCTTTTCTTTCTCTTTCTCTTTGTCTCCCTCAACTTCTTTATCCTTATCCTTCTCCTTTTCCTTCTCTTCTTTTTCCTCGACCTTTTTATCCTTCACCACCTGCTTCTCCTTCTCTTCTGTTTCCTCAACCTTCTTCTCTTCTGTCTCTACTGATTCCGCCTTCTCTTCATTCTCACCGCTCGGCTCCATATCGTCGTCTCCACTTAGAAATGCAATTCTTCCTTCTTGACCTTTATGGATTTAGACCCTTGGCCACAACTCCAACTCGCTTTCCTGAACAAAATAAGACCAAAATGTAAGTAGAAACTTGGGATATAAGACGTAGGATTGTTCAAATCTCAATAAAGAGAACTGCAACAACCTCATCTCAAACTCTAGGAATCCCTTATGATGAGGTTGTGAGATCCAAAGCTCATACTTCAACTGCCATTGTAAGAAAAGGAAACATATTGAAGAACAAAGAAGACAAGAAAGGGTTGCTAGGCCAATGCAAAGGAAATAACTATGATTTAAATCAAAACAAAAACAAAAACTAATCTTGAAACATCCAAAACCAAAATAAACATATCAGAACACCAAGAATCAACAAAAACCAAACTTTTGTATGAACAAGCATTAAGAAGAGAGAAATGGGTGCAAAAGAAAAACTAAACTTGATGCATGCAAAACCAAAATAAACAGCATGGAACCTGAACTCACATGTACGTGTACCTTAAGCTTTGCAGATGGAAATGGAGTCATAAAGTGTGTAAAAAAAATGGAAAGGGTGAGTTAGTTTATATAGCAAAAAGGAAGGGCAGTGATTGAGAAGCGAGGAAGATGGAGGGTGAGTCTGAATGTTACACTGCAAAACGCCACGCGGTCCAACCTTCTCTGCCTTTCTCCTCTCACTTGTTGCTTAGCTGCTTTGTCGGGTCGCTTTTCCAGCTAATTCTATTCTATTCTTTTCAAATTTATATAATCTTTTCCACCTCATTCTATTCCTATTTACATATTATTATATTTATTGGACTTGGTCCTTAAATTTTGAAGATGTTCAAGAAGTGTTTAGAAATCTTGAACTACATAATCAAAAAACATTTTTATTTTAGTGTAATTATACAAATAAATTTTTCATTTTTATTTGACTCAAATTTAACCCTAAATTTTGAGTGCAACCATAAATTATTATATTTAACAATCAGTATATATACAGAGTATGAATGGTTGAACACATCCATCATCTCTAACAATATTTTGCCTTCATAATAATAACAATAGATTTAAAGTTCTTTCTTTTGGAAAGGTTACATGTTGCACCAAGTTGAAATTTTGGATGGTTATCCTGCCTCATTTTCTATAAATAAACAAAATACAAAGAAAGAAACAAAGAATTTTAAAAAATCGAATAAATCACATGATACCAGAATGGTCTATTACAAAACTGTCATTGAAATCCTTTCTCTATGCAAATTTACACATGTAACAGGAAAAAATATTGCAGAACCTCAGATTTACAGCAGAGTTTCAACTTCTCTCCCATGGAGACAAATAAGAAGGGCATTTTTAATGCTAAAGGCCGTAATTCTTTCCACTGTTCTTCTAATGTTAGAAAACTTTGACGGTATAAACCATATAAAAATAACTCTGGTTTTTCTTTGTGCCTGGAGAAATTTGATTGAATGAATCTACTCAATAAAGACAAGTAATTGACTACTTATTTTATCTCAAAAGTTGTGAAATAAAAGAATGGCTGCTACCCTTGTGACATGAAAAGTTTCATTGCAGAACAACTCACCGGAAACTGAATTTGGTCCTTTGATGATGTAGGGAGGAGTTTGTATCATCTGCTGTGACCAGTTAGTCATTTGGATCCCATTCTTCATCGTGATCAATCAGCGATGTTAAGATACTTGTGTCATCAACTGCATCGGGTTCTAGCTGTTCAACTGTGTTATCATCTTCTGCTGATTCCACATCGTCGTTTCTAGCCCCTTCAGCCCTAGCCAACTCCATCCATTTGGGGCACTTCTCTTCACCTCCATAAAAAATTCTGCCATCTTTGCCTTTTATTTGTTTCGTGGTTTCAACGGAAGGGATTCTGCAAGAGCATTCGGGAAGTGGATGCGACAGAAAAGAGTTAGGCTTCGACAACAGGGATTGCCTAATGAAGCCATCTTCACTCAAACTTCTGTTGAGATGTTCCTTAACCGATAATGTCCAATCAGGCTTCGGATGGTACATATCATCACGAGTAATGTTAAAAAGTGCAGCAATAGTTTTCCTGTTTGAAGAAATGAAACAGATGGTGTCAAATATAAATATAAAGATGAACAAATTTTTATTCAAAGTAACCTAGCTAGAATCTGGTGGCAGGCAAACTAACTGACTAGCAGGTAAGGAGGAGAAAAACAAGATTGCCATGAAAGGAAGTTTATCACTTTGTTTAAAGATGCTAATTAACTACATGATCTCAAGAATAGAAAACTAAAAACTTATAGATTCCTCCCAAATATGCGAATATTATGACAATGATCTACAGAATTCCAGAGAAGAAGTTGAATAGCATGTAAACATATATAAAAACAGCAGCATTTTCTGCATATAGACCTGTCTGGTCGGTATGTCCTAGAAGAAGCCCTCTCATATAACCTCTGTCCTATAACCAAGCCTGAGAAATCTGGCCATCCACTGCCATCGTTGTTAAAACCAGGAAAAAAAGCATCTGCTTCCACAGAGACAATATAATCTAGGGCATCCCAAATGAACCTGTGCGCTTGCATCCTATGTTCCATAGGTGAAGGGTCCGGTTCTTTGTCCTTCTCCAAAATCCAAGCATACCAACCTTCTTTTTCATGTTGGTATATGGGCCTATCAGGAGGTGGAGGAAGAGGCCGGGGCCGTGGACCAGCCTTTTTCCACTCATCTATAAGTTTCTGTTCACTTTTTGGAAGAGGTAATCGGAAAATATCAGCAGGCAGAGGTGCTTCAGGACCGACTAAATCTGACAACTCTGTTTTGCTGCACAATGTAGTGCGATCTACTAGGTTCCCAAACAATGCACGTAGAGGGATCAGAAGACGTTGACCACCAAAAGTTTTAGAACCTGCCAGGTATATAATTGTTTTAGAAGGATAACCCAATGCACGAAGAAGAAGCCCAACCTGAAAAATTCAGGAAATAAGCGAATATAAGACAAGCACAACAATCCATTATGTTGTCATTAAAACATCCTTAATGTCTTCTTGATTGAGGATTATCTCAAGTACTTATTAGGCTAAATGTTTAAAAGGGTTAGAGTGGATTTCGCATTTTCATTAAGGTAATATGTGTCGTAATCATAAATACTCTAGTTTGGTAATGTTACAACAGTACTGGATCAGTGGAATCAACTAAGTTTTCTGTTTCCAGTCGTACTTTATTTCTGCCCTTCTGGTTTTCTCACTCTTTTTCCCAACTCTTTCGATCCTGTTTTCTCTCCATTGTATTCCTCATTGTCTCCCGAGTTACTTTTATGATGACCGAACATGTAGGTGATTCCAAGGCTGTATATATATGCTAATAAAGCTTAAAATTACAATCAATTAGTCTTTCACTTTACAAAAGCCATTTTTCTCATTTTCAACATTGCTAGCTCAGATTAGCTAATATTAATAAATTTCTTAATGGCTGGCTGAGTGCCTCATTGTTCTTTCCGAAACAAAATAGAATTCAGAACCAATAAAAGCATACTTCGAGAATCCAATCCCATAATTAGAGGTCAGAAAGTTGTAATAGCTTAAATTTGGACATATAAACTTCGATAGATAAATTTCAATCAACCGAACTTGCAACAAGGAAATTGTTGGGATTATCAAAGAATCCTACACAAATAACACGTATCAGGCACAACCTCAGTCTGCAACAGTGAATTCTATTTTTAACATACCTCTTCAGGCATGAGAGGACATGAACCATTTTCTCTTCGCAAGTGTGAGTCAACGCTTAGTTCATCATTAATGATTCCTTGCTTGATCAACCGTGCCCTTCGGTATTGTATAAGTTCCGTATGAACATCCTACAAGTAGCACCAAATACTTGGATGAAGTAAAGAAAAATACATAGAACTGGACAACCGTGACAATTGAAGTCATTCGCTTATCTTTTTGTTAAATTTGCTATTTACTTCAAAAGAACCTGAAATGCTGAATTTGACATAGACTTTAGGGCAGTTAATGAAAAGATGGAATGTAGGGTAGAAATGGATCTGGAAAGGAAAAGACATAAACAGCTGACCTGGAAAAGTTCAGCACAGCCATGATACGCCAAGGTGTCTCTTACTAAACCCGGATGATATGCTAGGAAAGGCTGTCCCGATGCTCGTAGCCTGCAGGAAGATTAGAAAGCTCTGATCCATCCAAAAGTAGACATATGATACTTGTGCAAGTAAAGTTGCAGATGCATTACAAAAAGACGATATGTAGCACAAAGAATCAGATAAATCTTGATTGAGCATCGGATTACTTTCATATATTTTACTTGTACTCAATGACTTAAGACTTCAGGAGAAAGGCAAAAGGAAATTATACCTCTCAACCATCCGGAGGCCAAGGATCTGAATTTCAGGACGAAACTGGAGTGCATGAAAAGCAACCCTGCATCTAAGCCTCTGAAACTCGGACATACTAGGTGGAAGAATTGACTGAAAGACACATGGTTACTACTTTAATATTTAACCTTATAGTTTGACATTGAGTTATAAGTATGCTATCAGAAGAAAAACTAAACTATTTTCAATCAGGCTCAGTTTAATTCACTACAAATAACTTCAAGATTTTTATTAAAAAAATCCCAGAAGATATATTCATGAAAGAAAATTGTTCTCCATTGTTTGGAAGCTTTTAGAGAAAATCAATTTCTGGTGTTTACTGTTCATTTCAAATGAAAACACCCAATATCATCCTCTTTCTTCCCTTTCGCAGTTACCTCTCTCTAACCCAAAACACCACCGGATTCTAGCTCCAGTCAAACAAGTTTGTCAAAATCCAACACTAAGTCAAACAATAAAAAGAAACAGATGCATAACATTCACCTGCGAGTTGTGGTATATTTCCCTTTCCTAACATAAAAACCATGAAGCACGGTTTACTTGCTTATAAATTGAGGACTTTTTTAGTAATTGAGACAGACATGCAATCGCCTCTAAGACTCAAGGATGGAAATTACACAAAGAAACATAAAATTTTACTATCAGTCAAAAACCTATATTGCACAGCAAACTGCTAAAAAAATTAACTTCAAATGTTTCTCGAGAAAAGAAAAGTACAATTATAAGACTTTGAACTACCTTCAGGCACCCTCCATCCGTGATAATCAACCCAACAACCTTAGCTTTCTTTAAGTTTGGCAAAACTTCTTTGACATAAAAATTTGGAGAAGCAGAATTTTTGGGCTTGAAAGTAGGGAACTCACTCCTCCGTCTCGCGGCCTTTAAATACTCAGGCAAGCTTTTTACAATATTCACGTCATTTTTAAGCAACATGATGAACTGCTCCTCATCATAAAGATAGGAAAAGCTCTTGAATTTGTAACTGTATAACAATGAATCGGGTAAGAACATATCGTTCAGGGCCTGAAAATCAATTTCTAACAAATACAATAAGCAACTATACCTGACACCTTTTGAACGGGTCCTTTGTTGTATCTCTGGAATTACAAGTGTAGCATTTAGAAGCCTGGATATGGTGACAAGATCACAGATCTAGAAATTTAACAAGAATGTTACAAACGGCCAATCAAAAAAGGTAAAATGATACTTTAATGCATCTAATAGGTCATACCGAAGATCTTATCTTCTCAAATCCACCAAAGATTTTTGCATAGATGAAACCATTAGTGTTTTCTTCTGGAACTGTTAAAAGAGAGATGAGTATTTACTAATCAACAGATTAAAAGAATTATTTTGAAGATATTCAATTATCAAGCAATAAGGACAGCCAAACAAGAAGTAGCAGTTTTATTTAATTGGAAAGTGAACAGAATATTGAATTCTGATCAAACTTATGTAGTAAAAATATTATTAAGAGTTATCATAAACTATGTTATTTGGATTCGATAGTAGATGTTGGATACAGGTATGTTCAATTTTTTCTAAGTTTTCATGTATTAGGAGGATCATATCTCCACGCTCATGTCCATGAAATGAGAACTTCAAGAAAAATGAGGAGTTGCAGTAACATAGATCATGGAAATTACAAAGCACATTGTAATATCAGCAGCTTATTAGGTTACCTGCCACTGCTATATTGCTTTTGTCACAAACTTAGATCTAAAAAACATAAATATAAACCTAATGGACATTTCTCATCATCATCATCAGAGCAAAACTTCTTATACAGGCTGAAGATGTAGATATGTTGGCATAACCTAAGTCCCAACTCTTGAAACAGCACAGTTCTACACTTCTAACAAGAACATGAATAATCGCATATACACCTCAGTCATCAAGAACTGTGAAGGAAGAAAAAGAGTTCCAAACATTAGTGGTTAGTCCACTTCATGTAGAGCTTTCAGCAGTCCTCAGAAACCAAATGATGAAATTTATTTCAAGATAGGAATCAACCAACATGAGCTAGGGCATTACAATTTGTCGACGCCATTTCAAAATTTAACAGTGTTCTAAACTTTTTGAAATTGCATAGATAATCATCGGTCCAGCTTCTTCTACTGATCATGGCTTTTCATTAAGATGTCAAATCAGGGGTATATCATAACTAAGAAAGCTAAAAATATTATCCAAATTCAATTAAAAAACACTGTAAGATCTAGTTAGACTGTTATCATCACCTAGACGACAAAGATAAATCTATCATTATTTCATTATAAAAAAAAACATATAAATTTGACAACCTCTTGAATACATGGCACATTATGTCTATGTCGCCAGTGTCCAACAACTGTGTCTAACACATTTTCAGACATGGTAGGCGATATGATCCTTCAGAAACCCTCCAAATACATGAAGTGATGAAAAATTCAAAAATTTACTCATGTCAAACATGTACCCCTATCCGACATTCAGCATTAAGTTTTTTAGCAGTATAAAAGCATAACTACATAATTAAGTAGTTTAAGCAAAACCCTTTACCAGGATAGCTGCTCCTGGGGTTTGCATGTGGTTGAAAAGACTCCAGAGACCTCACAGCACCCCATAGCTTCTTATTTCTTCTGGTCTCCAACTTAGGAACAAATAAACAGCATCAAACCAACAAATTATACAAGCAAACAGATGAAGAAAAGGCATTAATTATTCAAATCCGAAAAAATATTTAACTTACTGGTGATCCAATATTAGGAAAATCATGGCTTAAAGCCTCTTTTGCACTATACTGGACTAAATTCATACTTGAAAACTTTGTCACAGAAAGATGAGCAACCAACGATGCCAAAGATAGAGTCAATACAAATAATGCAACCCATTTTATCTTAGAATTGAACGCCATCTTAACTCATTAAAAAAGTTGTTTTCTTGGATGTTGAATTTAACACCCAATTCTCCCTACAATCCAAAAATCCAAATATATAAATTAAAATTCCAAAAAACCACATTAAAAAAAAATCAAAGTAAAATAAAACATAATGAAAAAAGGCTTCTTCTTTTTTTTTTTTTTCCTTTTTACCTGGAAAGTTGCAGCCAGCCCCCAGTGAAGAGAACCCAGTTCTAGAAAACCACCAAACAACATGAAGAACCCAGATTTGAATCAAAGATTTAGAACGTTCTTTTTCATTTCCCCCCTTGATTTTATTAGGCTGGAAGACAGGGAATTGGGAAGTGGGTAGAGTTCGAATCTGGATTGGAAGCAATGGACTTAACACAAAACTTTAAACACCCTCCGATGCAATCACGAGGGAAAAAAAATCCCACAACAAGACAAACAGAGAAATATGGAAGGAATTTTAACAAAGAATTAATAAGAGAGAATGCATGAAGAAGAATGGGGAGAGGTTAAGAGGGAACAGACAAAGTGTTTCAAAAAGGATGGAGAATTGTCATTGTAAATTCGTGGATGCGTGTATGACTGAAACCAAGTTATATTACACTTACCCACTTAGCTAACACTTAATTCACGTTTAGACAGCTAAAACTATAATTAACTTTTGCTTCAATATTTGGGCTGGGTCAAGTAGATACTCTATGGCACCGGTTGGACCGAATTTGGAATAGAATTATGTAATTATGAATTATTATATTATTAATGTTTATAATTATAGCATTTACTAAACATCCATTCTCCTGACTTTGTAACAAGGAGATGAGAGGTGGCTGTTGATAAAGCTACACCAATTCTCCTGACTCACATCCATACTTTTGTAATGTTTTGAGCTATCATTTTGCTATTCAACATTGTAGTAGATGGCATGTACTGGGTCAAGTTTATTTACAAGCTTAGAAGATTGTTGTCGAGACTCATATGCAAACTTATGGATTTAAGTAGATATATTATGGTATGTGTTTTGAGAATTGGATGGGTATTTGATTTGTTTGATCAAGGTTAATGTGTATTGTGATATTGATTGGGTGATGTTATTTAAATTCGAGTTTGAAGTTACAGGGATTAAGATATTTTTTAAGGAGAATCTGGTGAAATTTTTATAAATTTAGTAAAAATCAACTAAACAAATTCGTTAAGAGAATTTATTATGGACAAAAAAGGGAACGGTAATCATAAGTGACACTTTGACATCGAATGTAGAACTCATTATTTAGAATAGTGTTTATTTGAGTCAACCCCGACACTGGAGGTCATCTAAAAGATTCAAGGTTGAAAAGGGGTCTAAAATATATATATATATATATATTATTTTTTTTTTTTTTAATTTTAAGAGGTTCAAAAAAAAATTAACTTTTAAAAGGGATTTAATTTTTTTTTTTTTGTAATTTTTAAAAAATCTAAAACTTCATTTTATTGTATTGTCTAGTACCCAAAAATATTAAGAAGAGAGTAAATACTCTTCTAAGATTTTTTTTTTTTATTTTTTTTTTAAAGGCCAAACAAAAAGCGAAGCAAGAGGAAATACGATGGGCTTGTTAAAAACAGATTGAGTTGATGAAGCACGAGTTAACTACTTGAGGAATGATAAAAGGTTGAAACTCATGGAACATCCCACACTTGGACAAAGAAACCATAATGGAGGGGGTGAGGAGGCATGGAACTCTTCAACAATGGAATCAAAATAAACCTAATAGATTCTTTCTAAGGCGAGGAACAAGACCCTGAATGAAGTTGAGATCTTTAGGCCTGTTCAATTGGTGGGTTGGTGGTCCATCAGGGAGGTCAGTGAAGATGACCCAAGCTTCGAAATATGGGAACAATACCTACTCACGCCACTTTGATTTCGCCTTAACATGCTCCATGTCCAAGGCATAGGGATGGTACTAGCAATGTTTGCACATTCAGTTCTATATCGTTCCTAGGATCATCCCTTTTTTTGTGCTAAGCATTATTGTAATGGTTACACTTGATGTTTTATCCTACTCTTAAGCAAGTCTTGGCATTGTCAACACACCTACAAGCTATAGTGGCTAAGTTGTGCTTCAGAAAGGTCTTTAAAGAGAGCTTCTATAAGCTATGCGTCTTTCTTTTGATTTGGAGGTTGCCACTTAATATCTTGTAGTCAAGATCTTATTTGTTAGGTCGAGATGTGATCTGATGGAACGCGATTATCGGATATTGATCACCTCCGAACGTGCTAACGTTCAGAATGTGAATATTGTTTCTAAAATATGTATATCTGAGTCGGTGTATGCATATGCATATCAGGTTGTAATATAATTACAACGAAATAAGTAAATACTCTAATGATCATACTCAAGGGAGGCATCGCGCTAAATTAATCTTAACCTATGTACAATAAGATCAAATTAGTACTCTAATTAAGTTATATTATGAAAAGTAAATAGAATAATTGTTGCTTTTGAGCTTCTCGTCAATCAACTAATTATTATCTTAGCAGAATCTTCCGATACATCCATCAATAGAATGAGTCAATACAGACTACTTATCTTCTAATCTCACAGTCCAAACCGATTGGAGGTTAAGGTGTTCATGAATGGGTCATACCAATCTTGGATTAATTCCCACCTTCATGACTTCTAAGGTTGTCAGACCTAAGGTTTGTTTCACGTTCTTTCTTTCCCGAACAACTGATTCATTGAAAAACCTTGCACAATAATTAAATGATCATACCTAATTTTTCTATCAGATCAGTGAAAACGCATATTTTAAGACGCATTTTTCTCTCTCTCCAAAAACATCATAAATCCATAAATTAAAAAAAAACCTAATTTCTAAAAAAAAAATTGAGCATATTTACATAAATTTGCCATTTAAAATTATACGCACCAACCATAATGTAAACTATATATTTTTTCTTTAGTTTTGACCTTTTAAAAAAGAAAAAGGTTAAATGGCATTCATTTCCAAAAAAGGAAATAAGTTAATTTCAACATGGATTAATCAAATCCATTTCAATGCCTTTTTTATTTTATTTATTTTTTTGTCAATTTTTTTTTAATGTACTGATGTGATTACATGGTAGTATTTGTTTATTTTTTTAATCTTCTGACAACGCACACATACCTTGCACACACAAATTCTTGAACCCAAATCTTTTAAAATGAACATCATTCCATTTTCCACTAAAATCACTCGTTGATTTCTTTTCTATTGAAATCACTCGTTGATTTCTTTCTTTGTCCAATTTTAATTCTCAGTCACGAGGAACCATTATTAAAACATGCCCAATAAAAATATGTTTAACTACATGGGAAGTAATAAATTTTAAGGTAAATTACATTCATGATCATTAAATTATTAATAGTTTACGTTTTGATCACCTAATTTAAAAAAATTATGTTTTGGTCCAAATGACATTCAAAGATTAGTATGATAGATCAATTTCTATCGATGAGTAAAATAACATATATTTGATTCAAGTTGATCTGACAATCAGTGTCGAAGATCAAAGAAAAAATCATTTATATTTTGAGTCGTAGATTTGTGACATTTAAAGTTGTTTTATGAAGAAAAAAAAATTAATTATAAAAAAAAAAAAAAAGCTTTCGATTGGTGCAATCACAAGACATAAGACAACGATTTTAACAATCCAATAACTTATATAAAAACTTTCGAATAGTTTAATTACCAATTTGTAACTTTTAACCAAAACATAACTTATTAATAGTTTATTGACATTAGGTATAATTTACCTTAATTTTTATAAATACAATCAACAGATCGCATGCCTGCTGTAGGCCATTTCTTGTTAAAAATTCTATTGATGCTATTTTATTTAAGAAAGCATTCATTGAAATTTTGACAAATCGTCATTAGTCATTACGCATTCGAATACAACTTCTTCTGAGCCATAATTCATACATCACCATGAAAAATGCATCGAAATCTATAGGAGGAACATGCCACTGGAAATGTTTACGTACCTTCAACACATTGCCTCGTAAGGATGAATATTCGTCGGAAGTTATCCCTCGAAGAATTTTCTTGAGCAACGGGATATCCACAGTTACGACACCAATCGAGAAGCTCTTCCAGTTCAGTATATCAGCGAACGGAAGATCATAGTAGTTAGCTAAGATTATCGGGACACAACCATAATATAACGAATCCGCTATTCGAGCTGTGTTAACTTCGAAGCCTTTTACATGGAGGCAGAACTTGCTACCAAGGAGCTCATCAGCATATGGTGTTTTAAGTCGACCGAAATGAGCATAGATCTCAGAATCATTTCTCCAAAACTTTAGAAGCTTTTCACGCACCGGGGAGTTGATCGCTCCGGCAAAAAACGCAAGTTTGTTCCTGTACAAAACATGGTTAAGTACCATTAACAACTATACCAAGAACTTCAGCAACTATGAAATGACCTCAATTAAAGCTTTGATAATGTCAGAGAAACTAAAAAACAGAACACAGAAATCATTTTTAACCAAAGCAGATCAAACACATCAAGGGAGTGAGTGTTTTCACCTTTCGGATGTAGTGATAGTAGGAGGATCTTCGGTTCTTGGCCATACTTGAGGCAAAGATGCGTCCTTGTGAGCAGCGTACCCCGGAAGGAAATAGCTCGAAGAACACACAACCTGTATGGCATTAAGTTTTACTTCCTCGGCTTTAGCCATGGCCGATCGTCCGATAGAGTGACAAGCAACGTAAAAATGATCTGCTCCACCAGTACGATTCCAGTAAGGGTACTTTGTACTAATGTTGGAGATGTAGTCTCGGATAAAGCTTTGGAGACCGCCTCCACCAACTCTACGATCATGCCTCAACCTTGCGATCGAGAAAGGCAGAAAGAAAAGATCTGCCTTCCTCGGATCTTCGGTTATGAAATGGCTATTCATAAGAGCCTTCTTAAAGTAACTTTCACTAGCATAATTGCCCCCGGGTTCGAAATCCACAGGCAAGAATGCATGTGCAAAGGGATCATCTCGCCGGTGAGGATAAACATATATCTTGAAGCTCCGATTCATCTGTTGATAATCCTCCAGAAATATATCCCCGTCATGGAACACGTCGGTGTCGTTCATGGAGTTTCCTGAACCATAAAAAAATGGCATTTGAATACTTGTAATTTCCTCTCTCTCATTTTCCCCCCTCTAATTTACACCCATGAATGTTCAAACCTTGTAAACATCGAAAGCCAAACAAATTTAAACAGAGCCCATAACTATAAATAATTCAGTTCGTTAGAAGTTCATATGAACCGACAGCATATCCACAAACACTAGGTGAACACTCGAATAAAACTCAAAGCTCAAGCGAATAATCAGAAAAACAAGAAATGGCAGAACAAACGTAAGAAGTAACAAATACCCATTATTAAACATAAGAAAATGAACGTACCCTTTGACCCAAAATGAGATCTTGAGGACACTGGACTCCCAGTCCCATCTTCACCACCAAAATCATCATTGGATGAAAACTTTGCTGACAAATGAAAGCTCCCATTTGAGGGAAGAATTGGGGAAGATTGAGAGGGCCCAAGTGGGTGTTTTAAGTTGTGTCTATGTTGATGGGAAATGAAGAGAGATGGAGTAGTGAAGATGTTAAGGAGGATGAAAAGTGTAGTAAAGAGAGCTAAAGTTGCAGGAAGGAAGAAGAAGGTGTTGGAAGGGAGGGAGGCAAGAGGCCTATGGAGGAGCATTGAAGGATGTGCCATTTGCTTTGGGTGATTGAGAGGAAGACATTGACCTTTTTTAAAAGTTTGAAAATAGGTTTATTAAAACAACATATACTGAACTGGATGTTTCAGTTACCTCCTTCAGAAGAAAGTGTAAATAAACGAGAATGAGTAAATAATTATATATTAATAAAATAAACACGAAAAGTATTTTATTTCTAGAAAATATAAAATCGTATTTTTTTGGAGTTAGGTAAACCCTTAAGAGTCAAGTCTTCTAGAACAACTAAAAATCATAAATACCCAAATTATATATTATATTTTAATTTAGTTTCTTATGCTAATTCATCCAGATTTGGAACTATGATCTGGTTTGTTACAGTAACTTAGTCAAAGCATTTTATTTTATTCTCCAAATTTCATCTCTTTTATTATATAGTTGGGATTTGATTTTTACTCGTGAAAATAAAATAAGTTTAACTATTTATTTTTCAGAAAGTAGCCACCACAAGGGAATTAACATGACAAATTTTACAAATATTATTTCAAGTCTTTTCAATTATTAGAGTTAAATATGTATGTAAGGATGACCATGGAAGGCAGACCACGACTCCACAGCCATCACTATCTAACTGATGCATTGCTGGTCGCATGATTTATTCTGATAATAAAAAAATGTCATGCATTGAACTCATTACGCAGTTAAAAATTACAACAATACAGAAGAGAAATCGGATAAACACAGCACTTAGAACCAAAAAAAAAAGGAAGCATATTTTCACTGACGGAAAGTAATAAAGATTCAGGGGTCATCAACCCTTAAAATACTAAACTTTTAATTTAAATTTTTTATAATTTTTAAGATTTTAAAAAAAAATTTTACCTTTTAAAAATAGTAAAAATTTGATTTAATTCTTTAAAATTTATAAATATATAAATTATTAAACTGATGAAATTACATTTTTACCATTGTAAAAATATATAATTTAATTTCGACTTCAAAAAGAATTTCAAGCTCCACCACTCAATATTTTCTTAAAAAAAATAAGGGAACAGAAGATTATCATCGTGAAGTTCAGAGGACTCAGTCAAAACCTTGGAATCTTGATTCTCTTAGCAAAGAAGACGAGACCACAATCAAAGTGGGAAGGAATTGGTGAAAAAGCAAGAGATGTTCTGTAGTAAGAAAAAGCGTAATAAGGATGCTACGAGGTTGAATTAGTCAAACCTTTATACTTATTGATAATTAAATTAGTAAATTTTTAATTTCCTTTTTCGAGGTTAGTAAATTTTAAAATTGGTTAATTATAAAATATCTCAAACATAGATAATATAATATAATATAATATACGAACATAATATGAATCTATGAATTATCATATCTAATTTCTTTATTTCATTCTATTCATATCAATCATATAAATAATAAAATAACAATAACTTTTAAATGTTATTTTAAGCAGATATCATGTTTATCATGCTAATATTTTTTTAGGTTTAAGTTCAAAAAAAGTCTTCAATTTTAAAAAAAAAATCAATTAAGTTTTTAAAAAGAATTTCAGTTTATTGAGCCCTCAATCATAAAAAAAACATAACTAAGTATTTAAATCTTAACAGAAATTGTCAATTACCGATTTGGATGTTAAAATATTTAAAAATTAAAAATTATTTTAAACTTAGTAAAATATATACATTTAAAATTAATCGTACAAGCTGGACAAATATTTGTCCAGATTCGTTTTAAATAAGTGTCAATTTATTAAAAAAAATTTTAAAAATGTAAAAGTTATAAAAAAATATAAAAATTAGAAAATGTAAAAGAAATTCAAGAACACAAAATTATTAATAATTTATTAAATTATAAAAATTAATAAAAATGTACTTATAGAATAAATCTAAACAAATAATCGTCCGAATTTAAATGAAATATAACATATGAACATTCAAATTCATTTCGAATTAATGCAAAACTATAAATTAATTTTATAAATTGTAAAAATTAAACTCCTTTTTACATTTTGGTGTTCCAGAATTATTAAAAGTTATTAATAATTATTAGAAATAATAATTAATTTTAAAGATTAAAAATATTAAACTAACATATAAAAATTAGTCAATATAAAAATAAGTAATTTATATGGAGGAAGACGATGTTGCCACATACACGATCAACGCAATAGATGATCCCAGAACATTGAAGAAAACATAGTACATATGAAGGCCTCCACATAACATCCTCACACAATCAGGGATAATCCAGAAATAAATGGGAGACCTTCACTGGGAAGGAACTAGACAGAATCAGTATATCTGCAGATGATTTCTTAGCCTCTCCATCAAAGGTATGGAATGTATGCATGCATGCATGTATGTATGTATGAGAGAAATAATAGTACTACTAATGTGTGTAAAGGATAATTCTGAAACACCAAAATATAAAAAAGGGAGTTTAATTTTTACAATTTATAATTTTCTTGTATAGTTTTGCACTAATCCGAAGTCTAATTCATCTAAAATTCAACAATCATTTATTCAGATTAATTCTAGATATGTATTATATTAATTTATATGTATTTTGTGTTTTTTTTACTTTTTTGAATTTAATTCATCAGTCCAAGTATTCAAATAGAAGTTTGGGAACTGCATATGTTATGATAAAATATTAGGAAAACTACATATACATGAGACAAATTTTGATCGTATTTCCTTAAAAACTACTTGATAAATCTAGTGGCATTGGCCTGAAACTTTACGTTCTAAACTTTCGAATCCAAAATTACATCTACTGTGTGAGTTTCGAGCTCGGCGGACCACATGCAGACCGTGACACTAGTACATGGCTAATGTGGATGCCAAGAGAGCGAAAGCAATGGAACGAAGTGTTACAGATGCTGGGATTTTACCTCTATCTTTTCGGAAGAACATCCCTTGATATATCGGCAGGTTGACGAAAACCAAAACACAGCAAAGAAGTATCTGACAACCGAATATGTCGAATACCTTGATACGACCATCATCATTTGTGGCCTTGTTTGTTCCCACCACAATAAGACCGAATAGATTGAAAAGTGCGAGCGTTGCTAAAACCGTGAACATCGGTGATGAAGTCCCAAACTCCATGCTTTCTTGCTCGTATCTTCGGTTTATATCGTCATCGGCCACTTTGCCGGTGATGATAAAGGCTGACTTCGAAAACCCACATAGCTTGAGGATGTTGTCAACGGCAGCGAAGAAGTAGGAAGTTGTTCTTTTGAACATCCACATCCTTTGTTCATTCAACCAACCTCGGACTGTGCCTCCGAGCCACACAAATTCCACAAGACTGTGAACGCGGTGGACAACGATGACATACAAATATGGTATGCCCCAAGAACTTGATATCTAGCAATTCAGACAAAAAAAAAAGTAGTTAGTAGCTGACAAGACCTGTAATTTCGAACATGACACTATAAGCGAATAAAGTTAAGGATACCATACCTTGGGAAATAAAGAGATGCCTTTAAGCAAGCAAAAAGAAGGCACAAAAACATAGTAAAGAGTAGCGAAGCAGTTTGGGGCGCAAAGAAGGTAAATGCAGTACGAAAGCTGAAGTTTGAGAGGCATGTTTCGACAAACGTACACGAAAGGGCAATGCTTGGATAGAAATATTTGAAAGTCGCCTTCCGCCCATCTCTTGTGTTGTACGAAAGTATCCAACAGTGTTGTGGGAACCATTCCCAAGAAGGCTTCCCTTTGAGGAATCAAATATACCGTCCGCCAACCTCTACTTTGTATGAAAATTCCTGTTAGTATATCTTCCACTACACACCCATATTTCACTCCCATCTGCATTCACCCTAATATGTTAGTGTAAAGAAAAATAATTAAAATATGATACCAAATACAACACAAGAGAAAAGAAAGGACCTCTTTTCCCCAAGGTGTATTCTCCTCATAGGTACAACTTGCAAGAGCTTTGCAGTTTTCTTCAATGGAACTTGCACTTTCTATGATCTTTCTATCATATTTCACTGCCTTCCATTCAGCTGCAAGTTGCTTGCTATACTTCATTCCACAAAGACTTTCTCTTCTATGAACACAACCAGTTCCTATATAGCAAGGCCCTCCATTCCCATCAAATCCTGCAAGCTCAAGCTTTGGTATATGGATACATTCGAAGCATCATCAGTTCTATTCAACTCTAATCATGTACCAAAAAGACATGAATGCTCACCTTCATTACAACTCTCAAAGATCCATAAATTTCATTTTTAGTGAGGTTATCAAAGGTCTGTGGATATTGGACATAAGCAATTTCACATCCATTCTCTTCATCCAGAAAGAAGCACAGTGCATCCCTTATTGCCTTTGAATTATTTGAATACATGTCACAATCGACATTTAAAATAAATGGCGCATTACTTATTCTCGAAGATACCCTTATCTGTTCATTTATATATTCAAGAATAAGAAAATAGTCATCAAATTGAACAAAATATTTATATATAAATATATATCATTTAAACTTAATATGAAATTATTCATTTAAATTGTGCTTGGAGAAGCAAATATGACCTCAGACCAGCAGAACCTTATATTCAAAGAAAAGTATAAATATAGAATCGTTACCAATGCATTCAAGGCTCCAGCTTTGAAATTATGGTGGATTTGAGGTCTCTTTTCACGTGCTAAATATACAAGGGTTGGCAAAGCTTTTCCTTCAACGTCAATGGCGTTGGGGTCTCTTCCATCAATCAGGATCTACAATTAGGTTTTTAAATGCACAATTAGTTATAAAGTTTGCGATCCAAAAGAATAAAAAAATATTGTAGCAGATTACTTGAAGAATGGATGGATGATCATGTGGACCAAGAACAAAATCCCATTCATCAAATCCCTTGTGTTCTTTGCGTATGTCCGCTGGAACCTTGCCCAATCTTCTGATGCTTTCAATTCGAATCTTCATGTCTTCATATGATTTCTATAATTCATACCAAAATAAAACATATATGTTTCGTTATTTATTGGATATTATTTTCAAACACATATATATATTCTAAATATATAGAATATATGATTTCGAGACATATACACATACGATAGAATTGCTAATTTAAATTAAGCATTTACAGAAAAAATAAAAAAAATTATATTTAAATCAAACAAGGTTACCATGAATATGTGACATTATCCAACAAAAAAATTATTTTTAATGGTATCAAAAAATAAGATTTCAAAATCTCATTTTTGCATATCGAGTCCATAAATATTTATTATAAAAATGTACTGATATTCAATCGATCAATTTTGTCAATTAAATAATTAATTTAGGCTCAAAGATTAAATCGTAAAAATCTAATCACTATAAATTTTTAATTAAGAAAAGACTTGAGATTTATATAACAATTATCCAAAAGATCAAAATATCAAATTGACCAATTTGAGATAAATGTTATTGGGATGTGACGTAAATTATCATTAGTTTAATTTAATTAAGAATTAGGTTTAATTAAGCAAAAAATTAAGAAAAACTAATCATGTTTAATTAAATTAAACATACTATATATATGAAATAAGTGGGAAAAGAAAGTCATCATCTTCCCCAAACTTACGGTCCACCATTGTTCAGGGCTTGAAAAATCAAGTTGAGCTTTCGGTCATTTTTATAAATCTCTAGCCATTTTCCTTGATTTTTATAGATTTTTTTTTTATCATGAGAACTTGATTTTGTTAATCTATGAATCGAATTATTCAATTGGTAAAATTTTGGTAAGTTGCGATTGTTAGAATTGAATGAAATTGTTGTGAAATTAAGTTTAACTTAAGAAAATGACTGATTTATAAAGCTTAATTGTTGTTCTACATTAAGACTAATTTGAATAAAAAAATTATTATGAAATTTCGATAAGAATAATAAGTAGAGGGTCAATAATTAATATATGTGAAATCAGATTTTAATTTAAAGTTAGAATTTGAAAGTAATGATTATTTCGAATTCAACCACTAAATTGAATAAAATGTGAATTTTTAGGGATATCAAAAAATTAGTTTATATAGGTTCAATCATATCATAGCATAATATAAAAATGCTTGGTATTGTTTGGTTGTATAAAATAATTGAATAAATCAATATTTGATTCCAAGTGAAGCTAATAGGGGAAAAGCTAAAGTTGCAGGTCAATCCCCGAAATATCCACCCCTTTCATATTTTGACCGGGTAAGTTCATATGGAACTTACTATTTTATGTTTTTATGTATGATTTTGTATTTAATTTCACATATATGCGTGTGTAGATGAAATATATGATGTGCGGAGTATGATATGAAAAATAGATAATTACAGGGATATGTGATGCTTATCTGTGTAAAAGATGTCCGTGTAAACTTAGTAAAGAGTTAAGATACGACCGGTATGTCAATAGGGTTTTATGCACGCTTGTACGAGATAAATTATTAGATTGTTACAGATTACATCGAGATTCAACATATTTATTGCAAATCGTTAAGTTTTATATGTCTCTACGAAGATCCTGGTACGATGGAGGGATGTATTAACATATGAATATGCATACGAGGCCACAAGAAAACCTCTCTTCCACTTAGGCTGTTTGCAATGTTATTAATGTTTTTCACAAAATGTGAAGGGTAAAAATGAATTCCTCCAAGAGTGAGCTTTATAGTTCTGGTATTAGCAAAGTTTGTTTGGATAAAATTCTTGAGCAAGCAGGTTTGAAGATTGGACAAGTACCTGGAAGGTAGATTGGAGTACCCTTACTGAAAGTCTCAAGAGCAGTGATTACTGTAAGGTTCTAGTGGATAGGATAAGCAGCAGATTTAGAAGTTGGGTCGCTAAAAGCCTCTCTTTTGCTAGCAAGTTGCAGTTATTAAATTCTGTAATTTTTAGTTTTTATAACTTTCTTTCTTCCTACAATGGTGATTACAAAGATTACTCAATTCTGTAATGCTTTTCTTCGGAAAAGGGGATGAAATTGCAAATTAACCATAAAGTTATAATAATGGAGGGAAGAAAGTCCCTCAGGGTCTTTCTTTTTTGTAGATGAGAGATGGATAAGGTTTAGAAAAAGAATGCCTCCGAAGTGTAGAATTTCATACGAAACCGTCCATTTCCTTGAGCTTAAAATCATTGTCCAATCTTTTGTTTCTTTAATACTTTTAGAAATCAAGACTAAAGTTGATTCAGACATTTGTTATTGTTCCGATCTCTAAGGCTTTGTTTTTGAAGTGTTTTTTTTTTTTTTTTTTTACTTTCTATCATTGATAGTGCTTTTATTGGGTCCCTTCTAAAGCAAATAAACGTGTTACCTTGATGATGAACCACTCATTGGCCATGAAAGCATCATCAACTGGTTCAGGAGTGGTCTGGAAATAAGCCTCAGGTGATGTGGGCTCTACTTTCAGCTTCCTGCAAAACGGAAGCCATAGCTGGGCAAACCGTGAAGCTTCTAATAAAGCATAAAATGTCAAATCGGAGCAACCATCATCAGATAAATAGACGCTTAGCTTCTGAGGTGGGTAGTCATAAGCCATGACCGATAACACTGTGCTGACCACCATTGTTGGTGGCTCTAATCTTGGGTCTGCCGTGCAGACAAATATGTCTACTCCTGGCAGTGCTTCTTCTTCGTACCTGTAAGAAACAAGCAAGCGTTAGGAGTGAAAGGGAATATATGGAGAGATAGAATGAAGGAGATGACGACCTGGAAGAGAGCCTGTCTTTGAATGTGGAACGGAAGACAGGGTTCCATTTAACGATTACAGTGATGAAGAAATAAAAACTAAACCAAAGTTCAGCTACAAGCATTCCGACCCAAACCCATCTCTCTGTTGTTGTCTCCAGTACCGGAAAATAGCTCAGTCTATGGAAACAAATGAAGCAGATGCCTATGAAGATGGAAGCTGCGTAGGAGCGGAAGAAGACAAGTCCCCTAGCTGGGCTTGTTTCAAAAAGAGGAAGATACCCATTGTTATCCATTCTCTCCTCCTCTCCCTCCCTCCACTCTTTTGACTCAAACGAGTAGAGAGTTGATTTTTCATATATAAAAAGTTTAGAAAAATCTTAGAAACCACAATCACCATAATTTGGGCAAGGTCACGTGGCTTTCTAAGATTCTTTCTTATAAAAGGTTAATTTTGGAAAGAGTTCCTTAAATTATGATTTTTATTTTAATTTTATCCTCAAACTTCAAAATGTTTTAATTATATCAATTTTTACAATATTCATTCCTTTTACTTTTCATTTTAAACTAGTTTACATAATATTTCACATGTAATTGAACAGTTTTACCCTTGTTACCAAACATCCCAAACTATGATCCTCATTCTAAATTAGCCCACAAACTTCAAAAAGTTATGTTTATATCACCAAATTATTAATATTTTATCAATCAAGTCCTTCAATTATTAAAATCATTAAATTGAACCATTAAATTACATGTCAAATCTTACATTACATAATTTAATTAAAATGAAAATTTTAAAAGAAAGTAAAACTTTACCGCATATCTTTTAAAAGTAAAAACCGAAAAAAGAGAGAGTGTGAGCGATAAAACTTTTGTAAGAGCTTCAAAAACTTCAAAATCAAGACTTTTACAACATTTAATTTTCTATAAACTCTTCATTTTAAACCATGTCATATAAGATTTGACATGTAATTTAACAATTGCAATATTTGAAGGACGGGATTAATATAACATTGATAGTTTAGGATCCAATTAGAATGTTTTAACTTTTGGAGATCGAGGGTCATAGTTTGGGGTGTTTAGTGCAATAAACCCTATATAAATTCTAAATAATCCTCAAAATCCAGTAAATTAAAAAAAAATACAAAAAAAAAATATCTGGCTTGATCTTGCATGCTTCCATTACTACATTTCCAAATCCCAGACTGTTGACATCATCAAGTTGACATTGCTAGCGTAGACACTAACAAGGCAAAAATAATGGACTTGTAAGTAACTGAAGCCGGCATTCTACCGTTGTCCTTCCGAGAAAACAGAGCATTGTATACAGGCCAGTTGAGAGCAACCAAAAGGAAACACAAGAGAATTTGCAATCCGAATCGGTCCGAAACCTCACCGTGATCAGCATCGAAGACGAGCTTCTTGATTGCCCCAAAGCTACTGAACAGATTCAACATTGCGAGTGATGCTAAAACAACAAACATCGGTGATGAATCGCCAAATTCCATCAACTCTTGCTCGTATCTTCTCGAGACGTCTTCGTCCGCAACCTTTACCGTGATGACAAAGGTTGGATTTGAGTATCCTAATAGCTTCAAGATGGTGTCACATAAGGCGAAGAAGTATGAAGTGGTTCTCTTGAACAGCCATATCCTTTGATCGTTGCACCAAGCTTGGAATGTGCCCCCGCACCATAGGAATTCTCCAAGGCTATATGCTCGGTTTGCAATGGCAAACATATGCAAATGGGAGCACCCATAGACTTGATACCTTGGGAAACAGTGGGATGTCTTTAAGCAGGCAAAAGCAAGGGACAACAACATAGTACAACGTAGGCAAGGAATTTGCAGCCCATAAATTGCCCGAACAGTAAGCAAGTTGAAGTTTGAGAGGAATCCGATTATGTCCATACAACAAGGAACAATATCTTGATAAGAAAATCTGGAAATGACCTTGGGCCCATCTCTTATGTTGCACCAGCATCGTCAATAGTGAAGTTGGAGCAATGCCTAAGAAGCTTTCTCTTTCAGGATTTAAGTAAATCGATTTCCAGCCTCTGCATTGTATGCATAATCCTGTTATTATATCCTCTGCTGGGCACCCATATTTCAACCCCATCTGCACATAGATATCAGATTCCAAAAATTAGTTTGGGCACTGATTGCGTGACATATGCACAAATATTAGTGTGTAGCAAACCTCGTTTCCCCATTCTGTGTTTTGTTCAAAGCTACAACTTGCAAGAACTTTACATGTTTCTTCAAGAACTTCTGCAGTTTCTTCAACCTTCCCACGATTTAGTCTCTTCCAATCAACCTTACAGGTTTCGTCGTATTTCTTCCCGCAAAGAGCATCTCGTCGGTGAAAACATCCCGTGCCTATATAGCATGGTCCTCCAATTGCGTCGAGTCCTGGAAACTCCAACTTCATTGTTCATACCCCCATCAAATACAGGATTTGTCAAGCAGCTTACTCAACTCGTCATCAAAAAGAAATCATCAAATTTCATTAAAATACCTTTCGTGCAACTCGAAATGAATTACCATAAATATCATTCTCGGTGAGATTATTGAAATTCTGAGGATATTGTACGTAAGCAATCTGATGTCCCTTCTCTTCATCCATGAAAAAGCATAAAGAATCTTTAATTGAATCCAAATTATTTGAATTCATGTCGCAATCTATATTCAAAATAATTGGACTGTTGCTTATCTTTGCGGATACCCTAATCTGTATTTTTTTTTTCACCATAAAATTTATTTGATAATTGATAACATATGAACTAAATCAAAATAATAATATATATTAGAAAATATTTTATATATATTACACTTACAAGTGCATTCATGGCTCCAGCTTTGAAATGGTGGTGAGATTGGGGTCTTTTTTCACGTGCCAAATACACAAGTGTTGGTAGAACGTTTCCTTCAGCATCCACAGCATTGGGATGTCTTCCACCAATTAAGATCTAAAGAAACTAATTAATCGAGTTTATTTTAAGCTGAATTAATTATTTAATTTAGGAGTCAATGAACTAATAAATTACTTGAAGAATGGTTTGATGATCATTTCTGCTTGAAACAAAGTTCCATTCACGAAATCCTTTATGTTGTTTACGAATCTCTTCTGGGATTTGCTCCGTTTCAACCCTCATCTTTGCCTCCTCGTATTGTTTCTATGTTAACCCAAAAATATGTTTTATAGAAGTATAATAAAATAAATTTTAAAAAGGAACACATGATAAATTTTTAAAAAGGATGAATATGATGTGGATATGAAATGCAAATTGACTTGTGATTGATATGTGGTATTATTTGACGTTAAGAACACGATTACAAATCAAAAGTCTCACCTTCTTTCATGTTTGCTTTGTTATCTTATGGTAGGGAAGTTGTTTTGGTTAATGATTCATGTATTTATTAAATGATTAAAGTAAGTTATTTTTTTAATATTGTATGAGCTTACTAAGTATTTATAATACTTGTGTTATTATTTTCTTTGTAGATTTTGAATGTCCGGAACGTATCGATCATATCAACAAAAAGCACACATTTATCATCTTCCATTTCGATAGACTTTTGTTGTTTCAAGTTTGGTTATATGTGACATGTACATAAGTAGTCAAACATTTGTAAAAACACATATGTATGTTTTGGTATGGTTGAACTTTGCACATAAGGATGTGGTAACTTAATGAAATGTTGATTCGTTGGTTGTATAGTCTTGTACATGGAATGGTTTATGTGAATGGCATATGGTCTATGTTTGTTGTACATAGTCTAACACACGGTTCTTATCACATACGGGTAAGTGATACGATTGTGTGTCTATTTAAAATTATGGAACATTTGCATACACAGTTACAATTTGTAACATGGGCTGGTCACACATCCGTGTATGTTTCGAAATTAAATCTCTTGTTTTTACACACAACATCAATGAGATACACTATTTAAGTACACGGTCATGTAATTCATAACCACACAATCTCATCCTGTCACACAATCGTGTGATCTCTTTTTGTTGAAATTTTTATGTTTTTACTAAATTTTCAATTAAATCTTAAATTGTTTTTGGGTTGAATTTTAAATTATCGTAGGTTCATTTCAGACTCGAATTTATTTATAAATTATATCGTACTTACATTATGAATTGTTTTTTTGTTTAGTTTAAATGTTTAAAGCTAAATTTGTATGTGTTATGTTTTTTACTATTGTAGTACCAGCGACCGGACCGAGTTATGGCTGCACAAAATTTAACAAATAATTCATCATGAAAAAGTACCTTGACTAAAAGCCAGTGTTCAAGCATAAGAGGATGATGGCTGTCTGGTTCAACGGCTGTCCTAAAGTAAGCCTCGGGTGATCTGGGTTCCACTTTGAACTTCTTGCAAAACGGCAGCCATTGCTTTGAGAAACTTGAAGCTTCTAACATGGCGTAAAACGTTAATTCCGACGCTCCGTCGTCAGATAAATAGATGTTTAACTTCTCCGGTGGATAATCATATGCCATCACCGATAAAACCGTGTTCATCACCATACTTGGTGGCTCCGCCGACGGATCCGCCGTGCATACAAATATGTCTACGCCCGGTAACTCTTTCTCGTACCTGTTATTTCGAAAATACTCCCTTTGTCTCACGAAAATAATATTAACAGAAATAAATAAATAAATAAATAATACCTTTGGGAGAGCCTGCTTTTGAGAGGAAAACGGTAGACAGGGTTCCATCTACAAATTACAGTGAGGAACCAATAAAAACTAAACCAGAGCTCGCAATGAAACAATCCAATCCAAGCCCATCGCTCAATTTTTCCCGACGCCACCGGCAACAACCGCAATCTATAGTAAAAAATGAAGGCGATGCCGACCGCCATTGAAACCGCAAATATCCTGAAAAGGAACCGACCCTTAACTGCCCTTGTTTCGAAGAGTGGACCATTTTCGTTTTCTGCCATTTTCTCCCTTTTCTCCAGCTATAACGAGAAGGATACAAGTTGACAGACAAATACCGATGATTGTGATCAATAAATCATCATCTTCACCGAATACAAACACGATAATATAATATATTAATTTCTCAGAATTATTAATTTATATTTAAGGAAAGCTCAGAACCCATTCATAAACAAACAAGAACCAATCACAAGCCAAAATAAGATGAATTTGATGCGTTAGAAGTGACGTAAAATAGAATGGCCTTTCCTCTTGGATTTTAGTTTTGTAAACGGTAGCTTAAGATTCCCTTCAATTGTTTATAATACTAATCGTTATTATGTCTCTTTTATTTAATAAAAAACACTTATTTGATATACTTTTATATGATAAAAAGATTTGTTTGAATGCAAATTAAGAGATTATTAGTTTATAATTAAACTAGTAAACTTAAAAAATTTAGCTTTTTTTTTAGTTATTTGGCTTTCTCATTTTTCTTTCTTCTGTAAAACTTTTGATGCAACTGGGGAACAAATTATGTAATTAACAGCATTACCTCCAGAAACATGATAAATAATAAAAGGAATTCATACGAAATAATCAGTTTATTAGGTCACTAATAAACAAATCACATTAAAAAAAAAACAATGAGAAAACTATGAACTCAAGATAAACCCTAATTTCCCAAGACTATAACTTATACAACGCCACCATTTCAAAAAAGATGGATGAATGCAAGAGCAATAAAGGAAGTAAACACCGACGGCATAAAGGCGGTAGCATCAGAGGTAGGGCTAGGAGCCTTGGCAGTCAAGGAATAAGAGGGAGGGGCAGCTCTCTTAGTGATAATGAGAGGGACACCGCCAGCTGTGGCATTTTGGACCACGGACACTGCCGTCAACACAATCACCATTGCCAAAACGAGTCTTATCCTCAATGTCTCCATTGTCGAAGTTGTCTTTTGTTTGATCTTTTGTTAGCCAAAGATTTGGTCGCCAAAGGAAGGGAAATTGTCATTAAAAGTAAATTGAGAGGAACGGTAAGGGGTGGACCTAAGATGGGATGTTTTTATATGGGCTACGGCAGGATGCCCGAGATGACCTTTGGTCCAACCATGGGAACCTCTTTTTTGGGTTTCAGGGCTACCCGTTCGTTGGTGCAGAATGGCTAAGGGTTTTTTTTTTTTTTTTGATGAAAAAATGGCTAAGCTTTAATCTTTAGGGACCATACATTTGTTGCAGTAGTTCTTTTTAGAGTAATTGGCACAAGTTGTTCATGCACTGGTAGGATATCTAAATCTCTGGACAATTTTTATCTTATTTTTAATATTTAAAAAAAAAAACTCCAATGTAATTGATTTTGTTAGTCAATGAAATTTTTATATTTCACAAGCAAGATTAAGAAATTGATAAATGTTTTATAAAGATATAAAAATTATTTTTTAAAAAAATCATATCTCAATTTTTTAAAATTATTTATGGAATAAAAAAATATATTGTCAATATATCAAATACTCATCCAAAATTATATATATATATTGAAAAGGAAATTCATTAATTCATTCAATGAATAAGACCATACAATTCCAGAGGAGAGAATACAAAAACTCATTATACGCGCTAAAAAACAAGCTCCATCAACACAACAAAAAATTTAAGTTCAACATCAATAAAACATTATGACACGTTGACAATTGGTTCTATTACAACTCAAACATAAAAGATCAAAAGTAATTGCAAACACTTAATAAAATAAAAAAATCATCCCTAAATGGTTCAAAACGATAGGCATAAATCAACAAAAAAACCAAGCATCCACCAAACTAAAGAGAACAACGACAAAACTAACCTTAAAATCACTCACAAAAACAAGACTACATGCATAAGCAAAACTAAAAAGTGTACACAAAAATAAACAAAAACTTATAAAAGTGAAGACTTATTAAACAATGAAAAAACAAATATACATATAGAATAAATCTACAGACTGAAAAGAAAAAAATACATGAAGTGAATGAGAAAAAAAAGAGTTGACGGGCAAATTCATAAAAGATTTCAAAGAAAAACGCCAGGACATGAACTTAAGGTAGAAACACTTGTACAAAACTATCATGCTTGAACACCACTTCAACCTAATGATTAGTCTCATGCTAAACTAGAATTTTTTAGTCAACTTAATCCTTTAGTTGATCTGCATCAAATACAAACACATCCGGGAAGATAAAATCGAAGCAACATAAGAAATATTTAATTGAACAGATAAAAAAAAAAAAACATAAGAACGATCTCCATTAGAAAAATAATAAAGGGATAAAGATGTTGAATGAAAGCATTCATGAACAAAAAGAGTGAACTCGAACCCAAGACCAGCTATAACATACATGTTGCCACTCAAGCACAACGAAAACATTGTAAAACTAGAATCATACTTGTGCCAGACAAGTATCTGTATCCAAAACTCAGATTTCAATGTCAGTCTTGCCAGCATATAAAAATAGAATGCGGCTAAAACAATATACTAGCAAAGAGCTGAATAGGTAGGTTGGCAAAGAAGGGTCAAACAAAATATTCAACCAGGTTCCCATGCAACCATATCCAGATAGCTTCAGAAAGTACTGGTTTGCCATATGCTCTATCCTAATTATATATTATCAAACCATTTAACAGAGTAGCTTATTGAAGTTCAGCTACATGCATGCAAACAATATAGAAAAAGAAGTCACTACTTTTGAAACAACATGTTCCAGGTTAGCGATATGAAGGGACTTATTAACTCTCAGCGATAGGGCAAAGATGCACCACCAAAAGAATACCGGGATGAAACTGATGTAGGAGCAGATGCAGGGTTAACATCTCGATGACGCTGCATCCGGTTATGATCTACTAAAACATCAGAAGGATATTGAGGGTATAATCTGTCTACTTGGTTGCTTTCTCTCCTCCTCAAATGATCAGTTTCAATCAGGTGTGCTTCTCTTGGACGCGACAGGTAGGCGTCCAGCCATGCATCACCAGAATAACGGCCAAAATATGGATCCGCAATATAGGAGTCCAAGATGGAAGCACCAGCACCAGATGTATTTGCAGTTGCTGCAGAAACTGTTGGTTGCATTTCTCGTGTAGCGCCCAAATCATAAGTCCGATATTCTCTTTCAGTCAAGCGAAGAGGATCAGAGTGAACTACATCTCTCTGCAAAGGCACAGATTCCCTGTATGCAGTGTCTGGTTGTCGCAAAGGTGGCTCTCTGTAATCTCCCAGGTAAGATGTTAATGTAGGAGCGATATGATGCTGTGGAGTCAAGTTTCTTCTCTCCCCCAGAAGACCATAAGTCCTGTATTCCTTCTCACTGAGGTATAAATCACAATGGTCATCCTCCCTCCTATTAGATGCCACCTCTCCATATGCCACTCGCTGATTCCTTTCATGAGGTAAACCAGCATAATTTCTAGCACTGATATTAGCATAAGGGTCTCTAACAGCTGATTCTCTGTATGATGCGGGCCTTGCTTCCCTTGGTCTATCATGAGCTTCCCTTTTTTCAGGGTGTTCAATGATTCGAGCTGCTGCCCTTGATGGGGAGTGAAAAGGTAGTGCAGTTGAATGAACTGGAACTGGTCGAAAAAGTTCTGTGAGCTTCCGAACCTGAAAGGGAAAGGTCAGATACAGTATATGCTAAAATATGAAATGAGACTATGGACATCCAACCAACTGGTAACAAAACTATTCCTTACTTGTCTAGCAGTAAGTTCAGTTTTGAATTTGTTCTTTTCATCATAATTTTCCTTGATAGCCTTCTTGAAAATGTTCTCTGCCAGAGGAAAACAATCAGCATGGACGCTGAACCGCACCTGAAACAGAAGTCATTGGTACACAAATCTCTTTAAGTAATGAATTAGAAGAGATGTAAGTAAAGGAAGGCTAAAACAAAATGGTACCTGAGCAGGGAAAGCCCCACCAAAAGCCTTGGGCTCAAGTTTCATACCACCAGAAGAGGTTGCCCTATAAATACCATAAAGAAGCCTGACATCGTAATCATAGAGAAATAACTTAAGCCCTGGTCTGATACCCAGCACAAGATCTTTTTTACCAGCTGATACCCCCATTACACGGTATCGGAAACAATCTGGCTTGGTCCTGGCATTGCACATGAATATTAGACCATCAATCTTTTCTTTCTTTTTAATTTCTTGTTTCCTTCCTTTACCCTCACGCTTTTCATCATTCATGTTATTATTCACTGGATTACTGTGCCTTTCCTTATTCTTGTTTCGTTTTCTCTTTCTCTTACCCTCCCGCTTTTCTTCATTCTTCTTATCTTTATTTGAAAGACCAGGCCCCTCACCATTTCTTTGTTTCTTGGGATCATCATTTGACTTGGTAATCTTTTCTTTGCTATCTGATGCACATGTCTTTTCTTCATTCTTTTGGATCTGCTGGCTCTTCTCTACATACTCCGTACTCGTAGTAGCATCCTTTTGCTGGTCTTTTTCCACTGGATCTAACTTCTTAACATTATTTTCACCCGCTTTATTGCCCTCTGATATGCTCATGCTTTTCTTTTTTGGCTTTTTCCTCTGGACCTCGGAAGTAACATTTGCTTTTCTTGTCTTCAAGAAATTCTTTGCCACTGACTTTGCAATATCAGATTTGGCTTTCAATAAATCCGGCCTTTTCTTTTCAGATGATTCTGATTTTGCCAAGTCTTCTGCCATAGTGTCAGCTTCATTTTTGTTATTTTCTTGCTCCATAGTCAACTGAACCACAAAGCTCTGGTCAAATGAGCCAGCATGCAGATAAAATTCTAAACCAGGAAGGAATGCCAGTGAGAGAGAGAGATGAAGAGAATGGAGCAGTTTGGGAATGTCTAAAACCAGTCAAGCATATTGAGTAAACTTCAAGGAAAATAAGTACACAGAAAAAAGCAAACCTTATCTTAAAAAAACTGTAAATCCTTCTTAATCAAATATGTAAGTTTATATGTTGCGCTTGGAACCGGATGAAGCAAATATCACTTGAAAGGAGAGAGTTCCCCCTTACTTTGTCCTACTTAGAACAAAGAACAAAAAATGGAGAACTTCGAAGTATCTCAGCTTTCTATCTCACCTCACACCACATTATCTGGAGACAGAAAAGACATTTAAAAACAGCAAAACATAAAATGCCATGACATTCAACTCTTTTCTTCCCTTCCACCAGTTCCACATATCTATTAAACAAGCTCAATTTCATTTCCACATGATTCCTTCATTCTAAATGTCTTCTACAATATTCCAAAAGAGGTATAGCATACAAATAATGTATATCATCTCGATGCGCATACATCTAAATATCTAATTAGATCCCAATCATTGTCTAGGCACTGATAAATTCTCCAAAAAAGAACCACATACAAATGCACAAAATTCTATTCAATTTCCAGCTAAACCCAAGTGAAATATGCAAAAGTATATTTAAATCAATTCAATCATAGCTCTAATCATTCAACAATTTTCACTAATCATAGATATAAATTGAATTTTAAGCTTTTACAAAGGCCTAAAAAGCTAATCTACATCAAATTTTAACTTTTACAAGTAAATCAAATCAAAAAAGAACTCATAGCTTCTTTAAAAGTTCAAAATTTAACATCCAATTAACAAAAGCAGCAGTAGCATCAACCAAAATACACCGTTTACATAATGAAAACAAAACAAAAGTTCAAGTATTCGTTACCTTGACTTTTTCTTTCCCTGCAGACAATCAATGACAGAAAGAATTACACTCCGGATAACACTGCTGCGAAATCCGATCAAACATACAGATTAGGGTTTAGAATCCGACAAATGGATAATTTTTTTATTTAAAAATGTCTCTAATTTCGCTGGGATTTTTTTCTCATTAATCTTTAATGAGATAAAAGAAGAGACATAATCTATTCTTAAAATAAAAAGTTGAACGAACGGCGAACCAGGCAACCAGCTGCGTTTAGAACTCAGTTATATAGATGTGAAAGAAGATAGCAAATGCTGGAGCGCCTAAATGAACTGGTATTTTCTATCAAGTTTACCATACTACCCCTTCTTTCCTTCCGGTTCTCCATTTACCTATTTTAAAAAATTAATCAAAATATAATTGTAGTGTTTATACTATGTTTTTTCAAAAATTATTTTTTTATCAGATGCTCTAAAATTTAATACGGATATCAAGATATCAGTAGCATTTATTCTCAAATTTTCACTCTTACCTTTAAAGTCTAATGTAAATCTAAAAAAAGAAAACTTTCATCATAAATCTACAAAAAAAAAATTATCATGAATCTACAAAAATCAAAATTGTTGCGAGAAATTTTCAATCGACTCCATTCATCCTTGAATTTATGTACTCTTAATTTATTTTCAATTTATTTATGTAAAATAATTTCTTATGCAACTTTATATTAATTGAAATATGCTACTTGACAAATTTATTCAAGATGTGACATAATTATCATTAATTTACATACTAAAAATATGACATAATAATCACTAAAAATATAATTTACAATTATATTTATACACTATTAATATTTATCAATTTTCACAAAGTTAATATTTACAATTAAGGAACTTAATAAATTTATTTATTTAAAATTTCAAAAATATTCACTAATTAATTTCCATAATGTATGTTTTAATTTCTCGGTAATAATGTTTTATTTTAATAATTTCACCCAATAAAGACTAAAATATTATAAACAAATAAACACTTAATAATCAAATATGTTATGCTTTTATTTGTCAATTTACACATATCAACTTTCAACTATCAGCTAAGTTTTATTAAACATTTTTAAATAAACAATTAATAGAATCAGATAACCATATCAATCACTATAATCAACTATCAACTATCAACAAATTGTCAAACAGAGTAAATGAAAATTTCATAGCTTTTTTGTTAAAATATAATTTTCAAGTTCTCGTTTTTAGTTTTTTTATCGATTCAAAATAGTTATCGTCATTTTCAACTGATTGGTCTAATTCAATTTCGATAACATTGTAAAATTGTCACTTTTTTAAAGTTAATTGCATTAAAGTTCTCCAAATTTTGAGTTGAACTCTAAATTAGTCTTCTAACATTAAAATCTTGTAATTTAGTCCTTATCAATATCATTCTAATTAGAGGTGAGCAAAACTCAATTCGACTCGAAAAAATTGAAAAAAAAATCGAATTTCAAGTTAAACGAATCGAGTTATTCGAGTGAACTCAAATTTTTTTCGAATTTCGAGTTCGAATCGAGTTGAGTATTCGAATTCGAATAATTCAAATAAACCGAATATCAAACTATAACATTTTATATTTTTACCCCCAAACCCCCAAATTTTTTTACTTTTCCCTCAAAACTTTTACTTTCCTCGTATCTCATCTCTCATCTACCCCAAACCCATTTCTCCCCAATTTTTTTTTGATTATTTTCCCTCCAAAATTTTACTCTCCAAAAACCTTCAAAACTTTTTATTTTCCCCCAAAACTTTTACTCCCTTCCACTTTTCCCCTAAAACTTTTACTCCTCTCCCATCTCACCTCCCATTTACTCCAAACTCATTCTTCCCCCGCCCCCCCTTTTAATATTTTCTCTCCAAAATTTTACTTTTCATAATTACTTTCCCCAAAATTTTACTCTCCAAAACTTTTTATTTTTCCCTTAGACTTTTACTTATTACCTTTTACCCCTAAATTAAAAATCAAAATCATCCAAAAAATTCTCTAAACCTAAATAGCAATAATTTTATATATATCTACTATTTATATTATTAAATTAAATTTCATTTTTTGTACTATTTATATTATTGAATTGTTTAATCATATAGAATATTTATATTAAAATTGAATTATTAATGATGCCATAAAATATTCGTGTTAAAATTTTATGTTGGTACCAATTTCACATTTTATCTTTAAAATAACTTTAATTAAAAAATTACATTTTTACATTTAATATATTTTTTAATTTGAAAACACAGTGACAAGAATCAGAATATAATTGAAGCAACTAAGCAAGCAAAGAAGGTAACCCGTATATAAAAGATTAACAAATTAATTTTGAGAAAATTAATAATAAATTTGATTATAGTGGGTGATACTGGTTACAAGGACTCAAAGTTATTTTTTAAAATTTAACTTGAAAAAATATATTCGATTCGGTTCAATTCGAATTTCATTTCACTCGACTCAATTCAAGAAAACTTCAAATCGATTTAGAATGATAAAATAAGATTCGTCAACTCGATTGACTCAATTTTTTTTCCTTTGATTCGATTCGATTCGATCGAATGCTCACCCTTAATTCTAATTAAGTTTTTCATCAACCATTTCATTAACTTTTCATTTAGATGTCAGTCGATAATACATGTCAGCATCTGGTTGTGACACATCAATAAAACATCAAAATCAAAAGAAATAAGCCACAAAGACTCCTAAACGTTGGGAATAAAGTTCAAAGAAATGCACATCAAAGAAATCAATATGAACTCTTAAATGAAAGTTAAGCAATATTAAGAAAAATATCTAACCTTAGGAAATAACATTGGAAATAACGTCGAACACCATGGATATAAGCCACATCAATTGGCATCTAGTCCTTCCAAGATAACTTGTGAAACTTCATAAAATGTTAAATCCTTTAAATTAGACATAAATGAAAATGAATTGATTCGAAGTTGAGAAATTGAGTCACAAGAACTCGAGAAAATCGAGTCACAATGGACTTTAGAAAACACAAGTTCTTACAAGTTAGATCGAAAACCTACCTTATTGGAGGAGCCAAGGGCCAATCCCTGGTGATGGTTGTCGAATCCACTAAATATAAATATTCCTACGATAAATAATACAAAACAGTAGAATAAGGCAGTAGGGTTGATTCCACAGGGACTGGTTGCTGTAATCTACTCTCGTGTCTTCCTCTTGAATGTCGTGTCGAAGGACGTGCCTACGACTCGTGACTGTCTCCTAACAAAAATAAAAATAAATAAGTGGGGGTTTAAAGATAAAACATTAAACTAAAATAAATAAAGTGAAATAAATCTTGATGCAAATAATTAATCGAGGTAAAATGAGAAAAACTATATTTAATAAGCTTAGCTACAGCCTCGGTTCTCTCCGAACTTGAACCAATCCTTGAAATTTAATCTTCTCTTTTTTAATTGATAAGCTGGTTATAGCGCTCGAGAACGTCTCAACCGCCAACTTTTCCTCTTGTAGTCGGTTTCGGTACGACCAGCAAACCGACCCTTGCCAAATGTCTAACCACGTTGCATGTGCTCGCGATTTAAGATTTCGACAGCCTTGCGCTCTGAAAAGTCCAACTCGAATTAACAGCCTCAACCGCGTGGGTCGTTTAAATCCGGTCTCTACCACCCTTGATAGAATCCAACTAGCCATTTCCCACCTGGACACGTCAATTTGTTCACGAGAATTCGAATACAGCACGGCGACTCGACTTCCCAACTATACGCCGACCTATTTCAATCTAACGTGCACTTTTTAAATCGAAGTAGAATTAACTTTAATGGATGAATTTGTACTATCCCATAAACCAGAATGATAGCGAGTACCGATAAAAAGGTTATTAGCACGGTTTCGTAACTCACGATTATTTCTTGACAGAGTGATAACCGGATTAAGACTAAAAAGAATTTAGTGGCACATGATTTTAATCATGCTTGATGGATGAATGTGGTGAATTGTTTGTGATTATGAAGGATGGAAATGAGAAGGGGTTAATATAGCAATTGGACAAATTTGCAAAGGAATGAAAATGGCAAATAGAGCACTGACGATTTGGAAGAAAAATAAATAAACGCTCAATTGCTTCAATTACTCTCAAAATCAAGGCACATTTTCAATTGAACCCAAAAGACTTTATTTATACACAATTGGGTTACTAAAAATAGCATGACTCCTTCTAAACTAAATTTCCCATTTACTTAAAATAAATAAATTTTAGTCAAAATAAAATTAAGAAAATAACAAAATTCAAATATAGGCTATTGACCAATTCAACTAAAAAACATCTTTGCACTTAAGCCCTCATATTTTCCCAAATCTCAATGTAGCCCATCTCTTCACATATTTCTTCAATTAAGTCCACTTTTTGCTTTCCTTTGGGTTGAAACATCAATTTGTGTACCTGATAAGAAAATGTAGGAAATTAGAAGTACTTTCTTCAAAATTAATCCAAAATACACAAATAAAATTGCACAAATTATTTACTATCACCTAGGTTAAAATTATTTTGAAAAAAAAAGAGAGAATGGTTAAGGAGGAAGTGTCATGGGCGATGTCAACAGAGGGGTTGAAGGATGGGAAGGGACAATCAAGGATGTGGAAAGAAAAGAAGATTTGAAAAGGGATTAGGAGAGTCATGGGTGAGGTTAAGAGGGCATGATGAAAGAGATGGGAGGAGGGTATTACTACCACTGAGAAGACAACGCTAGTAACCATGTCAACGATACATAAGGAAGAAAAAATAAGAAGAGAGGGAAGGCAAAGGATAACGGAAGAAAAAAAAAAGAATGTGTCATAAAAGGAAAAAGGACAAGGGAAAGAAGCGGAGAGAGTTAGAACCAGCACTAAGGTTGACAATTGACCAACTGGTTGAAAACGGAGAAGCCTTTTGACTATGGGTTTAGGATATTTTGAAATCCAAAAAAGGGAATGCTTTAAAGTTGTGTTAGGTGCATTTTATGTTTTATTTGTATGAGGTGAATCTAAATAGCTTGAATGTGAATCTAAAGAAAAAAGGTTAGGCTCCATTTGGTTTCAGAAAACAAAGGTCATTTTTATTTTCGTTTTTGTTTTTATGAAAAATGGCAAACAATGAAGACAACATGTTTAGTTGAAATTTTTAAAATTGATTTTGGAAAATGAAAATGAAAATATGCAATGTTTTTTTAAACCGGATTGGTGGTCAAACCGATCAAGCCACCAGTTTATTGGTCCAACTAAAAATTTTAAAAATAAAAAAAATCTCGGTTCAACTGATTATTTAGCTAGCTCACATGGTTCAACAATTGATATTAACCTTAGAAATAAAAAAAAAAAAAAAAAAACATTTTTCTTGTTTGGTAATAAAACAAATGAATTTTGTGATAATTAATATTATGTTATAGTCAATCTCAATATTGAAACAAACTAATATTAATGCAAAATTAGTTGAAAGTTCCAGAAGAGCTCATATATCAATATCTAAAAAAACAAAATTTGTGATGGTTAATGCATTAGTTTTAAAAGATACTCACTGTAATGGATCTTATATTGAGATTGTGAATGAGAAAAATATTATATTTAATATGAGTCACTCTTACTATGACTATCTACCTTTTTTATACAGAAAGATTCGGTTATTGAATTATATTATGCATCATAATTGGATATCTATATTTATTTTGAAAAGGATAGAAAAGGATTGAATTATTGAATTATATTTATCACTCTTTTTATTAAATTGAATTGATTTGATCTTCTTTTGTGACCATCCCATGAAAGGGCTAAAAGTAGAATATTTGACTATAGACAATCCTTTTAAATTGTGAAATAATTTTAATAGAAAGTTATGATTATTGGAATATGATAATTTTATCTAAAGATCATTATAATTGGATGCATTTGAAATTGTAAATTTTTAAAATTATGAGTAAGTATAACTCTGCAGTATTTTGATAAGTTCTCAAATTAACATTATATGGGGAAAATATTACTGATATGAACTTGTTAAAAAACCTTTTCAACTTTTCATGCTTTAAATGTGTTACTACAAAAGTAATATTGTGAACAAAGATTATTTACTTGTGGTTGAATAAAATAACAAGTTATTAAATAAATAAATAAAAATCATAAAATCTATCTTATTAGACCTGTTCTATTCCCTGAAATTAATATAACAATATAAAATAAATTCAAAGGACGCAATTGTGGACATTGTAGCTGGAACTATAATAATCTTCAAAAGGGATAGTCATAATAATTTTTCTCACCACTAGAAGTGGAAATGAAGATAATGTGGAGACTGATAATAAGATTGCTGTTGGAATTCAGATTACTAGTTTTATCCTATGTTCCAACTTTTAATTATTGTACATTTATGGTATGCTTATATGCTTTGCTTATTTTTGCACATATATCTATACAAATGAAATATTTATTTGTGTCCATTTTGTAAAATGATAAAATTTATTTGCAACAAATGCATGTAGCTTCCTAAGGATAAAAAAGTTGTTCATTGTAAATAGGTGTTCAAGAAGAAAGAAGGGACTCGAGGAGTTGAAGAACCTAGATATAAAACAAGGCTGGTTGTGAAAGGTTACAGTCATATTCCATGTGTAGACTTCACATATGTGTTTTCTCCAGTTATGAAACATAGTTCGGTTCGAGCCTTGCTTGGTATTGTGGTCATGTATGATTTGGAGCTTGAGCAGTTAGATGTAAAGACAACATTCTTGCATGGAGAACTTGAGGAAGATATTTACTTGCAACAACCAAAAAGTTTTATAATTTCAAAAAAAGAGGACTATGTTTGCTTGTTTAAAAACCCCTTTATGATCTGAAACAGTCACCAAGGCAGTGGTATAAGAGGTTCGATTCATTTATGACTACTCATGATTTCAAAAGAAGTAGCTTTGACAGTTGTGTTTATTTTAAGAAAAATAGTGATGGTTCATTTGTATATCTACTTCTAAGCCCGTTCTTGATATTTTTGAAGCCCTAGTCAAAATAATAAAAGTTGGAGAAAAAAAATTTTAGTTCTTCTAAAAGTTGGTAAAAACAATAAATTTGGGCCCTTAAAAAAAATTGGGGCCCTTAAAAGTTGGTAAAAACATTTTAACTTATGAAAGTTAAAAAAATTTAGGCCCTTTAAAAATTAAAAAAATAAAAATTTAGACTCTTTTAACCTTGGACCCTGAGCGGTTGCACCTCTAGACAACCCTCAGGGCCAAGCCTGTCTACTCCTTTTTGTTGATGAAATGTTGATAGCAACCGAAGATAAAGGAGAGATAGGAAAGAAACCCAACTTAGTAAAGAATTTGAGATGAAAGATTTGGGAGCAACAAAGAAGATACTCTAGATGAAGATTCTCAGAGATAAAAAAGCAAGTAAATTGTACCTAAGTCAAAAAGGATACATTGAGAAAGTTATTTGCAAGTTCAATATGCAGAGTGTCAAGCCTGCTAGTACTCCATTAGCAACCCACTTCAGACTTTCATCAGTTTTGTCTTTACAATCAAATGATGATATTGACTACATGTCACGTTTTTCGTATTATAGTGTAATGGGATCTCTCATGTATGCTATGGTTTGCTCACGTTCAGATTTATCATATACAGTTAGTGCAGTTAGTAGATAAATGACGAATCTTAGTGAAGAACACTAGAAAGCAGTTCAGTGAATTTTTAGATACTTACGAGGTATTACTGATGTTTGCTTACAGTTTGGAAGAACTAGAGATGGAGTTATTAGGTATGTTAATTCTGATTTTGCTGGAGATCTTGATAAAAGAAGATCTCTCACAAGATATATCTTTACTATTAGGGGTTGCGCCATCAGTTGGAAAGTCACTTTGCAGACTACGAACTATGCCACACGAGTAGAATCCATATAAAACTAAATTTCTTCTATTCGACATTGATTAATTAGAATAAGGTTTTTCAATCTTACTACACTTCTTCTATTTGAAAATTGATTAGAATAAGGTTTTTCAACCTTTATATAGATATAGTTGAAGCTCTTCTTGTATCATTCGAATTTCAACGTTAGTGAATTTTCTTCTCTTTTGCTCGGGGTTTTTTCCTAAAAAGATTTTCCACGTATAATTTGTCTGTTTTGTTCTTTTTTTTTATTATTGTTTCGCGATCGTTTCTATTGTCATTATCGACGTTAGTTCAACAAGACTTGAACCAAAGACATAATACACATAAAACTTTTTCATTTAGCATTTGAACTAAAGAATTTTTTTGTTTTTGTTTTTATCTTAACTTTAAATATATTTGTTATATAATTCTTTTTATATATTTATGTATATTAATAATATTGTTGATTGAGTTAATGTCACAAATCAAATCGATGTCAACTTAAGATTAACAACAAAACAATGATAAACAATTATATCCATTTAATATTTTTAATCTTATGTGTGTTTGCTTAGATTTCGTTTTAAATACATAATTTATTGATAAGCCCTCAAGATTTTTAATAATTTATTAAGTATATATATTCATATGTTAAATTATAGTATTTAAACCCTTTCAGAATAAATTTTGTATTTCTATTATATGATTTCATTCGTTATTATTTTATCGTTTTCATTTTAGGGATGAATTATTATTTTAAATTCTTCAAATTGATTGAGTTATCATATTTAATCATGTGAACTTAAACCAACTTTTCTAAATACTTGTGTTTCTTTAAGACTATAAAAGAAATATCAAATAAATTTTTTTATTTAAAAGTTTGCTACCTTTATACATGTCATTTCCAATCTTTTTCTCATTTTTTATTTGTTAATCTCATATATTTACTCCATTTTATATCTCCAATATCTTTTCAATTTTTATAGCTTAAACACACGTATTAACATTTTCTTTGGCCACAAAACATGTATATATCACAAAAAGGAAACATTAAAAAATTGTTGAAATTCACATAAATAATATCAAATAGGTATGTTTGAAAGGGATTTAATTGAAAATGTTATAGCAACAACATATTTTATCTATGTATTATATATTTGAAGCTCCTAAGAGAGTTTATAGTAGACATGTTCATAAGTCCGAGTTATTCGTTTAAACCTGAAGGTTATCCCGATATTTGAGAGTGTTTGGGGAAAATATTATGCCCAATAAATGGGCTTGTGTAAAAAAAATAGACTCGTTTAAAATAAGAGTTTGACTTGAATTTGAACATTCAAGCTCGATACTATCCCGGCTCATTTTAAGTTTATAATATTTTATATTATATTATTTTTATATATTATGTAATTTAGAACACAACAAAAAATAAACATAAACTAAATATATAATACTACTCTAATGTAAACATTAAAATAATGTTAATATGACTACATAAAAAAATTCAATAAATAAAAATATATAAAATTATTAAATATTAAAATAAAATAAAATAAATATTTTAAAAAATTAAAAATTAATATGGACGGACCTAAAATGGGCTTGAATTGGTCTTTTGCAAATATGGGGATTTGATCAAAATTTTAGGCCCAGATTTCGGGTTGGACCGGGCTTAGACAAGTGTAAAATATGTTAATATTATACTTAGACCTAATCTCAACTTGACCCAACTTACGAGCATCTCTAATCTATAGGAGTAAATTTTTTATCCTAAATGTTCTTCAAAGAAGTAAATAGTTTATTATGAATATGCTCAAAGAAAATTTTCTAATAATTTTCGGCCCTTATCAATATTTACTTTTTTTTTCCTCAACATTTAAATATTTTAATTATTATTTATCACAATTAAAATTTTGGACATGACTTTTTATATATATATATATATTTTTCTCACACCCTTTTTAGTAAATAGAGAGAGTTTGGATAACTTTTAGTTAGATTTTTTTTTTTTTACATTTTATTAGTTTCCAAAATTTGGCAATTATAATAAATATTTTTATTATGTTTTTTAAAATTTATTATCACAATTATTTTAATTAATTATTTTTAAATAGTATTTAATGTTTATTAAGTGTTTCTTAATTCATTTGGAAGTTGCAATTATGTTTTAATATTACTTTTATTGTTTTTAAATTGTTGTTAATTTTATTTATTATATTGATTTTGCTTTTCTTTAAAAGTAAATAGGGTTAATTTGGTCTTTTAATTTTTATTGTTTTGATATTGAATCATTTTTTTTCTCCTTGTAGGATTATAGAATCTAAATCCAGTTTTGATTGAGGAGAGAGAGAGCACCACCTCAAGCAGTTTTACCAAAATCTACATTGACAGCACCATCAAAATTTAACTGGTTTCTCTTTTCAAGATCTTAGCCCTAATCCACTAAGAAAAAAAAATCATAAAATTTCAAATATAATTTTTGGTGTGGTAACATTGATTTGATATAAAATTTCACCTTAATTAGGGCACCTCTTATAATTTTTTTTTTGAAGATTTTATATCTTTATTTTTTGAATTTTATTCGAAATTATAATCATTTTAATTTCCAATGAATCAATATTTAATATTTTCTAACATTTAATGTATGTTTGAACAAAAAAAAAAAACTATTAACATATAGGAATTAAAATAGCACTTCATGATTTACAAAATCTTCAATGCTATTAAATATTTTGTAACCTCTAAATAAATATATTGCTATGAAGTATTTTGGCATAATGATAAAATTAGTTTCTAACGTTTGGGTGTTTATTTATTTTGGTCTTTAAGGGTTTTTTGGGTTCACTTTTTTATATAATATTTTTTTAGTTAAATTGGTCATTTTTTAACGGTCTTGTTAACGTGGTCGTTAAGGAACTAACGATGCTGATGTGGCAAATTTTTTGTTCCACCTGGGCAATTCCACGTATGCATCTGCTGACGTGATATATAAGAGAGAAAAAATGACACGTTAGGAAAAAAATTTTAAAATTAAAAACATAATTAAAATAAAATAAAAAAACAAAAAAAACATAATTTTAAGGAATTTTTTCTTTAGTGTTTGATTTAATCTTCTAAAGTTGTTTCACTTGAATTCATCCTATTTGTTTAGCAGTTCTGTTCTTGGTTTGCCAGTTCATCTTCTGATTCTAAAACCATCCATTGCCAAACTTTTCTCTCTTATTTTATTTATTTATAAATTTCTGGATTGATTTCACGTTTACAGATTAAAAGTTACATTCCTTCAAGTATAAAGACGAAAAGAAGCTCCAAAATTGTTTTTAATATTGGGTTTTCCAAGAAACGAACAGAAAACTTCACAAACTCAGGAAGTGTTGTTTTTTGTGTCGATTTGAAGGAAAAAGAAAGATACCCAGATGTTGAAATTGTTAGTTGTTTAAGTAAAAAGAGGAAATTTTTCGTTCAAAAAAAAGGTAAAGCAAAATTAGATGGGTTTAGTATTCAGTTAGATGGACAAAGAGATTCTTCATGATTTGATGCAAATGGACAGAGAGAAATGGATTTTGTATTCACTAGTTGAAGAAGAGAAGCCAAATTACATTGAATTTCAAGGTTTAACAAGTTATAACACTATTAAACATGAAAGGGTTGATATAATGGAGGATTTTCAAGAATTTTTGAAAAAGGAAAAATAAAAAATACAGCATGAGATTGCTAAAGATTTTGCTGAACAGATGGTGCTTTGTCGAGACCTCCGCCATTAGCATAGGAAAGTGAATTGGAATTTTCGTTTTGCTTAGAGAAGCTCTTTTTGGACTTGAGCTTCCCTAACAAATCCTCTACTCGTCGTCTTTTGTTGCACCAGAGCAAACACCTCCCATTTTATTCTTCAAATGCTTAAATTAATCTCAAACAATACCCCTAATTTATATTCTTAAAACAATAATTTAACTGAAGAAAACAAAAGGAACCAGCGTTAACTCAACTCTGTAAAGATTTTCAAATTTTCCATTTGTTTCTCGGGAAACCCAAAATTAAACCCCCAAAATTAGTTCCCAAAATCAATTTCCTCAGGCGGCTGCAAATTAAGACTGAGACTAAGGAACGTTGCATGCTGATGCTATTGCTGCCTATAAAAAATGACATCATCTTCTTCATTTCTTTCCTTGTTTTTCCCTACATTTTCTTCCAAATTCCCTTCATTTTCCTGAGAATCTTCTTCACTTTCTTCCAAATTAGGAACTCCAAAATATTTTGTTTTGTTTTTTTTTTAATTGTAATTATGTTTTTAACTTTAATTTTTTTTACTAATGTGACATATTTTTATCTTATATGCCATGTCAACATATGCATATGTGGAGTTGTCCAGGTGAAATTTTTTTTTGCCATGTCAGTGACGTTAGTCCATTAATGACTACGTCAGCAAAACCGTTAAAAAATGACCAATTTAACAAAAAAAAATTATGTATGAAAGTGAGCCTAAAAAAACCTTAAGGGCCAAAGTGAGCAAACACTCAAACGTTAGGGGCTAATTTTATCATTATGCCAAGTTTTTTTTATTTATAATATTTTAAAGGCATAATGACAAAATTAGCCCCTAATGTTTGGGCATTTGCTCACTTTGGCCCTTAAGGTTTTTTTGGACTCACTTTCATACATAAATTTTTTAGTCAAATTGGCCGTTAAGAGACTAACGGCGCTAACATGGCAATTTTTTTTCCACCTGGGCAACTCCACGTATACATCTGTTAACGTGACATATAAGACAAAAAATGTCACGTCAGCAAAAAAAATTTAAGTTAAAAACATAATTAAAATTAAAAAACAAAACAAAATATTTGAGAGTTCCTAATTTGGAAGAAAGTGAAGAAGATTCACAGGAAAATGAAGGAAAAAAACAAGGAAAGAAATGAAGAAGAAGATGCCACTTTTTATAGGCAGCACAAACATTAGCATGAAACGTTCCTTGGTCTCGATCATAATCTGCGGTCGCCTGAGGAAATTGATTTCGAGAACGAGTTTTGGGGGTTTGATTTTGGGTTTCTCGAGAAACAAATGGAAAATTTCACTGAGTTTGGTATTCTGGGTTTTACAAGGAAAATCTTTACAGAGCCGAGTTAACGCTGGATCTTTTTGTCAAGGAAAATGAAAGGTGTTTGCTCTGGTGCAACAAAAGACGATGAGTAGAGGATTGTCAAGGAAACTTAAGTCCAAAAAGAGCTTTTCTAAGCAAAACGGAAATTCCAATTCACTTTCTTATGCTAATGGCGGAGGTCTCGACAAAGTACCATCTTTTGAGCAAAATCTTTAGCAATCTCATGCTTTTTTTTTATTTCTCCTTTTTCAAGAATTGTTGAAAATCCTCCATTATATCAGCCCTTTCATGGTTAACAGTGTTATAACTAGTTAAACCTTGGAATTCAATGTAATTTGGCTTCTCTTCTTCAACTGGTGAATCCAAAATTCATTTCTCTCTGTCCATTTGCATCAAATCATGAAGAATCTCTTTTTCCGTCTAATTGAATACTAAACCCATCTAATATTTCTTTACCTTTTTCTTGAACGGAAAATTTTCTCTTTTTACTTGAACAACTAACAATTTCAACATCTGTATATACCTTCAAATCGACACCAAAAACAACACTTCCTGAGTTTGTGAAGTTTTATGTTTGTTTCTCGGGAAACCCAATATCAAAAACAACTTTGAGGTTTCTTTTCGTCTTTATACTTGAAGGAATGCAACTTTTAATCTGTAAACGTGAAATCAATCTAGAAATTCATAAATAAATAAATAAAAAAGAGAATAAAGTTTGGCAATGGATAGTTTTAGAATCAAAAGATGAAATGGCAAACCAAGAACAGAACTGCTAAACAGATTGGATGAATTCAGGTGAACCAAGTTAAGAATGTTAAATCAAACACTAAAGAAAAAATTCCTTAAAATTATGTTTTTTGTTTTGTTTTTTTTTTTAATTTTAATTATGTTTTTAATTTTAATTTTTTTTTCTGACGTGTCATATTTTTGTCTTATATGTTACGTCAACAAATGCATACGTGGAGTTGCCCAGGTGGAAAAAATTTTACCATGTCAGTGCCGTTAGTATCTTAATGGCCACGTCAGTAAGACCGTTAAAAAATGATCAATTTGATCCAAAAAAAAATTATATATGAAAGTGAGCTCAAAAAAACTTTAAGGGCCAAAGTGAACAAACACCCAAATGTTAGAGACTAATTTTATCATTATGCATATTTTAAAATTATCATAAATTTCAAAATTTTACTTGAAGTTAAATGCCAAATCAATTTCATACTAAATAATTTTAAATGTTAAAATCATCATGAATGCTAACATAAAATCGAAAGAACTAAAATTATATATTTGCACGAAAAATTGCATGCACAATACGACCAATACGTGAAAATTTATATAATATAAATTATTAATACATCAAAATTCATATAGATATGCATAATATATTAAAGATGATTGTAATATGTGAAATTATATTAATAGAATACAAATATACAAAATTAATTTATTTATTTATCATTACGAGATCAAAGGATTATAAACAAATTCTATATAATTTTTTGTGCTCACATTTGATTTTATAGAATAAATTTTTTAAATTAGAACTAAAAATTTTAAATTAGAATTAATTAATTGTTATTATTGTATAATATTAATTTTATAATTGTATATTTTATGAGGATTGGAACCATTATAAAGTATACTATTAACAAGAATGGTTACAAATTTTAACTGAAAAATAATGAATAATTATTTGATGATGATGATTTTTAGTTCTAACGAGAGGAGTTCAAATTGACATATGTTTTAAATTATATTTAAAATTTAAAAATAGATTATGTGTCAAATAATAGTCCGAAGGTAATTAGGTTATCATAATTTGATGTTATAAATTCCACAAGTTTAATGGAAATAATATAAATTTACTGTGACAAATATCAACACTAAATTTTGTTTTATCTTTGGTTTTAGTTGCCTCTTGATTTTTTATTTTGTAGTAGTTTACAAAAATCTTAATTATTTAGACCTTCACTTTCGTTTTCATATAAATGTATATGCTTAATTGATCTCTATGTTCAAATCTTGACATATATTTAGATTTATAAAAAAATTAAATGTATTAATTTTTTTTTTCATTTTTTAAATGATTTAACAAATAATTTATAATCTGTGTACCAGTAATAACTCCCTGATTGTACAATATCAAAAAAAATATTACAAATAAATAAAAAATCTGTGTCTACATACAATTACAAATACTAAAAAGGTCATACCCAACTTAAATTTTATATTTTCTTAGAAAATAAGATCGAAAACAAATTATAAATCAATTATTAAAATAATAGAAATTCAAACCACACAATGCCTGGTAATATTCCTAGTGGAATTGGTTTTTTGTAGACAATATAGTGTTGAAAAAAATATGGAAATGGTAATTTCACTTGCCATATTTGAAAATATTGAGAACTTATTAAATGATATTTATGAGTTGTGTTAAGTGTATTAACGATATCCTAGCAAATCAAATCATATGAAAAAATAAATTTAAAATATAAAAACAAAAGGCTCTAGATAACATAATTTTAAAACATTTGAATATATGAAATAATAAAAATGCGTTGACGATAAAACTGCACAATCATATGCTTCGGCCTTATTGATACTAAAATTTCTTATTAGCCAATTCCAAAAACAGCACTAAATTCTTTCAATAATTAATTAATTATTCACAATAGCTAGAATCAATAAAATCTGAATAGGGAGATAGGGATATATATATATATATATTGGAAAGTGCAGAAAATGAAGAAAGCATGAGCAAACAGAGAAGAAATAAAGCATTCAACAAAAGGCATTTTAAAATTCAAAGGACACTCTTTTTTTAAAGTTACAAAGACAACCAACCCACAACAAAAGTACACAAACAAAGGATTCTTTTAAACCTTTTTTATTATAACCAAGTTCTTTCTACTCCACATAAAGAGTTCTCAAAGCCCATTGCATCCTTCAAACGCATCTACTATTTTGTTGCCACCAGGCTCAGATTTTAGCCTTGCAGACCAATAATACCTACATCATTTTCAACTTACTAATCAACAATCATATATCTAATAATCATTTGTAGCTAAGATACTACACAAAAGATGTGATTGAGATATTACCGCAAGCTACTCTACCGCCAGCATTTCCTGTGCTTTTGCTGAGCTCATGGCCGCCTGCAAATATAATAGCAGTGTTACAAAATATGACTGTAACTTACAAATCCATTTCATAGTTTGCGGTAGAAGCTTTATTACAAAGGGGTATGCTGGTGTTTCAAACTTGCTCATTAGCTTTCCTAGCATAAGCATAAGCAAGAGCCATAAAGGAAGAAACTAATTTAATCGGAGTCATAATTTTCAACTATTATTACCCTTGCCCAGGTCATCGGGATCTGCATGGACAACTACAGCTCTTCCGATAATGGAGTTTGGGCCTTTGAGAGGAATCTACAAAATTCAGAACAACAGATTTTAGCAATGGACTTAAGTTGGTCGACAGCATAACCGCAAACACAAGAGAAAGAAATCGAAAGAAAGCACAAAGGACTAATAAGTAGTTGAACAAAAACCTGTTTGTCAGTGATGGAGAAGCTTGCACTGCCTGGATCAAACAAACAAAATTGGAAAAATTAAAAAAAAAAAAAAACATACTACTGAAAAAACGTGAAACGGAACAAGGAAATCGAATGTTAAACTTTAGAAACTATTAAAACTGCTGAAATCTTATGATCGTTGATGGAAAGCAAATATTCATACCATCATCACCAACAGTGACATTTCCTAGATCACCAGCATGGCGGTTCTCATCTTCTGGAGCACCATGCTCCTTGCCAGCAGGATTAAAATGGGGTCCTGCAAACAGATTAACCACAAGGTCAAAATCCGAAAAACAAATACACAGAAGCCAAGAGAAATCAACAAAGCCAACTTCTAGACATTTACCAGTGGACATGCACCCATTAGTTGTGTCCCCAAGGGCATGAACATGGAAGCCATGGAGTCCGGGCTTAAGACCAGAAAGGTTCCCGGTCACGGTAGTTGGACCTAAAAAAGGAAAGACAGATTAAATAACTTCAACATGAAACATAGAAACAAAGAAAACAGAGAGATCCTATCGGAGTTGTGATTTACCATCTCCTTCTTGGGAGAAGAAAACAGTTCCGCTAACACCTTCACTGCTGCTAAGGACAGCAACGGCCTTCACCATTTTGGTATGTGATCTATAAATTTTCACCAAATACGTAAATTTCTCCCACTAAAAACACTATGTTTTATGCACAATTCTTGAATCACATAACAGCAAAGAAGAAAAACACTTGTCTCAAGTAAGATTAACATTTTTCTTAGAAAGTGAAAAGAAAATCTATAATTCTCAAAATTAGAAAAAGAAAATTCAGCTTCTCAGCACAGAATCTGGTTCAATACATACATATATGTATATTAAATAATTGACCTTTTTTTCCTTTTAGCTATCGTCAATCAACATAAGAGAAAATGAATTGACAGTCATCAAGATCAAGCTTAACTTAAGCAGGAAAAATTGAAAAAAAGAAATCGAACAAGCAAGCAAAATCTAGGCAAGAAATCAAGAGCAGACCTTTAATAAAAGCTAGTAGTGAAAGAAAAGTAGATCAAAAGTCAAAATACCTCTTTGCTTGCTATGTACCGAAAAAGAAAAGGTAAATTAAAGAGATCAAAGCCTTTAAAACCCTAGAAATTGAATGGAGATAAAACACCAAAGAAAGGAAAAGAATCTAACCTCAGAGCACCCCTTCGCTGAATGTCGAAGAAAACAAGGAAAACAAAAGTGAGAAATGAGTGAGGTGTGTTCAGCAGTTAAATCAGACTTATAGAAATAGGGGTGGAAATCGTGGAGTCGCTGAAAACTGACAGAAACTTCTAGTAACGTACAACCTTCACCGCTTCAGCTACCCCCCTTGGGGGTACAACAGTAATTGTGCTATATGAATTTTTTATATGAGTAAACTACTGTTTAAAATTATATTTCGAATCCCTCAACTTTTAAAAGTGACATAATACTCATTAACGCTATCAAATTGTTACATATTTGTCACTTGACTATTAACTTTCGTTTAAAAAGTAGCGTTATACCTTAATTGAAAGAGCTAATAGCTAATTTGGTCCCTACGCTATAGTTAAAAATTATTTTGATAGTTTTAATTTTTTTACAATTATTGTTAAGAAAATTTTAAAAATATCAAAATAAATTTTTAATTATAGCTCAGGAACCAAATTAACTATTAACCCTTTAAACTAAAGTGCAACGTTACTTTTTAAAAGAAATTAACAGCTGAATAACAAAAATATAATAATTTTTTATATATTAAAGACTATTATATAATCTTTAAAAGTTGAATGATCAAAATATAATTTTAAATAAAATTTAGAGACATTTGATATAATTTACCTTTTTTATATTTATATTATTATTTAAGCTGTTATATGAGTTGATTTTTATTTTAATAAAAAAATTGGTTTTTAGAAGTTAAATTGATGTAAATTAGTTGAAAATTTATCAAAAGGTTAAACTTTTTAAATAATAGCAAATTATAGTGATAGTCGCGTAATTATAAATAATCTTTTTTAATTATTCGAATATGAAAAATTAAAAATTGTTATTTAACTTATCATATTTGAGTAAAATAATTTTAGACGCATTTATATTTGGAGTTAAATTATATTTTGTTTTTTTACTAAAAAATAGTAAGGTAATTCTTCTATATCATATTAAAAAGTAAATTGATTCTTTCTATTAAAAAAATTGTTCATTTATATTATTAAAAATGGGTGTGGCTAATAAAATAATTGGACAATAACACATGTCATACCATATGTACCTCATGCTTTGATGTATAAGGATCAATTTTTAATAGTATAAATGAAAGAAATTTTTTACAAGAGGACTAATATGCTTTTTTATTTAACGTACGTAGATTAATTTACCAATTTTCAAGTAGAAAGGATAAAATGTAATCGGACTCTTAATATAAAGATCTCTATGATTCTTTTACTATAAGATTTATCGTTTTTTGGTTATCGAAGATGAGATGATGACTCTTAAAATTGGTAAAATAACAAATTTAAACATCAACATCGATATATTGTATCAAATTAATCTTACTTTAAAAAATTTAACCCTCAACATTTAGATATCATCTCAACTCACATTCTTATGATAGGGAGATGGGGTGAAAAGTTGTTGCCCGCACTATATTCTTGATCCAAGACCACAACATATCATTGAAAAATAACTCACTCTTCTAAGAATTTGAATTTGAACACACAAAATTCTAAGATGTAAACCAAATGGATCAATTGAGAGTCAAGACCACTAACCTCATACATCCACTCTTATGTACATTCGTCTCGTTTTAATCATTGAAATATTATTCGAAATATAATTAGGAATCCCTGTGATGTGTGCCTCATATTTTCGGATAAATCAAAGAATAAATAAAATTGATGTCAAGATAAGGAGGAGCATGACATCGCGACGAGGTGATATGTCACGTCATGATGTGGCGACACGTATTCAACTTAAACTGAGTTTCTTATCCTAGTTAAACTCTGTTATCTTTTTCTAATTAAATTGTTATTAGTCTAAGAGTATTTTGGTCATATTAAGACTTTAATATTAATCTAGTTAAAGGGTCTTTGTAACCTTGTTTAGAGTCTTGATAAAATATCTCTTACGCGAGATTTGATAGAGAGTTTTCGGGAGTTGTTTTGAAAGAGCTTTGTATTCAAGTTTTGGGTTTTGCTCATATAGGTTATTTTTTCCGTCTTGTACTCTTTGTTTATTTTCTCATGAAGTAAAGTTTGTTTTGTCCGTGATTTTTATCCTTTTGGAAACAGTTTTTCACATAAAGTTTGTGTGTTCAATCTTCTACTCGTTGTTTATATGAATCGATTCCCAATAATCTCATTTGACACAAAATAATTAGCACATAATAAGAACTACCTGAGCAAGGTTACATCTCGCTCTATTTGCTACCCTACACATCCAATGAAAAGATAAAATAAAAAAGGCTTAAGGATAAATTTGGATACTAACACTTGCATGTTTTATCAAAATGACCTTAATTATATTTTTAACCTTTTTTGGCCATCAACCTTTTTTTTAATATGCTTTTTTTAACATATTTAATGAAAATACTGTTAAAAAAGTTAACGGGGATGATGTGAAATTTCATATGTAAAATATTATTAATGAGGTGTAATTTATTACTTAGATAACCCAATAAGATAATTACAGGTAGAAAATAACAAATTAAATAAATAATACATTAAATTAAAAAAATAAACGTAATTATCTAAAAAAATTAACTCAATAGAAAAACTTCTCGATAAATAAACATATGAGAGATTGAAACTTTTGAAAGAAAAGAGAGATGGAAACATTGAATTTATTCATTAAATCTATTAGAAAAAGCAAATTAAAAAAAAAAAAACAAAGGTTGATGGCAAAAAAAGCTCAAAAATACAATTAGGATCATTATGACAAAACATGCAAATATTAGTGATCAAATTTATCATCAAGCTAATAAAAAATTATGAATTTTTAAAAAATTTCATTGTTTAAATATATTTTATATTATTTTTATTTGTTTCATTCAGACTAAATATGTGATAGGATGGAATTATAGATAAAGTCGATTGCATCCAACATTTTCAAACTTGGATTCTAAATTACGAATGTCACAATGTTTTAATTGAGTTATGGAGATTTACAATTGATGAGGACTTGAAGTCAGGAATGGCATACAAGGTTTGAAGTCGGCGGCTTGACCGACAGTGGTCTCCCGTAATGCTTTTCAATGCATCAGATGCAATAGTAGGGAACTGCAAGCAATCAATCAATTTGCTCATTTAGAATTCAACTTCTCTCCCTTCTTATTAGCTTTCTTTGATCCCACACTCTGTTCTGAAGCAGTTTTGTCATCAGGACCATGGGATCTTCCAATTACTTAAACCTAATTCATCTATCTTCCTTGTTTCCATTCCCATGCACGGCACAATAAGCTTTGACAATTGATTCATTCATGGAAGTTTGCCTAAATCCTAGTTTGAGCGGTGCGGTGTAATGTGTATTTAATATTTTTATCATAAATACTTTCTTTGGTGTTACTTGGAAGAAAAAAAAAAGCCCAATATTTCCTAAACTAAAAAAATAAATGTGGAAACGAATATGTATTTAATGTAAATATATTTAATTTTTAAAAGTTATTTTATATATTTGAAAAATTATATCTTATACATATTAGAGATAACTGAAATTACTAACATCAAATATATTGATATAAAAAATCAACTGGAAGAGACAATGAAAAGAAAATGATAGGAATTTAGAGCAATTCACTCTTATAAGACGAAGAGTCACCAATGAAAGAGATGAGGGGAGGAAATATAAAGATTTCCATGATGAAATAAAGGAGGCTATAAATGTCTTTAGTGGCCGATAAATATAATGTTAGACAAAAGACAGTATATAAAAAATTTAAATTTAATTTAAATTTAATAACAAAATTAAAAAATAAATAACAAGTATACTTCACGTAGTATTTGTAGATGAATTGTAAATAAAAATCCGTTGAGGCCTGTATAAACAGTCTCCTTAAGACATATTCGTCCTCTCCTCGATGTTAAAGAATTTTTGGACGTCTATCTCTCAAGATACAACAACGATCAGTTACAAAAAGCAGCACAACTTTTGTAACAGGTGAATGTTAACCAAGCCTCCTTTATCACAAAAAACAAAATTGGAATTTTGAGAGAAAATATGAACAAATTTTAAGAGAGAGCAAAAGTGGTTGTTCTTCACTTGGTATGTTAAAATGAAAAGAAAAAAGGGTTATTTATAGTAAAATTTCATGAAACGGTTACATGAAATTTAAAACTAACATAATGAAGAGAGTTACAAAACATTACGAGGACAGTTACAAATATAATGTTTTGTAGGTTACTAACATGGTGAATTACAAAAAAAAAATTAAAACAAATAAAGTTATGTAACTGTCTTTGGAACACCAAAGAACAGTTTTGTTGAAGAGGAAAAATATTTAAATGGGTTAAAAATTTTAGTAGGCCCAAAAAGCTTAACCGGTCCAAACATTTCCATCATCCATATCGTGAAAATACACACCTAACTTGTTTTGGTTTGATTGGCACCCTTAAAGGAGAGTTTTGATTTAGTCATTTACTAACTAACATGTTGCTTTTAGTTTATAAACCTTTTTAATATACCACACTTTTAACAATATGGAATATGAGGTTTTAAGCACTATTTTTCCTCAATAATCATTTTTATGTAGTTACTTTGAGCTTCAATTTCTCATTCATTATTCAACCATTTTGAGCATATTATATATCGTTTTAAAAGTCTCATGGAGTAGAATATAATAATAAAATTTATTATTTAAAAACTCCAATTTTACTCATAAATAATATGCTTCAAAGTTTCTTAGTAAATATTATTTTTCAACATATAAGAGTGGAAGATATAAAAAAACTCACATTTATCTTAATCACGAAAAAGATATATATAAAGATCCTTATGTATAACAAAATACGAATGGATTTTCAAACCTCATCCAAGTACGATGGCTTATGCTCATTTACTAGCAAAGAAAAAGGCTTAGATGCCCATATGGACATGATCATATAGATTTTGAGTTTTGATATCAACAAGCCCTTAAGGTCTGTTTAGCATTGAGGTGGGCACACCAACAGTAATGCTATACTAGCCTTAATCCTGTAACCTAGATGTTAAAGCATTTGATTTGGGCATATGTGTAATAAAATTAGGTCACATTCATAACAATAGAACGGCAACAGGAATAGTATTTCCTTGATTTACCACACAAAAAGTTAAATCGAAAAATTTTACTTAAAATCCCAACAACATAAGGAGTTCACAGCAAGATTTGTAAATGCTCTCAAAGATCAAAGATTGGAGGAGGGGGGGCAGTGGTAAATGAACCTGCAACTTGGGTCCTTGTTTCTAGGCACCTTTAGCACTGCAGAGCTTCTCAATAAGATCGGCAGCATCCTGAACAGTTGTGATGTTTTGGGATTTTCCTCTTTTATTGTGACTCCAAATTCTTCCTCGATTCCCATCACAATCTCAACCTGAAACAGTATGACACAACCCACAAGCAAATGACCTCAAGTAAAACACATTATAGCGTGGACATGCGGCTTTCGCTTTAATTATATGAGACATAGAGTTGTTCATGTTGATAAAGAATTAAGATTGATTAGAGAAAAATGGATAATTTCAAGGATTCATAGGCAAAATTTCCTTCAACTCAAACAAATGCATGAGATCCATGATTCTGCACCGTATGAAGATAAATTTTGAGGGGTTGAGGGAGTACCGTATCGAGAGAATCAGCTCCAAGATCAGAAAATTTTGTTGCCCCAGTGACAGGGTTGTCACTTGACAAAGCTAGTTGTTTCCTTGCTATTTCTTACACCTTATCCAGTCTCTGGTTTGGCCTGACCAATGAAAATTAACCCAGGCATTAAAATCATGTCATTGCAAAAATGAACAGATCATTACTAGCATGTTTACAAATAAACCTGCAAAAGATGCAGAGCCATTAATGAATAATGAATATAAAAATGCAAAAAATGTGAACCCCATTGTGTAGTCAGTAGCATTTGCCTCCTCACAAATGAGTATAGAAAGTAATATCATTCAATTGATTGAGAAACGTACAGTACAGGATATCCGCAAGCGAGCAGGCACAGGACGCAACCTAAAAGACAGGTTGTTTCGTCCCTGGTTCACAAATGAAGCCAATTTCAGCCCAGAGGCCTTGGTTGTAGCCTGTTAAAAGAAGATGTTCAACAGCAGTCAGTCCATAATAATAATTGTACTAGAAGAATAAACCATAAGGAATCGTAACCAGTAGCTACCGCCTACCGGCACTGGTTAAGATGATATTTAAGGAAATAAAAACAAGGAAATTTACTTTAAAATAGAAATCTCAGATTACACAGATCAAAAAAAGCATTAAACTAAAAGGCAAAGCTAAAACAAAAAGGTAAAATCTACGCAAGACTGTCAAACAGATCGAGAAAAAAAGTTATAGTACTATACTCAGAAACATGAATTTGAGAGAATGGATTCAGATTTCATTTATGATATAAATTAATACATTACGCATAAAAACAAGAATTTTCAACTCATGAATATCTAAAACAGTTTCAAATTCACACCCATCACATCCATGAACATGAATATTATTACATCTGCATGTGTTTTATCACAGAATCCAAGTTACGAGAAGAAGAAGATGAAAAAGGAATACCAAGGCGTGGCGAGGTTGCATGGAGATGGAAGAAGCAGCAATGGAAGCCATTGGAGGCGGTGTAGGGTAAACAGAGAGAAGAGAGGAAGTGAAATACGAGGGAGAACACGAAGAGTGTGTGGGGAAGAGTGGTAGTTAAGGGTTAGGGAGGGAGAGGATTTCAATACCTGCACGTTTTGTGATACTGACAGCCAATCGTGTTTCTCGATCCTGTGTAGCCATTTTTCTCGTCTTTCTTGCTATACGTCTCTCTCTCCTTTTTTTTCTTACATAATCTTAGCAATAAACTTAAAAATGCTATTATGTAATTTATTTTTCTGCTTACTAATCGTAATAACATAATTTATCGGTGCCAATTCTTAATAAAATTTGTAATGATAAAATAAATTGTTAAATAATAAAATATTAGCAATAATCTTAAACTATTCTTACATCATTTAATTTTCTACTTTCTAATTGCAACAATGACATAATTTTACCATTATGTATTCGTAATAAAATACATAACAACAAAATAAGATGTTGGCAAATGTTATTTTATTAGCAACAAATTTAAAATGTTACATAATTTAATGTTCTAATTTGTAATTACAACAATTCAAGCTGTCATTGTGAATTCTTAATCAAATACAAAAAAAACAAAATAATTGAATTGGCTAACTATGATAAAGTCACCTCCCTGTGATTTATACAATATTCAAACTACCATTACTGCGTGGCATATATGAGATTGAGGAGAAAAGATATTTTTATTAATAAGAAGTTTGTGAGGATTTAGGGATCAGAACATTACAAAGGCCCGACATCATTGGAGAAACAATTCCTTTTGAAATAGCAGAAGAGAATGCAGCAAATGAATTCGCCAAGAAGATCATGACGGTGAAAGTAATTTTAAAAATATATACATGATAAAATTATATTTTATTATCGTGAAAATATAAAATTTGATTTTAATCCCTTCAAAAAATTTGCATATGATATAGTTTGTGCCACTGGGGAAAACACACGTGACATCATTAATTACTATGGATGGATTGTTGGAATGATTGCTCCCTTGAATTCGAAGAATTGAAATAAAGTTTATGAAAAAATTGGGGGAACTAATGTGTAGGAATGTAGAGGTTAAATAACATTTATTAGTTTATCTTATACTTATATTTAAGCATTCTATCAACATAAAATAACATTTCATTTTACTAAGTTATGAAATTAGAAATATCCATTTTTTAGATTATAATTAATATTATTTTATTTCTTCATACTTTTATATCATTTTTAAATAAAAGTATTAAAGAATTTTAATATGAGGATTGAACACATATTCAATAATATTAAAATACAAGTGTATTATTATTCCATTTATATTTATTGTTAAATAAAATTCTAAAAATATTTTTAATATAAAATATTTAAAATTATTTTTGTTCACTCAAACTGTAAGTGTGATAAAATTTAATATTTATTAAATGGTGAGTATTTGGTACACTAGTAGTATACTAGTTTTATTTCACAAGCATCTTTAAAAAAATTACACGTGTCTTTTTTAAAATATTTACTTTTAACAGTTTACCATACCTTTACAAAATATTTGTCAATATCTTAACTCTGCTTATAGAATTTAAAAACTTCACGGTTAATGTATTAAGTCGATGGTTCGAGCTACTGTGCACTCAAATACTTCCATAATCATTCACACACCAATACTAACACTTGTTCCGAATCTTGTAAATTCCAATCTTCATCCCAACATGAAAACAATATTGACGGTTAGAGTTATATCCCAAAAAACAATATTTCAAAAACTTTTCCCGATTTCCTGTCAATATATCTAAAACGTGTGAAGAGTGATTTGATAAAATACATATTAGGCTTCCTTCTCTTGTAAATTTAGCTTCTATTTTAGGTTTCCTTGAACCTGTATTAAGTTTAATTGTTCTGCTTGTCCTATTACCAATATATATATATATATATATATATTCAAAAGAAAGCATCGCATTACTAGGCACTTTACTGTAATGGCACCCCACTCTTGAACAAAACCTACATTCTTATTTCTATCAATCTTTGACCTCATTTCTTCTTTTTAAATTCTTTTCCTTTTTCAATCATTCCACTATTTGCAATTTTACCTTTTGAGGAGCTTTGGCTTTTTCTAATCGATCTTTTCACCCTCAAATCCCTCCTTTATCCCATATATTCTTTTCCTAATATCAAATAATATTTTAAATTATTTATAGTTTTTTGTATTATATTCCCACCGGTTTTCAAATTACAAGTTACAACCTCTAAGTAAAATGGAGTACGGTAAAAGAATGATAGAAACTCTTGTATTAATAATCGAATTACATTTTGTCTCATTTATTTAAAAAATAAAAAAAATCAAATTATTATACATTAGATCAAAGTATAAATTGATCTTTTTGCTAAAAATTATTTTTGTTTTTATTATTAAAAATTAGTTTTTATACATCAACATGATGTAAACGTGATACATCATATATCTTTATTGATTATTTCGTCAATTACATCAATTTTTAACAGTACAATACAAATGACCAATTTATTTTATAAACTAACATAAAATGATTAATTTAATATAATCTCACTCTTAATAAAAAAAAAAATTCATAATACTCTAACCAGCTTATGCAAAGACTTATAAAAGTATTCCACCAAAAATTTAATAAATTAAATTCCAATGATGACAATAATGGTATACGCGTATCTCAACTTAAATAGATAAAACAATCTGTTTTGTTAATTATTTTTTTTTGTTCACATGCAAAAAATGTGAATAAATATTTATGAAAAAAAAGTTCCGATTGCTTTATTGTTTAATTTAAATATTATTTAATTGAAACATGCAAAAGAAACCATTACGAAAATGTTGTTTAATTTAACTTTAAACAAATTACAGAACTAAAAAATATTAAAGGAAAAGATGTTAGTAACTTTATATATAATTTTTTTTTTATTTCAGAAAGATATTTAAAAATTACTATTATCTTTTTAATTTTAAATATTTATTTTCTAATATTTTATAATGTACTATAAAATAATATTTATGGAATTTAAAAATTCCAGTTATTTCCCATTGTCACCCTTTTTTCAGCATGGCGTTTTAGTTTTTTAGAATCCCAGCGTAAAGTTAGATTATTTTTAATTTGATTTTACTTTGATTGAGGGTTTTTTTTTTTATATAAAAATATATAGCAAATCGGCAGCTCCCACATATCATCATCAAAGTCGTGACCTGGAGCCTCCAACATTCATCAATTTTGAATGCTGTTATAAAAAAGATGGCATGATATCATAAATAATCCTTGAAAGCTTATAAAAATTTCAATATAATCCATCTGTTTTGTAGGTTTAAAAGTAAATTATAACATTATCTTAAAAATTGTACTTCTTTAACAAGTAAAGTTTAAACTTTCTTATTTTATAAATACTTGTATTTCGATACTTTAATTTTTAAAGTCTTATGATAGGTTTAAGTTTAAATAAAAAATAGTTTAATATTTTATATTTAAGAGAATGTATAAAAAATTGATAAACTTTAAGGACTATATTAAAAAATTTAAGATGAAACTATTAAAATTTTAAATATAATTTTGAAGTGGATGGACTAAATTAAAAATTTAATAAAATTTTAAAGATCGTCTGTGTTATATTCCAATTTTAAAGTCATACGGGCCTGACCTCTCGGATCAATAATTGGGTCGAAGACAAATCTACTGTGTAGTACTCGCCCACCCGTGGTGTGGTGTGAAGACGTTTATTGTACAAAGTACCAACGCTCCGCTCTTTTCCTTTGTCTTTTTCTTTTGGTGATCTTTTGCTTTTCTATGATCGCTTTCTCAGCCTTTTTTCTTTGTCTTCCCATTTCCATCTCATCCTCCATCCTCCATCTTCTCTCTTTCTCCTACTCTCTGAGTCTGGCCTCACCTACTTTTCGTTAAACCCGGTAAGCTTTCGCTCTTCTCTTCTCTTTCTCATTTTCTCATTTTCCTGCTGAATTTCATGCACACTGGAACTGGAGACCCCAAGTCGATTTGACTGCCTTTCTCTAGTTTTGATCTCCGGATCCACTTCAAACAAGGCCATGTATATGTTGCCTTTTTTCTTGAGTTTAAGCTCCTGTCGGTGCCGAGTTCGTCGTAGCTCTAATTTTTCGCGCCTGGAGTGAGTTTGAACTCACTATGATCCGAGTGTTGGAAGCCGACTCATTGTTTGCTTTGACAATTTTAAAACCTCTTCTGGTTTTGCTACTTTGGTTTCAAATACTCGTCACCTCGGTTGTAACGAACTGGAATCTACCTTATTCTTAGTTTGGAATTCAAACAGAATTGCTTCGAGTCTGATCTGAGTCAAAGTACGTCAAAGCTCGAATTCGTTCGACTTTAATCTCTCCTTTAAAAAAAAAAACATATTTATCACTTTTTTAAAAATATCGAACACTAATTCGGATTTAGCCAAAAAAAATATCGGATATTTTGAGAAATCAAAAGAGAAATTAGCTAATCATTATTGCTAATCAGTATGATAATTATTATGTGCAGTGCAGATTAAGATTTGCATTCTAACTGAAGAAGGAAAATGAATACGCAACTTTTGGAGATTGAACCAAAGGAACTTGACTTCGTCTGTGAGTACATAATTGCTTGCCTGCCACTTCGTTTTTATTTAATAATAATTAGTGTGATAATTTTGTAGTTCTTTATTCTGTTTCTTTAACTCTATTTATTATTTTTTTAGAAAAAAAGTCCAATATACTCAACAGAATAAAAAATAAGGGTGCTTTTAGCAATTATATTTGATTTTCTTTCTGCACTTATTGTGAAATTCCGCTAATAATAAATGGTATTTAGTTTAGCTATGATATTTATTTATTTGTGTGTTCTTATTTAAAGTTAATTTTTTATAGTTATACTGAAGGAGCAATGCTCCTGCTCCGTTAGACTCAGAAATAAGACTGACCAACATGTTGCTTTCAAGGTTTGAACCTTGAACCAGCGCTTTTTGCATTCCTTTTTCTTTTTAATAAAACTTATGGCCTTGGGTTTTGAATTTTAGAATACTGGATTCCAATGTAATTGGAGCAATGGTATTTTGCAGGTTAAAACTACGTCTCCTAAGAAATACTGCGTGCGGCCTAATGTTGGCATTATTATGCCCAAAGCAAGATGTGATTTTACAGGTAAAGAGTTTTTGTATCGTATTGTATTATATGTTTATTTTTGTTCTGTAATGAACAATTTCAAAATTCAAGTGTAGGAATGTAATCGAGTCAAGTTTAGCTCAAGCTGTAAGAAGCTCGGGTTCCACTTAAAATCGAGGCTTGAAGTGAGGCTCAAACTCGATCAAGTTCACTTTTAATGCTTGAGCTCAAATATTTAGATAAAAGCAAACTACTCAAGTTCGCTCAATTAGGATTGATTATGCTCGTTTACATAGTACAGTAAGAGTTTGATTATTGGTGCCTGAGTTCTATTAGGCTCTTGAGCTACTTGTGTCAAGCATTGGAATATTTGAATCTAGCTTGCTTGATAGCTCAAGCTTGACTTGATAGTGATTTTGCGGCAAATTTGAGCCTAACCCGTATAACTTGTAAACATAGATGTCTCACCTACATCCCTACTTAAGTTTCCTTTAATCTTATAATGGCCCATAACTAAGTTGTTAGTAGATATAAGGTCACCTGGCTGAGGGACCGAACAGGTTTTAATGATTTTGCCATCTAGGGAAGTGTATGGAATGGGATAAGCCGATAATACTAAATTTTGCAGTCTTATAGGTGCTTTAAATGCTCTGCATGTGTTGTAGTAGGCTAGTAGCTGGTTTCTCTTTCTATCTGATAATTCATGATTAATTTCCTGAGAATGCAAATAAAATGAGCAAACAAAATCAAATACTTGACAATCTTGATCTTTAGAACAATCTGCCATTGTGCTGCCTCGTTAACTGGGCAAGCGAATCAAAGTTAGTGCTTAAATGTCTCATATAATGTTCTTTACCTTTCCTTTTCTTCCCTGTGCTGTATTATATATTCTTATCCTTTTTTTGGGTACTTCTTATTTAGTTACCATGCAAGCTCAGCGCGAAGCCCCTCCTGATTTGGTATGCAGAGATAAGTTCTTAATTCAAAGTACAGTTGTCCCTGTTGGAACAAATGATGAGGACATTACATCTGCCACAGTGAGTTATTTGTCTGCTCTGCTAGTGGTTATTTGAGAATAGTAAGTGACTTTTGCCCATTGTTTTGCTCAATAGTTTGTCAAGGACAGTGGAAGATATATTGAAGAGCACAAGCTTAAGGTCGCTTTTATCAGCCCGCCTCATTCGCCAGTATGGTCAACAATTAATGGGACCGTGAATCAGGGAACAGATTATGATGCTTCAATACCAAAAGAGCCAGAAGTCAGTAGAATTGGGATTCATGCACCATTGCAGATGGTTAGATATGCGTTGTCTACTTTTGTTGCCCTTTTAAGTTGCTTCAGTTCTAACATACATTACACGTGTGTATACACACATATGAACTTGTATGTGCGGTTGCTTTATCTTTTACAGGAAAATATATATTCTTTTTAATCTGAACGTGAACTTGAATGGAATTTTTATTTGTATATAGTTAAACTTGGATTCCTTGATGAAGCTTATACCTAGCACCTTTATCATTGTTTATTTTCTGGGACAGGTTGCCAAGGTTGAGGAACCAAAGATGATAAATTTGGAAGATTTAAAGCCAACAAAGGATGTAGGGTTGAAGCCAAGAAAAGATATTACTGTTGACTTAAAATTAACAAAAGACGCTGAGCTGAAGTTAAATAATAAATTTTCCAATAGCAAGGAGTTAAAGCCAGTGAAAGATGTCGAAGCAAAGCCAAGGGAGAATGTTCTTGATACTGAGGAATTTAAGTCTGTGAAGGAAAAGGAGTTCAACGAATTGAAGGATGGTGAGGTGAAAACATTGAAGACTGTGGAGGAGCTAAAGTTTGCCAAAGATGTGGAGGAAATGAAATCAAAACTGACCGACCTTGAATCTAAGCTAGGCGAGGTAAGAGTATTTATAAGATAAAGAATGATGCTCCATGACAGTTTAAAACAAAGTTTGAGTTATATTTTGCCATCATTAATTTGCGTATATTGTCTTGCCTTACGTTGCTTTAGACTCTTCATCTTGCTTTAAGTACCTGTGTTAGATGTGTTGTATCCATATTTAAAAATTGATATGGAGATATAACCCTCCAAAATACATGACAAAATTGAAAATACAGTGTCGGATATACACCCTTGTACAAGTAACATAGCTCTTGCCATTCTATAAAGTTTTCGTAAACACCAGTGGCCATTTCCTTTCCAGGCTGAAGCTACTATCTCAAAACTGACCGAGGAGAGGAGATTAAGCACTCAAGAGCAAAAGACCTTAGAAGCAGAGCTGGTAAGTTTTCTATCTGTGCGTTCTTGTTCTAATTCTTGTTATATGTTCCCAATCACTATTTAATAATGGACAGTAAATTCTTATTTAAACTTGGTTGGTGTGGTATGTTATGTCACCTTTTTTCGGGTGGCATTTAGATTTTGGACTATTATGATGAATGGTTGTCATGTGTAGTTGTGGACCCTGGAGCGTCATCTCTTTCTTAGAATAGGCCAGTGTTTGTTTCATATCATGTGACAATCTTTCTGTCTTTTGCGTCCGCAATAAATCCTCTTTTAGACAACTGATCTATGGGCCTAGTGCAGCACCTATATAGTTCATCACTTGATGTCATATCGAGTGGGATAATAACCCATACTTTTTTCTTAACATATCTGCGTTGGATATCCATGTTTTGGCATACTTTTTGGACATATATTCACCTTTTGAGTCCAGATAACACTCTTAGGGCCCCTTGGGCTTTTACTTCCAGTGAGGTGCGCTTAGTTTTATTTTTGTCTCACCTTAAAGTATCGCTAGTGTATCTAATCTCACTGTCACCGTTGTTTTTACATTAATCGTAAGTAAACGCACCACCCATCCGAAGGAGCCCTTAGGAAACTCTGAAAGAAATCTAAATCGGCAACTATAAACCAATTTTCTGTGGAGTTCCATTAGATTACAGTAAACCAATGTATGTTTTAATTTATTATGCGAAAACCCTTTAAATTTATTGACAATAAGCTTGATGCAGGCGTTATTGAGGAAAAAGGCAAATACAAAAAGAGCTAAAGTGGGATACCCTCTGTTATTTGTTTGTATGGTAGCACTCATCAGTGTCTACATCGGATACTTTTTGGCACCATTGACAAAGAGCAAGGCATCCATGTTAGATCTTTACCAGCAAATGCAATAATCAAATATGAGATTAACCCATTGATTAGGTAACTGTTTTGCTTTTCTTTTTTGTTTATAAATTTTTATTTTTATTGTCTTAGTATTGTAATTCTTGTGGAACTTTTATCGAGCAAATGCCGGTCAGACATTGATAAGTTCTTGTTGAGGATCGAATTAGATGTTGAGTTCATGGGTGCAAGTGAATTTAAGTATTGAATTGTTAAAATACTAACCATACAAAAATTTATGAAAGCGGTAAAAACTAACACTAATTTAAGTAAATCGATAATCGATACCAAATTTAGAGTAAATTAATTTTTTAAATTGTTTGTAATTATTTTTTCTCAATCGCAAACAAGAGAGTTGGTTATGTTTTTCAGAATGAGTTCTCACAGATGATTAAGAAAAATGAAAGGAAAAGGGATGAATTGATTAAATAAATACATAAACAAAATCTATATTTTTTAAAAAATTAAATAAATATATACAACATCAGCAGAAAACAAAAGACCACCAAAAAACAACAAATGATACATCAGAAGCTTCAGGTCAGGCCCCAAAAAGAATATTTAAAAATAAAATCATCCGAATTGTGAAAGAACAAAGTTAATCAATTATCATCTGTTTGAGCTGGACTTGAACTTCCAGGCATGGCTTCCAATGAAGCACTTGAAGAAGCAGCATTTTGAGAAGAACCTGATAATGTTAATAAACCCTCAGAAGGCCATGGAATTGGTATCCAATACCTTCTTCTGTTCCCCACCCTCCCACTACTTTGGCTGGTGCCGTTCTCGTCCATCTTTTCTTCGTCAGGAGGCAGCCGGAAGCGGCAAATAGGGCAAGAGCTATGGAGGTCCAACCATGGAGTAATGCATCCACCATGGAATTTATGTTTACATGGCATCTCTTTTGCTTGACTTCCAATCTCAATATCTTCCAAGCACACACAACATTGTAGATTGTCATCTATGGTCACATTTGGCATTGCTTTCACCGCTTCTTTCTTTGCTGGTGGGTTCCCATGGCGGTTCGGATCATTTTCTGCTAAATACTGTAACAAAAGATCCCAGCCAGGTCCCATTAAGTAATCACTAAATGAAATGGCTGCCCTTGGATTTGAGCTTTGTCCATGGTTGAAACCAAATGAGCCTTGAACAATCAATGCCTCGTCATTAAATGGATCGAATAAGATCATCCGACCGCCTCGATTGGAAACTTCGTTCTCGGCATTCTCCGATTCGGTTCGAATATCTTGAAGTATCCGAATACCGGAACCCAAAGTCCTCCTTCTTCTCCTAGTAACCAAGGATTCAAACTCTCTACCTAGTTCATCATCCATGGCATCATTGCCATCATTGGTTTGAGCCCTGCCTGTGATACGCAACTGTGAAGAACCTAAACCACCAATCAAGCCAAGCAAGATTGGACCCCAAAGTAAAAGATTGTTGGTTGAGCCTGCTGGATCGTTTCCGCCATTGTTGTTGTTGGAGTAAGGTGTTACGGTGGTGATTTCCTCAACAAATCCAGATTCACAAAATGGGCATTTGATCTCAGGTTCCGTTGTTGGATTCACCATCTGAGAACAAATGTAACACCAATATCTACCTACTAGCATCCTATCCCCCATCCTTCTCTTTCGATCTACACCCAAAATTCAGAACCAAATAAATAAGAAATAAAACCAAACATGGGAAGAAGAAAAATATGACTCAGAACTAAGAAGCAATAGAATTAAAGGGAAATAGGATACCAAGATTAAACTTGAATTGTTCAATGTTAAGAACATGAAGAAGAAAATAATACAATAAAAACCTCACACATTTTTAAACAACAAGACAAAGATTTTTTATTTTTTTTAAGAAACTGAGAGATAGAAATTATAAGAACATGATTAAACCAAACCAGAAGGACTTTAGTTTCTTTTTTTTTTGGGTACCTTTCAGACAGAGGAAGAGGAAATGATATGAATTGTTATGATATGAAAGCAATCATGAACCGAGTTTTAGAGGTAAAAGAAGGGAAAACAAAAACAATTGTGTCCTCTCTTTTTTTCAAAAATAAAATTCTTTTGGAAGGTAAATATTTGGGTTTTACCAATCATTTTTTTTGGGGTTCAATAGTTATCTTACCTATAATCTTTTAAATGTCAAAAAACAGTTAATTATTTAAATATAGAGTTTTTTATTTGCTTTTCTTACAATGAAAATATATAGGTCATATTGGTTGATGAGATTTCAGTTTTTTCAGAGAAGATCATTTACAGCCTCTAATCTAACCTTTTGGGATGTTATTTCATTCCTTTTTTTAATTTTGAAGTTTAAAAATGTTTTGATAATTGATAATCCAAAACTTCAAACTGAATTAGGGTCCTTTGGATATGATTAGTGTAAAAACAACGGTGACATGAGATTAGATACTGTAATAATACTTAAGCATGATACAAAAAGAAAGCTAAACTATTGATGAGATAATAAGTGAATAATGATTATCTGATGTGTTAATGAAATGTTAGTTAATATATTGAAGTATTGTGTTAAAGGATATATTAATTGGATTAACTGATTCGTGAAATGTCAGTAAACTATTTTAGCTCATAAATAGTTCTAATTTGAATTCAATTGTTACGGTAAGAGTGAAATGGTCTTCAATAATTAAATAATATAACAAATCAATCTTAAATTTCTGTAGTTGTTTCGATAACGAATATGACATCCCGATATCTTGACTCGATGATCGGGTTGAGTATAGGGGTGTTACATTTTTTTTTATAATAAATGACATTAATCATATTTATAATAGATATAGAGCAACAATTTGTAATTAAAAAATTGAATTGAAATGAAAAGAAATAAATATATAAATAAAAAGGAAAATATTTAGTACACTATTGATGAAGTTTTTAAACTCTACAAACAAGAGTCGACAAGTGTCCTATAAAAATATAATAAAATATTTATAAAAAGAAAACAAATAATAATCTTTTAAGGCTTATTGTGGAATAGAAAAAAAATACAAATATTAACCCTAAATAAAAAAAAGTAAAGGTAATTAATTTTTTATATAAAATTTATTTCCTACTTTGATCTTAAAGGGCTTATTTGATTCTATGTAAGCATACAAGGAGTAATGGAGTATGTTTTTAAAGGCATAATAATTTATTTCGATCTCTTTTATAAAAAAAAAATATCATTTTAGTTTTTTATTTTAGTTTTGCTTTTTTTAACCATTGAATTTACGTCGTTAGTTAAATCAATCTAAAATGGATGCAAAAGTTGATGTCTATTAATTTTATTAACATGACAATCCACGTATATATACCTCATCAGTAATTAATTAATTTTTTAAATTTAAAAATTAATTAATTGCTAAGGTGACGTCCACGTGAATGCTACATCAGTAAAATTAATAGACATTAATTTTTTCATTTATCTTGGGTGATTTGACAAACGGTGCAAGTTAAATGGTTAAAAGAGGTAAAAAAAAAAATTAAATAGATGTCTAAAATGACTTTATTTTTTATTAAGTTGAAAAGTCAAATAAGTTATTATGCTTTTTTTTTTTAATTATAAGAAAATAAAAATTTTAGGTAAAAAGATCTCTCCAATTCCTCTCAATTTCGAAATTGATCAAATTGGCTCCTCTCAAAAAAATTGAAGTAATTTAATTTCTATTAATTTCGAAATATTTTGATTAGTATAATAATAAAATTAACCCTTAAAAGTTACACATTCTGTCAAATTGATTCTAATTTAACAAATTTATCCAACAACATTGGTGTAAATGTATAAATATCGAGACTGAATTTGTTGAAATTTTTAGAATGAAAGCCAAATGACAAAATATATAAATATCGAAAGCTAAATTTATTATTGTACTAATCAAAATTATGTACAATTGATGGAAGACATCAACACCATAATTAATTATCTTTTAGCTGCTTACTTACGAAAAATTAAGAGGGATTAATTTCGAAATTGAATGAAATTAGAGAAATATTTTTACCAAAATTTTTGACCAAACTTCAATGTTAAGTATCTTTTCCCTCAAGTAAACTAATATACGCTCGGCCACAGCAGTAATCGCGCGATTGCGAGTAAAAAACGATAGAAATCGGTCGACAGTCAAAACCCTAGCCGCTTTACCAACAGTAATTACAATGGAGAGCTTCCCCCCAACATGTTGAAATAATTTCTTTATATGTCTATATTTTTAATAGCATTTCTTTATAGAATTAAAATATAATTTCTTTTTATTAATTTAAAATCTAAATAATTTTTTTTCTGTTACCAAAGTTAGTCATGCCCTATATTCAAACTCGTCCAATTGACTATTTGTTTAGGGTCGGTTTCGAAGACCTATAAGCAGACAAAACTCCCCATCACAACTAACACACTTCTCAGATCTTTCAGCTTTCTTTTGTGTTCATTTTCCAGAATCTTTGTCTCACACTCCTATCCTATGGTTAGATTTCTATTTCTGCAGTTTCAGTTTCCTTTTCTTTTTATCCATTTACCAACTATAACAACTACATTAGTGAGGCCTTTGATTTTGTTAATGAATGATGTTTCTTGGTTTTCTTTTTTAAATCAAACAGGATATTCAGGATGTGATTATGGCTATGGCTGTGGAAGCTGCGTTGGAAAGGAACGGAAGGGAGAAAAGGCGGATGAGAAAGATGCAAAGGGCTGTTCGAGAGAAGGGTACGGAGCGTGCGTTGCTTAAGAGAAAGAAGGAGGACATGATTGCTAAGGGAGCCGCCAAGCAAAAAGTTGTTGATGAGTTGATGCCCTTCTTTGATGCAATTGCGAATAACGACATGGAGACTGCCCAGAAATTTGACGAACCAGCTATGATGAATACTATTCGCACTATGTTGAAGGATGACGAAGGTTACGCCGGCCGCAATGCCGATTAAAAAGAAGCATCAAGGAAAACAAAAAAAAATTTAGAACCAGTTTCCTTGCATGAAAAACCAGAGGCTTATGTATGTTCTTGTTTATTTATGGATTTCAGCACTGTTTGATGTTTCTTCGCTTTTTTCGTCTCTTCTATGCTTTCCTTTTTGCGGTCATAATTTGGTCTCTTCTATATTGTAGTTCTCGAGGTAAGAGGATAAATAAAATCACATTCTCAAAACGTGCCCTTCGTTGTTCTTTTATTTATCTTAGTTAACAGATAGGAATGAAGCCTAAAAGGGTTATTTGAGATTATTTAAGACGTTGACCAAGAGAGGCAGAAGCTTGACGAAGATGGTCATCGGGCAAGGGATATGAAGTTTATGGGTCTTTTGCAAGAACAAAAGGAGATCAGGTAAAGCTATATACAATAAATGGGGTATAAGTAGATTTACATGTGAAATTCTTGTTGTGGATTGCTTTGCTGCCTTTCAACACAAAGCTTCAGATTTAGTGTCTTTGTAATTGCTTTGCTTATCGCGGTGAGAATTTGCTTACTTGCCACGGAGTTTTCCACTTATAAATCCTTGGTGTGCTTCTACTTTTCTGGTGATTTGTTGTTTTGGGCTCAACTGATTTGCTGGGATTCGTGATTGGCTGTCTGTCGGTAATCTGTAAATCTCGTGGTGGTTCATTTTAGGGGTATCATTGTGTTGGAATTTCAGTTTTGAGGTGGTTCAATAGAACCCAACAAGATACTGCTCCCAAATGCAGTTTTCTCAATACCAGATGAAAACGCTAAATCTGCAAAAAAATTTATGGTGTGTTTGAATCGCTTGGGCAACTATCTTCAATATCCTTGATGGGAAATCCAATTGTTTCGCTGTCTTGGCATCTCATGCTTAGAAGCTATATATATAGCATGAAATTTGTTTCTTGAATTGGCCTTCCATAAAAGTGTATTATTGCGTGCATGAAGCATTTTGTGAGGGTAAAAGTAATTTTTCCTTTTTCTTTAAGCCCGATTCACGACGTTTGTTGTTTTTTGATTCTATGATTTTGATGGAATATTATTTCTTACCATGTGATTATTAAGAGTGTGATTGTCTGAGAAAGTTACTTTACAATATCCGATATTCATATATTGATTAAAATCTCAAGAAAATTAAGTTATCACTTCATTAAGTGCTTTCTCAATAATGTAATGATAATGTATAAATTTAACCTATTAAATAAGAAGTAATATTCATTTTTTATTTTTTTATAATAAACTTTATTCTTATCAAATATTTGGATTAAATATCTAATAATAAATATTGATCGATGATTTTTAGATTATTTTTTAAATTTATAATTTTAATTAAAAGTAAAATTGTTTCAAAATTTTCTGGCATATATTTTTAAATATAATAACCCATATAAAAGTTTTGGAATAAATTAAAAAATACTTGAAATCATGTTTTGTTTTAATTAAAGACTAACTCATAAAAATATAAAAAAAAGTTGATTCTAAATATTACTCCAAGTAAAATTACAAATAATTAAATCATATGAATGAAAAACAATAGGTGGTCTAACTCAGCTTAAATTGAATAAGTTCACCCATATTAAATGAATGCAAAAAGATTACATCAAATAAGTTTGGAGCTAAATCTAAACCTATATTTTTTCCTATTGCTAGTAAATATTCATAAATATGATAAGAAAATTAAAATATTAATTAATATAATGAAAAGACAGAAAACAATAAAAAATAAATATATATTTAAATTTAAATTTTAAAATTCTAATTTTTTAACGCCATCTTAAAAAAATTAAATCTTAATTGGAGTATAATATATGAATATTTAAATGTACATTATGAAATGAATCAGCCATGTGTAACTTAAAAATCTATGCCATCTCAAAATTTTCATACCAACACATGATATTTGGATGAACAATTTATCATAGTAGAATATAATTTTATTTCATTTCAAAAAGATTGAATTAATGTTTTGAGCGGAATATTTATATCAATGTATAATAAATGTACTGATTCAATCTTTGTTAAATTATACTACAGGAAAACAAGTTTTTAACAGCGTTTTTTTGGGCCTATAGCGATGCTTTTGCAAGTCGTAAAAAATGCCGTTAAAGATAACACCGCTAAAAATAACGGTGTTTATGAAGAAAAACGCCGCTAAAGAACATGATCTTTAGCGCGCTTCTCTCACAAACACCGCTAAAAAACATGGTTTTTAGCGGCACAAACGCTGCTGAAGAATATGGTCTTTAGCGGCCTTTTTCTCACAAATGCCGCTATCATTAACATATTTTACTAGCTCATTTTAATTCATATAAAACTCGAATTTTCAATATTTTTTCTTATAATTTTAAATCCAACCAATTCAAATCCATTTTCAATTGGATTTTTTGTGCTTATCCCTCCTAACAATCTCGTCTCGGATTTCAAAGTTTTTTGTTGTAAGGAAAATTTTTTTGGGATAAAATATAAAGAAAACTAAACTTCATTAGCCATTGAATAACAAAAGTTACATGCTATTGAGAGAGGATGATGGAATCTCCAAAGGCTTAATACAAATGGATTTTACATAATATTTATGATCATGTTTCCCCGCTGTAACATCTTGAAATGATGTTTAGTGGTTTATTACAAGAGTAGTAATGTCTGACTTAGTTTCAATTTTCTTCTTGCATTCCATTAAAAGCTTGCTGCAAATATCCAAACCTTTAATTTGATTTAGTCCCTCAGAAACAATACAAAACCAACATAAAATCCAAAAATTTAATTTGATGCTCAACATAGGTGTTAGATATGAGTGGATTTCACAAAAAAAATGAAGAGTCGAAATAATGAAACCTCAAACCATAATTTACCTGCTAACACCTTAGCCTTCTTGTGATCACCCTCGAGCTTTGCAACATTTTCTTTTAAAGCAACAATAGCAGCTGCACAAATGAAACCAAGCTGCCTCATCCCACCACCTAAGGTTTTTCTAAGTCTTTTAGCCTAAAAAAAACATAGAAAACAAAGTTTGAAGATAGATTTCGATATATAGCAGTGGTCTTTTAACTGGAAAAACTTCAGATTTTACCTTGCTAATAAAGCTTTTGGATCCAACAATGACGGATCCAACTGGAGCACCCAAACCTTTTGATAAGCATACCTACAACATTCAAAAGCAATGAAAAAAAAAATCGAAATCCATTGTTTATAAGATGAACAAAATTTCAAGTTGAAGTTGTATTTCTGGCAAAAGAAAGTTTAAATTAAGATGAAGTATCGATACCAAATCTGCAGCTTGTACAAGCTTGTTAATAGTAACTCCAAGTGCCTGGCAGACCAATACTTCAAATCAAATAAAACTGAAATTTTCACATGAAAAAATGCAATTAAATCAATCTTAAAAATGAAACATAATAAGAAGTTTTGAATAGTAATTAGTCACTTATGATTTGTATAAATCAAAAAAATAAATCCATATCATAACAATATTCAATTCAATGTTAAATTACGTAGGAGTGATCAATTTAAAGGTAAGTTTTCATGACTTTAGCTTATTAAATTTGTTTTAAAGTGATTAAATGTAAATATTCCTTAATTTCATTAGTAAACGATTTATTTTTTTTATTAAAGTAAAAAATTTAAAGGTTATAATATGCTCAAAGTTTATATATTTGGAATTTAATTTTCATACTTTTTATTTTCAGCAATTTAATCCTTCTACCTTTTGAATTTAAAAATTTAAGTTCATTTTATTGAAACTATTATAATTATTTTGTTAATTTTTTATGTTTTATGTATATATTTATGATTTTTAATTATTTTTATATTTTTCTCTATTTTAAAGTAATATGTATTGAAAATTAAAAGCTTTTTATATTGTGAACATCTCAAAGTAAGAATAACATATAAAGTTTGTATCATGTAAAAACTATATGAGAGTAACATAAATTTTATTCAATTTTTATTAAAATATTTTTAAATATTTTTTATAAAAATCTATTACATTACTATATACAATTTTAATATTTTAAATGTGATTTAATATTTTAAACTTATATCCTATATTGTTTGGACATTAGTATGGAGGTACATGATCCTCCAAAAACGTTAAATAAAAATATTGAAGATACTAAAAAGAAAGAAAGCACATGGAAAACTCACATTTACACAGTCATCAAACCCAGCTAGCACCCACATCTCCAGGAAAATATATATGTAGTGTTGGATGGCATATGGGTATGCACATGACATGAGAGAAAAGGATTTGACATTTTCATTGGATGATACGGCTCCTATCTCTCTCAAGAACCAATAGATAAGGAAATTTAATGCCTGCATGTGGTCCATAATGTAGAAAATATGGCACTCAATCAATTTATGTTTATAGACAGCAATACAATTGCAATGTGATTGGGGCCATGAGCTTTTCCAGTATCTGCAACAAAGAACCAAACCATTATGAAAATCTGATTCAAAAGTTGATAAATAGCCAAATGAGATCACAGATAGAGTTTTGAAGTTGACTGTTCATACACAGAATAACAGTTCAAAGTAAAAAAATCAATTTAGCTAATAAAATTAAATAGCCCTGAAGAGCTATTCAGGCCTATTCTTTGTTATCAGTAATAGACTATTCCAAAGAATAGCAATTACATGAACCAAATGGATGAATTAGTGTAGCACTTTGAATAAGGCAAGAATCACTTGGCTATTCATGCCAACCAAACGTGTTGTGATAGTAATCTTCAAACTCTGCTTCATGGTAGAATAATAGATAAAGAGCTAAGTGCATTTATAACCTCTTGAGGTCAAATCTTCCTCCATGTTAGCATGGTAAGAGTATAGCCATGAACTGCTACTGCTCTCTCTCCATGCTGCTGATATTCTGGCAAAAAATGGAAGTAAAGAAAGACTCCAAATCTCCAAGACTCCACTTCCATTTACGTCACCTTCTCTTATAAAAATTTCGAGAATCAAAATCGCAAAACCCCTAAACCTCGAATAAAACCATAAAGAAGAAAAAAAGAAAACTCAACCCCAAAAGAGAGAATCGAAGGTGCAATTATTAAATGAATGAAAATGGTAAGAAAGAGACTAATCAGGAGATTTGGAGTTAGGTTTTTGGTGGAATAGCTAAACAAACTTGAGACTAATAGGAATGGGTTTTTTTTAAGAGGAATCGAAACAAATAGTAAACCAAAAATTAAGATAATTGATAACAATATCACATAATATCTAGCAAACAAAATGGTAGTTCAATCCAATCCTTGAAACCAGTATCATAAAAACATTATAAAAAAAAAACAAAGACTTAAAATTCATCAAAGCTTTCAACAAGGCTCCTTGCCTTCTTCACCTACATAGATCTCTTACTTCTCAGATGATAGGTCCCCTCTTTTTGCCAAATCCAACCACTGCAATAACGAATCAGCGGTTGTATTGCATCCGCTTGTAAGCGCGGCCACGAGGCTTCTTCTTCTTGTATTGCTTGGCCACTTTAGGAGTTTGGCCTCTCACCTTACTGGCACGAGCTAGAGATTCTTGAACCTTACCCATGACAAATAATTGTCAAAAGACTGCTTTTTGGCTGTTGAGCCGCTGGCTTTTGATCTCTCTATTCGCTTGTGATGGTGAGCAAAGAATGAGCAAGAATAGGAATGGGTTTTTGATTTGGGGATTTGGTGGGAAAAAACATAAAAGCAAAATAATTTAATTTTTTTTAGTTTATATAAGTATTAAAATAATGATTAATATTATAAGTTAATTTAATTTATGATATATAAAATGTAAATAAATTAGCGGCGCTTTCTCATAAGCGTTGCTAATGCTCTGACCTTTAACGGCGCTTCTCATAAGCGCCGCTAGTGTTCTGACCTTTAGCGACGCTTTTCCATAAGCACCGTTAATCCTTTGACCTTTAGCGATATTTTCCCATATGCATCGCTATTGCTCTGCCGTTTGTGGCGCTTTTGGAAAAACGACACTAATGCTTTACCTGTTGCGGTGTTTATGGAAAAATGGTGCTAATGCTTTACCTTTTACGACGTTTTCTGTCCAAATGCCACTAAAAGTACCGCTAATAACCTGTTTTACTATAGTGTTAAATTATTATGGCAAAACAAAATATAGGAAGAATAGGTTGACGACAAGAAAAAGAAGAAAACCAAAATACGTATCAGACATGAAACATGGACATGTACACCAGGCATTTTTAAGTCAAAAGGTACCCGCACCGTCTTGCCTCGCTTTTTCATTCTTTTTTTTTACTTTTGGTTAACCTCAAGCTATGCATGTGACCATTTCATTTTCTTGAATTATTATTTTTTTCAATGCACATTTATTTATTAAAATTAGTTTTTAAAAATGTGTTTAGGATAAGCAAGGATTTGATATCGATGGGTTTCCTCGACTGCGCCTTGCGTCACCGACTGTCGGCTGTCCTTTTGTAATTTATTATAGTTATCACCGCTCTAGATGCAGGATTATGATTTGACACTGACGACCCAATGCAATTTAGTTGGCTTTTTTCAGTACCGGCTGCACCACCTGCTCTTCTATATATATATATATATGCAGGCATTCAGCCGTAAATAATGTCTCATACTTCCCACCATACCCGACCTTTCTTGCAGGCTACTTCCCCAATCTTTTGCCTATTTATCTATGGTTAGATTTTCTGTTTCCATATATTTTATTCATTTATGAAGAATAAAAACAATCTTGAATACTGTTCATGAGGCCTTATGTTATGCGGTTAATTAATATAGGCTTATTTTATTTTATTTTTGCTTCAACTACATCCAACAGGAGCCAGGAGATGAAGGTATAGCTATGGCTGAGACAGCGCTGGAAACGGAGAGAGAATCGGTAAGAGCTTGTCGACGTGCACTTGAAGCGAAGATTAGTGAGCGTGCAGAGCTATTGAGAAGGAAGCGAGTGATGGCTGCCAAGGAGGCGGCCAAGCAAAAAGTGGCTGCTGATTTCATGCTCTTCATTGAAGCAATTGAGAAAAATGATATGGAGACTGCCAACAGGTTTGATGAAAAAGCAATGAAGAACACTATTCTCACTATGATGAACGATTCTGGAAGATTTGGAAAGAAGAAATAGTAATGTTTTCAGAGCTTCACCCATCTGCCTGCTTGGATTGGAAACTGGGTATAGGACTTGTTCTGTCCGTACAAGCATTAATAAACTACGAATTGTCATGGCTGTTGTTCGATGCTTTCAATATGATTGGGACATGATGGGTTATGTTGTTCAAGTTACAGAGTTTGATGTTTCCTCGCTTATGTTACAGTGAACCGTGACTCTCTCTGATAGTAATGGAAGGATATCATGATTTTGTAGAAAAAGTTGTGTTTTTTCATTATTCTTTTATTACAAAATCTCCTTTCTGGCAATTCGGTAAATGGCTTGGTAATGGGGTTTTTTACTTAGATAATACAAAAAAAAAAAATTAATAACCAAAATGGTATCCCCAAATTATTAATTACCAAAATGGTATGTTTAGTTAAGTGGAGGGACTTTAAGTGGCCGCATTAAGATGTATTTTTAACACGTGTTTTTTTTAATTTTTTTAATTATTTTTATATATTTAAGAATAAAAAAATATTAAGTAGAGGGACTTAAAGTGGCGGCACTCAGGGTTTTTTTTCAAAAAAATACGACAAAAAAATACCTGACACCCAGTGGAGGAACACGAAGTGGCGGCACCAATGGAGGAATATCAAGTGGCGGCACTAAGGGGTGTTTTGCCACTTGGCAGCACCCCATTGTGTCGTGTGTGTGTGTTTATTTTATTTTATTTGTGAAAATAAATTTGGGTGGTTGGGAATTTTTAGAGTTTGTGATAAAAATTAAATGAAATAAATTTTTTGTTATAAAATAGGAAATGGGGGAGCAAATAAACGGGAAAGAAAGAAAGGAAAGAAAGAAAGAAAAAAAGAAGGAGAGGAAAGAAAGAAGAAGGAGAGGAAAGAAAGAAAAAGGAAAGAAAGGTATGTATTTAATTTTAATTTTATTTGAGTATGATATCTTTGTAAAATCATATTTTATTTATTAAATTTTATTTAATTTTTAACAGATTTATTGAAGATGGATAATCAATTTTTTTTATGCATTTATTTTGATGGAGTAATTTCGAGAACATCGGTTGGATGTATATTTGATTGTCGGGAACAAATAGGAATGAGATTTCGTCGAAATATCTCGGTTGATGATATGAAAGTAAGGATTAGTGCAAAAAATTTTAGACGTTGTGAGAGAAGGATCTCGAAACTTTTCTACAAGTTTCCAGTTTCGATAGATCCCATCAAATTCACCGAGATGGAACTTGTAGACGACGAAGACGTGGAGACAATGATCGCTCTTTATTGTTCGAATCAAAGTGACCCAAATGCACCGGTTCAATTGTTTGCTGAGTTAGTTGATGTGGAACCTGTACAAAATGAAGATCCAACTCCATTAGCAAATGAAGATTCAACTCCGTGTATGGTGGTTCCAGTATCGTACATTGAAAGTCAATCAATCGTACGTGGGCTAGACATCGATCTTAATGCTGCTGCACCCGAGAATGATGCAGATCAAGATGGTGGATATGATAGTAGTATTCCTTCTGATAATGAAGTTGATATTGATAGTGATCCGGATGTGGATGAGGTCCCAAATGATATTGACGATGAAAATTCAGTCGAAAATCCAGTTACACATATTGTGATGCACAATAATCCTCTTGGGGCACACATGTCGCTTATAAACCCCGATGCGACACATGCTGAGTTCGCGGAATACCCTGTTTTACTGTAGTGTTAAATTATTATGGCAAAACAAAATATATGAAGAATAGGTTGACGATAAGAAAAAGAAGAAAACCAGAATACGTATCAGACATGAAACATGGACATGTACACCAGGCATTTTGAAGTCATAAGGTACCCACACCGTCCTGCCTCCGTTATGCTTTTTCATTCTTTTTTTTAACATGCATTTCATTTTCTTGAATTATTATTTTTTTCAATGCACATTTATTTATTCAAATTAGTTTTTAAAAATGTGTTTAGGATAAGCAAAGATTTGATATCGATGGGTTTCCTCGACTGCATCTTGCGTCACCGACGGTCGGCTGTCCTTTTGTAATTTATTAATGTCGTCACCGCTCTAGGTGCAGGATTATGATTTGGTCTGAGGACCCAATGTAATTTAGTGGCTTTTTTCAGTACCGGCCCCACCACCTGCTCTTCTATATATAAGCATTCAGCCGTAAATCATGTCTCATACTTCCCACCATACCCTACCTTTCTTGCAGGCTACTTCCCCAATCTTCTGCCTATTTATGTATGGTTAGATTTTCTGTTTCCTTATATTTTATTCATTTATGAAGAATAATAACAATCTTGAATACTGTTCATGAGGCCTTATGTTATGCGGTTAATTAATATGGGCTTATTTTATTTTATTTTTGCTTCAACTACATCCAACAGGAGCCAGGAGATGAAGGTATAGCTATGGCTGAGGCAGCGCTAGAAACGGAGAGAGAGTCGTTAAGAGCTTGTCAACTTGCACTTGAAGCGAAGATTAGCGAGCGTGCAGTGCTACTGAGAAGGAAGCAAGTGATACAACTATATTTATTACATTAAATAAAACAACACATTGGATGCTGACTTAATATGCTCCTTGCTAACAATTACAAAATATAATTAATTATAGCAAAATGCTAAAAAATTGTTGTTGCATCTTTTAATTTAATTTCATCATGATCAGTTCCGAATGTTTGAGAAGATTTGAACAGAAATAAATGTTCGAAAATTCGGCTTAAACAAAAACTAAAATATGTTCTTTTTTTTTTAAATGAGCAAGGCCTTTGGTAAGATTTTTTTCTCGGGCTCGGCTCGGTTCCGCTCGACTTTGCTTAAAAGAATTTCCTCTTGTTATTGTTTGATGTCATTTTGCTATTATTTTATTGTTATTATTTGGATATTTTATATTTATTGTTTTATTGTTAAGTTTGTTATTATTTTAGAGTCATTTGTTTATTAAGTTGCAATTATTTTAGTGTTATCTATGTACAATGTATTTTCAATTTGTTAAGTTTTTAATGTATTTTTATGTATAATATTGTTTAAATATTTTTATATAAAAAACTAATATTAAAAAAATTTAATACGGACAGCCCAAGATCAAGTTTAGTATTTTTTTTATTTGGATCGAGTTTGGACAAAATTTTAAATTTATTTTTTGATCGAACCCTAAACCCTAAAAAAAACCTAAAATTTTTATATCAACTCGACCCAATTTGATCTATGATTTTCTAACCTCAGTGGAATGGACAAAATGAACATATTGACCTTAGCGGAATGGACAAAATCAACATATTGGCCTCAACTAACTCCTTAAAAAATGAAAAAAAAACCAAGGCATCCATAGGAAGATTCATCGACAAACAACACTTACAAATGTGTTACAGGCCACACGCCAATCTCTTGCTAAAAAATCCGATGCTTATATAAGTATAAATTTAAATATTTTTACTTACAACAATTACAATGTACTCGCAAATTAATTTTTGTCCATTTTAAAATTTAATTCTATTTTTATTTTAATGAATTTAATTTTTTATTTTTTAAATAAAAAATACAGATCTAATTATCATCACCATTATATATTTTTATTCCATGAATGGCTATTAAGTGTATTTCTCTCGTTCCAAGATGTCATCATATCAACAATTTTAAGAATTTTAATAATTGAATATGAATTTTAAAATTTAAAAATAAAATAATTAAATTCTTTAAAATAAAATAAAAAACTAAATTTCAATTAAACAAAAAACATAAAAACATAAAAGCATATTAACCTTATTTTTATAGATCTAATAGAATTAAACAATATCTAAACAAAATTCTTTGTAAAAGCATAAAACTTATATCCAACAAAATTAGGCAAAACTCTTTCAGGATAATTAATTAAAGCTGTTTTTGGGTATCCCACGCGCCTTGAGAGACACTTAGACCTACCATCATACTAGTCGGTAGTAATGAAGTGTAATTTTTTTATTGGCTGATATTTTATTTGTTTTATTTTAAAAAGAAATTTAGAGAGGGCTTGATGGCCGAAAGTCGTTGGGGAGACCGATGGTGGGCCTATTTTGTGCAATTAGGTTAGGGAGGTCAATTTTTTTAATAAAATAAGAAATATGAATATTATTTGAGTGGACAAAAATAAATTCAAATTCTAACAGTTTGCTAGTATAATATATATTTGAAATCTATATTCAAATTCTACAATCGTAATTTTTAAATGTTAATTATAACCCTAAGTATAGGAAGTGAACCATGTGTTGCGTAACTTAAAAAATTATGCCATTCTCAAATTTTCCAGTCTTATACATTACTTTTAGATTTTATGTATTTTGAAAATAAATTATATTAGGATGATAGTAAAGTATATAATTTTTAAGCATCAATAATAAAATGTTGTATCAATCACTTTAAAGTATATAGTTTTAGCAGATATTTGGGTATGTGTACGATTGTTGACATCGAATTTTGGGGTATCCTAGATGGTTTGAAAGTTAATCTGTAATGAGATTATAATAGTATTTTATTATGAACTAATAATCTTGAAACCATTAATGAAATTTAAGACATATCTTTGAGGTTTTTAATTCTACTCTTATTAAAAGAATTCATTAATTATTTTATTGATATTTAAAAAATTATACATTTTAAAATCATTTTAATATAAATGATTCGAATCATATTTTGATGATGTTTTAGAGGAATATTTATATGAATGTATAACAAATGCTGCTGAGTTTCAGCCGCTTATAAAAGAGGACACCGTCTTTTGAAGTCAAATGTCCCCACACCGCCCCGTCCCCGTTGTGCTTTTTCATTTCCCTTAGTTTTGGTTAACCTCGATGTGACATGTGGAAGTTTCAATTTTTGGATACAAGCCCACTTCATTTTTTCAATCTACATTTCTTTATTATTTGTTTCCAATTAAAATTAGTTTAAAAATTATGTTTAGGATAAGCAGGACTTTGATACTCAATGCCTTTTGTCCATGGGCAGCTTGCATCACCAAAGGCCGACACTTTTTGAATTTGGTCACCACTCTACATGCTTGCTTGAATGGCAATTACGAAAGAGCAGCCTACTTTGGAGCAGACGAACAAGACCAACAAAAGCTAATTTTGTTGACTTTTTTCAGTACCGGCCCCCATATATATTGAGTCTTTCAGCATCAAATCATGTCTCATATTTCCCACCATACTCCACCTTTCTTGCAGGCAGCTTCCTCAATTTTTTTGTCTACTTATCTATGGTTAGATCTCTGTTTCTACAATTTCAGTTTCCTTGTATTTCATTCATTTATGATGAATAACAACATTCTTGAATACTGTTATGGGGCCTTGTATTATGCGGTTAATGAATATAGGCTTTTTTTATTTTGTTTTCTTTTTTTGCTTTAATTACATCCAACAGGAGCCAGGAGATGAAGGTATAGCTATGGCTGAGACAGCGCTGGAAACGGAGAGAGAATCGGTAAGAGCTTGTCGACGTGCACTTGAAGCGAAGATTAGTGAGCGTGCAGAGCTATTGAGAAGGAAGCGAGTGATGGCTGCCAAGGAGGCGGCCAAGCAAAAAGTGGTTGCTGATTTCATGCTCTTCATTGAAGCAATTGAGAAAAATGATATGGAGACTGCCAACAGGTTCGATGAAAAAGCAATGAAGAACACTATTCTCACTATGATGAACGATGCTGGAGGATTTGGAAAGAAGAAATAGTAATGTTTTCAGAGCTTCACCCATCTGCCTGCTTGGATTGGAAACTGGGTATAGGACTTGTTCTGTCCGTACAAGCATTAATAAACTACGAATTGTCATGGCTGTTGTTCGATGCTTTCAATAATGAGTCGTCGTGTGGTTTTGTTTTAGTCGTTGTGTGGTTTTGTTTTAGTTCATTGTTCTAGTTAATATGATTGGGACATGATGGGTTATGTTGTTCAAGTTACAGAGTTTGATGTTTCCTCGCTTATGTTACAGTGAACCGTGACTCTCTCTGATAGTAATGGAAGGATATCATGATTTTATAGAAAAAGTTTGTGTTTTTTCATTATTCTTTTATTACAAAATCTCCTTATCTGGCAATTCGGTAAATGGTTTGGTAATGGCATGGGACAGAACAGAGGAGGTATTGTCTTGGCAATCTGTTGTTTCACTCTTGACTACTCTGAGGTAAGGGCCATCAAGTCAGCCCCTAAAATTTATGTTTGGTGTACATTCTTGATCACGGAAATCGGAAGCTAATTCGGAAAATGCAATTGATTAATGCTGTGGAAGGGAGACGAGACCATTGTAACTGCAGAGTGTACAATCAAACATGCTCCGTAGGGAATCAGATGGATGAAAGGTATAAAGATTTGGATAATCTTGTCTGATGTTCCCATTTGATGGTGTCTGTTTGTAGTTCTTAACTTAGGTTGGAACTCCGATTGTACTTTGGTTTCATCTAATAAAATCAACTTAGCAAATAAATAAATAGGTGAGGGTGTCGGATGCCAGACCAGGTGGGATGCAATCCAAATACACGTTTGTGGTTTGGTCGGCATCAAATCAAAGCCATACTTTCCTCAAGACATTGCTAATAGTGACGAACTAGTGACTAGTTTTTGACATTTCCCCATTCCGTCCACTTTAATCTTAAAATCAGAAATCACCCCGATTCTAGACAGTTAAAATAAAATTTTATATTTGATAGTCGGAATTAAATATTGTGTTGTGGGCAAAATGATATATTTTTAAACCACAGTAAGAAACTTGATAAGAAAAGAGGGGCAGGTCCCCTACCAGCGGCGCCGCCCTGTTGATGAGTCATTACGACCTTTTTCTTTGTATATATTATATTCGACATCAAACCATCACATCAGAGTCTTACACCTTTCCTCGGCTCCCCTATTCTTCATTTTCGGAGCCTTTGTCGCCTACTCAGATTTCAACGAAGTGAGATTTCAGGTTAAATCGTGGGTTTTGGTTGACTTCCATGCTCCCTTTATAGAACTCGAGAATATCAATGAAAAACCACTAAAGAACACACCAAATGTGAAGCAATGAAAATAGCTAAGAAGAAATGAAGAGCAAAAGCAAAGAAAACTCAGAGAATAAATTTCTGTTTTTTATTCTTGAAAATAGAAATAGAAAACCAGTAGTGAGTGCAAAGTACAATTACAATCGTATTTATAGTCCAAAGTCCAATCGGTAACTCACTGTCTCGTCGACGGGGATTTTTGCGACGATTTGCTTGGGGCCGCTAAAGGGAGAAAAAAGCGCCGCTATATGTCTCTTTTCTTGTAGTGTATATATTATATTAAATAAAATAATACATTGATTATTGATTTAATATGCTTCTTCCTAGCATTTACAAAAAAAAATCCAATTAATTACTCATTAAACATAATACCCACCAAATGATTGAAAAATTGTTGATTGAGTCTTAGTTCGATTGGTATGAATATTATTGTTAATGTAGAAAGACGTGGGTTTAAATGTATTAACGCGTATTATCCTTTTATAAATAAATTGTAAATTAAAAAGGAACTATAAATAATTCTAAACATTTACTTAAAAAAAAAAAAAAAGTAAATGTAATCTTTATCCCCACCAATAAATACACAAGCTACAAAACAAGTTTTCCCATATGAATCTCCTGCAAAAGAAATGATGCTTAGATAAGTATATATAAGACAATTATACAACATTAATTGCATTTAGCCATGGTGAGTGCAGATTGTGAAGATTTGAAGCTTGATTTGTTTACATAAATGACATGATGTATGAACAAAACCACATAGAATTGCTCTAGTTAATTCTGCTTTTAATAGTTTTCCAATTTTAAAGATAGTCATACCTTTTGTTATTGCAAGAACCATCACGTCTCCAAATTACTGCTTATTTTCTAATAATTTAATGTAGCTATATTTGAATATTCTTCCTTTTTAACACCATGAATACAGAAAGGTAAGGTGTGGGATCCCACGTGGGATGGAATCCAAATGCACGCTAAGCTCACGTTTGTGGCCTACTCCTCATATTTGAATAAAATGGAATTTAAGGTTAAACAGGGATGCCTGTGTCCCTTCCATGCTTCCTTGACTTTTACTTGGATTAAAATGAATATTTTATTTATATCTCGCATGATCTTTGTCTAATTTTTATCAGCACCCTCTTCTCAATGTCAGTAATCTTATGTATGCCCTTCTTCAGTGTTTTATCCTCTCTCTTTCTCTCTCTCTCTCTCTCTCTCTATATATATATATAGCATCAAATCATATCCCTCATAGCTCACACCAAATTTCTTGCAGTGTCACGAATCGTTGTCTCATATCCTATGGTTAGATTTCGGTTTCTGTTATTTCAGTTTCCTTACACTAACAACACCAACATCCTTTGTTGTTAGCAATGAATAAAGTTGTGTTTTTTGTCTTTAATCAAACAGGACCCGCATGATGTCATTATGTTTACTGCTATGGCTGTGGAAGCTGCAAGGATGAGAGAGGAGACAAGGCGGATGACTGAGTTGCTAAGGTCTCTTCAAGCTGCGCTTCGTGAGAAAGCCAAGGAATACGAAATGCTTAAGATGAAGAAGCAGAGCATGGTTGCTAAGGAAGCCCCCAAGCTGAAAATGATTGATGATTTCATGCTCTTCCTTGATGCAATTGACGAGAACGATGGGAAGGATGCCCTGAATTTCGATGAAAAAGCAATGATGAATTCTATTCTCGCTTTGATGAACGGTGGCGATAACGGCGGGTTTGCAGCTGATGACGGAAAAAAGAAGCACGAATGAAAACAAATACAAAACTGGTTTCCTTGCATGAAAAGCCTGCGGTTTATGTTTAATGTTTTTAGGGTTTGATGTGTGTGTGTGTGTTTTTTTTTTCTCTTGTTGTCTCTTCTATGTTGTAGTTTCCTAAAGGGGAAAAAGGCTAATATATAAAATATCATTATGAAAACGTGCCCTTAAACTTTTTATGATCTTAGTTAATAGACAAAAGAGTAAAAGGGTGATCCAAGCTATATACAATAAATATCATTATTTTTTCACCAAAAAAAATAAATATAATTATTTTAGACATTGACCAAGAAAAGCCATATTTTGACCAAAAGGAGATCAGGTAAAGCTATATACAATAAATGGGTGTAGGTAGAATTGCAATTGATTAGTTCAATTAAAAAAAAATTAAATATTTAATTTGTTTTTATTATAAAATAATTGATAATTACGTGAGTTTAAACCATAGGAGCAACTCTCTTTCGATTTGCTTTTATAGGATGCGTAAATCAATTGTAAATATAAATATATAGTTAATTTCAAGGTTTTATAGTAAAATAATATAAAAAATTAATTAAAAATAGTATAAAATATAGATTAATTACAAAAATAAATCATTATAACATGGGACATTAGAACTTTGTGTTAAAAGAAAGACTTTTAAGTTTTAAACTCGTGTGATGGTTTGATGATTAAGAGTGTTCATCACCCTAAATATAATTTAGATCTGAATTACGTTAATCATATTTATTATTTGAGGTTTTTATCCTTTTAGTAATTCCAAAAAAAAAAATATATATATTTAAGTTTATAAATCATTGAGTTGGACGAATGTACTATTCATAAGACCCACAATAAAATGGGAAATCTGGAATTGAATCCTGCCTTTGCACACTCACAACAAATGTGATCATGGAGAAATTCGTGCCAATAAACATTTCACTTTTGCCTCTAATATCCACAACCTAATATTTAGTCTACACTTTCTAATTTAAAACCCCAACTATTATATTTGAGAAAGAATTGTGTAAAACAGTGATATCACATTATTTATATTTATTTTTTAATTTAATGATAAATTTGATCATTAACGTTTGCATGTTTTGTCAAAATGGTTTTAATTGTATTTTTGAATTTTTTTTTTACTATCAACCGTTATTTTTTTTTCAATCTGCTTTTTTCTAACAAATTTAACGAAAATACCATTAAAAAAGTCAATGAGAATGATGTGAAATTTCATATGTCAAATTTTTTAATGAGATGTAATTTATTACTTAGATAATCTAATAAGATAATTACGTGTGGGAAATAATAAAATAAATAATACATTAAACTAAATAAATAACTCTTAATTTAAAGAAAATAAATGTAATTATCTTTAAAAAATTAACTCAGTAGAAAAACATACGAAATATTGAAACATTTTGAAAGAAAAGAAAGATTGAACCTTTGAATTTATTTATTAAATCTGTTAGAAAGGGTAATTTGAAAAAAAAAAAAAAAAACAAAGCTTGATGGCAAAAAAAACTCAAAAATACAATTAGGATCATTTTGACAAAACATGCAAATGTTAGTAGCCAAATTTATCATTAAACCTTATTTTTTTAATAATTTAATGTCACATTAATATTTTCATACAAAAAAATGTTAAATTCAAATAAAAATTCTGAAATTCAAGATTAAATTGTTAATGTGGTATTAAACAAGTGAAAATGGATAATATCTTTATTTCATACAATCATTTCTCTTATAATTTTTTATCATATAAACAAACTCAATGATTTAAAATTTTAGTGTAGCCACACTATGAGGTTGCAATTTTTTTTGTATTAGTAATTTTTTAAAATTGAAATTGGTATTATTTGACACTTTGACGACATCACTTTAAAAAATTATTATTATTTTTTTGTTAGTATTGTATTTAGTCTGTATTTAAAGATATCTTTTGGGTTTCGCTGGATATGTTAACGAAATCACTTAAAATAATATTTTTTACTTCAATTGACTCATTGACAGAAGGTGAGAGGAATTTTAAAGTGGTATCGCTTAATAAATTGACGACACTCCAAAACACTATAAAAAACGACTTTTTTATAATTTATCTATATTTTATATTATTTTCGTAAATATTATTTTAATAAAAAAATCATTAATCTTATAACTAAAATATTTATTATATATTAAAAATATATAAATAAGTTGGTCGAATGGACTTTAAAAAACATAAAACCAATCAAACAAATATATTAAAATTGAATGCTTTTATTCGACTTTTTCGAGAATCAAATCAATTCAATCAATTAATTAGATTTTAATTGGTTTCATCCATTGAAGCACACGCAAATCATGATCAAAGCCCAAACTTTATGGGCCTTTTACCTGTACTATCTTAATGTCATTAAATTGTACTACTACCCATTTTATCTTACATAATATAATTCAGCCATAATAACAAATTTATTCTTTAATATTTATATTTAATGATAAATTTCACCCTTAATAAATATTTTTTTATCCTCAATTTATTAAAAATATTAAATTTGACCATTAACCATTCATAAAAAAAATCAAAATGTTATTTTTCAACGAAGATACTAATTAAAACATTAAATTGTTTTAACAAAATAGCCACATGGAAATTCACATATACTTTATTTTTTTGAATTTTATAAATTTTTTATTTTTTTAATTTGAAATTATTTGTTGATGTGATATATAAAACAAGTAATGCAATGTCAACAAGAAGTACACATAAGCTGACACGTGGGTTGTCATGTCAATATCATTAAAAAATAATGTTTTAATCATCATTTTCGTTAAAAAATGATATTTTTTTTTGAAATGTTAATGACCAAATTTAGCTAAAAAATAAGGATCAAATTGACGAAGAATGTAAACGTTAATGTTATACCCTCACTTTGGTAAGGACACGTGACAAAATGAAAGCCGATCTGTCGCTTGGATAGCACATGAGAGTGACCTCCCACTGAGCATATCTTCTTGTGACCCTCCGACCAAAACCATAAGTGGTTGAACTTCCACAAATCCTGCTTCAACTACCTTAAGAGATGATCCATTACAAACCCTCCACAAGAACCACTAAGACACAATAATCTTATACAACCTCAGCAAGAAGAATGTCAAAATAGGGCCACACAATACCACATATGGCAACAACAGACCTATAATAGCCCTACCACTTGGCTAGCCATACAAGCATGCTTACCCACCGTATTGTCAACTACGTTACACTACAAAAAAAGAAGACACCCTCCTATATATACCTCAAAGGCGAGAGACAAGGAGTCTTCCTCTCCTTCATCCCTAAGAAAAACCTAGGTCTGCTTTCCCTAGCCTTCTCTTTTAGCCATCTTCCCCCTCAAAATCGATCTTATTTTCACTTTCAACAAAGTGATCGCAACTATAAATATCATCACTAGAATCATTTCTTGATTCTTCTGACATTTTTAGCTATAAAATAAAAGAAATATATAATCAACATCCAAATCTCGACTTAGACTTGACTCGAATTTGGAATGTTCACGTGCCCTAGTCTAGCATGCCACATATCAAACGATTCAACAATATAAGCAGAAGTGGTGGCTATACTTTCATTAAACATAGTTTGAATCACAAATAAACCTCCGCTCAAATAACCTTTTCCCACATAGTCCCTATTTTGGGAAATTACAAGTTTATCGGATTCAAATACTAGTTTAATGCCTGCCTTGTTCAACAAGCCACCACTGATTAAATTTCTACGCAAGGCAGGTACATAGAGAACATTATTTAATGCTAAGGTTTTGCTAGAAGTGAGTTTAAGAAAAACCTTTCCTTTACCCAACACTTCTGAGTTGCTTAAGTTCCCCATGTACACTTGATCACCTTTCTCAAGATTTCCGAATTCGATGAACATCTCCCGGTTTATGCAAAAATTCTTAGAGGCACCAGTATCAACGATCCATTCAATTTTGTTCTCAATTAGATTCACCTCCGACACCACAACAACAATCACCTCATCAACATTTTTAGCAATGTGGGCTTGTGGTCTATTTTCATTTTGGTGATCTCATTGTTGATAGCAATGGTATGTCTTATGTCCAGCTTTGCCGCAGACATAGCAGTTGATCGGGCCAACAGGCCTTCCTTGTTGTCTATTATTTCCAAGCTTTTTGAAGTTCGTCTTCTTGTTTTGGGGTTTAAGCTTCTTCTTTGGGCCCCACTATTTCTGAACCTTTTAGTTCCAAAAATGGAATCAGATTCCACAATGTTAGCTTTTAATGGGAATTGAAGAGAGGAAGTAAAAGCCTTGTCTTTGAGCTGGATGGCTTCTTCTATCTTCATGTGGCCGATCAATTCTTCCAAAGGAATGTCCCTTTTTTTGTGTCTGAGGGAGTTGCGACAATCCGACTAGGATTTTGGCAGCTTTTTGATCAGGACATTGGCAGCTTCTATCTCGTACAGCTTTTTAATCAGCTTTTTGTGCCTGACTCAGCATTATCGTTAAAGCAGGACTCCTCTATCTTTCCTTGCTTATGCAATGGTTACAAAGTTGGGATGTAGTGATTTTAATATAATATGTGTAGTAGTAACGCGGTTTCTAAGTTGTCAAATTCTAGATCCCCATGCCACGTGATACTATGACAAATTTCACCAAAAGAACTGGCACAACCAAAGCAAGAAAGCGAAGTCCCCATCGTTGACCTTTGGTCATACTGACAAGTGATGACGATACCTAAACCTTTAATAACATAAGACAAAAATATTAAATATTTTTTTTGTTCAAACTGCAACGAATACTACGAAGAACTGACGTCACATCTTCAAAGACATTGACGCTGACGGCCACCTTATCATGTTCGTCGGGCGAAATGCTGAAAAGTTCTCCATACCGTCATGAAACTAAGACTAAGACAAAAATCAGATATAGTTAAAAAAATTCATTCATTTTCCCAACTACAATTCCTGCGATTCCTTATTTTTTTATTATTCATTTATGACGAGGACGAGGGCGAGGACGAGGACGACATCAATAGTAAATATCGATAATAGTATGTACGCCCTGCTTCAGTGTTTTATTCTCTCTATATATGTAGCATCAAATTATACCCCTCATAGCTCACTCCACACTTCTTGCAGTGTCACGAATCGTTGTCTCATATCCTATGGTTAGATTTCGGTTTCTGTTATTTCAGTTTCCTTACACTAACAACACCAACATCCTTTGTTGTTAGCAATGAATAAAGTTGTGTTTTTTGTCTTTAATCAAACAGGACCCGCATGATGTCATTATGTTTACTGCTATGGCTGTGGAAGCTGCAAGGATGAGAGAGGAGACAAGGCGGATGACTGAGTTGCTAAGGTCTCTTCAAGCTGCGCTTCGTGAGAAAGCCAAGGAATACGAAATGCTTAAGAAGAAGAAGCAGAGCATGGTTGCTAAGGAAGCCCCCAAGCTGAAAATGATTGATGATTTCATGCTCTTCCTTGATGCAATTGACGAGAACGATGGGAAGGATGCCCTGAATTTCGATGAAAAAGCAATGATGAATTCTATTCTCGCTTTGATGAACGGTGGCAACAATGACGATGGCGGTAAAAAAGAAGCTTGAAATCAAATTTACAACTACTTTCATAGCTCCAGTATTCGGCTTTTTTGGATTGTAAGATTAAATAAATTCGGAACAATTATAGTTGGGCGCTTATGTTTTCCAGAACCTGTACTTGGTTATATTTTTCTTCATTCTGTAACATTTTCAAGTTAATGTTTGGATGATGCTGGCATGCTGCTGTTCCTAATGTTTCTTTGCTGCAGGTTTCTTGAGGAAAAAAAAAAAAAGCCAGATAAAACTAACATTCTGAGAAAGAAAAGAAAAAAAGCAGCAAATTGGGGGTAGATTAATATGTGAAGTTGATTGCAGGCTCAGAACATAAAGCAGGGGATATTGAATATCTTTGCAATTGATTTACTTACCATGGTGTATGTCGTTTACACTAGAGGGATTTCCACTAATAATCTTGGTGTGTTTTGATTTTCCTCATACTTAATTGTTGTGTCAATTTATCTCTCTTATTATTTAAAATTTTGATTGAGTTAATGGTATGAATCAATTGGATACCAAGTCGATTAAAAAAAATTTATGAGAATATCCTTTCATGATTAAAATAAGTAATATTATTTAGGTGTATTTTTTTTCATTTAAAAAAAATATGCCTACGATAGATTTTAAACATTAGCTAATTACATCAATAAATTTTTAATTGAATGTTTGAGTTGTTTGGCATGATTTTAGTAAGTTCTAAATTAGGTACTGAAAATGAAGTTTTGTTGCTTATAATGATAGAAATGGATGGAAGTTTTGAAATAGGTATTAAAATGATTTATTTTTATAAAAAACGAGGTTCACGTCGATAAGTAACTTACCTCGTTGCAACGTTGGTCGACATGAGTCACGTGCGACATCGAGTGCCCTGAAGTCCCGTCGTGGAGGAGATGATGTCATGTCATCGGTTCTGGATTTTTAAAATTTTGCAATTTAGTTTTAATTCAATCTCGGGTTAACTTTAGAGCTTTTGTAAGCTCGTATAAACCCGGGAATGATTATAGGTCGTATTACATACTTATATTGATATTTTTATGTTGATTGGCATTAATTAAATTTAGTTCGATCGTAGTTATTTTAATAACGAATGTGACACCTTATAGCTCGGACCCAACAATTCGGTTAGCCGTGGGGTGTTACATGCCACGTCAACAAAAGTAACAAACAAACGTTAACTTTTTCATCTATTTCGAGGTGATTTGACAAAAAAATACAAGTTCAAGGGTCAAAAGAGATAAAAAAGTTAAATGAAAAGCTAAAATGATTTTATTCTTATAAAGTTTGAGGGCCAAAAAAATCATTATACCTTTAAAATACTATTTACTCATATATGAAAAATGATTTTTTGAGTCTATTCTTAATGATTTTTTGGAAATAAACTCAGGAATAGTTATGGCGGTTGTTGCTGAAAAGTCCCGCGCCTTATGTTTCATGTTTTCAAGAATCTTTATTTGGTTTTTTTGAGTTTCCATCTTTAAAGACTTACAATTTATATTTTAATATTATCAAACATATGCAATAAATTTGTATTTTAATATTATTTAACATGAGTTTGATTTTTAGATATGTAATTTTTAATTTTTTATTATTTAAAGATGATATAAAATATGAAAAGATAAAAGTGTCATAATAATATTAATTATAATTTAAAAGGAGTATTTTTGTAATAATTGAGTTGGTGATTAGGTTAAAAAATGGCATTAATAAAGTGCTTAAATATAATGTATTAAAAATTTTATTACATGTCTGTACGTATAAAAATTATGTAAATATAAAAATATGTTTAAAAAAAATATACAATACATAATAAAACATATAGTTTAAAAATAGTAAAATCCTAGAATGATATCACAAATTCAACATCAGTTGTGCACTACATACTACGTTATTCATGTCATTTTCATAACCTGCTTTTTAAAAAAAATAATAATAAATAAAACTGTGAATTACATAGGTGAGAAAAATTAAATGGAAATAAATGAAAATGATCGTAATGAAAAAATTCAGTTTGATCGATTTCGATTTTAGCTAGATTGAAATATGATTAAATTATAATTTTTTTAGTTAAGTGATAAAACGGAAAATAATATTCATAATTTAATGATTAATGGTGGAATCTACTATATCTCTAATTACACAACCTTCACTGCGCCTCCAACCTCCTCCCGCGCGGCCGCACCGCTACCATCAGTCGGCCTCTCTCGTCAGTTGTTTCTCTCAGCATCAATTAATACTCATTACTCACGCCCTCTTCTCTCTCAGCCGCCTCTCACAAACCGCAAGTCTCCCACTCTCTCTCAGTTTGTTGAATCACACGTTTTATTTACAAATACTCACCCTCCATCGATATTTAATATTTTATTTTCAATGATTTGCTCTTGCACTCCTCAGTTTTCAATATTTGTGTTGTTTCACCATTTTGATTTTTACATGCTTGGCCTTAGATTGTTAAAAGAGAAAAAAAATGAAATAATGTTTGGATTCTGATCTTTGGAATGAATTAATCTTAATTGAATGTTTGCTATTTAACAAGTTCAGAACCCTTTTGGCAGTTCAACTGGAGCTCTAAGATTTAATTTAACTGTAATTTCAATACAAATTGTGTTAGATTATCCAGCTTCAAGTGGAGCACTAACATTTTTTATTCAGTTTCATTGTTTCTTTAGCTTTTGTTTAAAAACAAAATCAGTCAGCTCGGTTTTATAATCTGACAATAATCAACTTCATCGTTCGACACTTACCTTCAATTCTTGTAATAAAACATATAAACATACAAAGGCATAAGCAAAAGGAAAATGATAAACAAAAGAAAAAGGCTGTCACTTTATATAATCATATGCTATACATAATACGAATATTCTTCTTCTTTTTTTTTTTTTACATTAACTCAACATATTCACAGCTACTTGCTCTTCAGACACCCTTGAATCAAAGCAGGCTAGGCTCCAAAAAAATAAATCCAAAAGCCTGCAACTCCCATGGAGGAGACAAGATGCCATTACTGGAATTTCATCCTCTACTAGCTTGTTCCTTTCTAACATGAATTTTAGTACATGAAAGTTGAACATGGAACTCTAGTAACTATACAATGGCAACTGTGGTGAGGATATTTGAGGTCTGCCAAAAATATGCCTAACATCATCCATGGGCACCAACCAAGGTTTTCTCCTCACTATCTTTATGGTTTACGGATGTTTTCTTTACCAAAATGTCTTCCCCGGGCACCAACCAAGGTTTTCTCCTCACTATCTTTACGGTTTACAGATGTTTTCTTTACCAGAATGTCTTCCACTGCAGGAACAGGGTTGGGATCCGGTCGAACTGGTTTTGGTTTGTAGTTGAAGGAAAGGTCCTTGTTGGCTGCTAATGCCAAAAGCTCCTTCTCATCAAGGCCTTTTGTCGGTCCAAGGCTGCATCGATCTGCTGTGTGACTGGCCAATGCATCCTTGAACTTATGGATCTGTGGAATCATTATTAACATTGTAATTGGAACATGTATCATGATTAACATTGTGAAAAAAATCGATAAAACAACCTATATTATGCCAATGTCAAATAAGATGCAAAACCATTTGCATCAGCTGAGCAGCAATCTATCTGTCAACAATCTCGAAAATTAAGTGAAAGCAACAAAACCAGCTTTGGTTTCTCATAAGAAGCCGATTCATAACTATTATGCACCGCGCAATGTTCATAAATGAGCATAGAATGACAGATAGGCTGCCCATTCTCATTCTAATTACTAAACATATCTGAAAATTTTTGTATCAGAAGGAAGGGAAAACATGACTAACCGTCGCATTGGTGCAGCTAAATTGGCATAGACGCCCCTGAGCACCTCTATAGTACCGGAAGAAAGGCAGCACATGGACATTAAGGGTATAACACATGGATTTGTGCTCCTCATAATTCACCTGAAGAAACAGCAAATCCGGATTCATCTTTGCCAATTGACAAATCTTCCAGATCCCAACATCCAAATTTACAATTAATCCTAATGCAAACAGAACAAATACAAATATGCAATCACCACAATTAACCCAAATACAAAAAAAATAGTATAAGTACATGGAGATGCACAAATATGCAAAATAAAGTGTATAAAAACTACAAGTCTATTTTATTATACCTTGGGAAAAAGAGCCCTGCAATCACCACAATTAATCCAAAAACATGGAGATACACAATTATGCAAAGCAAAGAATACAGAACTGTGAGCCTACATCATTATAACCTTGGAAAAAAGATCCATGTAATCGCCACAAAGAATCCAAATACATGGAGGTACACAACTAAAAACAAAGGATATAAAACTATGAGTCTACACTATTATAACCTTGGGGAAAAGAGCCCTGCAGCCACCACAATTAGGGGAGAAGAAATCTAGTATAACGAGTTTATCACCAGCATTCAAAAGCGAGTCCACAAGGTCTTGTGCAGATGCCACTTCTTTCATATTTGGTGGCAGTTCCTTCTCCCACCAGTTTTGCTTTCTACCAATAAGGCCACTTAGCATCTGATTCTATTGAAGAACAATACCAGAAAAAGAAAAAAAAGAAAAGAAAAAGAGAGATGCCAATTAGTATTTGTTTATTGATCTTTGAAACATATCAAATTATGGGGAAAAAAGACTTTCAATCATAAACCTAATATACTACTAAATATGCTAATGTTTAGTATCATTTAATGAATAGCAAAAACCAAAACCATTTTATAAATGTTTAAGGTTTGATCTTTGGCATGTGAAACCAAAGAACAGAACTAACTACAGAAAGCTTATAAGAGAACATCCTTTAAAAAAAAAAATACCCACACTTTTCCAAAAGAGAAAGATCCAGAAATTGAAAAAGATTAAAACCAACCTGTGCTTTGATGGGAACTTGATAAAACCTGCTCTTGTTCGCAGTTTTCTTCTCCAAATAGACCAGTCTTTGCCCTTTAAGATCACACCTCAAAGCCATAGATTTCATCTTCAAAGAAGTAAATCTACTTTTTTTAAAACAAAACCCAGAAATTCTCTTAGAATACGATGCACCTCCACCTTTTTGATTCTTCTTCTGGCTATAGTCACAAGCTGCAAAGAGATTTGCTTTCCCCAAAACCTTAGCCATTGCTTCTTTTTACTTTCTTCCTTTTTCTCTCGACAAAAACCAAAACCCAGATTGAAAATTGAACCCTGTCCCTCCAATTCCCAAAGAAAATCAAAATTGAATAAATAAAAGCAAGAAGAGTTTTTTTTTTTTTTTTTTTGCTGTGTCTATGTCATGTAGTGTTTATTCCTTAAAGTTGTTGCCTTTTTCTTTTATTTCTTTATTGGCTTTGCCAATTTGGTGTTTCCCTTTTCATAATCGTAACACACTGCTAGTTTTTTTCATGGTTATTTTAAGGTGTAACGAACGACTTCAACAGTTGATCTGTTTTCTCTTGACTTGAATCTAACGGTGAATGATGTTTTGTAATGAAAATTTTTTACATGAAAATGGAAAAGTGTTGGGCTTCTTTCTAAGGTTGGCCAGTATTTATCGTTGTTCGGAGATGCATGCAATTACTGAATTTTTCAACGAGTGGTATTATCCCTAACATCTTGCAATTTTCTAAGGGAAGTTTTCTGTATGTTTCTTTTCTTTATATTTTCAATGTTTTTATTTATGTCTGATTATCTCTTTAACATTCACATTATTGTTTATTACATAATATTAAATTTATCCTTAACCTTTTGTTAATTTAATTTTTTTAAGTTAAATTTAATTTTATTTTTTTTTAAGTTGTCCATTGCTTATAATCCTTTTCAAATTTAATAAAAAAAATCAATTTAATCTTTTCAATTTTTGATTAAGTGAAAAAAACTATTATTTTAGTCTTTTAAAAAATTAATAAATTAATTCAAGTATTTGTAATATAAGATTTTTCTCTTCAAATTTTATAATTTTATCTTGATCTCCTTGCTTCACTCTTATTGTCACGTCAATATTGATAAAAAAATTAATATTTTAATCAACATTTTAATAGAAAAAATAATTTAACATTTTTTGAAAGATTGATAGTAAAATTAAATAAAAATCAAATTAACAAAAAAAATGTAAAAATTAAAGATTAAATTTGACATTATGAAAAAAATAATTGATGCTATTGAATACCCTTGATATTGTCAGGGTTTATGCATATTGCTTAAAGTTATCCGTGGGTTAAGTCACACCCTAACAAAATATTAAGCCTAATTAGTAGGCTCAAACTCAACTCGACCTGAAAATAAGCCTAAATTTTTACCCAAGGCCTATCCGGATAAAAATGCTAAAACTCGAGTTCATCCATATTAATTTTTTTAAATTTTAAATTTTTATATAAAAAATATTAAAAAAATATAATACACCAAATACATTAAAAATATTAAAATAACACTAAAATAAATGAGACTTAACAAGCAAATGCCTTTAAAATAATAACAAAATTAACAATAAAACAAGTGTTATACAATATCCAAACATTAACAACAAAATAATATCAACATAATAATCAAATAGTAACAAAACAATAGCAAAAAATTGGAAAAACAACAGCAAAACAACATGAATTTTTTTTATTGCAAATTCAGGTCGAGCTCAAGTCAAAAAATTTTTACTCGAAACCCGACTCATTTTTTAAACGGACATTATTTTTTATCCAAGTTCATTTTTTTGGTATATATATATTCCCAAACCCTTTCATTTTCGGGTGAACCTTCGAACATGATGTCCTGACCCATGGACAACTCTAAATTACTGCTTGCTGCAGCAACCTCTTCCAAATTCATATAGCATTTTGTGACTCTCTTGAAACTGAAATTACAGCATAACATTATGATCCTATCGATGACCGAACGATTACGAATCATAAGCAATAACTACGGTTGCACATAATAAGGAACCAAAGTATCAGGTCAAACTAGAGCCCGCAACTTTGATGGTATTCCTCTCATCCATCAATCTTCTCAACCTCTGAGCATCTGCAAACCTTCCGGCACCAACAAGGATGTTGGACATAAGAACATAGTCGCCTCCGTATTCCCTCCCCATCTCCATTATCTTCGCCGTCACCCTTTCCCCCATCTCAACATCACCGTAAAAGCTACAGGCACCTAGCAGTATTCTCCAAACTATTTCATTTGATATCTCACTAGGAATCTCTAGAGCAATCTTTTCAGCTTCTTCCAACCTCCCTGTCCTCCCCAACATGTCAACCAAACACCCATAGTGCTTAATGTCAGGCAAGATTTGATACTCATTAACCATCTTTTTGAAGAACTTGAGCCCTTCCTCAACCAGACATCCATGGCTACAAGCATTCAAAACACTCACAAAAGTGATCCTATTTGGCTTCCAACCTTCTTGCTCCATCCTTTCAAAACTCTCTATAGCTTCTTTCCCCATTCCATGCATTGCAAAACCTGAAATCAACGACGTCCATGACACCAAATTTTTAGTGTCAGTTGGAATCTCGTCGAAAAACCTCAATGCACCTCCCATGCAACCGCATTTCGCATAGGTATCGATAAGCGAATTCATGACTCGAATGTCAGACACAAGAAACCCTCTCTTCTCTCCATAACCATGAGTCAACCGACAAATCTTGACATCTCCAATGTTCCAAACAGCTGGCAAAATAGCTAAGATGGTTATTTCACTAGGATCAACCCGATCATCCGCAACCATTCCTCGGAACAAACCTAAAGCCTCCCTATGCTGGTTCATCCTAGTATATCCATCAATCATCCCGCTCCAAGAAACAATATTCCTATCAGGCATCTTTTCAAACAAAAAACGCGCGAACTTAACATCTCCTTGCTTAGCCAAGCCAGTTATCATCACATTCCAAGTAACACTATTCTTCTCAGGCATTTCATCAAACACCTTTTTACACTCAACCAAACCCCCACTTTCGACATACATGTTAACCAACACAGTTTGCACATAAAGATGAGACTCAAAACCCATTTTTATTTCAACCCCATGGAACTGTTTGCCTAAAGCTAAGTCATTCAAACTAGCACAAGCTTTGATAAGGAAAGCATAAGAAAAGCTATCAAATTTGAAGTAAAGGTAGAAACTTTGGATTTGTTGGTAAAGAAAGATGGCATCTTTGGGATTCTCACTTACAGAATAGCATCTAAGTACAGCATTGAAGAGCCTAACAGAGTGGGAAAACGAGGCAGTTGTGATTAAGTGAGAGTGAACTTGCTTTGGGACTCTTCGAATTGTTGGGTTTTCGTTTAAGAATGAGAAAAGGAAGTATTTGTTATAGTTTTGATGTGAAAGGGAAAGATGGGCTTCGTTTTGTTTAGGTGAAAGGAAAGAAGTTAACGAACGAAAGAACCATACAGAAAATTTAGTTTTGGATGGAAATGGAGACTTTGTGGACTTCAACATTGTTTAGAGAATATAACCAATGAAAATGGTTTGGTTTCCTACCTTTTAAATCGAAATTCTTACTGAAAATTGTTAAAACTCGGTTTATCGTATCCTATCCTTTTTGGGATATGATTTTGAAAGACAATACATCCAAATTGTGGAAAGATTTCGGGGAAAAACAAGAAATTCATTATGGCGCTGACGATTTGAAGGGTTTGCTATACTTTTTAGATAGCTGAGAGTCCAATAACATCACCACATAAAAACAGGAATTTCTGGAAAAAATTTTCTACCAAGCAATGAAAAATGAAGAACAATGAGAAATTTCAAAACTTTGTTTATAAAATTAATAAATATTACAATCCCAATATTCAAGAGTAAGCAAAGCATTTGTTCTACCTACTACCAAAATAAATAAGAAAAGATTAAACCTTTATTTTCCTTACCTTTTCATAGGCTAGACCCAGTGACAAGACTCTTGTTAATTTGGGTTCAATCCCATCCTTTAACAAGCTAAGTGTCTACGTATAACACGAGCTTGTACCCAAATTTATGATGAACTGCCTTCAACTTTAAATACGCTATTTACAAAGTGTGAATCTGACACAATTTTTCTACAAAAATTTTGATACATTTTCAAATACTGCAAATATTTCATCCCAAGTTTTCTCAAATATATATTTTTTGTTTTAGAATCTTTCTTCTATCCTTGGAATTGAAAATGAGGGCATAGGAAGTAAACTATGGTTGAAAAATGACTGGTTTAGAAAGTTGGATTGAGTCATATCAGATTGAGTGGTGCTCTTAGTAAGATTGCAAGAACTGGTAAGTTTCTTTGATGGCTCCAAGTAATCCTGATCAATGCTAAAATATGGACGCTTGAGTTTGTTTTCCATGGCTGGAACTACTGAAGAGTTCAACTGGGGAAGCTTTTGGGGAAACCGGCTGGTGTCACCGGCCGGAGCCTGTTCGAAGTTTCGAAAGCCAAATGAAGAAGATTCATATCCAGCTGTGTTGCACTGGTTATCTGCAAGGAAACTACTAAGCATTGAGTAGTCCGTGGCATCTAACAGGTTGGAGAAAGAACAGGACTTCTGGGGCTGAAGTTTAAGATCACTATTGTTGTTGCTTGAAGGACTTTCAAGAGCTGGTAAAAGGGCATCTTGAATGAACTGTTCTGCTTCATCTTCCTCTTGGCTTTGATCATTTGTTGCCGTTGATGTTGAAGATAAAGCATGTGATTTATTATAGATGCGGCAAAGAACCCAATCATCCAACTGAAAGAAACAGAGATTTAAACTTGTTTCAATGATAGCAAGAATTAATGAGAGCAGATCGGAACTGTGTAAATGCAATGTGAAGGGTATGTTAAGCAAGAATAAAGTAGAGGTTTTCTCACCCTCATGGAGCAATCTTTAGACTTGAATGATGTACTATTGGAGTTGGCGTTAGGGTTGTGTGAAAGGCGATATTCATGCATGATCCAATTAGTCTTTACCCCTTTAGGAGGCCTTCCTTCATAAAACACCAAAGCTTTCTTTACACCAATATTGGAATGCACACCACCCCTCCCAGCTGCCATTGAAGATGCAACTATAATCTTATCAGTCCCAGTTGCTTTCCAATACCCAGATCCAGCTGCCCTGTTTGGCCTTGCACCATTTGGGTACTTTCTGTCTCTCGGGCTGAAAAAGTACCATTCTTTCTCACCAAATACAGCTTTATCTGATCACAACAACAACAACAAAACATCACCACCATTAGAACAAGCTCTAAACATAACAAGAAGCTATGTTATGATTTATGAATGATTCTTTAGATGATAACATTGAAAGGGAGTCTCACCTGGTAAGTTCCAGGGATCGAACTTATAGATATCGACATCCGCGATGATGGAAACAGGGAAAGGTGAGGAACTCAGTTTCTTCATTAGATAATGAAGGATGAGTTCTTCATCAGTGGGGTGGAATCTAAACCCTGGAGGCAAACTTGAATGTGGGTGCCTCATGGTTTTAACTAAAATTTCCCCCCTACTATGTTATTAACTACTAAAAAATTGCAGTAAAAGAAGAAAAATAAGAGCTCTGAAAATGGAAAGGATAAAGGGTTGAAGAGCTCTCAAACCAAACACACAGGCAGAAGAAAAAGAAAGGAATTGAAATTTTTGAGAGAGGAAGACAAGTTGGCATTTTATGGACGTAGGATTTCTGTCGTTTTGTGGAGAAATAATATATAACTAAAAGAAATTATAACCAGTAATGCTAGGTTTTATAGAAATAAAAAAAAAAAAATCAAAAATTAATACGAATGTCTTTAAAGATTTGTATAATTCCTCGTTTATACATTTCTGTTTTAGGATTTATAATAATATAAAAACATGGTAAAAGGGGGATGGGGGAATAATGGGATAGAAAGTGGGGAATGGGGAAGATGATTGGTGAATGGTTTGACATGGCCAAGGGGTGGGAAAAGGTGGCGGCTTATAAAGAGATGAGGTATATTTCATGACATCATTCCATTTTTGTCTTTAGTTAATCGCCACGTTTCTTCTCCTCCACATTCCCTATGTTTCGGCCTCTTATCCAAGGTTATCCATCCTATCAAGTTATTCTAAGATTTTTTACTTCTATTTTATTTGCCTTTTTTTTTTTTTTTTTAATAATACATTTATATCCCATCTAGAATCCTTCATTGATCTAATAATCTTTAAAAATATATATTAAAATTTTATGAATTAGTTCAATTGATGCCATCATGATTTTGAATACTCCGCTCAAAAATTGATTCAATCTCGTTGTTTCAATCAATATATCGATCAGTTCTTGATTCAATTGATTCGATCGATCCTGTTCTAACGTCACTATTGATGTATCGATATTGTATACTTTTATGCATTTTCGATAAATTAAATGACAGCACATTTAAAAATAAATGTAAATAAATTTATTTTAAAAAGGTTTCAGTGATTAAGAACGTATAAAATATTATATAATTCTTGATTTATGTAGTTTGACTCGTCAACCGTCTTGATATAAAAATGAAAGAGTATACACTCATTTTTTTGCCTTAAGAAGATTCTTGTTATAAGACCATACCAAGTGAAATTTCATCACAACTAATAAATTATTACATATTTTATTTAGATTAGTTTACTACATTCTAAAAGAAATGTTTCATTAAAATTAACAAAATCCAATATCTTTTTTCCTCACGAATAAAAACAAAATAATATAAGCTAAATTCAGTTAACTTGCTTGAATAAAGCGTACTAATCTTAATCCAAATGCATCAAATGTAGGATGCAATAAACAAATATTTGGCCTAAAAACCCACCATCATCCACCCTGGTTTTTTATTTAAGAAATTTAATCAAGTAGATCTTCTTTTGTACTTAATGACATGTCGGCAATGATCCTAATCACGCTTGATTAGTAATTTAAGCCTGACAGCAATTAGGTTTAAAATAACATGAAAATAGGCTCATTTGATATATATATGTATATATACATTAATCAATAAATTAAAACATTGACAACGACTTTTAATAAACGAAGAAAACAAAAGAATTGGGTTAAGTCAGTTCTTGAATAATCTGCCTACACACTTGTGATATAAACATGGATTGCTTGAATTATTTATTTATGTCCAGTCTTTTTTTTCTAATTTAATGGGTGATTTTTTTGATCCAGTCGTTAAGTAATTAAAACAAGAATCTTGCCCAACTCTAAATCCCTGACCAAAAAATATAGATATAAATTCAGTGGAATCCAGCTATTTTAAAAAGCTATAATTCATCTCAAAACTTACGACTTGATTGGTTTAAAATTTGGATTAAGTTTAGAAAGAAAATAGTCTTCATTTGAATACTAAACCATAATTTGAATTAATAACCACTAAACAACACACTAAATAACTTTTACGTGGAAAACTCAACAAATTTACGCGTTTCTTCCCCTAATACGCCACGTGCTCCGATTATCTAATCTCTAAATCAGGGTAATTTATCCAAATAACCCAAAATTTTTTATTATTTATGAAAATAACCCAAGTTCAAAAATATACACCAAAATGACCTGAAATAAACAGTAAAAATTGATATTGGTCATCTAATGGCCGACACCACCTGCCCAATGATTGGTGTTAGACATAAAAATTTGTGTTTTTTGGTGTTGGTCATGCAATGGCCAACACCTATGTATTTTTTTTAATATGGTATTTTATTGATATACAAAAATACGATAATTTAAAAAAAAAAATTTCGGTTCCCTTTTTAATCTGATAAAAAAATTCATTTTTTGTCACATAAAAATACAATTTTTTTGTGTTGCCCATACAATGACCGACACCCCCATTTATCTGATAAAAAAATCAAAATTTTGAGTGTTGGCCATGCAATGACCGACACCCCCCTTTTTATCAGATAAAAAATTCAATTTTTTGGTTCAGCCATTACATGACCAACACCAAAAAAATTTGGAATTTTTTTATCTGAGAAAAGGGAGTGTCGGCCATTGCATGATGACCGAACCAAAAAATTGAATTTTTTATCTGATAAAAAGGGGGGTGTCGACCATTGCATGGCCAACACAAAAAAAATTTGAAAATTTTTTATCAGATAAATAGGGTTGTCGGCCATTGTATGGCCAACACCTAAAAATTTGATTTTTTTATCAAATAAATAGAGATGTCGGTCATTGTATGGCCAACACAAAAAAATTGTATTTTTTATCTGACAAAAAAGGGTTGTCGACCATTGCATGGCCAACACCCAAAATTTGATTTTTTTTATCAGATCAAAATTTTTTTTTCAAATTCTTGTATTTTCGTATATTAATAAAATACCGTATTAAAAAAATACATAAATGTCGACCATTGCATGCCCAACACCAAAAAACACAAATTTTTATGTCTGACACCAATCATTGGGCAAGTGGTGTCGGCCATTAGATGACTAATATCAAATTTTAATGTTTATTTTAGATAATTTTGGTGTATATTTTTAAACTTCGGTCATTTTCGTAATTAATCAAAATTTTTAGATCATTTGGGTTAATTAGCCTCTAAATCAGTTTATTTCGTTACCATCTAATGTCAGGAGGAAACGATGGCGTATTGTATAGGCTAGGAATTAGCCACCATTAATAATTTAATAATTGAGGAAGACAAAGTTGACAATTTCATAAGCAAAATTCCTATTTTTGGGTGTGGATGGTCCCTTAACTAGAAGTAAAAAGTAGCATTTTATTTCATTTACGGATAAATTAATCGTTATACATTATATTAAAAAACAAACTAATCATTTCTATTAAAAATTTCATCAATTTTTACTGTTAAAAACTGATTTGATTAACAGAATAACCAACCAATTCTTGTTTTGATGTACAGAAATCAATTTTTAACTATAAAAATAGATATAACTTTTAACAGAACAACTAATTTACTCTTTGATCTAATAAGTATGATCCACATAAATTAATTTGCACATTTTTTAGTAAACGCGAAGATTTTCATGGGTTGCATAATTTTTATTATTTTCGTACTAAGAATGTTGTGATTCGAGAATATGAGAAAATATTATAGAAGAAATAAGAAAACAAAACCAAATATCAAATCGGTTGAACAAAAATATTCAATTAAATTTAAAAGAAATGTTAATAGAAAGATGTATTTGATTTCATGTCATGGTGTTTGTAATATTGCTAAAAGTCTGGAAAAAATATTATGGGTTTTTACGGCTTCATGGAAGCTTGTTTTTGTGATAAGAAACATAAACTTTCCATTCAACCCATTGATCTAATTCAAATTTTTCCACACAAAAGAGGATGAATAAAATGAAGGGGAGGAAATGGGTGATGGGTTTAGGAGCAGATGCTAAAGAAGAAGAATACTAGGAATGAGAAAAAGTTGTTTTATGATTATCCACAATTTTATTTTATTTTATTTTCTGGAAATTCTGAGATTTCTCGTTCAAAGATGCTTTTGTTTGGCTGAATACGAGTTATTTCTCCTTCAGTTTGCTCTAAATGCAAAGAATAGGGATTCCATGTCTTATGTCATCTATGATGAAAGAAAAAAAAGCACCTGGGAGTTCAAGCTTTCTTGCCCTCAACCTCCATTACTTTCCATGTACCAGGTAACTTGTTCAGCTAAAATTCTAATACCTACATGTCAAAATCACAATTATAATATCATCCCTTGATCCAGTAGCCAATGACCTTTGTTTTTTTCTTAACCATTCGTGTTCGCCACTTATATTCGACTCATATTCAAACAGGAATATACGATATGATTTTTACAAATATATAGGGAAAAAAGGGTTTAAAAAGTTGAAAATATTAGTGTTCAACCGCACATCGGTATTCAATAATCGTCCCCAAATTCAAATTAATGATTTTTCTAAAAGTTGCCATTATCTGAGGTTGCAGATAGACATGAAAGAGAAAAGTGGAAAACTTTGGGAAAAGCCAATATGGGAAAGGGAAGGTGTAACACCTCCTTGATTGTTGATAAATACCTTCAAAAGCATCTCTTTACTTGGTTGTGAGAACCTTGACTTTTATTTCACCTGTGGAAATAAGCAATGAGCAATCAAATGTCATTGTGTGTGAGTACCAAATACAGATATGTTCAAGTTTTTCTATGTATTTCGAAAGTTCTTGAAGGATGTCCCATACCCATATCCAAAATTGTTTCGAATTCGAGTTCAATAAAAACAAAAGAATAGGAGCAATGGGATCAGTAATTTACATCAGGACACAGATATTTTACTCAGAAAGGGATGATCATATGAACAGACAAGTTAAGACTAGTCAAAGGCAGATGGATGGCATACAAGAATACGCATCAGCTAACTAAGTTCCAAGTGTGGAAAAAGTCATGAAAATGACCCCTTGCAGTTTTCCACGTGTAGTTCACCTAATCTATAGGCTAGTGGTTATCTCATGCAAATGGCAACGCACCAGCTTTTTCACATATGAAGGCACCCCACCAGATAATGAGTTGAGCCTAACTTGGAACTAAATCCACACTGATTTGCAATTATTCTGACTCTTCATTTTTCTTATCAAAGTATTTGGATCCAATAATTATGCTTGGATGTAGATACGAACCTTATGGATATGAAGATATGATACTCCAAGGACGCTCTAATATATGACCCAACTTGGAAGAATATATAACATACCAGTATCCAACACCCATCCGTGTCAGAGTAACATAATCGCATGCCATCATCAACCGTCTCCAAGTCTTCGGAAGGCCATATTTAATATCCATGCCTTGATATACACGGGACATGGATGTCAAAAACAAATATTTCAAAAAATATAAGAATATGAACAACACAGTGCTGTGTCAGTCACAATCCTGTTCACAATTCACTAGTGAAATGCATGTGATATTGGAATTGAGAAGGCAAAGAAAAGTACAGAAAGAGAAGTTTACTTACTTTGAAATGAAAGGACGTGGGGACAACTAGGTAACTCCGCCATTGATGAAGCTACAAGATGTCAAAGTAGGCTTGAATGAGCATTTAATTTCACTACCAAAGTAAAAAGCTGGTGATTATTAGACCAACTTGATAGGCTGCTTTGGATCTTGTTTTCAAATCAAATCTCAACATCTTTTCTTCTAATCCATCAATTGTCAGCCAGATTTCAATGTATTTCTCCCCATACCAGAAGATGGATTGCTCAGCTCAGCTTAGAACATAACACATATGACGTATTAAACAGTATGAAGCTTTGACTATCCCTTTCTGGATGGAAGACCTTTTAAACTAAGAAATGGACATGGCTTGGAGGTCAGTGGCTATAAATAGTACAAGAATGCTAATGGTCAATAAACAACACACTCACAAAATGCAAGTGGGTGAATTAAGATTTTTGAGATCCTGAAGGAACAAAAAGAAAACCTATGTCACTCAAAAATGAACATGAGTCTTGGATACAGGTATGTTCTTTAATTAAAATTTTTCAGGTATTTAGAGTCATTACCCCCTACCCATGTTCAAATCAGAAACAAATTTCAAACATGGGTACTTTGAAAACGATGAAAAGTCAGAGCAACATAGAACACAAGTGTGAATGGATGAAAATATATTGGCAATATGAAAGAGGCTCTATTAGAGTCAACACAGAACACAAGTATGAATGGATGAAAATAAATTGGCAATATAAAAGAGGCCGACTTACAGTTGAGTGAAAATAATCCAGTCAATGGTGTGAGACTATGCATTACAGCTACCATATCACTATGTAAATCCATACATATATACATGCATGAAAGCATACATAAGAACAAATATATTTTAAATTAAACAATCTCAATTACTCTTCATTAAACCAACTACTTACAAGTAGGAATGCAATGAACTAAAGGATGTTGGGTTCAATCATTTTCACTTTTTCATCAATGCAGTTAGTAGTTGAGGGAAAAAAAGCAATCCGATTCATAATATAGGAGACATGAAAAAGCATGGGAGAATACAGACTTCATGAGTTCTGGAGATTATTAAGAATGATTTCATGATTCCAAGTTGAAAGCTATGCAATCCTTCATTATTTGCTGTGTTGGGTTTCTAAGGAACTCTAATTTCCCCACTCTCCAATGCTTTTCTGAAACACTGAGACCTTTCTTTCAAGAACAAACAAAATGACAGAGAAAACAAGGTTTAATTGCTGGTCTCATGTTACACCCTCAAGCATAAAATCTGTGAATTAGTGCCAAGAATGTCTTACAGAAATTGTACTACTAGGAGCAGTGTAACCAGCATGACAGAGATGAGCTCACAGCAAAGGAACTGTAAACAATTGAGATACTTGGTTCTCGTGGCTAAAATGCTGCAAAAGTATAGCTATAGATGTCTAGGCAACAATATCCATTTAATCTTTTTACTGAAGCAACAGTTGTGCTAGACTCCTTACTCGATGCCCATTAGACTAAGTAGCCACATACTTTCGTGTTAGAAACACGAAAAAGCATAGTTCATATTAGGCCGAGTAAGATTTTGGATCCAAAAACAGTTTTGAGGAGCAGCACAATAACAACTTAACATCCATAAAAGGATACCATGTGCATTTCATACAGATGTATAGATGACATTCATTGTGTAACACCCAATTAATATGAAATCAACGCATGTTTAGAGTCGGATATTCAGTATTCAAAAAGAATATTCTCAACCACAATATTAGACAGTATTATCAAATAGTTGCAAGGGAATAAGGCATCCGGCATTTTTGTTGCTGATGGAGAATCCCATGCACTGGATAGAATCCAAGGTAATCTCAGTGTTGAAGCCTATAGTCCCATATGCAGAGTAGATATTGTGGCATTTTATGGTATCATGCAAACCTATTGCTCCTGAAAAGAAAAACCTCTTTCTCTGACAACTCTTCTGGTTTCAGGTTGCTTGAGAAAATCTTTCTCCGGATCATGTTTTTTTGATTGAACTCTGATCTGGTTGTTCAACTGTTTATCTCGCAATTGATTATTCTTCCGATCAACCACTACTTGCTCAGCAAATTGCTTACCAGAAACCCAATCCTGAAGCATCTGATCTATCTTTGGTTCTGGTAAAAACTGCTTTTCTTTCATCTCCATGTAATATTTGTATGCATCATCCAAACTTCCATTTAAAAACAACCCATGAATCAATACAATATATGAGCTACGGTCAGGGCCAACCCCCTTTTCAATCATCTCATTCCACAACTTGAAGACATTATCAAACTGGCACCATCGACTAAACTTTCTTATCAGCATGATATAGGTATCATTGGTTGGTTGACAGCCCAACTTTCTCATTTTCTTCAAGAGCTCAAACACTTCTTCCCCATTTCTTACAATACGAAAGAAAGCATGGTAGGTCTGAATTGTAGGAGAGAGGCCCTTCTGAAACATTTCATCAAATACCTGTCTAGCCTCATCTACCTTCCGTGCTTTACATAGAGGCTGTATGAGTGAATTATAAGTAACAACATTTGGACCAATACCATTCTCTTCCATAACTTTAAAAAGATTGATGGCCTCTTTTACATGCCTAGCCTTTGCAAGAGCATGGATCACTGCATTGTAAACCTTCCTATCTGGTTCAATCCGCATTGATTTCATTTGGCTGAAAAGCTTAAGTACCTTGTTTAGATTAGAGCCCTTAGAGTAGCAGGACATGATACTTGCATATGACACAACATCATGCCTAACACCTCTCTTGCTCATTTCCCTCCAAACCCTTTCTGCTTCACGTGGACTACGGATGGCATTACACCAGCCATTCAGTATAATATTAAAACTCTTGGTATTAAGTGGGAAGACATCCTTGTTGCAAAACATTAGATGCTCAGCATCCTGCACATTTTTGTATTGACAAAGGGCAGATAACAGACTATGGAACTCCTCAATTCGCACATCAAACTTAAACTTTTTATAAGAGTAGAATGTATTTATAGCCCTCCCCACATCATGCACAGCACAGTAACGCCTTATCATGATCAATAGAGTCTGTGGGGTCACAAGACAAGGGCCTGCTCGTCCTCCTTTCATTTCATCAATCAACGCCCATGCAGTATCAAACTTCCTCATCTTTGCTAGAATAGAAATCATTGAATGATATTCACGCAATGAAGGAGCATAATCAGGTTGTCTCCCGGCCCATAAAAAGAATGTATACGCCACTTCCCAATCGTGTCGAACCCGAGAAAGCACCTTCACCATCATCTCAGAGGAAACCCTTACACCACATTGTTCAAGCTTAATCTTCAATTCAAAATAATTACTGCCAGTTACACGGATTATGTCCATAATTTCCTTTACGTCCTGAATAACACCATCGCTTAAACTCAATCCCTTATTGCCCTCAAAATCATCACTATCTTCTCCATCATCATCATCATTATCACTATTTTCATCAAAATTTTCAACCTTTGGTTCTCTAGGGAAATCAGTACTCGAAGTACCAAAAGAAGATAATTGAAATGAGAAGCATAAATTCAAAGGGTTGGTGATAGCTATTGATTTTGTTGTTGTTACAATTGTTTCAAAGATGGGATTTCGATATTGGGTTGGTATTAAATGCATTTCTTTCAAATGGGCACTTGCGAAAAATGAAAAAGCATAAAGCTTTGATCTTGTAAACCTGATTCCCCACATCCCTAGATTGTACAGGAAGTGCTCGAGAAAATGACAGGATAAGTAGAAAAGTGCTGAGCAATAAATTGTAAGAGGAGAGCAATATCTTTCTACTTACTGTCTCAACGATTTGACTCTGGGAGTGAAATAACTTTGAATCAAGCTTCTTTGCTTCTTGCAAGCCCGCTACTTTCCTCTCTGCTTCCGTGCTTTTACAAATTCTCATGCGAGGACTCGGGGGACAGATGATTTTCCCATCTCCCAAGCAGTTCGCGCCTCTTTTCTGAAAGACAATTGATCACGCTTTATTATTTATCTCTATGCACTATTCTAACCCAGATGATAACCTTTCTCCACCAAGTATGCATATTTTCTTCACGGAAATTTATTTATTTTTACTGAATCCCTTGTTTTTGTCAAATTGGGCCAGATATTTTACTAACCCTTTGGACTTAGAGATTGGATAGAAGTGAAATTAGTTATTTGTAGGATTAAGATTGAATTGCATAATGATAAAATCAAAAATGAATAGTGAAATATATATTTAGATTGAATCGTGATTGTTAGTTATTCGTATCGAGAAAGATTGGGACATAACATTGCAAAGGAAGTAGAGTTGAAGCAATGGGAGCCAATTAGGAGGGATCCTACATCTCACTTCTTTTTGTCAAGGATTTGGATATGTTTTGCTGGACAGATCTTAAACGGTGTAGAATATTGTTTGTATTCTATTTGAGTTCAGTTACTCCTCTGGACATTGAATTAATGCTCGTGAAACATGGATTTAATTTTCACCAAATACAAAGGAAAAAGTTATGATGGCAGTCATTGACAAATTAGGTTTTCAGCCGATTGATGGTTTGGGGAATAATATGGGTGTTCCCTTGCTACATAAGCGTGTGAGTAGTAGCACATGTCCGTCCATTGTTGAGAAATTTCATGGTCGGCTCAATAGATGGGATGCTAAATTGCTATCATTGGATGGTCGGGTGATTCTGGTTAAGTCAAATTTTACAACAATCTCTAACTATTTCATGCAAACTATAATGCTTTCGGTATGCATATATAATGAGATTGAAAAGTTGGTTCGTGGATCTATATAGAGTAAAATTTGAACACTTTTGATCTAATGTCTTTAATGGCAAATTTTACTCGATTTTCATTACAATTATCATGTTTAAATTTAAAAACATTTCATCACTGATTATAAATTAATTTCACTCCTACAATTTCACAACTATTGTTTTCATTCTCATTTGAACTAATATCATTGATCATCCCAACGCACCCTAAATCTAGCGAAATGATCAAATAACAGCTTGAACTTTTTCAAATGTGATAAAAGTCAAATATTTCAAAATAATAAAATAAGAGAAAACATTTTCAAATGTGCTTAAATATGAGCCTTTCAGACGTCATATTTTAAATTTTAAATTATGCTTTTTTTTTTTTTTTTCCAAGTAATATTCGACTCAATTACCATAAGTTTATTTTAAACATGTCGACAACGTTCACCTATTTTCTACTACAAAGTCTTAAAGAAGGTGAAAAGTCGGTATTTGAACACTTCAAAAAAGATTTAATTTTTATTTAATCACTTCAAAAAAAGACTTGACTTTTATTTAATGATTTTGATAAGTTTGACCCTAACATAAATAGAAATAAAATCACTTATAATAATATTTATTATTTGTTTTAATTTTTTTAATTAAAATCACCTATAATAATATTTGTTATTTGTTTTAATTTTTTTAATTATATTGGTATCCAATTGACACAAAATCAAATATCTTATTATAGATTTTAATTTATGTAAAAGAACATAAATATTCTTATAATAATATTTGTTATTTATCATAAAAATATTTTAATTATTTCTTAATTAAATTGATGTTTAATTAACTTGTGATAGTATGGATTTATGATGTAGAGATAAATACTTTCATATTTAATTGAATAATTAAAAGAGTATAACATATATAATCCGATTGAAAGGAGATCTTAATATAATTGTAGATAAAAGGCTGCAGATAATAAATATGCCACGTAGTACGGAATTAGCTTCTAAATAATCTAATTTACAAAATACAAACTCAAATATCTAATAATCTAACTAAATTTTTTATTATCTAAATATCAAATTAAAAAAAAAATAGTGTATGTAATACAAGAGACAAATGAGTATTTAACATCATTTTAACTAACAAAAAGATATTAGGGACACAAACACTTTGGTAACATAACATAATCAGTTTACAAACTAAATGAACTAATTCAATTAACTCTCACAAAAATTATAAAAATCAGGGGGGAGGGAATTGTAAATTACCAATCAAGAAGATTAAATGGAACTGTTTTCTATTCCCATTATTCCGCCCCAAAAAATCCAATTTCTGAGTAGTTCTGCAAATTTATCGACAGTGCATTCTATTAACCCTAAGTCATGGAAGTTTTCAGTGAGTAATTTAAAGCTGATGATGCTGACCTGGAATTTTTACTTCATTGATGATACAGCTTCGATGGCACTGCCTAGCGGCCAAGCAGCTTCAACGAAGGAATTTCGGTATTTCACTTTCTTCACCAACGTAACATCTTGGTACGGATCAAGGCCTGAACGAGATAAAGATAATTTCGGTCAATTAGAATCCTAGGAGGCCTATTTATTACCAAGTTGCATAACTTAAATTTGATGCTAAAAGTTACCGAATCCATCGACCAGCAACGTGTACTGGTAAACCAGATCCATGCATATATATGCCAGGTTACTCTCGTCCAAATCTTTATATATTGCTTTAGCATCTGCATACTTGGTTTGACAAGCACGTTTGGCAGCATCTGCAAACGAATGGGGCTGAACTTTTGCAACAGGATCACTGGCTTTAATAAAACCAGCCTGAATTCATAAACAATTTAGTTAGAATGGCTAATCGGTTTGTTTCAGGCAATAAGATTCTCAAAACAGGTAATACCTCGGCAGCCCTGTCAAAGAAAAATGAGGCAACAAACAGATTCTTCTGTCCATCTCCACCTCCGCCGTTCCATATGCCACCAAATGTGCACTTCATATGCGTGCATGAATCATTTACTTTAAGAGACTTGAGAGTCACCCTCCTGCATTCTTCCATGCTCAAACCAGATGACAGCGCCGATGCTTTATATTCTTTTCCTCCATATTTATAAGTACCTTGGAAAGATAAAATTCCCAATATGTCAAGTACTTAAATGGCAAATATTCTGCTGAACAAAGATGATAGGACGTTACAAATATTTGAACTATTCCATAATTCAGTGCATTCAAAGTTTCAGAATAGAGAGATGGATACAGTTAGCAGTAGGAAGCAAATACAGACAATCCCCACATTTTCAGTCGTCGTAGGTATAAACTTCGTTACTAAATTTATAAATCAAGCTTGCCATTTGCAGCCCAAATACACAAACACATATATTTAAAAAGGCAGCACTTTAAAGAAATTCAAACATACCATCAAAACCCTCCAAGATGCAAGGGTTGCCAGAATCTTCAGTGGCCTTCAAAGTTTCTGCTCGAGCTGCCAGTAAGCCATAGTGCAAATAACTGTACACAAGAAAGCCATAAGTATATAACTAAAATGTATGATTATACAAATGACTGAATAGAGACCTGTCTGATAAGACTGCTGAAGGAATCACGAGCTATTAAGATTTCTCTTTATAGTCAATTTCAAATCATGTATAGAATCCTATTTTGTCAAAATGGAGGGTACCTGTGTACATAGAGGTAATATTTTGATCCCTTGAGATACATTTCATTTACATAACTGTCCTGTCCAGCTGGTACACTTGGAGCCCTTGAAGCAGCATTCTCGGAAAGGGCATACGCCATTTGAACAGATCCACCACCAAGATCAATGATGCCAACTGTGTCTTGATATGTCCTTCCCAAATTCCCTAGTAGGTAATTTACTGTCACCTATAAAAGATGATGGAGGTTAAGAAAGTCCAAATTAGGTCCATTGGCTCAATCAGTAGGAAAAATTGCAATGGATCCTGGCCCCAGACAGCATGTAAATATTTTATTCTAGTTTCCCTAAGTTACCCCAGAGAAACCCCTCGGATTTCTCCAATTGGCTCCAGCACCACCATGAAATCATCTTAAGCAAGACTGATCATGTTGACCAGTTATAAGATTAAAATATCAAGCAGTTCTTGTACTTAGTCAAAAGTACAATTTAATCCATTATATTACAGAATTGAGTCCTTCAATCTCTTCTATGTTTGACGTTGGAGAAATAAGTAAAATTGATAGCAATTTTAACGGGAAACCATCAAAAAGCTAGCATAGACCCCCAAAATCTGACAATAATATTGATCTCTAGATAGAACTGATGTAGCAACATTTTTTCTATTAAGAACATACATTTTGTCAGATTTTAACTCATGTACAACTCATGTACTTTGTAAGAAGTCCACATCAACATTTAAATAATTTTACATCAATATTGTTATCAATTTTACTTGTTTGCACCTATATCAAATGTTTAAAGATTAAATTACTCGGTTCTATAATACAAGGATTAAATTGCATTTTGGCTGTATAATATAGGGATTGCCAAGATACTCTAACCCCAGTTACAGAATGCAAAGTAAAAGCAAAGTATAAAAGTACAAGAAAATTCAGCATATCATACCCACTCATAAGAACCTTCTTGAGAGCCATCCAGAATTTTGACCCCATTTGCCTCAGATTTAAGGGTGCTTCTACTTTTCAATAGTTCCCTAACCTAAATACATATTTAAATTGCATTAGCTTGAGGAAATGGTAAAGTAAATGTTGTGACCATAACAAACATGTATCCAAAAATAAAATTACCGATTGCAAAATTTTATCAGATGCCTCGCCTCCTAATGCCCTCAGACCAGCAGTTGCCTACACACAGAGTCCCATTGTTCAGCAAATTAAAACGCTTAGAATGCATAACGCATGAAAGTAATACCTACCCCAACTCTCACAGGGGTCTTTGATCGTAAATCTAGTGGAACAACACTTTCTGCCTTGTCAAGAATAGAAGTTAATGAATTTGCAGCAGCCTGTGGATCTTTTGCATAGTAGCTCAAACCTGGTTTAAGCTACAACAAAACAACCCACATAAAACTAATTAATACTTGGACAAAAACCTCCGTAAAATTGAAGAAAATGTTTCTTCCACAGCACACAAGTAAAATGGTACCTTGAAAAGAGATCAAAGAGTTGATATTTTAAACTTTTTTTTTGTTCAATTTAAGTTAAAATCCTCTTCTAGAGCATACAAGTTAAAATCCTACCTTACAATATTTGAGTCAAACAATGTCACAATTCACAAATATCAAATTAAGGTCACTAATATAATCTCCCACCCACCCCCCCCAAAAAAAAAAGCTAAAAAATAGGAAAAATAAAACCCATACTATGCCATTGAATTACCATATAAATTATCAACGTAAAGTCAAGGTTCTCATCCAAAATTCAGATTTAAATCCACAAGTACATCATCGAAAAGCTCCATTCCAAGAAAATATAATTCTGTCTGAAAAATTACTAACTGGGAAAAACAGAAATTACCTGTTCAAAAAGCTCTAAATCAGAGCCAATTGGAACAAGATCCAAATTCTGATCAAAACAATAAACATGAACTCGACTCCCGGAACTCCCAGCATCAAAAATCACCGCATAATTCCTATTCCCTCTGGAATACGCCCCTACTCTCCTGCTATTTAACTCGATCTCCTCCAGCACGGCAGCATCAGACGCCGATTTCCCCGGCATGACGTATAACAAAAAGGTTATAAGCACGATAGGGATGGAGATGACCAGAAGAATGCCTTGGTACTTATGGATCTTGTCGGAGATGGACTCATGCCTCGCCATTGAACGCTTGATCATCTTTTCTAAGTGATCGTCGGTGCCGTTTCCGGTCGGAGATAATGGGCCTCCGTTTGGACCGGAATCGAGGAGCTGGGCTGAGGATGGTGTTCGGTACCTGATCTGGCCGTTGCCGGTGGAAGCCGGTAATGGCTCCAGATCTTCCAGGTTTCTGAACTTCGTATCTTCGAATTTATAATAAATTTAACCTTAAAAAACAAAAAAAAAAATTAAAAAATAATCTGTGAAATTATAATGTGATTTTGAATGATTGGTATTGAAAAGGAAAAGAATGGAAAGAGAAAATGTAAAGGGTGGGATTCGGGGAGGAAACGAAGGGAAAGGAAATATATTAGGGAGGGAGAAATTATTTTGTTACAATATATTTTGTTCGATCTTACCATATGTTATAGTTATATCCGCCTCATACAATAATTAAAAATCACATATGTTATCATATGTTATACTTATAATTGAGACTCAATTAAAAATAATAAAAATATAGATTTATCAAATTTAATAATAATTTAAGAATTTTAATATTATTATATAATCATATTAATATATTTAAAAAAAATAATTTAAGAATTTCAACTTCGTTACTAAATAAACATTTAACAAATTCATAGATTTAAAAGTTTATCATAAATATTACATTTCTAAATAGTTTAATACTCCATTTTCACTTATTTTTTAAATCTAAGTTCAAATTTTAAAATCTTAACTCCCAAATGCTAGCTTAAGGAATGGTTGGATGAGAGATTTTGAGGAGAATTTTCATTTATATAAGGTTTTTGAAATTTTAAAAGTGAATTTAATAGATTTGGTAAAAATATTTTAAGAATTTCAAAATTTGTGAGTAATTTCAAGAGATATTTTACTGGCTCCGTTTTTTTAAAATTTTTATTAAAAATATTTTTATTTAATTCTAATATATATTTTTAAATTTTTTATTTGATTAAAATATATTTATAAATTTTTAAAAATAAAATGATATACATAATGAATATTTTTATATTATATATTTTTAATATAATTATCCTTATTTTACAATTAATGTTTAGTTCATAAAAATCAAATAGTTTATTTTTTCTTAATTTATACAACCTAAAATAAAAAAAAACACGTATTAATAAAAAACATATATTTTTTAAAAAAAATTACTTATTGTTAATTTTTTAATAATCCTAAATAGTGAACTGATATTAAAATTTATATTTCAAATTTAAAAAACTTTACTTAAAATTAAAATTTAAAAATTATCTTAAAATTAAAATATATACATAACTATATTCATTTTAAATCTCAAAGTTATCTTTATACTTGTCTAAAAAATATAGAATCAAATTTAAAATTTTAAAAATAATTTTTTTATATCTAAATGAAGAATGAATATTAATTTTTGAAAATTACTTATACTAATTTTTCATATGTCTTAAATCATGAATGGAAATTAAAGTTTATATATATATATATATATCAAATTTTAATTTTTTTAAAAAGTTTTATATAAACAGATTTAAAAATACTTTATTTATTCATTAAAATTGTTTTTAAAAAGAAACATGATTTCCAACATTTTCAAAATATTATCTACTTACTTAACCTTTAAATATTTTCAATAGAGTAATCAACAAACTATATATCAAATTTAAAATTAAAAATATATCTAGTCAATTTCATTTGAAATTTCAAAACTATCTTTTTCTTATCTTAAAAAATTCAATATCAAAATTAAATTAAAAATAATTGTTTATATCCTAAATAATGAGCATATGTTAATTATTTTTAAATTACAATACATATTTTTCAATTCCACAAAAAAATATAAGTTATTAATTTTAACGTTTTTTAATTCTGAAATAATATATTTAAAATCATTTCTCATATTATTCAAAAAAATATATAGAAAGATTATAAAATGATTTAACATATTTTAATTTATATATATATATACATATAATCAACATGTGTAGTGCATGGGTAAACAACTAGTTAAGATATATTTTATTTAGCTAAGAATGATTGGTTCAAAACATGCAAAATTCTGCATTAGCTGAGACTCTGTGTTGCCAAACATACTTCTGATATGTGTTTAAAATTTAAGAGCTGAAACAACATAGTTCTTCCAAAATAAGAATGGTTCTTTCATATTATCCACAGCTGATTGAAAGAACCAAATCCAGAAAACAACTGTTTATTGCATAAAAGTTGAGCTTCTCTGTTGTTGTTGACGAGCATGCGAATTTAAGCCACCTTATGTTTCCTTCACCTTCACCGGTGGTAGGGAGAAGAATTGCCGGAAAACCCACCCTGCTAATGTAGCTCCGATGAACGGACAGATCCAATACACGTAAAAGTGATCCCATGTGTCATGTTGGTTGTATACATATGCCCAACCAAAGGCCTGCCATATGATTCACAACTCCAAATGCATTAAGGGTTTATAACAATGTCTTCACTTATGAAATTTAAAGAATCCATAATAAGTGAGGAAGCACATACATGATAGTATGATACATATTTATACACACACAAACACATTAGCCTAAAACTTTATTGAATAGGAGAACAAGGTCTGACCCTCTAGATGCATAGAAAAACTCAAAAAATGTATTGAGCATGCTCGTATTGGGCACGTACTGGTATCTAGCCCTCGTATCCAAGTCCATATAACGATAAAATCTTTACCCATATCTAGCACTGTATCCGAGTCTAAGTAACATTGATTGAATCTTTGCCCATAAGGCCAAATTTCAGTGACAACTATCCTTGACTGACCTGCCAAAGAAGCACTGAGCAAAAGCGCCCTACCTAATCGGAATCCGAAACTGAAAACACGAGGCAACAGTGATGGTCTATGTTACTCTAACTCTTTTTTTTTTTCCTTGAAGACCCCACGTCCAACACATATGGGGGCATTGGTATGGAGATATGATCTTAGAGGCCCTCAATATTAATAGAAATCTAGGGAAAGAAAAATGAACATATTCGTGTTGGACACATATAACCTATGTTGCTACTCTTTATTTATCTTTAACTATGTCCAATATCCATGTCCGATACATATCCAAATATAGGCAAGTTAGACACAATTCAAAGTAGAATACCATATGGAAATGGAAAGGGCAAAACTTACAAATGCAGGATTCATGGAAGGTCCAGTGTAAGCAGAGCCAAACGTTACTAATGTTACGATCACAATGGAAATAAACCATGTCTTGAATATTTCACTCTGCGGACCTCTAAGCATGATTAAAAGAACAACCAAGGTGATTGCAAAGGTCAAGATCCCCTCTGCAAAGGCTCCGGTGTGCGTATCTACTTTCACAGATGGTCCCGCTATCATGTGCTTGTATTGTTCCGGGATTGCCTCCATGACCGCCAGGGCACCACCCACGGCACCAGCAGCCTATCAGTGAGACACTTGTATTTTTCAGCAATGTATATCAACATTGTAGCTTTAGCTAATTGTTTAAAATTGTTTTTTAACATGACTCTGTTGCTAGAAAGGAAAAGCAAGGCAAAGATTTGAACATGATTTGTTCTTTGCAATGCATTATTCTGTCTCAAAGTAATACAATCACGAGACAAATATAAGAATGTGTCAAACCAGCAAAATTATTTTCTTTAATATTAAACCACACACAAAAATATCATATAATTTGATCCAAAAAGGTAAAAGAATCAAACCCAATAGAATTTCTTAAAGAAACCAAAAACCCAGAGAGGAAAACCCAAGAAAGATACCAAATTTACATTTTTTTTTTACCTGAGCAGGGAAGCGGAGGGCCATGGAGATAAGGGTATCGGCGCCAGAACCGGCGGCGTAGAAGGCAGTTGTAGTAGCAGGATCAAAACTAGCCCCACCAAGAAATCCACCAATAATATTAAAGACGGAAAGGAAAACGAAAAAGAGGACGGTGATGATAACAATAGAAGCCCAAGCAACGGTTTGAACACCAGCGGCGGTGGCTATGAAATAAGTTAATAGACCAAACGCAGATGAACAAAATACCCACATGAAAGAGATCAACATATCAGCGATTGCAATCTTTATAGGACCCTTCATTATTAAGTTTCTTGGTTCACTCTCTTACCTTATTTTTGTCCAGAGAATTTTCAACTAACAAGCAAATGAAGAGGATAATTGCTAAAAAAAGAAAAAAGAGAAAAGAAAATAGAGAGGAGGGATTTTATTTGTTACAAAGAAAAACTTTGGTTTAGATAGGGACGGATACATATATTTACACCAATATATTCCAAAGTGTAGGAAGATAACGAATCAGTCTATAGTCTATCATGAATTTCTACGGATTGTTTCACTGCCTGTGGTAGAAGCATCCTTTATACACAGACTTTTTTTTATATTTGGTCAGTTAATCGAATTAATTAAAATTTATATATATATTTTTTGTCAAAACAAGTATAAAACATATCAAAATAAATAAATTGATAATGTTTATTTGACTGAATTATCTAAATAAAACTATATCTAATTTATATTATTAATTATTAAATTTGATTAATTACCCGATTTCGAACTGAATTAATCTATAATCAAACTTTCAAAAAATTATTAATTGATCTTCGACTAAATTAGATTAATTAACCTACTGATTAATCGAATTAAATTAACTCAATCTATTAATTAAATTTTAACCGAAATTTGAACACTCCTATTTTTTTAAAAACAATTACTTGATTCTACCCCTTTTCCAATCACTAGACGTAAAACATAAACCTTAAAACCAATCGTTGGAGCCATTTTTGGTTTGTGGGTATAACCCAACACTTGTTGCCCATTACAATTTTTGTTGCCCACTACTTCATTGTGTGATAGTGGGTATATGTGCGATTGTGGGATGGTGATTTTTTTTTTTTTTTACAGAGAACCACCATTATAAATACCCCTAATCATAAGATCTCTAAGTATCAAAAATATTTTTTTATAACAATTCCATCTAGTGATGTTTTCGAGTGCTTAGAAGATTTTGACGAGTTTTGGGTTTTCGTATAGCTAAATACGATGTCCTCGACGGTTATTTGATGCGCTCAACAAGTGGTATTACAACATTTGAATTTTGACATTACAATGGCTAAAAGTATTTATGTTCGATCTTTTTTGCTACTCACATTTCGTTTAACCCATGATTTGTGCTTACATCGATATCCTAAAACCATAAAGTAAGACTTAAACCCTAAACTCAACATCTTAATTATGAACCCCAAATCCGAGACTTATTAATATTTATTTATAATTATATCATATTTAATTATGTTTGAATAAATTATTAGTAATTCTTCCAATTTTTTTGTGCTATTTTATAATAAAATATCATGTGAGGATACAATACATCAAATATATAAAAAAATCAGCTGGAAATGAATGAAGCACCACTAATGTCATTGTTCCTTAGGTAAATCACTAAAGTGGTAGAGGTGACAATATCATTGTTCCTTGAATAAACGAACTATTGGGCTGGGCTATCCAGATCGGATTAGATCCATGAAGAATTCTCGGCCTAATTTGAAATTTCTTAGAAATGGAAAAATTGAAATTCGAAACGGAAAAAAGAAGAATAAATTAAAACAACGGGCATCCAAAATATAGCCGTTGGAACATCGGAGCTTAGGGCTACAACGGCTATTTTTTTTCTTAAAACAGATTTTCCCATTTCTTTTAAGTCCTATCTCTCAGCTAGCAATCAAATTCAAACACCCGAGATCTCAGATTTCCTTTCCATTTTTCATCTTCAGTTTCTTCCTAATTTTCTTTCCAAGCCAAACACCCATTAATCAAATTCTTTCCTTTTTATCTCCCTCTCTTTGTCGGCTAATTCCAGAGATAGAGCAAGCAACACTGCTACATTCAAGGTATGAAAACATCCATTTCATCAGTTCATATATATATATTTTTGAAGAATTTAGTAAATATTAACCTGATCATCTGATTTGGGAAATCCCATTTCATCAAATTGGGATTTTTTTTTTGTTATGCTAAGTTTCAATTGGTGAAATTGCATTTTGGCCCTTAAAAATATAAAGATTTGATTTAATTTTTAAAAATTATAAATATATAAGCTATTAAAATGGTAAAAATGCATTTTTACTATCATAAAAATATACAATTTAATTTCAGGCCCCTAAAAAATTTTCTGATTTCGTCCATGTTTTTGGGATCGTTTTCATGATACTAACTATTTCATTCATTTATCTGATGGTTGTTGGGAATTTCAGAGAGCAAAGATGAATGATCTGATGACCAAATCGTTTATGAGCTATGTAGACCTCAAGAAAGAGGCAATGAAAGATCTTGAAGCTGGACCTGACTATGATCTCGAAATGTCTTCCAACGCAATGACCATGGACCAAAACCTTGGTCTGTTCCTTGAAGAAGCTGAGAAAATTAAGCAAGAAATGGCAGTAATCCGTGAACTGTTAGGCAAGCTCCAAGAATCAAATGAAGAGAGCAAATCACTTCACAAACAGGAGTCTTTAAAGGCCTTGCGGAACAAAATCAACAATGACATTGTCACTGTGCAAAAGAAGGCAAGGACTATCAAGGCACAGCTCGAAGAAATGGACCGTGCCAATGCAACTAACAAGCGCCTCTCAGGGTGCAAAGAAGGCACGTTACCTTACAGGACCAGGATTGCAGTAACCAATGGGTTGCGCAATAAGTTGAAGGAGCTGATGATGGATTTCCAAGGTTTGAGGCATAAGATGATGACCGAGTACAAGGAAACAGTAGGGAGAAGGTATTTTACGGTGACTGGCGAAAACCCAGATGAGGAAATCATCGAGAAGATAATATCAGATGGGAATGGAGGGGAGGGGTTCTTAACAAGGGCGATACAAGAACATGGTCGAGGGAAAGTGCTGGAGACGGTGGTTGAGATTCAAGACAGGCATGATGCGGCTAAAGAGATCGAGAAAAGTTTGCTGGAACTGCACCAGGTGTTTTTGGATATGGCGGTGATGGTGGAGGCACAAGGTGAACAAATGGATGATATTGAGCATCATGTGATGAATGCAAGCCATTATGTGAAAGATGGTTCCAAAGAGCTCAACACTGCAAAACAGTATCAAAGGAGCAGCCGGAAGTGTATGTGCATTGGGATTATTCTTTTGTTGCTCATTGTTCTAGTGATTGTCATCCCAATTGCTACTAGCTTTACCAGTTCTTGATTCAGATGTTCTTACAGAGGATTTAATGTCCAGTTATTCCTTCTGCTTTATTTTACTTTGAAATTGTATGATCTGGAGTATGCATATAGTCCTTATGGGACACACGTCCTTAAAATTCATTGTGTAATAATAGTTCGGATTCATTCCTTAAATTTGGGTTTTTATTCAAGTAGTTCTTACATATCTTAACAACAAATTATTACTTTTCTCTCAAGAAGGCTATCTATCGATGCATCATTGTCCATTGAACTTCGTCTCTAAAAGCTTCAATTTCTGCAGTTTCCACAAATTGAATCAAAATCAAGCTTTCGTTTCCTCGGATTCAACTGGTTTCTCAGCAATAACGATTGCAATCTCCTTGATTTCTTGTTCATGATCTGGGAAACACGGATTTATATCCCCCACTGAGCCCTCCATATCTCCTTTTTGCATCTTTTCTGTCATTTCGACACCCTTGTTTGCATTCTTGTATATCACATAGATGACCATTTGAGTTGTTCCAAGCAGAAATCCCAACACATTTGGCAACTGAACCAAAAACAAAACATGTCTTTCTTTTTATGTCAATGTTACATGGTTAAATTTAAGAACTGTGAAAGTACGAATTTGACTTACAGCAACGTATAAATCTTGTAAGAAAATTCCATAGAAGAACCACATTGTGGAACATAATGTAAGGAAAAAGGACAGAAGAAATGGCATGTATTCCACACTTTTTGTCCTTATCACACGTCTCTGCAACATAAATGGTGATTGCTTTGTTGAGATAATATCATCCCCCCAAAAAAAAACAAAGAAAGAGAGAAATTGTTGTAAACAAACCATTATGCTTAAAGGAGAAGCAGAGACTGCAACACTGTTAACAGCACAAATCCATCCCATCACTGCCACACGTTTAGACCTTTCTCTAAACAAATTGGTGGCCACCATTATCAAACAATACCCGCCTAGGTTGAATAATATTATCCATTTCACTGTAAAAACCTGCAAATGCCAAAAATCAATTTCTCACTACCGAGTTTAATTGAGTTCAGCTGAGTTAACAAATGTTACCTTATCCCTCTTAGGTGCGTATATAATGTATAATACAAGATAGATAATTTCGATGGCACATCCGAAGCAACTGATGCCGATGATCAGGTAGGCGTCGGTCTTAAGCATACCGTAGTACAACAACATCATTGAACTGGAAAGTGCAACCATGTAAGGGATTGATTGGTACCCTTCAGCAGTTCTTTTCTTGTATATTGTATAAAAGGTTTTCCTGAGAGAGAGAATATGAGACAGATTTATTAGCAATGTGCCATTGGTTCATGAACTAATAACATGTATAAGGCTCTTACACTGGTGACAAGAACACCATGAATGAAACAATGCTACCTGAAAATTAAAAAAAGAAAGAAAAAGCATAGCAACATCAATAAGCAACTTGTAAAGGCAAAGGCAACATTCATCTCTAGTCTGAATAACATAGAAAAATACCCAAGACCCCAAATATGAAAGCAAGCTGATGATGAGGTCCAAAGAATCCCATTTTGATTGACATATGTTTGAAGCTCTTTACACTGATTCTCAGTAGAAAAGAACTTAAGTCCCAATACACTAGAATCCCATTATTTATATATATTAAACAATAAGAGTTAGGACTGTAATTCATGTTTCGAGTTCAAAGCATACAGTGTCATGCCAGGGAGATAAGTCGGCCAAGTTTAATTTTCCACTTCATCCTCATCATACATTGGTGGATGATTGAAGAACAACATTCTCAAATCTTTAAGTTGAACTTTACAATTCCAAGAAAGAAGTTAGCTGTTCATCTTCATCAAAAGAAAGTGGGAGGCAAATGTGATCATTTTCAGTGAATTTGAGTTAGAAAAGCAAAGCATTTTCAGCCACATAAATGCACATAGGATCTAGCCTCTTTGTTTTGTTTACCACAAATGAGCAATACTCAAACCCAATTAGGACTAGATTAGTTCTAGTGTCCAAAAAAAGTGGGAGAGATTGACTTAAGCTTTGTTTATTATTAGGGATAAATATCAAAATTATACATAAATTTTGGCCTGATGTGCAATTTTATACATGAAATTTTGATTTGATACAATTCTCACAAATTATTAACACATTTATTGATTTAGCATCATTTTATGTTTATATATTGTATACATATATAGTTATATTTATCAAATACAAAAATAAACTGATGTTACTATTTCTTTAAAATGTGAATGATTGAATCAAAATTAAAGTTTCATGTGTATCATCGCATCAAATCAAAGTTCGTATGTCAAATTGCAAAATGAACCAAACCAAAGTTCATGTATAATTTGAGATTTATTTCTTTTTTATTAAGGTTGAACAAGCACTTCTTCAACTTAAATCTTGATTTCAAATTAAAAAAATTTGGTAAACAAGTAGCTTTTCAAGTTCGACCTTGATTTTAAACTGGAATTTTAACCCAAACCAAAAAGCTTTAGCTCTTGGCTTTTGAAAAAGTGTTTCTCAATAAAATTACATTTTTATTCTCCAATTAAATCTTTTTTTTTTTTTTATAATATTATGTCTAAAAAACTTTTTTGATAGTATTGATAAATACTATCAAACTTTTTAAAAACATTTTTTTACCACATTTTTAGCTTTAATGGTAAACTAACTTTTAATAGCGGAATTAAAAATTTGTAAATTTTGAGATTTCAAATTTAAATTTTATATTTGTAAATCATACGTGATACTTATAATGAATGATTTTATTAATATATTTATAAATCGTAACATAATAAATGAATGATTTTATTAATATACTTATAAATCGTAACATAATAAAATTAAACATAGCTGATTTTTTTTTTAATTTCAAACTATAATTTTAACAACAAAAATAATTTATTTTATCTATCTAATATTATATTTATCGTAAAATATTTTTTATATTTTTTATAAGTTATTTCAGAGTAATTATTGCAGTTGAAATTTTTTATCTTTTTCTATTTACAACTCAAGATTTTTGTATTATTTTAAATTAGTATGGTTTTTACTCACGTTTTGTATTAGGTTGATTATTTATTTTTTACTAAATTATAGAGTAAAAATTTAAAGGTAACAATATGCTCGAAGTCTTTGCACTCTTTATATATTTGAAATTTAATTTTCATATTTTTATTTTTAGGTAATTAATCAATTTAGGTCTATTTGTTAATACTGTTAAAATCATTATATTAAAATTTCTAATCTGACATTTTGAAATTAAAAAAAAAAACTACTCTCTTAGTTTCCATATATCAAAAAGTGACATTGTAATGGACTTGAATTTAATAGAAAATTTTGACGGTACTGACAATTCTTAAATATTCACCTTAGCATTTTAATAAGAATAAAATATTTAAACTAATTAATGACAATATAAAAATTGAGATACCAAATTATGTCAATATTAAAGTACAGAGATTAAATCTCAAATATGAACGAAATACAAAGATCAAAACTAATTTTTTTTTTATATATTGGTATGATGATATGATAATATCTTATATAATCTTAAAAAAATAAATAAATAAAAATAAAATTTAAAAATATTTTAAAATTATTACTACAAGTTATTTCAAGTTTTAAATTTATAAATGAATATTTCAGATTTAATTTTAAAATCTAATGATTGAAAATTTGGTTTGCATAGGATCGCACCACTAAAAATCGTATTGTAGTCGACACCAATGTTTTCATCTACAATTTAGTTTGTAAATCATTTAACTATTCATATTAAAAATTCAAATTTTGGTGGCTCCCTAATGTCACATTAAAATAAAATAAATGAAAAGTAAAATTAATAATTATTATGATACACATTTTTTAGGTTTTCAGGAGAAAAAAAAAGTGTTTTATTTGATTAACAAAAAATAAGTCCATGGTTTATAGAGGTGTTTTTAGGTTGGATTGTGTCAGGTTCGAGTTAGACCTAAATATGATATTATCATATTTTATGTCTGCTCAAGTTTGATTCGGTTCAAAATATGGGCTTAAAATTTTGCTCAAATCAACTCATATTTGTAAAAGATTAACCCAAATCCATTTTAACCCACCATATTAATTTTTAATTTTTTTTAAAATAGTTATATTTTTTATTTTAATATTTAATAATTTTATAAATTTTTTATTTATTGAAATTTTTTATACAGTCATCTTAATATCTTTTTAATGTTTACATTAAAGTAATATTATATATTTAGTATATGTTTATTTTTTAATGTGTTTAAATTACACTAATATATAAAAATAACATAATATAAAGTATTATAAACTTAAAATGGGTCGAGCTAGGCCGGATTCGGGCCTTGAATGTTCAAAGCCCTACCCACATTTTAAATTGGCCTAATTTTTTGCTCAAGCCCATTTTCGAGCCTAATATTTTTGTTCAAATCTTCCCAAATTTCATGTGAGCCTTCGGGCCTATGTGAATAGCCCGACCTATGAACAGATCTACTCGTATGATACTATGATACAAAATACTTTATCAAAAATTAAAAATAATAAATTATCTCTATGACCAAAATCCAAAAACAAGAATGAAACTAGAGGGCTAACAGGAGCCTTGACCCCTTAAAATAAAAAAGTTTTCATTTAGAACTTTGAAAATTTTTAAAATTTTAAATTAATAAAAAATAAAATTACACTTTAACCTCTCTAAAAATAATAAAATTTTAAACTAATTCTTTAAAAATTATATTTTTATTATCATAAAAATTATAATTTAATTTCAATCTTCTCTAAAAAAAAATTTCTCACTTCACTCCTGTCCAGAATAATAGAAAAAACCAATTGCATAAACAACTTTTCTGTGTTCTTCTATTTATTTATCGCAGTTATACTCTAATGGCCACTGCCCGTATCACTCTGCTCAAATCGTTGCTGGCTTTGTTCTTACAATTATTTGTCTCTACAAAAATATATAAGTATTAATATAAAATAAAATAAAATAACATAATATTTTTATTCTAATAAAGCACAGTCAATATCAAGAATTTTGAAGTAATAATTGAGATAAATAAAATAAATTATTTAATTGATCACTCAATTTTTAGAGTATTTTCATTTTGATTATAAAAAAATTCTTTGTAATTTAATCACTTAATTTTTAGAGTATTTTCATTTTACTCCCCCAAACATTAAATCTTTAATGACAGCTTACTACACACGCTAAATCATATCCACATCATGTTTCTTTTTTCATCTTAGTCACCCGATTTCTAGGTCACTTTTATTTTTTATCGCCGAATTTTTTTAAGTCTTGATCCAAGTAAGGATTAAAGTGAAAAAAATGATAAAAACTAATAAAATGCATTAAAAATTTGTGAAATTATATTTGTTTATCTTCTTACTGAAAATTTAAAATTTTTTCAATATTGAAAATAAAAATAAATAAATTTTAGAGCATCAAAATCAATAAAATAAATTGTTGAATATTTTAATCCCTAGATAATATCAACGAATTTATTATTATAATATTAAAATTAATTAAATTAACTTCTAAATTTTAAAATTTTATTTTATGTATCCAATTTATGCTTAATGAAATCAACATCAATTAACTCATATTTAACAATTGCAAACTTAAATTTATTTTTATTATATAGTAAAAGATGAGTTATTTGATTTTAATTTGAAAACATAAAATAAAATTTTAAATTCTAAAAAATTAATTTTAATATTATCATAACAAATCAACAGACACTATCAAAATATAATTTTTTAATAATTTAAGTACTTGATTTTGACGTTATGAAATTTAAAATTTAAGAATTTAGAATTCAAATAATTTTCATAATTTTGAATGAAAAATATTTAATATTAAAACCAAATGGCGAACCGCCTATTGGCCTTTTTGGATTTGTCCTATTTTATTTATCAATTTTCACTTTGTTTTTTTTTTTTTATGAATCAATTTTCACTTTGTTAAATATTAGAAAACTTGAATATTTCTCAGAAACCAAAAAGCAAATCGATGTAGGCCTTTTTGGATTTTCCTTATTTATAGTCTGAGCCGTAATTTGAATTTGAGTGATTAAATTTATAAAAGAATTAAAGTATTGTTTAATAATTTCAAAAAATAAGTACTAAAGAAATAAGTATTAAATATAAATAAATTGTAATTTTTAAAATTTAAAAGGTAAAACATTTAAAGAATAATTTTAAAAGAGATAAAATAATTTTTTTTTTAAAAATTTACATTAAATGATAAGTAACTCTATTGAATTAACTATAATATATATAATTATTAATATATTTTTATGGCATATATATATATATATATAAGAAAAGACGATAACACTAAATTACTTGAAATTATCAATATTAATTCAGAATTGTTTTTGATTTATTCAAATAAAATCAAATTGATATCACATGTGATTCAATTTCAATTCATCTTAAAATAAAACACAAGAATCTATACACTAAAGTCGAAGTAATTTCATATCCACCCGTCCAAATAAGTAATCAAACATTTTTAAATTTTAAAAGAGTTACAATTTCATTTTTGGGTAATATATTTTAAATTTAATTTGTATACTTTAATTTTTTTATATAATTTAACATTTTTAACTTTTTATAATATTATAATTAGTTTAATTTGTATATTTCATTCTGATTAAAATGTTGATATACACATGTCTAAATGCATAGCCTTTTACTTTTTTTTTTAAGATTATATAATAATGATCAATTTTTAATTTTAGTCCCTATATTATGCTCAAATTTGAAATTTAATCTTTATATTTTAAATTTTGACAAAATTTGGTACTCCAACTTTTAAATGTCATTAGTTAGTCTAAATACCTTATTTTGATTAAAATATTGGTGTAAAATTTTCAGAATTGCCAATAATGTTAAAATTATTTGTCAAATTCAACTCTATTAGATTGTCATTTATTGTGTATAACTATCAAATGAGTAAATTCTTTTAAAAGTCCAACATATCATATGAATGAATTTAACAAAAGAATTTTAACGTTGTTAACAAATGGAACTAAATTTTTAAATTCAAAAAATAAAAGACTAAATTTTTTAAAAAGATATTGATATCAAATTTAAAATGTACAAAGAACAAAAAGACTTAACATATATTTTAATATTTAAAATTTTAATCTATAATTTGATAAAAAATTAATTGACCCGTGAAAACCATTCTTATTTAATTTAACATTTCATTTTTCAGTAAATCAAATTACTACACATTATCCACTAAATTGTTCATCAAACCTAACTATTATTGTCACTTTCTAAAGCCTAATTACCCCTCCTAGTCTGCTTACCTCAATATACAAATATACCATCTTTTTCCTGTTCATTATACCAATATACCCATTGAAACAAATAAGCATTTACTTACATATTGATAAAATGGGAAGTGCCTCAAGAAAAACATTCCTCCCCCTTCATCCATTGACCTTCTCAAACGAGTCCAAAGCAGTGATTGATTTCATTGCTGATTACTACGAAAACATTGACAAATATCCAGTTTAAAGCATCATTGAGCCCGGTTATTTGTCGGCTATGTTGCCTGACTCATCCCCTTATTGCCCTGAACCACTCCAAGATATACTCGAAGATGTCAGCAATTGCATCATCCCAGGCCTGACTCATTAGCAAAGTCCCAACTTCTTTGCCTATTTCCATGCAAATGCTAGCACTTCTGGCTTTCTTGGGGAAATGCTTTGTTCGGGTTTTAATGTCGTTGGTTTCAACTGGATTTCGTCACCGACGGCGACTGAGCTCGAATCCATTGTCTTGGATTGGATGGGCAAAATGCTTAAGCTACCATCTTCCTTCTTGTTCTCCGGAACCGATGGTGGAGTCTTGCATGGCAGTACATGTGAGGCTGCTGTTTGTGTTTTGGCTGCTGCAAGGGACAAAGCCTTGAAAGAGCTTGGTGGGTGGGAAAACATAACCAAACTGGTGGTTTATGCATCGGATCAAACGCATTTCACTTTCCAAAAGGCAGCGAAACTCGTAGGCATTCCTCAATCAAATTTTCGGTTAATTGAAACATCTTTTTCGACAGGGTTTTCATTGTCACCTGAAAACCTTCGCATCGCCATTGAAGATGATATGAAATCTGGTTTGGTGCCATTATTTTTATGTGCAACCATTGGGACAACACACTCTGGAGCTGTCAATCCTATTGCAGAGTTAGGCAAAGTTGCCATGGAATTCAAGCTTTGGCTTCACATTGATGCAGCATGTTGAAGCCCAATTTGTCTGGGCCCAATAAACTTAAGTTTATTTTAAAATTGAGTTTATTATAAATTTAAATTTAGCTGAAATTTAAATTTATTATAAATTTAATTTTAAAATTTATTTTGAATGTCCAAAGTCTATTTACAAACCAAATGACCCAAATCATCCCAAATACATGACCCAAATGCCATACTAAATTACAAATGGCCCAAGTCAGCCCAAATACCCTAAGCCTAATAAGCTATAATGGATGCTGCTACCACCTTCCCCTCAACAAATCAGGATCCGCCACGTCAGCAACTAAGTTGCCATCTCTAGTTGCAACTTGCACTGCCACCAGCTGATGCAACCGCCACTGCCACCGTCGTCGAACCTGCAAGAAGAGAAAGCAGATTAGATATGTATTTAGTTACATAGGACAAAAGAAAATGATTGTAAACCTAGGCTATAAAAGCCGAATTGATGTTAGTTGTTAGGGGTTGGATTTTGAATATCCAGAAATCAATATACAGCAAGCTAAGAGTTTCAGAGATCAATTTAAAGCAAAGTTATTTAAATAATCTCAAAGGCAACAAAAGGCAAGTCAGATTCACAGTGATTGGGCATTAAAGCATCCAGGTATCCTCAATAAGTGTTTACCACCATTCAAAATCTCATTTAGTTTCGATGCATGCATTCAATACCCACCGTTGTTATTTATTTACGTTATTTTCAAAACGTTTCTTAATAGTCATTAATAATAATAGCTGTTTAATAATAATAATAATAATAGCATTAATGAAAGTGACAACAAATGAAAAGTTTTTTTTATAATAAATGTTTAAATAATAATAATAATAATAATAATAATATTTAATTATTAATAAATAAAAAAAAAGATACAAACGGTCAGTGGGTACTTCCCTGATTTGCATCCCCGTCGTCGGAGCCTCCGCTGAAACCTCGAATCTCACCGATGCTGCGCCACACTTGGATCTGTAAAAAACAGAGATAGAATCAAAACGGTTAATAATAAAAATAGTTTAAAAAAAAAGAAAGGGGGTTTTCTAAAAAACTGTTAAAAACAAAGATCGGGGTTCGATCACACCGGATCTGAACCAGATCTTTGTTTTAAAAGAATGCAAAAAGAGAAAAGATAGGAAGAAAGGAGACGGTTTACCTTCAACGGGGGCGCGTGGAAAGCATCGGCGCATGCACCAAAAGACCTCCGACGGTGACGCGCGATGACCACGAGTGGGGATTGGCGGTGCGCGTGTGACCCTACGCGCGACGGACGTCGACCAGCCCTACCTGTCGGAGCATGGTCGGCCAAGGGGGAGGGGGGAGCTTTTTGGAGAGTTCTCTTAGTTTTTTTTTTAAAGGGGCTAAAGAAATGATTTTTTTCTCTGAAAAGGGGTATTTATAGGCCCTCAGAACGGTGTCGTTCTGAGGGCTGAGTTCCAGCCCTAAAACGGCACCGTTCTGAGCTATTACTCGAATCCGACCCGACCTGCTTGAAGGATCCACGTGTTTTCGAGAAAGGGGATATTTGTGCATTTGGTCATTCCACTTTTTCTCAAATTTTCAATCAGGTCCTTCTCATACTTTTAACTAATTTTAAATTGGCCCAATAAATTCCAATTATTTTCAATTTAATCCTTAGACCCTTTGAAGGCATCAGGGGTTGCCACGTGTCATTACTTAGGTGTATTTTTACGAACGGTCTTTTCTTTTTAATTTGTTTTAATTTAATCCTTAAATCAAGTTCGTTTTTATTACAAAATTGACCCAAAAATTTTCCATGGTTTTCAAACTGGTCATTTGACTTCAGGATGCCTTAGGGGCTGCCACGTGTCACCTGTTTTTAGTTTTATTACCTCGAAGGTCCCTAGACTGTCCGAAAATTACCATTTTACCCCCGAACTTCCAAAAATTTATTTTTGACCTCGAAACTTCAAAAAATTATCATTTTACCCCCAAACTTCCAAAAATCTCATTTTTGATCCCAAAACTTCCAAAATTACAATTTTACCCCCGAACTCCCAAAAATCCCATTTTTAACCCTAAAACTTCTAAAAATTACCATTTACCCCCAAACTTCCAAAAATCCCAATTTTAACCTCGAAACTTCCAAAAATTACCATTTTACCCTTAAACTTCTAAAAATCTCATTTTTAACCTCAAAATTTCCAAAAATTACCATTTTACCCTCAAACTTCTGAAAATCTCATTTTTGACCCCGAAACTTCCAAAAATTACTATTTTACTCCCGGATGTCCAAAGACTTCGTCTTCGACCTCGAAACTCTCAAAGTTACCCTTTTAACCCTAAATGTTTAAAATTCTATTTTTAACCCAAAATTTTCTCAAAATTACCATTTTACCCTGTGCATTCGAAAAGTCTCGTTTTGAATTTTGATTGCATCTTTCTTCTTTCTTATCAACATTTTCATTTATTTTTAAATTATTATGCACTCTTATTTTGCATTTTTGATTTTTCGTGAATAATTTATCTTCTTATTTACCTTACTTCGCGTTATTCGATATCCATTATTAACTGTTTATTCATATTAAACTCGTATGTTTGTTTTCAAAAACTATTTTTTTAAAAGACTTTAAAATCGAGGCAATATCCTTTTATTTCGAGTTTTAAAAATTTGTGCCTTAACTTACTAGGTGCAATTTTTCCTCAAATAGAAATAATCGAATACCCTTAATCGAGACAATGTTTCCTTATCTTCGATTCTGAAATATTGCGCCTTAACTTACTAGGTGCAACCTTTCTTCAAATCGAGATAATCAAATATCCTTTTCCCGAAGGTTAAAAAAGGTTTACAAAGGAAAACTCATCATTTTTGGATCATGAAATGTTGTGTCCTAACACACTGGACATAACTTTTCTTCTTCGATCACTTTGAAATAGCGGGATTTCCAAACAAACCCCATTTCTTTAAAATTTAACTCATGCATTCAAGGATTGTATTTTAAACTTTAAGCTTTTAAATGTTACAAATTAAGACCCGAAAATAATCAATATGGTACCAATTTTGGGTGTATGAGGGTGCTAATCCTTCCTCATGCGTAACCGACTCCCGAACCTATTTTTCTGGATTTCGAAGACCTACATGTTCTCAAAACGATTTTTTTAAACGTTTTATGGTGATCCAATCACACCGAATAAAGGATTGGTGCGACTCCCATTATTTTTTTGATTTTAAAATAATTTTCGAAACTCGTCGTTTTCTAAAAAACGTATGGTTTCGACAACTGGCGACTCTGCTAGGGACTTTTAAAATAAACGAGAGTCAAGCCGAAATTGATTAATTTTGGGTCTTCTTTGGAAGCTTTTAAGCTTCAGTTTTGTTTAATAGGCGATCCTCGACATCTTTTGTGACACTATATCATGTGATATTACTAGTGCAAATTCGCATGCATTTGCATTTGATATTACCTTTTAAGTGGAAGCCTGAAACGACTAATTCGTGAGGTCTTCGCCTCCGTGCAGGATAGTGGATCGCTTTCGGGATTACAAAGTACCCTTATTTTCTTGAAGTTTTCACTTTCGTGCAAACATGTGGGAAATGCGTCCCCCTAAACCGAACTCGTCCGTGTAAGCCTGTAATGGGTGAGGATCGAGGAATCTGCTGGTTTGGGTACCTCTACTTTAGAACCCAAAACCACATATAGCAAACCGTAGGAACTTGCTTAGAAAGGAGTTATACTAAACCATTTAGCAACCTTCCAAGACAAACTCTTAGGTTCTATGTTATATTTGTATTGATATTGTGTGCTTCACTAACTTGTTTATTTTGTCTCTTTTTTGCATCGCATTTTCATCATCATATCCAGAGAAGGTATAAACTCAAAAGTTTAGTTACCTATAAGAGAATTAATCATGGAAAATAAGTACTTTGATAAAGTGGAGGACAATATGGTCGTGCACGTGTGGTCGAAGGAGACTCAACGCCAAAAAGAAGACAGCTTAGTGGAAGGATAAGAGTCAGAGCTTTGGGATTATACCAGGATCAGCACAGCTAAAAACAATGTGTTAGAATTGAAAGAGATATAGGACAACAACATGAAACAGACCTTTTACCAAGAATACGGAGATTTGCCATACTTGTGCGAAGTTAAGGTGGACAAATCCCTCTTTAGAACCTTAACATAGTATTGGAATTCGGCCTACAATTGCTTCACCTTTGGGAATACAGACATGACATCGACGATAGAAGAATACACCACTCTGCTCCGTTGTTCAAAGTTGTTAATAGATAAGGCCTATTCTAGAGCTCTAAATCTCCCGACCATGGTTAAAAGATTGATAAACATCACGGGCATGAGCGAACAGTGGGTTGCAGCTCGAGTTAAGGTCAAAGGCGATAATAAGTGCATCATGTGGAAAAGTCTGCGAGACTTAATATTGGCTCATCCAGATGCGAAGAAGAAGATCGACATTTTAGCCCTAAGTATCTACGGATTGGTCGTTTTTCTGAAGGCTTTGGGGCATATAGAAGACGCGATGATAAATTTGTTCGATAGATTAAATAAATGAGTGACACCTATCCCGGCTATACTAGCTGAAACTTTCAGATCTTTAAATACATATAGAAAGGAGGGAGAAGGTCGATTTATCGCCTGCGCACCGCTACTGTTGGTATAGTTCCATAGTCACTTTTGAAAAACAGAAAAAGTCTCCTATCAGTACTTGTCTAAAGATTACTCCCCTTTGAAAGAGTTTGTGGCCACGCAGAGACAAGGAAACTTCTCTGAAGAAAAGTGGATGGCCATACTCGAAAGCTTCAAAGACGAAGACATAGAGTGGCGAGCGCCATGGTTTATTCCTAATGAAATATTATATCGGTGCGAAGATCTCGACTGGGTCCCATTAGCATGAATATGGAGAGCAACCGGGTATGCACCTTTGCTAGTGTCAAGACAATACAGATCAAGATAGTTCATACCCGTGACTCATGGGATAGTTCAGTGTGAATTCGTGTATCGGGGAGAAAATAATAAGAAAAGGATTCGGGAAATCTCAAATGCATGAAACCAGGTTCGAAAAATGAAAACATTCAGCGTCAATCCCATGATAACTGCAGAATATGATTGGTGGAGAAATAGAAGGATTAACGACAATATTCCTGTACCAAACCTGGAGATTGTCCGCCCAATTGAAGAACACTTGCAGGTTGTTCCGACTAAATTAGAAATAATTAAACAGGATTTCGAAAAGAAAAATGCTGAGATGGGGAAAGTGATAGAAAAACTGGAGGAAAAGAAGGTGCTTTTAGGATTGGACGTTGATGTTCAGAAGCTAGAGGCGGAGAAATTAAGAAAAGGGAAGAATAAGGCTGAAGAAGATCTTAGCAACCTAAAGAAGGACTATAAAAAGTTTCGATGGTCAATGAGAACTGCCGGTTTAGGAAAGACATCAGAGCAATGGCAGCAGGAAATTCGCGAAGAGAAAAATAAGACAAGCCACTGGAAAAACAAATTTCAAGACACCCAAGTTCAGGAAAATGCTATGAAGAGTAGCCTTCTAGAAAGCCAAGCCGAAGTGACTGAATTAAAAGCTCGAGTAGGAGAATTGGAGGAGTCCTTGTACAAGCATCGTAACTGAAATTCAGTAATAGATTTGAAAGCAAACCGAGCTGAGATCGAGAGACTGAGTAAGAGGGTGGAAGAATTAGAGGCCTCTTTGCAGAATAGCGAGATACGAACTGAGATTTTGGAAAGGACATTGGAAACGAATGACTGGCATCTTCAGCAAACTCAGAAGGAAGTCAGAGAAAGGGATTATGTTATGGGTGAAGCTTTAAATCAAATCCATGAAGTAGCTGATCATGTGCAGACACTAGCATTTGAAGAAGAAGAGCTAAGCATATAGTACGAGACGAAGACGAAACGAGGACAGAAGCTATCAAGGCTCCTTAAGAAAGTCAAGGTTCTAAGCATCAAAGCAAAACCATTTATGTAATTTGCTTTACGTTAAGGAACTTGTTATCCAAATGAAGTTTTCTAAATGGAAAGTAAATTATAAGTCAATACCTTTCTCTTGCATACATGTATCATATTCACATCACATTTTTGCATACTTCTGCATAACAATCCTCACCTATTAAAATTTACCATCCAACTACATCAGTAACCATTGAAAACTCACACTGCTATAATACTCGAAAGAAAACTAAAGCCATGGAACAAAGACTTGAACAAATCCAAAAAGTGTTATAAGACCAGATGCAAGAGCGCATCCAAGAGTAAATGAGCATGATGTGCAGAGAAATGAAGAATCAATTCATGGAGGTACTGAAAAACCTAATGAATGGATTAGCGCAAGTAAAACAAAGCATGGCTGATAGGGGAAAGAGCCCTATTATTGAAGAAGAAGAAGACCAAATGGTCCCCCCAGGCTTTACACCCCTCCATAACCCGACTTCGCATGAAATGCCGACACGGGAGCCCACTATTACTGTAAGGGCACAGCAACCAGCTACGGGCACGTCGCGACCGGCTAATTATCTAATTGGATCAGGATCAAACCGAGAGGATAATGTCGCGAATCTGGGTGTCCCAAACTTTGACGAGATAATAAGAGAAGATCTCCCCAGACAAATAGAAGAAAAATATAGGCGGTTAGAAGAGAAAATCGACGCGATGCAGGGAGTTAAAATTTTCTATGGGTTAGACTCTAAAGAGCTAAGTCTGGTTCCGGACCTCGTCCTCCTTCCCAAATTCGAAGCTCCAGAATTTGAAAAATATAACGGGACGAGCTGCCCTGAAGTTCACCTAACCATGTTCTACAGAAAGATGGCAGGGTACGTTCATAACGACCAATTGTTAATTCATTATTTTCAAGACAGTCTGGTCGGGTCGGCAACTAGGTGGTACAATTAGTTGAGCCGATCAAAAATTCATTCGTGAAAGGATTTGGCACAAGCTTTCTTAAAATAATACGGTCATGTGATAGAGATAGCTCCTGATCGGCTTACACTGTAGAATATGGAAAAGAAGTCAAATGAGAGCTTTAGAACATATGCGCAGAGGTGGCGCGAGATGGTAACCCAAGTATAGCCACCGCTAACAGAAAAGGAGACAACAATGTTGTTTGTCAACACCCTTAAAGCTCCATACCTAAATAATCTGTTAGGAAATGCCACCAAGAGTTTTTCTGATATTGATGGACAATCGAGAGCTGGAATTTTTTGAAAAAAGGGTGGAAGCTAACGATGTTTGCGCCTCTGAGGACGGGACAGCTAAGACCTACGAAAGCAATCGTCCCAAGGTGATTATTCGTGGCACGATAAGAGAACAGACAACTCTCCGTATTATTATACAAAAGCTTACAACGTTTCCTTACAAGGACAGCAAAAAGGTCCCATGGAGTTACAGTTGCAATGTGACTGTACCAAGAGAGGGGGAACCCAATAAGGACATTAATCTTGTTACCCGTAGCGGTAAGAACTATGACCTTGTGAATAAAGAAAAAGAGGTTAATAAAGGGAAAGTTAGAATGTGTGAACCGAGAAGGAAATGAGTAACACACCGAAAGCACCCATCACCGAGCTTGTATCCTAGAATGAAGCCAAGGAGTTTTTAAAGTTCTTAAGGCATAGTGAATATAGTGTAGTAGAGCAACTACACAGACAGCCTACTTGGATATCGATCCTGTCATTGCTTTTAAGCTCGGAGGGCCATTGAAATTCACTAATGAAATTCTTGAACGAAACATACTCTGTCAGTAAATTGGATCGATTGGTCAATAACGTGAGTGCTGATAACTTTATTTTCTTTAGCGATGATGAAATACCAACGGGAGGAATAGGGTCCACCAAGGCCCTACACATCACTACCCGTTGTAAAGGGTATACGCTACCTAGAGTACTTATAGATAATGGTTCAGCCTTGAATGTGCTACCGTTAGCTACACTACAAAGATTGCCAATTGATAGCTCTCACATGAAAGGATGTAACAACATAGTAAGAACATTTGACGGGATAGAAAGGAAGGTAATGGCGAAGATTGAAATACCCCTTCAAATTGGGCCAAATACATATGAAGTAGATTTTCTAGTAATGAATATTAGGCCCACTTATAACAGTCTGCTGGGAAGACCATGGATCCATTTAGCTGGGGCAGTACCTTCCTCTTTGCCTTAGAAAGTGAAGCTAATAAATGAAGGGCTGCTGATCACGATTAAGGCTGTGGAGGAAATAATTGCATCCATAACAAGCGATTCACCCTATGTGGGAATAGACGAGGAGGCTGTGGAATGCTCTTTCCGTTCACTGAAGTTTGTCAATGCAACCTTCATTTCGGAAGAGAGGAAAATACCTGTGCCTACAATATCATCGACCACTAGGATGGACTTGGGATAAACAGTCGGAAAGAGGGCTATACCTAGGAAAGGACTAGGAAAATACCTCCAAGAAAGACTTAATGTGCCAATACTAATAGAAAAACGGGATCGTTATGGCCTGTGGTACAAGTTAGACGTGAAACAAAAGAGGAAAGAATTGGAGAAAAAGCAAGAAAGAAGGAGGGCAAGACTATCCGAAAAAGACATCTCGTGGGAACCCATGGTCTTCCCACACATCTGCGACACTTTCGTCTCAGGAGTGATGATCAACTAGTAGGAAAAGGAGTAAGTGGCGATTGGAACCAAAAGGGGCATCATGAAAAGTTTGGACATTAATGCTATATCAGATGAAGGAAATGAAGGGAATCCATCAAGAGTCGATTTGTATGCACCCGGAAGCACCTTGAATAATTGGACCATGGAGGAGCTCCCTGTAATTTTTAAGATTTCCTCAGAGTAATGCTCGAAAACACCTATTGCTTTAGGCTCGAAAGCAATATGGATCTTTTTGTAAAAAGGGCTCATGGTCATTACTTAGTTATTTTGAATGAAATGCACTTTCCATCTTATACTCTTCTCCATAATTATTCTTTAATTTATTAATTCGGCTTAATAAATCATTCGTACATATCCAATAAATAAGGCCAATACATACATACTCATACATTACCACATATTCATTCTTTCGTAAATTTATTTTTGCTCTTTGGACTTCATTTCATCCTTTGACAGATCCTCAAATATCAATAATATGAGCAACCCTGACGCTAACTTAGAATCCTACTTCAAGTAAGATACGTGTTTGGAAGAGCTTCAGGACCTTGAAGATTATCAAGATTGTGATCTACCTCCAGATCTTTTAAGAATGATGGAACAGGAAGAAAAAAAGATCTTGCCTCATTAGGACCTAATGGAAGTTATAAATCTGGGGCACGAAGATGAAAAGAAAGAGGTGAAGATTGGAACAAGCATCTCCGAAGAAACTAGAAGGGATCTTGTCGATTTGCTTCAAGAATTCCAAGATATCTTCGCATGGTCTTATCAGGATATGCCCGGCTTGAGCACTGACATTGTGGTCCATAAACTCCCTATAAAGGAAGAAAGCAAACCCGTGCAACAAAAACTCCGAAGGATGAGACCGGATGTGTTGTTAAAAATAAAAGAAGAAGTCAAGAAACAATTTGACGTCGGCTTCCTTCAGGTGGTCAAATACTCTGAATGGGTAGTTAATATAGTCCCCGTTCCTAAAAAAGACGGAAAGGTGCGCATGTGTGTGTACTATCGAGATTTAAATAAAGCTAGCCCAAAGGATAATTTTCCCTTACCCCACATCGACACTCTAGTCGATAACACAAAGGGCATTCCCTGTTTTCCTTTATGGATGGTTTCTCTGGGTATAATCAGATAAGGATGGACCCGGAGGATATGATCAAAACCACTTTTGTCACACTATGGGGAACGTTTTGCTACAAAGTGATGCCCTTTGGGCTAAAAAACATAGGGGCAACTTATCAAAGGGCCATGGTAACATTGTTTCACGACATGATGCATACGGAGATTGAGGTTTACGTCGATGACATTATTGCAAAGTCCCGAACAGAGAAGGAACATGTAAGAATCCTGAGAAAGTTATTTGAAAGGCTAAGGAAATATTAATTAAAGTTAAATCCAGCAAAATACACTTTCGGGGCCACATCAGGAAAATTGTTAGGCTTTGCTGTCAGTAAAAGAGGAATTGAAATTGACCCGGATAAAGTCAAAGCCATACAGGAGCTACCATCACCCAGTACACAAAAAGAAGTTCGGGGGTTCTTAGGAAGATTAAATTACATTGCTCGGTTCATTTCACAGTTGATTGAGAAGTGCGATCCTATCTTTCGCCTGCTTAGAAAACGTAACCCGGGTGTATGGGATGATGAATGTCAGGAAACCTTTAATAAGGTCAAAGAATATTTATCCAAGGCACTTATCATGGTACCTCCAATTCCTAATAAGCCTTTGATCCTGTACTTAACGGTCTTCGAGAATTTCATGGGATGCGTACTAGGCCAACACGATGAATCCGAAAAGAAAGAAAGGGCAATATATTATCTCAAAGTTTATTGATGTAGTAAGCTAATTAATTATTATTTATGAAAAAAATGATGTGGTCTTCCTTGTTTCGACCAAAATAGAATTTACAGTTTTTTGAAATAGATGATCAAAACAGAAACGCTAGTAAACTCATATGACTAAATAAGAATTTACAGTTTTTAATAATGCAAACATATTAAGGTGGGTTTGGATGCTGTTAGTATAAAAATAACTATGAGAATGATATTAGATACCGTAACGTGAGATAAAAAATAAATTAAACGTACCGTATTATACCTTCCATCTGTTTGCCTGCGTCTTTTAAGTGAAAATGATAAATTGGAGATTTGGAACATTCTAAGGGCATGGCTTTAATTCAAGAAAGTTGATGAGGTTTTAATTTAAACGTCACTATCTATTTCCAGAATGGGGACAGTTCCAAGTATGAATAGCTAAGTGTCCTCCATATCAATCACGTTTTTCAGAAGTACCCTTCTGTATACGTAATTAAACAAATACCTCTCCCGACCATCTCTCAAAATTTATCACCTTTTTTGTCTCTCCACTTGGCCTTTATGTAGAGCTAACTTAATAATTGATATATGTTTATCATCACCACCGCCACCCATTGTTGTTGATGTTGAGAGCTCAACAGACACTGAAGCTAACCCCACTTAATGGTGGATGGCAGGGAAAATGTCCTGCCTGTTAAACTAGGGAAGAGATGGTGGGGGGGGGGGGAAACGGGGGTAAGGGGAGGGAGAGGGGTCGACGGGGAGGGGTATTTTTAAAAAAATATTATATAATTATTTCATTTAACATTAATATAAATAATTTTTAATTATATTTTAGTGGGTGATGATGTCACTTTATTAATTCGATGGGATAGCTTTTTATTAATACTTTGTCATTTTTATATAATTTTATCTTAATATCAAAGATTTGTTCGAGTAAATTTAAAAAAAAAAATTAAGACATTCATAAAAATTATAATTATCACAAATTTTAAAAAAAATTAAGACAGCTTTTTTATATAAAATCTTTTAACAAATAATTGTAAATTAAATTATAACTATAATTGTTACAATTTTTATTATATTTTATAATTAAAGTTATATTTAATTAATAATTATATTTTAAAATAAATATAAATATTTTAACTAATAATTTTAAATTAAATTACACATATACACTTCAAAAAAATATTATCATGAGAAAAAGTTAAAGTCGAACGTTTGCTTAAAATTGTTGTTTAATGGAAGGTGCTTGCGACAATGATAATTTACACTTATAAACGGTTTTTTTTAATATTTTTTTAATAAATTATAAGAGGAGAGTAAAGTTATAACAACAACTCAATTAATACTTTGTCATTTTTATATAAACAACAGCAGTATTCACCCATCCTAGATAGTTACAGACTTCTTACAAACAATTCACCCATAAGAGAGAAACAACAACACAAAATCTGAATGTCAAAAGAACCAAAAGTACCTTCCAAAACAGAAACACATCAACACCTCTCTCTCATCAAAGCAAATACCCGACCAAGCAAAATAGACATACAAAAACCAGAAAAAAGTACTCAAAATTTGCTGCATCGGAAACAGAAAAACCGACTTTACCACCAAGCTTTAAAAATCTCCTCTCTTTTCATTCCAACCAAAGCCAAAACTTGTGCCATTTCATTTCCTATCAGCTCTGTCCTCTCAAAAAACAGATAAACAGCCTCTCCTTTCTTCAATACCAAACTATTGAAAAACGAATTGAGATTGATTGGTCTTAACTCCTCCTTTCGAAACCAATTCAATACCGTTTCTGACCTCACCGCGATGGTTAAAGGAACCAACTTCGCCCATCCTAAACCATCAAACCACTCCATTGCAACTATAATTGCAGCAAACTCAGCTTGATCAGCATCTACTGCATAACATGGTCCAGAGAACAGAGCCCTTGCAATACCCTCCTCATCTCTAAGCACCCCACTCATGCCTGCTACTCCTCCAACCATAGCTCCACTTAGATTAAACTTCATACACCCTTTGGGGGGGCATTTCCAACCCCATCCCGAACTAACGATCCCTTTAGCATTTGATATACACTTTAACGGACAAAACCGTCAGCTGCTTTCCGATATCACTAACTCATTTTGAACCGACCTTACCCACAACAATGATCTCAGTTTTGTCTGAAAAACAATTGATTCCATTGTGGTCAATTTCCTATTAAAAACCACCTCATTTCTAGCTATCCATATTGACCACATTCTAGCAGCAATCGAAATCCACCATAGACACTTCAACAGTCCTTGCCATTTAACCTCAGTACGTAGCTTAAAAAATCCAGGAAAAATTTCCACAGACAGCCACCTAACCTCCCACCACTCAAAAATTCGTTTCCAAAAACCTTCCGCAAATTTGCATTTGAAAAATAAATGATCAATAGTTTCCCGCTCTTTCACACACCATGGACAACCATCTTTCGATCTAAGGCTCTCCAAGCCAACATCTACTCTTTCACTTCTACTTGCAACTGCGTTAAAATCTCCCCCAACAATCCAAGACTCTAGAAACAACTTCCTAAACTCTAACAAATCTCCCCAAAATTTCTTCTGCTCAATTCTCGCATTCGACGCATAGATATTAATAAGAGTTGCTTCATTACCCTCTACAATCCACTTTCCCACCATCACAATTGCCCTTTCAACACGAAAATCACTAGACACCTGGAAAATATTCTTATCCCATATTGAAATCAAACCACCCGATCTACCTTTTGCTGAGGAAAAAACTAAAATCAAAGTTATCATCTACCCAGAATTTCCTGATCAACTCCCCATCCACATATTCCAGTTTACTTTCCTGTATAAAGCACACTCCCACCCTTGTGTTTCTAATGACCTCCCTAATTGCTAAAACTTTCACCCCAGAGCCAAGCCCTCTAATATTCCATGACATAATTTTCATTTTTCCATTTAAAAATAATCTAATTCACAATTAATCCCCCCTTTTTTTTCCCAAAACAAAAAATACTCCACAAATGACAGAATATCCCCATTAGTGAAAAACACAAACCTTAACAAGCTTCCTGTCTCTTTTAACTTTCCCCTTAACTAATTTGTTTACTGTTCCTCTAATCTCATCAATTCTTCAATCACTTCTCTTTCATCGCCATGGATACTCAGCCCGATCTTCTTCCCTACCTCCCACGCCTTTCTTGCTTCTTTGATTATCACTTTTCCTCTATTGCTTATGTCGGAATCAGACAAGGAAATATTCACCACCCTATCATCTCTTTCAATGCCTTTCTTCCCTTTCTCTTTTCTTCGAGTCAGATCCCTCTTTCTCCTTTCTTTAGATGATAGGGAGAAATTTTGAATATCTGCAATTGATCTAATTTTTTTATTTAAAGAGCCATTTTTTCTCTTATTTTTAATTAAATTATCCAACTCCACTACTATCTCCCTCTTATTTTCCCGAGACAACCGATCCCCATTTTCCATAGCTATCATGCCCTCCTTATTCGACCTATTATTTGGGCTTATAGAACCCTCTGCTATACATGGAATGATCTCATCATTATCATTTAGTTTATCACATCCAACAGATCCAATCGCTAATGGGCTTGATGAAGCTTCCCTACCCTTTACCTAACCCAAAACGAAACCCTCTTTACTCCAAACACTTGGACCATTCTCCCTTCCTAATCCCATTCCCACCACATTAGCCCATATCTTGTCTTTTCATCTTTGTGAACCACACTCCCCATCAGAAACAGCCACCTCCTTTCCTAACTTCTGGGATTCCAAAATTTCCTTATCTCCCCTCATTTGTCTGACACGCCGTGCTACACTTCACCTTCCCTATGCTCTTCTCTTTCCCAATGTCATCTTCATTTAACGCTTCATCTATGACTCTTTCTCTACCTTATGGTGTCTTTTTCGATCCCCTTTTTCCCACCGAGGCTGTTTCGGAAACCAAATCTTCTTCAACATTCTGACCACCATATTCATAATCTTGAATTTCTTCCTTCATCTCTGTCAGTCCTTTCTCTTTAATCCTAATCCAAAAATAATCCTCCCCCACTTCTAACTTAATCAATGATCCAACAGCTTCGTTTTTGAGATTGAAACCAACAATTCCACCTTTTCAAAACTCTCTATTCTGGTCCCATTCTCTTCAACTGATATCAGGCTTCCCCACAATTCTGCCACTCTCTTGAAAGTTTCGAAATTCCAGCAATGCAAAGGAAATTCCGACTACCTCTATCCAGGCTACTCTTTCCATCAACCTTACCTTCTCCGACCAAGGCTCTATCTTCACAAAAAAATCACTTAAATACGACCACTTTGTCTGTTTCAGCAAATCCGTCAACTCCTCATCCGGGACCTCCACCAAGATAATCTTCCCTGTAATCTTTTGACAACTATCTCCCCTAATCCAAATTTTGCAAGTCTTTCACTAATGGTCCTGGCATCAGTCACAGTAGCCGATTCACATACCAAACATTTTTGGAACCTCCACATCTGCTCCTCATCTACATAGCCTTTCACCACCACCTCCTCTCCTTTTTCCAATCCTGCAAGCTCCATCGAGAAGCTACGTTCACCTTGCTCTCCTTCCCGAATCACCTTTGGGACTTCTTCCTCTTCTTCCCGCTGTCCAGCCTTAGTTTTAACCTGTTGATCTCTTCCTTTGACCTTTCTCCATATTTTTCTATTTCCTTAGAACATTGCAAACTTAACCCATATTCGACTGCCCAAGAGAACGAATCCATTCAGCCTAGCGATTGCTCTGTTAGCGTCCCTTCTGTCTGTAAATCTTACAAAGCCATATCTTTTCCCCCTCCTACTCTCTCTTGCTAGAATAAACGCGTCCACCACCGTCCCATGATAATCGAACAACGCCCAAAGCCCTTTCCAATGCATGGATTGTGGGATGTTAAACACAAAATCGTTATACATGAACCATCCTTATTGAAGTTTTCCATCCTCATAATAATTCAGTTGTATTCTAGTCCTACTTAAATAATTTCAAGGTCAGATGATGGAGCAATTTCTGGAGTAAGGTCGATATTAACACCGAAAGACGAAAGCTAGGGGAGCAAATGAGATTATATAACTCAATAATCTTAGCCGTTAGATTCGCTTCTTGAGTTAACCTATTATGATAGTAAATAATAACATGTAATTACTCTTATTATAACACTTAAAACAAGTAAATAGACAAAATTTTCCTGTATTTATTTCTTTAATTTTATATACTTGAATTGAGTTTGAGATATATTATTTTAAATCCAGCTGAATTTGTATTACTTTTAAAAAAAAACCCAAGGAGTAAATTTCAAGCCATTTCTTCATCGATTTGTTGTTTCATGGTAATGGGGTTTGGAGAGATTTCGCAACATTCTTATCAAGCTGTGCAAGTAGTACGGACCACAAGCAAGGGGGATTATTTGTTAAGGCTAGTATGATCCAAATACAATGCTACATGTATATGTATTAGTGGCTGATCGTATTTAAATCCCAGAGCATTACATATTGTGATTTCATATCCCAAATCAGGAGACTGGAGAGGTACATAATAGACCAGGTTGTTTATTGCATGATACTTAGTAGAATACTACGACTTCAATAAGAAATTGCATGGAATCATTATTTCAGACAAGCAATCAAACTTCTGGGGTTTTGATTTGGTTTTTAAAGGAGTTGTTAATCCGATTAGAACCGGGACTGGAGATATTTGACCACATTCTTGTCCAACTGGAAGGCCTTGGTCAGAACATCTGGGTTGATCGGTGGGTTTGAGCCAAACACTGCATTAGCAATGGTGATAACCCCAGCATTTTGGCTGCTCAGACCTGCAAATGCAACAGCCTCTGTTTTCCCTATGTTGAACTGAAAATGAATCAAACCAATAGGGAAGACAAAAACATCTCCAGGGTTTATTCAAATCCTACTCTAAGAAGAGTTCAAAACTTTCATGGCTAGAGCTAGGGGCATGTATGAGAAAAGAAACTTGTTGAGGTGGCATTTCATACGTTTGGATTTCAAATCTTAGCATCTACCACCATTTGTAATAGAAAAAAGAATGTCTTTCTTGAAGCAAAGCTTGTTTTCGTTACTTAAATATGAAGAGACTTGATTTATTGAAGGATTCTTAGGAGTCATGAATGCTTTGATTATGTGGAAGGTAATTCAACTAAAATATTTATAAGAAGAAGTGGTTCAGGTTAACTACTACTTTGAACTTGAGCAGATGGAAGGACCCATACTAAGTAATACCTGCTGGCTGCCGCAACCATTGGACAGTAGGTATCTTTGGGGTAGAAAGATTATTTTTTCTGCATAAGGCTGCTTATTCCACAATGTCCAAACTTGAAACCTTATAAAACAAGCCTTCTGTCAAATCATAAAATCCGGTCATTCACCATCTTATCCAATAGCATGCCTCTAAATTTTTTTCACTCAAAAAATGGGAACAACGCAATCCTACAGAAGCTGTGAGAAAATGGCATGCCTCCAAATTATCTACCATCTCCCTTACTTTTCACCATCCAAGTTGAATGTTTATCTTAAAATTTCATTCAACTTTCAATCTTATCAGTGCTAATTCCTTGATAAAGAACTAATAATTAAGAATACCAAGACTTTTTTGTTTCTATGGGTGACCCTTTTTCTCCTGTTTATTTCAATGAAGATACTCAATGTTCATGTATTTCTTTACTATTTATGGTGCAAAGGCTCCATCGAATCTTTCGTAGAATCCAATCAATTGACGTACAAATAAATTCATTAAGCAGAAATGCAACGAGCTTACGTTAGTCTTTGAACTTTTCTTTCCTTTGATCATAAAAAATGCATTGGGATGCAGGGAAGATGTCTTCTACCAGATTTGATTAGCATTCGTTTGCAACTCCGTTCTAAGTTACATCGTGGTTATGGTGGTAATAATCATAAAATTGTATCTTATAATAGACTTGATGCTACGTTCGGCGATAGGAGTGTTAATTTTTACATATTTTTTAGTATATAGGTTATCAATAAATTAATTTAATCCGTAATATTTACTCTATCCATAATTTATTTTTAGCAAAGAGAAATAATTTTTTATTGACTTAATATTTAGTACATTGGTAGTGTATTTTTTTTTATTCTACAAACAATCTTAAAACATGATCATGTGTTTTTTTGTATTTATTTTTTAAGATTTTATTATACCTTATAAAACATCTGTCAACTCCTTAATACTATTGTGAAGTCTAAAAATTTCAATACCCGTATACCAATTGTTATTTCTTCTTTATTTTATATCTAAATATTATAATATATATATAATAAATAATTTTATTTTCGTATTGTTACATTAGTAAGCAAACAAAACATCGTGTACGATGGGATAAGCAGAAAAGTCGATCCCCTTCTAAATCGTTAATTTTCACCTTCTAAGTTAATTGCATAGAAAAGCAGAACCCCTTTGACATCCGATTGAGACATGAAGTATGATGCACAAATTTTTTTGGTTCATAATATTAACATGTGACGATACTCATATGCAACAAAAGATGGTTATAGCCACATATCTAACTTCTTTTTTCTTCCTTGAAATAATTGTCAAATTAGTATCTTTGACTTAATTAATCAAATAATGATACTCATATTTTTATAAAATATTTAATGTGATATATATATTATTAATGTGTATTTTATTATAATAGTTGGTGTCAATATCATTAGTGGATTTTTCTAAATTATTAAATTCATATGAATAACACAACATTAGGTAAATAGCTAAATAAAACAAAAACAAATTAAATTAAAAACAAATAACCAAAGATATGGTTAATAAAAATGGTTAAATACTAACATACATGAAAGTACCCGTACATAAAAAAAAACTACTTAAAAATTAATTTAAATGAAGAACTTTTTGGAGAAGATGATCATATATTTAAATAGAGAATACGGTGTTTTTGTTTATGTAAATTTGATATTTATTTCTTTTTATTAATCATATGTTTAATTTAATTAGTTTTCCATGTATATATATAAAACATGTGACATTATTTTAAGTAAAAACAATTAATTTTGGAATTCATGTGATGGCCTAATAGTTAAGAGTGTTTACCATCTCAAGTGTGGTTTGAATTTGAATCACGTTAATCGCATTTGTTGTTCGAACTTTATCCTGTTATTGTAATTAAAAAAAATCAATTTCAATTTTTTTCTAATCAAACCTAACTTTATAGTCACTTTCTAAAACCTAATTCTTCTCTTCTTTGCTATATATATATATATATATATATCTTCCCTCAATATACAAATATACCATCTTTTTCCTGTATTATACCAATATACCCATTGAAACAAAAAAAGCATTTACTTACATACTGATAACATGGGAAGTGCGTCAAGAAAAACATTCCTTCCCCTTCATCCATTTTCCTTTCCAAACGAGTCTAAAGCAGTGATTGATTTCATTGCTAATTACTACGAAAACATTGAGAAATATCCGGTTCAAAGCACTGTTGAGCTCGGTTACTTGTCCGCCATCTTGCCAGACTCAGCCCCGTATTGCCGTGAACCACTCCAAGATATACTCGAAGATGTCAGCAATTGCATCATCCCAGGCCTGACTCAAGCTGTGCAAAGTCCCAACTTCTTCGCCTATTTCCATGCAAATGCTAGCACTGCTGGCTTTCTTGGGGAAATGCTTTGTTCGGGTTTTAATGTCGTTGGTTTCAACTGGATTTCGTCACCGGCGGCGACTGAGCTCGAATCCATTGTCTTGGATTGGATGGGCAAAATGCTTAAGCTACCATCTTCCTTCTTGTTCTCCGGAACCGGTGGTGGAGTCTTGCATGGCAGTACATGTGAGGCTGCGGTTTGCGTTTTGGCTGCTTGCAAGGGACAAAGCCTTGAAAGAGCTTGGTGGGTGGGAAAACATAACCAAACTGGTGGTTTATGCGTCGGATCAAACACATTTCACTTTCCAAAAGGCAGCGAAACTAGTAGGCATTCCCCCCATCAAATTTTCGATTAATTGAAACATCTTTTTCAACAGGGTTTTCATTGTCAGTTGAAAACCTTTGCTCCGCCATTGAAGACGATATCAAATCTGGTTTGGTGCCATTACTTTTATGTGCAACCATTGGGACAACACCCTCTAGAGCTATCGATCCTACTGCAGAGTTAGGCAAAGTTGCCATGGAATTCAAGCTTTGGCTTCACATTGATGCAGCATATGCAGGAAGTGCTTGCATTTGCCCCGAGCTCCGCCATTATCTTGATGGAGTGGAGCTTGCTAACTCCATTAGCATGAATCCACATAAATGGTTTCTCACAAACATGGATTGTTGTTGTCTATGGATCAAGGAACCGAAGTTGTTGGTGGATTCCTTGTCAACTGACCCTGAAATTCTAAGAAACAGCGCAAGTTAATCCAAAGCAGTGGTGGACTACAAAGATTGGCAAATAGCATTGAGTAGACGTTTCAGGGCTTTGAAGCTTTGGGTTGTGATTCGTCGACATGGTCTGGCTAACTTTATGTACCACATTCGAAGCGATATTACCATGGCTAAACGATTCGGAGCACTTGTGGGAGAAGATGAAAGGTTTGAGATCGTAGTGCCCAGAAAATTCACATTGGTTTGCTTCAGGTTGAAGCCCAAGGAGGAGGATGGCAAAGATTTGAACCGTAAATTGGTAGAGGCCATAAATTCAAGTGGAAGAGCATTCATGACACATGCAGTGTTGAGTGGGATTTATGTAATTTGATGCGCCATTGGAACAACTCTGACTCAACAACACCCTGTGAATGCCTTGTGGAAACTCATCCAAGACAAAGCTCAAAGCTTATTGATGTAGTAAGCTATTGAGGAAAAAATGATGTGGCCTGTCTTGTTTCAACGCCACTCAAGCTGTGCATTTAATTCAACCAAATGTCGGTACTCGTATTGGCTGAAGGGGAGTTCATCCATAATAATTTAAGTTTAATATTTGCTAATATCAAAACAGTACTACCATAGCATTTAGTAATAAACTAATAACAATAAAAACATAGAAAAGAAGGATACTTTGTAATTAAATAATTTTAATATCTAAAATATGGTTTATATATTTGAAGTAAATTTTACAAAATTTTTATTAGTGGCTTAAAAGTAGTTAAAATTGATATTTCATATATCATAATATTAATAAATTTAAATATCACTTAAATTATTTTTTTACATGTTGATTGAGTCTTAGCTTGATTGACATCGATATTATTGTCAATACAAGAGGAGATGAATTCGTGTGCATTGAAGTGCTTTTGTCCTCCTATTTAAGGGTTGGAGAGGGGTTATGAGTAGCTTTAGGTATTGTATAAAAAAAATGGTTTCTTTATTGCAATTAGTCGAGTCGAATCCTATTTTTTATTGCAATTAGTCGAGTTGATGAATCTTATTTTTGCAATCGAACTCAATTTGAAATTCTTTCGAATTGAATCGAATAAGTTGAGTTGAGTTAACGAATCCTATTATTTATACTCAATGTTGCGTTTACATGGACCGATTATTTAACTAGTAGACGAAGTATATGATTATTTAACTACATAAACAATATAATGGTTTTATCTTTTAACTTAATGGGTAAACATTTATTAAAATGACGTAGTTTTGTTTTTTAACTTAATGGTTTTGACTTTTAAGTTTAGAAAAGGTAAACATTTATAAAAACGATGTAATTTTGTCTTTTCTTATTCGGATTTTCGGATAATTCAAATTCTGTAATTTATATTCGAGTTAAATCAAATAACTTAATTTTTTATTGGAGTTTATCCAAATAACTTATTAATTCAAATAACTCGAACCATTTAACTCAAAATTTAATTTTTTTTATCGAGTTTTTCGAATCGAATTAGATTTTACTCACCCCTAATCGCAATACCACAACTTAAATTTTTACAGCATTTTTTAAAAATAATTTTCAAACCAATCAATGTTATTTGAAGTTGTGTAGCCATTCTCTTTTCCAGCTATGCTTTTAGTTTTGGGTAAATTACATCGCAAATCATTCAATTATGGTCAGTATTTTTTTTACTACCCAATCATGATTTGGTTTTAAAATTGATCACTCAACTAATTATGAATTTTTTTAGTCAAATTCCGTTAAGTGCCATTAAGTTCTTAGTGCGGAGTTAAATAACAGTAAAAAAATCAGTATAATAAAAAATTTCTCTTAATTTTTACATATTTTATCGATTTAATCATAAATTTGAAAAAAAAAATTAACCCTTCATCTCTTCTGTTGCCGTAGCTCCTCTTTCCTTGAAAATTAAATTGATTTCAGAAATAATTTTAACACCGGGATGTTAAAAAAAGCATAGAAATTATGTGCTTACAATTTGTACTACCAAGCATGACATAAAAAATTACGATATAATTACATTTGAATATTAAAAAAAATGCATATTGATAAAATAAAAATAAAAATAAAAGAGCTAAAACAAATAGAAAATGGCGAAAATAGAAATGAACCCACCTGGTTTTCTTCTCTTAAAACTTGGAAGGGGAGAGAAATAAAAAAGAACACCCATAATGCAGATGAGAAAGGGGTAAAAACATATACAAAACTCTCAATATATCTTTCCCAAATCTGCCGGAGCAAAGTTTCAAGATAACAAGTTCAAGAAAGAAAAATACAGAAACATCTTACATCTGAAAATTAATCTTTTGTCAAGCCAATTTTCATTTAATTCTTTTACATATTTTGATTTTCGTAGAACAATGTCTACACTACATTTATTTTGTCGGATTTAATGCAAATAATCATTGGGATTTGTTGTAAGCTTGACATTGATGCGTAAAAAACAACCTCCTTAGACAAACTAATCCTTCGACATCAAATATTTTACCCAACTTAATGTTCATCCTCGTGATGTTAATAAAATCTGAGCGGAACAGCATTACGTTTCAATGTTCTAATATAACTTTCTAACATTTCTTCACTGCGGTGTTTGTAAATGGCAAGTTTCGTAAAGACCCGAAGCTTGCAGTTGCAGAAGATTTCTTCCTTTCAGGCCTAAACAGACCGAGGAACACATCAAATCCAGTTGGATCAAATGTCACTATGATCAATGTAGATATAATACCAAGACTTAACACTCTCGACATACCTCTGGTTCGAATCGACTATGCACCTTATGGTGTCAACCCTCCTCACACTCACCCCTTGTTTTCGAAGGCACACTTTATGTCGGCTTCGTTACGGTGAACCCAGACAACCGTCTCTTCACTGAAATCCTAAACCCTGGAGATGTTATTGTTTTCCCCTTTGGTTTGATTCATTTCCAGTTCAACATAGGAAAAACTGCGGCGGTTGCCTTCGCTGGTCTCAGCAGCCAAAACGCTGGGGTTATCACCCTAGCTAACGCAGTCTTTGGCTCAAACCCAGCGATCAACCCAGATGTTCTGGCCAAGGCTTTCCAGTTGAACAAGAATGTGGTTAAGTATCTTCAGTCTCGATTCTAATGGGATTAAGAGCCAAATCAAAACCCCAGAAGTTTGTTTGATTGTTTGAAACAATGTCTGCATGCATTTTTCTAAATCAAGGCATACTATTCTGCTAAGTATCATGTAATAAACAGAGAGGTTTAAATGTATCTCTCACAGTCTCCTCTCTTGGCGTGATCATTTCAAGCATGTACACGATCTTACTTGTATTCCTTGTTAGTTGGACTTGAATGCAAGCGTTGGAATTTCTTCATCTTGATTTACGATGATATAACAAATTGATCAAGAAATTGCTTGCAATACATTTTTTAAAATAATAATTCGAATGAGATCCATCTCAAAGTGAATTCAAATTAGAATGAAGGGTTGAGCCAATTATATAAAAATTAATGAAATGCATGACATATATTTTTTTTCTTCCAATTTATCTTATTTAAGTGTTGGATTTCATCCAAACTAGCCCATCAAAAGGAGATCACTCATTTATCAAATGGGTTGGCCTCAAACTTCATATTTTGATTTAAAGATATGAGGTCAGGATTTGTTGAGTTGAATCTGTCAAGAACGGCAACTGAGGGGTTTGTGCTTGGATTGAACCAAAACTTGCGTTGCTTTTATTAAATTTTATTCGTGTATTATTTAAGTGTGCTCGGCTTGCTTTGATTTTCGTATCTATTTTTTTAAATAACGTGTGAATTGAATTTATTAAAAATTAAAATTGTGAAATATTTCAAACGAAATTAAAATGTAGTAAAAAAATAACAAAACAAAAAAAAAAATAACGAAACATCATATCAGTAAAACACGTCCAATGAGCTGCAATGACAGTGATGAGATGAAACACTGAAAAAAAGTAGGAAACAAAACTCCTTGTCTCTATCTACCTACATGCTTTAAGGATCGAAGTAAGAGTGGTGAGCGAAACCAACAATCTTGCAGGCTGCTTTGCAAAACAAATCTGACTGCATCGACAAACGAACCATAAAAAGAGATCAAACTACTGAAAAATCACCGAACCGCAACAAAATCGAGCGTTGTGAGAAATTTTCGTCCATAAGTTAAAAATTCATAATTATTAATCAAATTATATCAAAACTTACACGTGTGTTTTAAGTATGGCAAATTTACCTATGTTGAAAAGAAATCATTTGAAAAACTATGTTGTTTTCTTGAAAATTTATCGATCTACATTATTTTTGAAGAGAGAAAAAAAATGCATCTTACAGGGCGCATTTTCTGTCTAGCGTATTTTTTTTTAAATTTAAAATTTGTAAATTTATCTTGCGTTTGATATATACATTGTTATAGTTTTAAAGTATGTTCGAATTGTCTAAATTTTTTTCCACTATAAAAGACACACAAACCATATTCAACATTAATTTACTAAATTTCATTTAAATCCTTCAAGAATTATAATGTTTGTAGCATGATCCACAATATTCAAAATCCTTAACTTAAAATATACAAACCAAATACAGCATTAATTTACTAAATTTCATTTAAATCCTTCAAGAATTATAATGTTTGTAGCATGACCCAAAATATACAAACCATATTGACCAGGAGGTTGCATGGGAACTGGGTCCATGTGTGCTTGTGGAGCAGATGTTGATCCATCCGCAGCATGTAATTGTTGATATGCCATCGAAAAATTGGTGATATGCTGGAGGTGTGTCACTTGTAATCGAACGTCGGAGGTGTGCTTGTCATCCAAAAGAATAAGTTGTTGATATGCCATCGAAAAATTAATATTATTAAATCAAAATATTAAGAATTTAAAAAAAAATTACTTTGAAATTTGGAATTTAAATTAGAAAATCGAGAATTGACAATTAGGAATAGGAAATCGAGAACAAGAAAATTGAGGATCAAATTGTAAGAGTTGAGAGATGAGTTGAGTTGAAAAAAAAAAGAAAATTGGAGGGTTTATGTAGGAAAAATGGTTGTTGGAGTCACTTAGCCGTTGAGATTTCTGTTCATTGGAAAAGTTATCGTTGGACAAAAAACGCTCTTACAAGGCATGTTTTCACTGATTTGACAATGAAAGGCATCACGTAGGATACGTCTTTAGAAAAGAGAAGAAAACGCATCCTACGTGGTGCGTTTTCCCTAAAAGATCATTGAAAACGTTGCATACAAGACGTGTTTTTTTTTCTCTCTCTGATCGATAAATTTTAGAAAAAAATAGCCTACTTTTTCAATTTTTATATTTTTCCAACATATTTTTATAAATTTACCTTTAAATATGTGATTTTCATATGTATATATATGTTGTAAAATTTTTAGTTTATTATATAAAATTATTTCCCCACATTATGATTTTTTTTTTCTTGCTCAATCATAATTAGACAAAGACAAAGGCATTGGAAAAATCCAAGCCAAACTGGAACAAAAAAAAGCTGCAAAATTGCAGCAGACTCTTGAGCCAAACAGCTCAAAAACCATAAGAAAGAAAAAGATACACCCTGCACTATTCTAAGCCAGCATACCAACCAACACAGCACCGTTTGGCCAAACACGAAGACCATTCTCAAACTGCTGAACAACCCAAAAAAAGTAGATACTACAATCAGTAGCAAACCACCCGATCAAAGCAGACAATTACCCCTACTTGACATTCACCATGCTTTGAACATTTCAGCCCTTTTAATTCCTGCTATAGCCAGAGCAAAGGCCATCTCATTTCCACTCTTCTCAGCCTTCGAGAAAAACACTTTGCCCACCCGTGCCATTCTAATTTCAATCAGGATTGCAGTGCCCACGGTCTCATCCTGATTATTTAGTAACCAATTAAACACCGTTTCAGCCCCTGTTTCAATTAAACACATATCCAATGCGTTAATGATAGCTCCTAGTTTCGTTGCCTTCGAATCCTTTGCTGAAAATGGACTAGAAAATAAAGCTCTTACAACACCATCAGCATCTCTTAACACCCCTCCACACCTTGCTTCCTCCTTTTTTAGCTCAGTTGTTTATATTCAACAAATACAAAACCAAGCAGGAGTAGAGAACTCCCAACCATGTCAGATCGACTCTGCTGCAAAAACAGCAGTACAATTCCATAGACAAAACAGCAGCAATCAAAAGTAAACATCAACAAGATAACGAACTACCAATATGCTTTAAAAAAAAATTTACTTCCCAATCCAGCTTTCTCCAATGTCTTCGCCATTCCATTCTTCTGACCATCTCCTGAATCGCTGCTAATTACCCAATTCCTCCTTCAATGTCCGCAAATAAATTTCTTAATGACCACGGTCGTTGACGTCTATTCTTCATCCAATTCCAAAACATAACCAACTTCCCACTCTACAATCAACGAAACATTTGCTTTACAAATCTCACCCTATAAACATTTCCAATGCCACTTTAAAGCCATTAGAACCACCAAATCCATACCTCCCGCTTCACAATTACCCAAAAATAAAACCGAAACCACTCCCTTATCGACCCTCAAAACTCCACCACAGCTCTAATAATCTAGTATATATATTGATTGTATTAAAAAATATTGTATATTTTTAATTAATTTTTTTAAAAAATTATTTAATTTGTAATTTAACACAAAAATATGTTATTCATTACTTTTATTGTTAATCACTTTTTAATATAATTGTATAATATTCATAAATACTTTTCTATAATATAATTATCATTTATTCATTATATTTATATTTATTTTAAATATTATCATATAATAATATTAATTTTTGATGTTTGTTTAGTTATAAATTCAGTTTTGCTTTTTTGTTTCGAATCAGATTAATTTGAAGTTAAGGTTAGCCTTAGGCTCAGATCATTGGGACTTGGACTCTCATCTGTTTAGTTATAATGATTATAAACTTGCATAAAATAAAATTATTTTATTTTATTTATTTACAACAATATTATTTTTCGAGTCAAGGCCCTGCCAGCCCATAGGTTCGCCCTGTGCAGGGATACAAATATAAAATGCATGGGAGAAGGCAAGAGTCTCTATGCATGTCGATTCCCTAGACGCATACCACGTGTTTTCATGCATGTCCAACATTCGTCTATGCTTAGTACAAACACTTGCATGGGATCCACGTATTTCATACCTTCAGCTACATGTCTTAGATAATACCTGGTGTGATCCCAAAGGCTTTCGTGTCGTCAATTGTCACAAAGTTAGATAGAAAGAAATATCAATCATATGTCTTTTCTCTAAGCGTCATTGCGGAAGTTATTGGAAATTTTTTTTTTATTACCATCCTCTACAACAAGTAACAACAATCGATGCTATTTGTATCAATGACTTACAATGTCGAAAGGTTTCTTTGCATTAATCGAAAGTCCAAAAAAATATGATGAAAAACTCTTTTCTTATAATCACACTATCGCGGAAGTACGCAGACTCCGTTTGCGGATATACAGAACATATGATTAACTCATGAAATGCTAGATGTCTGCCCATGGTGCGATAGAGAGCCGGAGGAAGCGGACCATTTGTTTTTTAAATGCAACTTTGTGGAAAGTTTTTGAAGGAAGATTTTTAGCTGGTGGGAAGTCTGCTGGAAGCCTGTGAGAGGTTTTGATGATTTTTATTCTTTATGCTTCAATGTGAAACTGTTTGGACATAGGAAAAGCCTATGGATGATAGCTATTGCAGCTGCTTGTTGGTCTGTCTGGTTAGCAAGGAATGCGATGGTGTTCGAGAGAACAGTACCCTCGATGGAGACATTGATTTTCCTATAAAAAATGAGAGCGTTGCTTTGGGTACGAGCCTCTGTGGACGAATTAAGATACAAGAGAGATTATGGTGGAAACGACATGGCGAATACATTGGCATCTGCAGTTGTTAATGGTAAGGTGATGTTTAAGGCGTGGAGGTGAAGTTTTGAGTGGTGCTCTTGCTTATTCGGTTACTCTTGCTTAGCACTTTGTCGTTTTTGTCTTGGATTTTCTGTTTCTGTTTTGTTAACAGAACAGATTGAATGTAGCAAAAAAAAAAAAAATGCAAGGATATACAAATATAAAATGCATGGGAGGCAAGTGTCTCTATGCATGTCCATTCCCGAGAGCCATACCACGTGCTTTCATGCATCTCCAGTATTCGTTTATGCTTAGTACAAACACTTGCATGGAATCCACGTATTTCATACCTTCAGAAACATCATTGATGAAATTTGAACTATTCAACTGTGCAAAACATATTATTTGGTTATTATTTTAATAATTTATATTTTTATAATTTTAAAAAAAATTAAATTAATAAAAAATATAAAACTTAACAATGAAAATTTATCATTTAAAATGTTATATTTAAACCACTTTTTGTGGAAAACAAAGAATACAAAAGTCAAGACCCTACTCAACATTTGACTACATTCAGGACTTTTATTTTTCTCGGCAAACAGACATCTGGTTGGATTAAAAGAAATACAGCTTGAGTGGCGTCGAAACAAGGCACTCCACATCATTTTTTTCCTATATAATAATTAATTAGCTTACTACATCGATAAGCTTTGAGCTTTGTCTTGGATGAGTTTCCACAAGGCATCCACATGGTGTTGTTGAGTCAGAGTTGTTCCAATAGCACATCGAATTACATAAATCTCACTCAACACTGCATGTGTCATAAGCGCTCTTCCACTTGAATTTATGGCCTCCAACAATTTATAGTTCAAATCTCTGCCATCATCCTCCTCCACCTTGGGCTTCAACCTGAAGCAAACTAATGCGAACTTTCTGGGCACTACGATCTCAAACCTCTCATCTTCTCCCACAAGTGTTTCGAATCGTTTAGCCATGGCAATATCGCTTCGAATGTGGTACATCAGGTTAGCCAGACCATGTCGACGAATCACAACCCAAAGCTTCAAAGCCCTGAAACGTCTACCCAATGCTATCTGCCAATCTTTGTAGTCCACCACTGCTTTGGATTCACTTGCGTTGTTTCTTAGAATTTCATGGTCAGTTGACAATGAATCGACTAACAACTTCGGTTCCTTGACCCAAAGACAACAACAATCCATATTTGTGAGAAACCATTTATGTGAATTCATGCTGATGGAGTTAGCAAGCTCCACTCCATCAAGATAATGGCGGAGCTCGGGGCAAATGCAGGCACTTCCTGCATATGCTGCATCAATGTGAAGCCAAAGCTTGAATTCCATCGAAACTTTGCCTAACTCTGCAATAGGATCGACAGCTCCAGAGGGTGTTGTCCCAATGGTTGCACATAAAAATAATGGCACCAAACCAGATTTCATATCGTCTTCAATGGCCATGCGAAGGTTTTCAGGTGACAACGAAAACCCTGTCGAAAAAGATGTTTCAATTAACCGAAAATTTGATGGGGGAATGCCTACGAGCTTCGCCGCCTTTTGGAAAGTGAAATGCGTTTGATCCGACGCATAAACCACCAGTTTGGTTACGTTTTCCCACCCACCAAGCTCTTTCAGGGCTTTGTCCCTTGCAGCAGCCAAAACACAAACAGCAGCCTCACTTGTACTGCCATGCAAGACTCCACCACCGGTTCCGGAGAACAAGAAAGAAGATGGTAGCTTAAGCATTTTGCCCATCCAATCCAAGACAATGGATTCGAGCTCAGTTGCCGCCGGTGACGAAATCCAGTTGAAACCAACGACATTAAAACCCGAACAAAGCATTTCCCCAAGAAAGCCAGCAGTGCTAGCATTTGCATGGAAATAGGCGAAGAAGTTGGGACTTTGCCAATGAGTCAGGCCTGGGATGATGCAATTGCTGACATCTTCGAGTATGTCTTGGAGTGATTGAGGGCAATAAGGGGCTGAGTCAGGCAACATGGTCGACAAATAACCGGGCTCAACGGTGCTTTGAACTGGGTATGTCTCAACGTTTTCATAGTAATCAGCAATGAAATCAATCACTGCTTTGGACTCGTTTGAGAATGTCAGTGGCTCAAGGGGAATGAATGTTTTTCTTGACGTGCTTCCCATTTTATCAATATTGAAATGCTTCTTTGTTTCAATGGGTATATTGGTATAATGAAAAGAAAAAAGACGGTATATTTGTATATTGAGGGAAGTAGACCAAGAGGGGATAATATATATATATATATATATATATAAAAGAGAGGAATTCGGCTTTAGAAAGTGACAATAACAGTTGGGTTTGATTAAAAAAAAAAAACTGAAAATATTAAAGGAATGCTGTCACGTGGGATATATATAACATTTTGTAGAAAATTAAATAAAATTAAAATAAATTAAATAAACCAAACATATTTTTAATAAAATAATAAATCTTAAACTTATATAAATAAAAAGCTCATATTCTCCATCTTTTCTAAAGAATTTTTCATTTAAAATAATATTTAAATTTAATGTTATATTATTCATGTTAATTTGATAATTTTAGAAAAAAAAATATTCGTATCAAATTTTCATTAATTGGATTAATAATTCACTTATGGTATCAATATCAATTACGATAATAAAATACATATCAATAATACAAATGTCATATTAAATATTTTACAAGGTCAGTTACTGAAAAATTACGCATCCTCTTCAATACAAACTTGATGTATTTTTTTTTTTAAGTTCGTTGTCATATGCATCATAGATCCCATCGTAGTATTAGGTTCATTGCTCAAAAAGTATGCTAGTGAGGTATGCAGCACCATTCTCGTTAATACTGACCAAATTCTTTAACATTTAATGAAAATAATCGTAGTATTAAGTGAGGTATGCAGCACCATTCTCGTTAATAGTGCCCAAATTCTTTAACATTTAATGAAAATAATGTTGGTCGAGCTCGTATCATATCGCATAAGTGTGGGCATGACAGTGGGAAATATGTACCCATGTTAGTTATTTGTTCCCGCTGAGTATTTGAAAGGTGTTGTCTGTGGTAATTAGCAGCTACATATCTTAGACAATACCTATGGTAAGCAATGGTAAAATCAGAATTTTTTTTAAGGTCGAAATTAAATTATATATTTTTATGATAATAAAAATATAATTTATATTTTTATTATTTTTTTAAAAATGTAATTTTATTATTATTAATTTAAAATTTTATAAATTATAAAAAATTTAAATAAAAATTTTATTAGATATAAAGAGAAAAATTACAAAAACTTTAAACTTTGAAAGTTTACTTATATTTTTGAAAAAATTATAAAAAATTTAAATTTAGAGGACCATGATCTCTTTGAACCTTAAGATGGCTCCGTCAGTGATAATGAGCTTTCATGTCGTATTGTCCCCTATCGAAATTGACACATATATTGAATTGAGGCACAACATGCCTTCTCAAGTTATACCCAAAAAAAAAAAAAAAAACCTCAATCATTTGTCTTTTCTCCAAACGTTATTGGAGAAAGCTATTGAAAAAAATTTACGATCACCATCCTTCGCAACGACCAACAATAACTAGTACTCGTATCTCTCGCACAGGAAAATACCGTCGATCTGTATCAATAACTTACAATGCCAAAAAGCTTATCTGTATTGATCGAAAATAAAAAAAAAAGGATGAAAACTCGTTTCTAATGGACCACGATCGCGAAAGTACGCAGGCTCCTTTTACAGATATACAAAACATATGATCAACTCATGAAATGCAAGGATACAAAGATACAATGCATGGGAGGCAAGTGTCAGTATGCATGTCCATTCCCGAGATGCAGACCACGCGTTTTCATGCATGTTCAATATTCGTCTATGCTTTGTACAAACACTTGCATGGAATCCACGTATTTCATACCTTCATAAACATCATTGCTGAAATTTGGACTATGCAACTGTTCAAAACATATTATATTTAAATTTGGTTATTGCATTATACAATTTTCCTGTTTTTAATTTTTCCTATTCCTCAATTTTCACGCAAAATTGTATTTTCTAATTTTAATTTATATTTTAATAATATTAATAATTTGTCAATTTTACGTATTTCTAATTTTAATCTATATTTTATTAATTTTTAGAATCATAACCAAATTAGTATAATATGCAAATGTTAAGAGTTAATTTTTTTCAAAATCAAAATTAAATTATTAAAATGAGTAAACATTGATGACTAGTTTTGTTATTATACCATGCCACATCAGCATTTTATTTTGTGATCAAACCCATTTTAACAATAAAGTAACTAAAATTGACAATTAATCTCACAATATCGCTACCGTATATAATTTCAACATAACCGTTGTTTTTACACTAATAAAAAGTAAACACACCGTCCATCTAAATTTATTCTAAATAAGAAACTAACCTTAAAAAAGTAATTAATAATGCAAGCGTATTAGCTGGTTTGCTTCCTCCGCATGCTTTGAGTGAAAATGATAAGTTGGAGTCTTCTAAGGGGATGGCTTGAATTCAGGAAGAAGGTGATTGGGCAAAGTTGATGATGTTTTAATTCAAAGATGACCACAATTGCATCTCAAGTTTGCATTTACATCACAATTCTCAAATAATATAAAAACTAACGTAGTTTGAAAATCACAAAATAACCCATACTGAGTGATGAAAAGACAAATAAAACCGAAAGATTTTCTGAGTACCAAATCACTCAAGTTTAAATAAATTTGTAAAGGAAACTAAAGAGAATGAGCTAAAAAGTTCAGTGCGTCTTTAAAGTGCAACAAAACATATTAACAGGTACACAACATATCACAACTCACACGCAATAGAAACATCAGTCAAAAAGGCTTTAAATGCAATTCAAATAGGAAACTAGATTTGATCACTTACTTAACATCAAAATGCGATTTAAATCTATTACCTTTAAATAGAAGAATAGTGAAAATTCAAGATATAAATACAAATACTTGGTCAAATGCATGCAAGGATTTCATTTACATGTTTGTAGCAAATCTACCTCAAAGGAAGATCTTTTAGTAATAATGTTATCTTCTAATTTATGAAATATTGAAAACAAAGATGATCATCAGCATTGTCATCCCATTGGCAATGCACTGAAGTATTCACATTCAAAAGCACATCACTTGTGAAATTTCAGAAAGGATACATAAATACTTAATTCCTTGAGTTTTAGATAAATGATTTTATTTCAATATTTTAGGAAAGTAGAAAGCTACTGCTTACAAAGTTTACCAGCCTTTATGTATTTCACATGGAAAAAATAGTAGAAATTGAACTAGCATCATATAAATATCTACTAAAATACGTAAAAAAACATTGCATTTAATTCCCATAAATATTAGACACACCATTTCCTTCTAATAGTAGCATGAAATCCAATTATGTGATGCATGTGTGTCAGTGAGAACAATTAAGATAGTTGATACAAAAAGCTCAAATGAAATGAGATAAGTGCGTACAGTCTCAACCCAAATTTCATTACAGACGTATTACTTCCCTCCCATGTACTTATGCTTTTACTCACCCATTCCCTATTATTACTAAATCATCAAAAGTTATAAACCAAAATACTTGTACAAACTATTAACCATAGTAGTCTATCATTTAAGGTTAGAAACCCATAAAAAATCATTAATGGTAAAACTACAAACTTTTCAAAATATCACAAATAAACTACCGGGCTAGTTAAAGCAAATTTAGAATTACTAAAATGCATAAAAAAAAATCATGAAAGAAACTTTAATTTCCTTACTAGATTTTGAGAAGAGAGTGACCCCCTTTTTTTTCTCTCTACTCCAAGCCCTTCACGTTGGAGAAGAGTGAAGTTTGAAAATTCTTGTTTTTCTCCCTTTATTTTTTATTATTACAAAAACATGTCACCATTACATTTATTTTAATATTCATTTCATTTTTATTTTATTTTATCACTAAATATCTTCCTTTAACTTACCTAACATTCCACCATCACTTCACATTTAGAGATAATTATTTACTAGGCTCCTATATTTTGTCCCAAACTCACTTCTTTGTCAAATTCCACTAATAAGATTTAATACCTTCAATTTCCCTATTAATAATCATATATATATATATATATATATATATATATATATTACTACCTAAATGTTTGTACACATGGTTCTAGTCACTGTTTCTTTCAAACTTAAATTCGAGTTGTTACAGGACTCGTTGCTTTGTTAGACACTGATTCTAAACCTACATATGCCATGTACTTAGATTTCCTTTAATGCAACCAAAAAAAAATTAGGGCAAGTGAATTAGGACATTTTTCAAGGTGTTTGTCAACATGCAATGAATTTTCATGTGAATCATGACAAATGAATAAACATTGCTATATGAATGAAAACGAATGAAGAGTAGATATATGCTAATTAGAAGCTATCACATGGTATATGAAAATCAAGTGCAAGATAAATGGCACATTAGTGAACCACAACAAACATATAAAGAATTAAAAAACCCCATCGCATGTTTTGCTCCATTTTTTTATGTTTAACTGTAGAAAATTTTAAATGATCTGACTTTTATTCAAAGAAAATGACATAAAAATAAATTTATTCATACACTTAGAGGTGGTCAAAGCTATTTAAGATATTCATATGACTGACTTAATTTTAACCTTAATTAGAAAGATCTATATGACTTTAAAAACCATAGAATAATGGGAGATCAAGTATATTCAAAGATGACCACAATTGCATCTACGATCCACATGTGAGATATGAAAAGCTTTGTGTCTTCTCTACTAATCATGTTATTCAGAAATACCCTTTTGTACGCGTAATTTAACTCATTAAATTTTGTATATCTCATTCTCCAGTTGTGGACCTCAAGAAGCATGTAAATGGGTTTTACAATTCGCTTGCCCTTTAAAAAAACCAGCCTAGACCATTAAAATATTATTTTATATTATAATATTAAAAGACAAATGCCCCTCTCCCTCTCCCTCTCCCTCTTCCCAACCGTACCTCAACATTTATCACCTTTTTGGTCTTTAATTCAGTTCTGATTGTGAGGATTTGAAGTCCAATTTGGAGCCATTCTTCCCAGATAAAGTGTATCGACACTAGGCTTTTGCCTCCACTTGGCCTTTATGAGCTAGCTTAATAATTGATAGATGTTCATCATCACCACCACCCATTGTTGTTGATGTTGAGAGCTCAACAGAGATTGAAGCCAACCTCACTTTATCGGTGGATGGCGGGGAAAATGTCGTGCCTGTTAAGCTAGGGAAGAGACGGTGGGGGGAGAAGGAGGGGGACGGGGGTGGGGAGAGGGAGAGGGGACGATGGGGAGAGTTTTTTTTTTTTATAATATTATATAATTATTTTATTTAATATTAATATAAATTTTATTAATAGGCAATTAACGACACCACCCTTTATAATGGACTAATCATGGATCGGTTTTAAAAATAATAAAATTTTTGGATGCTATCGTTGTAACCCTTTTACCCAATCTAAAAAATATGATCGAATCTAAAAAGTCACAGTTGTAATTTCATTTCAAAGAAACCACTTAAAACATAAATACATTAAATTTACAATAAAATAATAAGTAAAACAAATCAAATTCTAGTTTTGTAATGAATCTCAAAAGTTGAACTCAAACTTAATAATGTTTATTAAAATAATCTGAATAAAACTTATGAATGTAAGTAAAAAGTATATAAAAAATATCAAAATCTCAAGTTCGCATTTTCATCATAATTCCCAAATAATATAAAAATTAAAATAGTTTGAAAACCACAAATAACCCATACTGAGTGATGAAAAGACGAATAAAACGGAGAGATTCTTCGAGTACCAAGTCATGTAAGTCCAAATAAATCTGTAAGAGAAACTAAGAGGGGATGAGCTAAAGAGTCCAATGTGTCTCTAAAGTGCAAGCAATTACAACACAGTAATATAGAGATTTCCACAAAACATATTAACAAGTACACAGCATATCACAACTCACACGCAATAGAATCACAAGCACAATGCAATGCATCCAATCACCTAAACACCAACGCAGTGGAGAAGGTTCCCCAGAACTCCTCCCCTCAAATCGTCACCAATCGTTGTGTGGTTTTAGCATCAGCTGTTTGAAGGAGTGATAATCACGTCTTCCACCGTACAACCCAACCCATGAACACACAATAGCATGATGTCACATTTATCTCAAGCTCAACACAGTCTCATGATAATATATCAGAGTACACAGTACGTTAATCATGCTATTTAAAATATTCACAGTCTGATAAAATGCATGGAACATCAACATGCGATAACACAACACAGAATAAAATCTCACAAATAGCACAACACAGAATACTATCACACAATGTGTGGAACACCGTCACACAACAAAATGTAGCACAGGAAAAAACAGACCTCAAGCGAGCAGAAGCTCTAACATCGTGGAGGACGCCTCCCACGTTTAGATCTAATTCCAGGTCTAGCTGAATTAGAACCTACGAGAATAATGTCTATTAAAATCTATTACTATGCCACCTACTAAACACAATGCTAAACCAAATACTAAATACTCACGTGCAACTCTCAGAGCTTGCGTAGGGGAAATCTGCACAAGTGAAGGAAGAGGTAGCTCGTCGGCCTCAGAATCGTGGTCACCTAAACACAAAATATCCTAAGTCAAATTCCATGATCAACTTCCTTAAAAATTACTAAGTACAATAAATTGCAAATAGTAAAACTCCTGCGAAAGATAAAACTATAGGCAAAAGAGGATTCAACTTTTCACTAAACAAGCAATCAAACAAGAGTATAAGATGGAAAAAAGCAAATCTAGAAGAACAAAACTCAAAACCCGAATACAAAGCTCTCTAAAAAACTCTCCCTAAAATTCTTCATCAAATCTCACATAAAAGATTTTCTATGAACCCAAAAAACAGAGTTACAAAGACCCTTTAAATAGGCTAATATTAAAGTCTTAATATGACCAAAATATTTGTAGATTAATCAAAGTTCGATTAGGGAAAATAATCATAGTTTAATTAGGATAAGAAACTCGATTTATGTGAAAACACGTCTCCACGTCGTGACGTTGTGTGTCACCTCATCAGGACATCAATGTCGCATCGTTGAGACAACAAGTGTCGTGTCAATGGGACATTGACTCTTCCTCATGACGATGACAATTCTGTTTCGTCCGAAAATACGAGGCACACTCCACACAAAATAAAGTTCTATTATATGCCTAACAAAAGTTGAAAGAATTAATTTGAAAATATCTCAAAAACAAAAAATTTCAAACCCCAATCACTTTATTTGGAGGTTGTTTTTAATTTTCAATAAAAACTTTATTATAGTGTTGAGCGAATCAGTTACATTTGATGCATGAATTAATGATAAATAAATATTGATTTTAAATAGTAGCAAAATTAATAATAAAATAATAACAAAATGACAACAAACAACATCAAAATGACATCAAACAATAACAAAACAACATTGAAAAAAAATTTCAAGCAAAATAGGGTCGGGATCAGGCCAAAAAAAGCTTACTCAAAGCTCAGCTCGTTTAAGAAACAGATCTTTTTTTGTCCAAACTCATTTTTTCGAGACTATATTTTTGTCCAAACCTTCTCACTATTCAAGCGAGCCTATCCAGACCCATGATCAAGTATAAATTCAAGCATTTGTAAGTATAAAAGAAAATATTATTTCAAAACGTAATCAAATAAAACATTTAAATTCCTAAATGAAAAATTACACATTATATTAAATTTGGGTAAATTTTCAAATTCAAGCATTACTAATTTTAATAAACTTTGATCAACTATGCCTCGAGTGATTTAAAAAATTTTGTTTTAAAATATAATCAAACAAATAATCGAAAATTGTTTTTAATAAGTAGCATTTTTATTATAGAATTACATTTTTTTATCATGTCTATTTTAATTTTTTGAAATTTTTATATTATTCACAATATACATTATATAATTCTCACTATCAGCAGATAACAGCATAAAGAATGATGAATTATATCATTCTAACTTTATTAATTCATACTCAGTACATTAGTAGACTTTATACACAACTTAGACACCTTAACTAAACATAACTGCTTCTTTAACTAACTAACTGCTAACTGCTCACAACTGCTACTAACTAGTTAACTACCTAATATTCCCCCTGCTTTCTTTTTCAAACATAGCCAATGAGACAACACTCAATTGATCCCTAAATCGCTGAAAACTCCTAGTAGTCAGAGGCTTAGTAAGTATATCAACAACCTGATCACTCCCAGGAACAAAATTAACCTACAAGAGCCCTTGTAACACCTTATCACGCACAAAATGAATATCAATCTCAATGTGCTTTGCTCGGGCATGGAGAATTGGATTTGCTGCCAATGTAACAGCACTAACATTACCACACCAAATCGTTGGCACCCCTGCAGACTTCACTCCAATGTCTTGTAGTAATGACTGAAACCAATCCAGCTTCGATGTAGCATTAGCTAGGCTTCGGTATTCAGCTTCAGTTGTCGACCTAGACACCACTGATTGCTTCTTTGAAGACCACCCAACTAGATTTGCTCTTTGAAGACCACCCAACTAGATTTGCTCCAAGGTACATGTAGTAACCAGAAGTTGATTTCCTATCTTCAAGTGAACTTGCCCAATCAGCATCAGAGAATCCTGTCAAGGTAAGATAATATGGTTGAAACCTCAACCCAAAGTCAGTGGTTCCTTTCACATATTTGAGTATTTTTTTAACAGCACTACACTGTTCATCATGGGGAGAGTGCATGTATTGATTGACCTTATTGACAGCAAAAGAAATGTCAGGTCGAGTCAAACAAAGATACTGCAACCCTCCTACAATTTGCTATATAAACCCCTATCTGTCAATTTAGCTCCAGTGCAAGATGATAAAGTAGAACCAATAACCATTAGTGTGTCTACAGGTTTAGCACTCTCCATATTTGCTTTCTCTAGTAACTCACGAGCATACTTTTGCTGTGAGACATGAACACCATGTTCTTCTCTATTGACCTCAAGACCCAGAAAAAAAACTCAAATCTCCAAGATCTTTAAGGAGAACAGTTGATGTAGCACTCAAATAACATCAAGTAAATCAGCCTCTTGAGATCCTGTAACCAAAATGTCATCCACGTACACCAGCAGAAACACACTTCCAGCTGAAGTTTTCTTAAAAAATAAAGAAGAATCTGCTTTGCAACTTTGAAACCCCAACACCTCAATCAAAAAATTCCTTAAGGTGTCAAACCATGCACGAGGGGCTTGCTTAATCCCATACAGTGACTTTTTCAACTTGCAAACCAACATATTCCCATCAACATCACTTACCTTAAATCCAAGAGGTTGTCTCATATACACCTCCTCATGCAATTTGCCATTCAAAAAGGCATTATTAATATCTATCTATCTAATCTTCCACTGTTGAGATACAACTATAGCCAGCACCATACGCACAGTGTTTGCCTTCATAATTGGACTAAAGGTTTCATGAAAATTTGAACTAGCAATTTGAGAGAAGCCTTGTGCAACCAAATGAGCCTTGTTCCTAGCCACACTTCCATCTGAATTCTTCTTTATTTTAAAGAGCCACTTACAACCCACCAAATTTCGATGCTCAAGAGTTGGTATTAACTCCCATGTACCATTCTTGATTAATGCTTGATATTCCTCATCCACAACTCATTTTCATGCAGGGATTAATAGAGCCTCATGAATATTCTTAGGCTCAACCATGCTCAACTCCCCCAAATACGTCTTAGGTTTAAACACTCCCACTTTACTCCGGGTAATCATGGGATGAACATTGCCAAGACTTGATTCTGACACACCTTTCACAGCTGCACCAGTAGAGCTAAGCTAATGGTCAGAGACAATAACAGGAGATGGAACTGAGATCGACTCCACAGTTGTTGTTTTTGAAGTTCCCTCACTAGCATCACTGACAATCTCAGCAGCAAGAGTCCCAGCAGTCATAACGGATGGTGTTTGGACAAACACAAGCAAGAGAGCTGCACTCCAGGATGGACTAGCACGCTGAACAGATGCAGTAGGTACCTTAAAAGGAAACTCAGTTTCAGCAAACCGAACATGCCTCGAGATATACACTCTACCATTACTATCAACGCACTTGTACCCTCGATGATTATCAGCATACCCCAAGAAAACACAGGGAGCTGACCGAAACTGAAGCTTGTGCTTGTTATATGATCTCAATAGGTGGTAGCATCGATAACCAAACACCTTGAGTAATTTCAAATTAGGAGGCTTACCAAACAACTTCTTGACGGTGCCTCACCTCCTAGTGACTTTGTAGGCAAACAATTCATGAGGTGTACAGCCGTAGCAAATAACTAAATCTTTCGATTTAAATATTAGTTAAAAATTGTTTACCATTTAAAAAACTAAATTTAAATATTAGTTAAAAATTGTAATAACTAAATTTGGAAAAGACAAATTATATATGTTCATATTTAAATCTTTCGATTTTATAATATCTCAATTGTCATCCGTCTAAATTTATTTTTATGTATGTAGCTGGAGATGAAAGTACGTACAAACCGTTGAATCAATCATAAATTACAGGATTTTAAGCACTGAACTAGAACAGTAGCTGAAGGATGGCCAAGTCTCTTGTGCCGCAAGCCAAAAGAATCTGATCCAGAAGTCTTGTAATTTATAACATATGATTTTTTAAGATAACTGAAACTACTTAAATGATTTTATAATTTCTCAAAAAATAAAAACCGATTTGATAGAGCTAGAGAATTATTATTATTCTTTCATAAAGAACTAACATAGTGTTTGATTAAATACATGAATAATTATAAATAAAAGATCATATAAAACATAATATTATTGATAATGTAATTCAACTAATGAAAATAAAACATAATATAGTAAATAAGAAAAATGATATTATAATGACAATCGATATACTTGTAATGATCTGCTAAAATCTCAAATTCATTGGATAATCTTTGATTGTTTTGAGCATCTACTTGTAATTTGATTTGACAGTTTATTAAAGTAAATTAACCATCCTTGAATGTTTCCTTATATTGGTATAATATATATATTAGTCCCACTTACCAATAGACATATGATATTCCTTAGAATAAACAACTTCACAGATGATGTTTGACCCAATTCTGCCGGGGCCAAGTTTCAAGAAGGAAAGAAACAGAACATCTTATATCTGAAAATTAATCTTCTGTTTCAATATGTCCTGATTTAAGGAAAGGAAGATGAATTATATTAGTTCTTTTATGCAGGCCTGCTGTTTCACTAAGTAATTAAATATGATTCGGTTGTTTCTATATGTACCATAAATTAAAGAAAATTGATTAAAATAAGCAAAAATCATACACTGATTCAATGGCTTCAACCTATAAATGGCCATTCTTTCATGCACAGCCTCTCATGCCCAAGAAAGAAATATAAGCCAACTCTACCATATACAAAAAATGGAAGCCCTTCAGATTATAGTAGTCATTTTCATCTTGGCTCTTGCATCGTCTTTGACCTTCGCCTCTGATCCTAGCCCTCTTCAGGACTTTTGTGTAGCCATTAATGATCCCGAGGGCTCTGGTATGTCTTCTCTTCAATTACTTGTGTCTGTGTCTAATGTATATCCGGACATGAATCTTAAGTTAAGACCTTTCACACTCGTATCTGTCACATCCATATATTCCACACTTATACTCTGGTTTTAGTAACATGAACTCATCTTCTTTTTTCTTCTGGTTTTGACTTACATTTCTTGCTTTCATGCAGTGTTTGTCAACGAAAATTCTGCAAAGACGCAAAGCTTGCCAAAGCAGATGACTTCTACTTGTCAGGTCTCCATATCCGCAAAAACACATCCAACACATTTGGATCAACAGTCACACCTGTTAACGTTGCACAAATGCCAGGACTTCACACATTGGGGATATCTATGGCTCGAATTGACTATGCACCTGACGGTGGCCTGAACCCTCCTCACACTCACCCTCGTGCCTCAGAGATTCTAGTTGTTCTGGAAGGCACACTCCATGTCGGTTTCTTTACATCGAATCCGGATAATCGTTTGATTTCTAAAGTCCTATGTCCCGGAGATGTCTTTGTTTTTCCTGAGGGTCTCGTTCACTTCCAGCACAACGTAGGGAACACCTATGCTGTCGCCTTTGCTGGTCTTAGCAGTGAAAACCCGGGGGTGATCACTATTGCAAATGCGGTATTTGGCTCCAACCCTATCATTCATGCTGATATTCTTGCCAAGGCTTTTAAACTGGATAGGAAAATGGTGAAGAATCTTCAATCCAAATTCTGATGGGACAACATTCGAAGGAATGTTCGAATGACGTTTGAATTTGTCATTTGTTATTTTATAGTAACATTAAATTTTTTATTTTATTTCTAAAATATAAAATAAGAGATTTTCTTTTGTGCCTCTTCTTATGTAAACATGGTTATTAGCATATTATAAAATTAAAAATTCTTTTATCTAGATTTCACCCAAAAATATTATATTAAACATGAAAACATGCTTTTCATTATCTGTTGAAATTCAAATATTATTCAAAATTTGTAATATACAAATTTAAATATTAGTTAAAAATTGTAATAACTAAATTTGAAAAAGACAAATTATATATGTTCATATTTAAATCTTCCGATTTTATAATATCTCAATTGTCATCCGTCTAAATTTATTTTTATGTATGTAGCTAGAGATGAAAGTACGTACAAACCGTTGAATCAATCATAAATTTATATATAAGATAATTCAAGTCAATTTGGATGGAATAATATCATGCTATTCATAATCTATAAGATATATATACACACCAGTTTGTGTATTTATTTTTTATTAGTTTTGTTATTGTATTTTCATTTTGTAATCTTTGTTATCCAAGTTAAAAAAATACTTTTTAAAAATTATAAGTATGTAAATTTTAAAAAAATTAAAAAAAAAATTTATTAAATTAAATTTTAAAAGTTTTGTTTGTTTGGAATTTTTGGTTTTTTTAAAAGGTTATAATTTTATAATTTTTTTATGGAAATTTTTTTTAAAATTTTGCGTAGTTTTTATATTTTTAAGGAATTTTGAGTTTTTTTACATATGGTAACATTGATTGGATGGGGAGATTTTGTTATCCTATGTCTGGATAAATATTATTAAAAGAAAGAAAAAGAAAAGGAAGGAATGGAAGGTTAAAGATAAAGAAAGGGTAAATTTATTTTTTGTTTAGATAGTTAAAATTAATAAAAGAAAACAAAAGAAAGTAATTTTTTTGATAAATTAAAAGAAGAGATCAAAGTTCTAACAACAACGTGATTAATGTGATTCGAACTCAAATCGCATCAGACACAGTGAACATTCTTTTTATCAAGTCAACACAAGGGGTTTCAAAAGAAAGTAATTTTAATATTTTTTTGTTTGCGTAAATTATAGGAAAGAAAGGAAATGATTTATTTTGAATGAAATTTTTAATTCTATCCTTTGCATAAATAATAATATTAAATTAAAAATATAAAACAATTTAACATTCTTCATTTGAAAAACAATTAAATTGTTACCTAATAATATATTGACATTTTCGTATTTAAAACAAGCTTATTTTACTAGATTAAAAAATGTAAAACGTTAATTATCATAATTACATGAGTTAATTATTTTGACAGAGTCTCAAGTGTCCTGTTAATGCCTAATTATCATAATTACATGAGTTAATTATTTTGACAGAGTCTCAAGTGTCCTGTTAATGCCTAACTAATATTTAAATTTATAAGATTAAAATGAATACTTAAATGCCTTGATCTCTGTTAAAGTGTTAATAGTAGAATGATAAGTCTAATGTTAAATCTTTTTCAGATAAACAGATGATCGAATAAAGAAGTTTTGAGAAAATAAAAAAATAATAATAAGGTTAAAAATATAAGAATGTACAAATATCCTTCCTTTCACTTTATCCAAAAATAGGGTATTAAAAAAATAGAAGAAAGCAAGGATAAGAGCATTCCTTTCCCTCATTTTACTTAGCTTTCCATACTTTTGTTTTCTTCTAATCCAAAGATAGTGTTAATGAAAAATATAGATGGGGTAATAGGATATACAAAATGGAAGTACAAGGGGCTAATTGATAAAAAAATATGGTATATGTATCAAAATGATAATTTAGCTATAATACAGGGATCAAAAAAGGTATTAAGCCTTAAAACTTTTATAAAATTTGTAAATTGAATGTTGTCAATATTATTTAAGTAATTATATTAATTGTTAACAGATACTAATTATTCAAATAAATATTAAATTAAAAAATTATATCTATGCATAGAAGCATGAAATATTTATAAATAGAATTCAAAATTCACTTAAAATGAAAGGAAGATGATTTTATTCTTTTACATATTTTGATTTTCGTAGAATATTGTTTTGTAAATATAATTTATTTTGTCGGATTCAAATACAAATAATGATAGCGGATTGGAAGGTATCTGATTCGATAATCGTTGAAGTGAGGTCAAGGGTGGTGTATGATTGAATTAGGAACAAAGATAGGAGACGTTGGTCATTGCTAAAAACATTCACAGATATGGGAAGAAGACTAAAATGTGTGGGTGAGGTTGCTTTCTCATCAGCAGAACAGAGTGGAAACGACATGGCGATTGCATTGGCATCTGCAGGTGTTAATCGTGAGGTGATATTTAAGGCATGGTGGTGAAGTTTTGAGTGGTGTTCTTGCTTATTTGGTTACTCTTGCTTAGCACTTTGTGGTTTTTGTCTTGGAATCTCTGTTTCTGTTTTGTTAACAGAACAGATTGAATGTGTTGGGTTTTATCAGCTCACAAAGATCACCAAATGAACAAAGTAATGAAAGGTAAAAAACAGAACCAAAAACAACTCAAAAATGAGAAGAAAAACTGAGATTTTTCATTACTAAAACCGATGAACCAAAGTGTTACATAAGTAGAAAAATTACATAGAAACAAAACAAGGATAACTTGTGCTAGGCTCCAAACTGTTAAAGTCAACATAATCATATCCTAAAAACCAATCAACTTAGCTGTCATAGCTGACTAACTCTTGAAAATAAAAAAGCTACGACTCAACTAATTAAGGTGACTTGTTACAAACAAAAGCTAACCTAATTACATAAGAACTAAATACATCAAAATGTTGCTGCACTTGCTAACTTCTGCTAATGCTGCTCGATCCATGCTGGTGCAGATGACTCGTTCCACGTGGCTGCATTGTTGCCAACATTCAACATCCTCCATTGTCGCTGCATTGTTTAACATAATGTAGCAAAAAAAAATGCAAAGTCATTGGGATTTGTTGTAAGCTTGACATTGATGCCAACTAATCCATTGACCTGAAAGATACTTACTGTTCTGTTACTGCAGCAGATTATATATATATATCAAATAATTTACCCAAGTTACTTCGTTTGGGACCTTCCATCTGGTCCAATCCAAAGTAGCAGTTAACCTCTATATATATATATATATATTTATATATATTAGTTGAATTACCTTCAAGAAAAAATGTTTTTTATTATTATAATAAATGAGGCCCCCGTCTTGAAATAGAACAATAACTGCAGATGTTAAGAATCGAAATCCAAACATATCTTATATTACCTCAACCAGCTAGAAATGGAGACTATTTTCATATTAGAAACATAATAACAGTGTCTTAAACAATAACTGGACACCATCCTAACCCACAAATGGTCTTCGAAATATCTGAAGTCTTTCGTTTCGTTTTACTTTCTTGCCATGTAAAAACACTACCTACCCATCCTTTTCACAAATCTGATCCTCATTTACTAGCAATTCATGGAAAATAATAACCTGGCTGTTGGTTTCCATCTATAAATAGCTTTATCTGCCATGCAAAGTTTCTCAATCTTCTCCAAAGCAATAGCAAACATATATCATAATGAAAGGAATTCGCTCCATTCTTATTGCTTTTGGCCTCTTTGCTTTTGCTTGCTCATTGGCCTCAGCATATGACCCCAGTCCTCTCCAGGACTTTTGTGTAGCTATCAAGGACATCAAGAATGGCGGTACACATTCAAGACTTTTTGTTAATGTTCATCCTCGTGATGTTAATGAAGCCTGAGCTGAAACAGCATTATGTTTCAATGTTCTAATATAACTTTTTAACGTTTCTTCATTGCAGTGTTTGTAAATGGCAAATTTTGCAAAGACCCAAAGCTTGCAGTTGCAGAAGATTTCTTCTTTTCAGGCCTAAACAGGCCGGGGAACACATCAAATCCAGTTGGATCAATTGTCACTATGATCAATGTAGATATAATACCAGGACTTAACACTCTCGGCATATCTCTGGTTCGAATCGACTATGCACCTTATGGTGTCAACCCTCCTCACACTCACCCTCGGGGATCCGAAATCCTGCTTGTTGCCGAAGGCACACTTTATGTCGGCTTCGTTACGGCGAACCCAGACAACCGTCTCTTCACTAAAATCCTAAACCCTGGAGATGTTTTTGTTTTCCCCTTTGGTTTGATTCATTTCCAGTTCAACATAGGAAAAACTCCGGCTGTTGCCTTTGCTGGTCTCAGCAGCCAAAATGCTGGGGTTAACACCATAGCTAACGCAGTCTTTGGCTCGAACCCACCGATCAACCCAGATGTTCTGGCCAAGGCGTTCCAGTTGAACAAGAATGTGGTTAAGTATCTTCAGTCTCGATTCTAATGGGATTAAGAGCCAAATCAAAACCCCAGAAGTTTGTATGCTTGTTTGAAACGACGTTTGCATGCATTTTTCTAAATCAAGGCATAGTATTCTGCTAAGTATCATGTAATAAACAGAGAGGTTTGAATGTACCTCTCCAGTCTCCTCTCTTGGCGTGATAATTTCAAATATAATATCAAAATGACATATGCAGCTTATGTTGTATTTATGCAATGTTAGCCTCAAACATGAACAGTCATGCTTGTATTCCTTTTTAAATAATAATTTGGATGACATCCATCTATATATCTAAAAGTGAAATCAAATTAGAATGAAGGGATGAATCAATTATGTCAAAAAAAAAAGATTGTATGAAACTGAGATATTATCCCTTTCTAATAATTTTATGCAACATATATAAAAATAATAAAATGTGTTACACAGATTTTTTTTCTTTCCCTATATATCTTATTTAGCTGTTAGATTCCATTCAAATTAGCCCATCAAAACTACGTTGACTCATTTATCAAATGGATTATCTTCTTCCCAATTTAACTTGTATTTAATCAACTTGTAACTCTAATTTAATCAAAGATTTTTAATAAATATAGATACAATCAACATACGTATATACATATTTTATGTGAACCGAATATAAAATCAACATAATTAGCATGTTTGGCACATCTATAATTATTTTAAAGTTTTTTATTAAATTGAACCCAACTATTGGTTCCAGTGGTTAAGAAGATATTGTTTATTTTAGGAGACCAGGATCCAAGCACCAGTGTGTACAAGGTGTGTGTGTGCCTTGTCAAAGGGTTAAAAAAATATTAATAAATATTATCATGTAATCACACCAGTATATTAAAAAATTGTTTGATTAAGTTTGTGTCACACGTTAATTGAGCACCAACACAATTGAGAAAAAATTGTTTACCTTTTTCTTTTAAATGATAACTAATATTATTAGGATGAAACTTCTATCTTCTTCATACTTTTATATAATTTTTAAATAAAATAATTAAAAACAAAATATATAAAGATCAAACACAATTTAATAAGATTTAAACACAAGTTTTTTAACACTCCACCAATACTTATTATTGTTTAAATTTTAAAAGAAACACAAGTTTTTTAGCACTCCACCAATACTTATTATTGTTTAAATTTTAGAAGAAATATTTTTGAAATACTAATAAATTTAATTTTTAATGTTTACATTTTTATCAATTTAATCCTCCTTATTTTTTTAATTAAATTTAACCATGAACTTTTCAAAAATAGCAACAAATTATACAAAGAAATACTTCTTGAGTGGCATTGAAACAAGGAAGACCACATCATTTTTTTCATAAATAATAATTAATTAGCTTACTACATCAATAAACTTTGAGCTTTGTCTAGGATGAGTTTCCACAAGGCATCCACATGATTCTGTTGTGTCAGAGTTGTTCCAATGGCACATCGAATTACATAAATCCCACTCAACACTGCATGGCTAATGAACGCTCTTCCACTTGAATTTATGGCCTCCACCAGTTTACAATTCAAATCTCTGCCATCATCCTCCCACAAGTGCTTCGACTCGTTTAGCCATAGTGATATCGCTTCGAATGTGGTATATCAGGTTAGCCAGACCACGTCGGTGAATCACAACCCAAAGCTTCAAAGCCTTGAAACGTCTACTCAATGCTATCTGCCAATCTTTGTAGTCCACCACTGCTTTGGATTTACTTGCGTTGTTTCTTAGATATTCAAGTTCAGTTGACAATGAATCCACCAACAACTTCTGTTCCTTGATCCAAAGACAACAGCAATCGATGTTTGTAAGAAACCATTTATGTGGATTCATGCTGAAGGAGTTAGCAAGCTCCACTCCATCAAGATAATGGTGGAGCTCGGGGTAAATGCAGGCACTTCCTGCATATGCTGCATCAATGTGAAGCCAAAGCTTGAATTCCATGGTAACTTTGCCTAACTCAGCAATAGGACCGACAGCTCCAGATGGTGTTGTCCCAATGGTTGCACATAAAAATAATGGCACCAAACCAGATTTCATATCGTCTTCAATGGCGATGCGAAGGTTTTCAGGTGACAACGAAAACCCTGTCGAAAAAGATGTTTCAATTAACCGAAAATTTGATGGAGGAATGCCTACGAGTTCCGCTGCCTTTTGGAAAGTGAAATGCGTTTGATCCGACGCATAAACCACCAGTTTGGTTATGTTTTCCCACCCACCAAGCTCTTTCAAGGCTTTGTCCCTTGCAGCAGCCAAAACGCAAACCGCAGCCTCACATGTACTGCCATGCAAGACTCCACCACCGGTTCCGGAGAACAAGAAGGAAGATGGTAGCTTAAGCATTTTGCCCATCCAATCCAAGACAATGGATTCGAGCTCAGTCGCCGCCGGTGACGAAATCCAGTTGAAACCAACGACATTAAAACCCGAACAAAGCATTTCCCCAAGAAAGCCAGCAGTGCTAGCATTTGCATGGAAATAGGCGAAGAAGTTGGGACTTTGCACAGCTTGAGTCAGGCCTGGGATGATGCAATTGCTGACATCTTCGAGTATATCTTGGAGTGGTTCACGGCAATACGGGGCTGAGTCTGGCAAGATGGCGGACAAGTAACCGAGCTCAACAGTGCTTTGAACCGGATATTTCTCAATGTTTTCGTAGTAATTAGCAATGAAATCAATCACTGCTTTAGACTCGTTTGGAAAGGAAAATGGATGAAGGGGAAGGAATGTTTTTCTTGACGCACTTCCCATGTTATCAGTATGTAAGTAAATGCTTTTTTTGTTTCAATGGGTATATTGGTATAATACAGGAAAAAGATGGTATATTTGTATATTGAGGGAAGATATATATATATATATATATATAGCAAAGAAGAGAAGAATTAGGTTTTAGAAAGTGACTATAAAGTTAGGTTTGATTAGAAAAAAATTGAAATTGATTTTTTTTAATTACAATAACAGGATAAAGTTCGAACAACAAATGCAATTAACGTGATTCAAATTCAAACCACACTTGAGATGGTAAACACTCTTAACTATTAGGCCATCACATGAATTCCAAAATTAATTGTTTTTACTTAGAATAATGTCACATGTTTTATATATATACATGGAAAACTAATTAAATTAAACATATGATTAATAAAAAGAAATAAATATCAAATTTACATAAACAAAAACACCGTATTCTCTATTTAAATATATGATCATCTTCTCCAAAAAGTTCTTCATTTAAATTAATTTTTAAGTAGTTTTTTTTATGTACGGGTACTTTCATGTATGTTAGTATTTAACCATTTTTATTAACCATATCTTTGGTTATTTGTTTTTAATTTAATTTGTTTTTGTTTTATTTAGCTATTTACCTAATGTTGTGTTATTCATATGAATTTAATAATTTAGAAAAATCCACTAATGATATTGACACCAACTATTATAATAAAATACACATTAATAATATATATATCACATTAAATATTTTATAAAAATATGAGTATCATTATTTGATTAATTAAGTCAAAGATACTAATTTGACAATTATTTCAAGGAAGAAAAAAGAAGTTAGATATGTGGCTATAACCATCTTTTGTTGCATATGAGTATCGTCACATGTTAATATTATGAACCAAAAAAATTTGTGCATCATACTTCATGTCTCAATCGGATGTCGAAGGGGTTCTGCTTTTCTATGCAATTAACTTAGAAGATGAAAATTAACGATTTAGAAGGGGATCGACTTTTCTGCTTATCCCATCGTACACGATGTTTTGTTTGCTTACTAATGTAATAATACGAAAATAAAATTATTTATTATATATATATTATAATATTTAGATATAAAATAAAGAAGAAATAACAATTGGTATACGGGTATTGAAATTTTTAGACTTCACAATAGTATTAAGGAGTTGACAGATGTTTTATAAGGTATAATAAAATCTTAAAAAATAAATACAAAAAAACACATGATCATGTTTTAAGATTGTTTGTAGAATAAAAAAAATACACTACCAATGTACTAAATATTAAGTCAATAAAAAATTATTTCTCTTTGCTAAAAATAAATTATGGATAGAGTAAATATTACGGATTAAATTAATTTATTGGTAACCTATATACTAAAAAATATGTAAAAATTAACACTCCTATCGCCGAACGTAGCATTAAGTCTATTATAAGATACAATTTTATGATTATTACCACCATAACCACGATGTAACTTAGAACGGAGTTGCAAACGAATGCTAATCAAATCTGGTAGAAGACATCTTCCCTGCATCCCAATGCATTTTTTATGATCAAAGGAAAGAAAAGTTCAAAGACTAACGTAAGCTCGTTGCATTTCTGCTTAATGAATTTATTTGTACGTCAATTGATTGGATTCTACGAAAGATTCGATGGAGCCTTTGCACCATAAATAGTAAAGAAATACATGAACATTGAGTATCTTCATTGAAATAAACAGAAGAAAAAGGGTCACCCATAGAAACAAAAAAAGTCTTGGTATTCTTAATTATTAGTTCTTTATCAAGGAATTAGCACTGATAAGATTGAAAGTTGAATGAAATTTTAAGATAAACATTCAACTTGGATGGTGAAAAGTAAGGGAGATGGTAGATAATTTGGAGGCATGCCATTTTCTCACAGCTTCTGTAGGATTGCGTTGTTCCCATTTTTTGAGTGAAAAAAATTTAGAGGCATGCTATTGGATAAGATGGTGAATGACCGGATTTTATGATTTGACAGAAGGCTTGTTTTATAAGGTTTCAAGTTTGGACATTGTGGAATAAGCAGCCTTATGCAGAAAAAATAATCTTTCTACCCCAAAGATACCTACTGTCCAATGGTTGCGGCAGCCAGCAGGTATTACTTAGTATGGGTCCTTCCATCTGCTCAAGTTCAAAGTAGTAGTTAACCTGAACCACTTCTTCTTATAAATATTTTAGTTGAATTACCTTCCACATAATCAAAGCATTCATGACTCCTAAGAATCCTTCAATAAATCAAGTCTCTTCATATTTAAGTAACGAAAACAAGCTTTGCTTCAAGAAAGACATTCTTTTTTCTATTACAAATGGTGGTAGATGCTAAGATTTGAAATCCAAACGTATGAAATGCCACCTCAACAAGTTTCTTTTCTCATACATGCCCCTAGCTCTAGCCATGAAAGTTTTGAACTCTTCTTAGAGTAGGATTTGAATAAACATGCAGAAAACTGGTGCATTAAATGGGGATTGTTTCAGGTTTAGAAACTTAATATCAGCACCAAACTTGGTTAAACAATCGCTGGTGACCATTTCAAACAAAGAGAGGCACTTTGGGGAATGGGCTTCGATGTAGCCAGAAGTCCTTGGTACCGTTACTTTCTTACCACGCAAAAAAGACCAGGTAGCCAAAACTTGGGATCATAAGGCATAATTTTCTCAAAGCTTTAAGTAAAGTGTGAACGTCACTCTTGGACGTCTTCAATCCCTTTGCCAGGATTTTTTATCTGTTGTTTAATGTCATTTTCGACTACCAATCTTTTAACAAGTCCTGTATTTTTTTATTTGTTAAATTTGTGCAAAAAGTCTGTATTTTCTTTGATCAATGTTGATATTGGGTTATGAATGGAGTCACCAAGTAATTTACGAGAAATTTTGCTTCAATTGGTAAAACTTTATCACTAGCTAATGTATAGGTAACTTAGTTAAAGAAAACGCTGATTTTGGAACTCAATGAGAGCTCCTTACAGACTCTTAAACCTCTATAAATTGGAATGATTTCGGTCTTCTTTTATTACTCAAAGAAAATGCCATTTTCTCACAGCTTCTGCAGGATTGCGTTGTTCCCATTTTTTGAGTAAAAAAAAATTAGAGGCATGCTATTGGATAAGAGGAAACAACCACACAGTCAGAGACTGGGTCACTTAAGCATGCAGATCCATGGAATTAGTAAAATGAAACAAGATTAAATTATTAAAATTTTGAATATACATATATATATATATATATTTCTCCTTGAAAAGTCTTTGTGCACCTTGCTTGTCAGAGTCTTTACCTGCTACTTAAAGAAAACAATGACCAGATCTTTGGTTTGCACCTATAAATAGCTATGTCTGCCATGCAAAGTTTCTCAATCTTCTCCAAAGCAATAGCAAACAACCAGCTAAGTCAATATATATAATGAAAGGAATTCACTTCACTGTTATTGCTTTTACCCTCTTGGCTTTCGCTTGCTCATTGGCCTCGGCCTTCGATCCCAGTCCTCTCCAGGACTTTTGTGTGGGTATCAAGGACATCAAGAATGGTGGTAGGCATTCAAGACTTTATGTTCATACTGCCTAAGATGAAGAATATTCAGTTTAGCTTCCATGTTTTAATATAACTTATAACATTTCTTTATTGCAGTGTTTGTGAATGGCAAATTTTGCAAAGATCCAAATCTTGCTGTGGCAGAAGATTTCTTCTTCTCAGGCCTAAACAAGCCAGGGAACACATCAAATCTAGTTGAATCAAATGTCACCACCGTCAATGTTGATCAAATACCAGGACTTAACACTCTCGGCATATCTCTTGTTCGGATCGACTATGCCCCTTACGGTCTTAACCCTCCTCACACTCACCCTCGTGGAACCGAAATACTAGTCGTTGTCAAAGGCACACTTTACGTGGGCTTCGTTACATCAAACCCAGACAACCGTCTCTTCACTAAAACCCTAAACCCTGGAGATGTTTTCGTCTTCCCTATTGGTTTGATTCATTTTCAGTTCAACATAGGGAAAACAGAGGCTGTTGCATTTGCAGGTCTGAGCAGCCAAAATGCTGGGGTTATCACCATTGCTAATGCAGTGTTTGGCTCAAACCCACCGATCAACCCAGATGTTCTGACCAAGGCCTTCCAGTTGGACAAGAATGTGGTCAAATATCTCCAGTCCCGGTTCTAATCGGATTAACAACTCCTTTAAAAACCAAATCAAAACCCCAGAAGTTTGATTGCTTGTCTGAAATAATGATTCCATGCAATTTCTTATTGAAGTCGTAGTATTCTACTAAGTATCATGCAATAAACAACCTGGTCTATTATGTACCTCTCCAGTCTCCTGATTTGGGATATGAAATCACAATATGTAATGCTCTGGGATTTAAATACGATCAGCCACTAATACATATACATGTAGCATTGTATTTGGATCATACTAGCCTTAACAAATAATCCCCCTTGCTTGTGGTCCGTACTACTTGCACAACTTGATAAGAATGTTGCGAAATCTCTCCAAACCCCATTACCATGAAACAACAAATCGATGAAGAAATGGCTTGAAATTTACTCCTTGGGTTTTTTTTTAAAAGTAATACAAATTCAGCTGGATTTAAAATAATATATCTCAAACTCAATTCAAGTATATAAAATTAAAGAAATAAATACAGGAAAATTTTGTCTATTTACTTGTTTTAAGTGTTATAATAAGAGTAATTACATGTTATTATTTACTATCATAATAGATTAACTCAAGAAGCGAATCTAACGGCTAAGATTATTGAGTTATATAATCTCATTTGCTCCCCTAGCTTTCGTCTTTCGGTGTTAATATCGACCTTACTCCAGAAATTGCTCCATCATCTGACCTTGAAATTATTTAAGTAGGACTAGAATACAACTGAATTATTATGAGGATGGAAAACTTCAATAAGGATGGTTCATGTATAACGATTTTGTGTTTAACATCCCACAATCCATGCATTGGAAAGGGCTTTGGGCGTTGTTCGATTATCATGGGACGGTGGTGGACGCGTTTATTCTAGCAAGAGAGAGTAGGAGGGGGAAAAGATATGGCTTTGTAAGATTTCGAGACAGAAGGGACGCTAACAGAGCAATCGCTAGGCTGAATGGATTCGTTCTCTTGGGCAGTCGAATATGGGTTAAGTTTGCAATGTTCTAAGGAAATAGAAAAATATGGAGAAAGGTCAAAGGAAGAGATCAACAGGTTAAAACTAAGGCTGGACAGCGGGAAGAAGAGGAAGAAGTCCCAAAGGTGATTCGGGAAGGAGAGCAAGGTGAACGTAGCTTCTCGATGGAGCTTGCAGGATTGGAAAAAGGAGAGGAGGTGGTGGTGAAAGGCTATGTAGATGAGGAGCAGATGTGGAGGTTCCAAAAATGTTTGGTATGTGAATCGGCTACTGTGACTGATGCCAGGACCATTAGTGAAAGACTTGCAAAATTTGGATTAGGGGAGATAGTTGTCAAAAGATTACAGGGAAGATTATCTTGGTGGAGGTCCCGGATGAGGAGTTGACGGATTTGCTGAAACAGACAAAGTGGTCGTATTTAAGTGATTTTTTTGTGAAGATAGAGCCTTGGTCGGAGAAGGTAAGGTTGATGGAAAGAGTAGCCTGGATAGAGGTAGTCGGAATTTCCTTTGCATTGCTGGAATTTCGAAACTTTCAAGAGAGTGGCAGAATTGTGGGGAAGCCTGATATCAGTTGAAGAGAATGGGACCAGAATAGAGAGTTTTGAAAAGGTGGAATTGTTGGTTTCAATCTCAAAAACGAAGCTGTTGGATCATTGATTAAGTTAGAAGTGGGGGAGGATTATTTTTGGATTAGGATTAAAGAGAAAGGACTGACAGAGATGAAGGAAGAAATTCAAGATTATGAATATGGTGGTCAGAATGTTGAAGAAGATTTGGTTTCCGAAACAGCCTCGGTGGGAAAAAGGGGATCGAAAAAGACACCATAAGGTAGAGAAAGAGTCATAGATGAAGCGTTAAATGAAGATGACATTGGGAAAGAGAAGAGCATAGGGAAGGTGAAGTGTAGCACGGCGTGTCAGACAAATGAGGGGAGATAAGGAATTTTTGGAATCCCAGAAGTTAGGAAAGGAGGTGGCTGTTTCTGATGGGGAGTGTGGTTCACAAAGATGAAAAGACAAGATATGGGCTAATGTGGTGGGAATGGGATTAGGAAGGGAGAATGGTCCAAGTGTTTGGAGTAAAGAGGGTTTCGTTTTGGGTTAGGTAAAGGGTAGGGAAGCTTCATCAAGCCCATTAGCGATTGGATCTGTTGGATGTGATAAACTAAATGATAATGATGAGATCATTCCATGTATAGCAGAGGGTTCTATAAGCCCAAATAATAGGTCGAATAAGGAGGGCATGATAGCTATGGAAAATGGGGATCGGTTGTCTCGGGAAAATAAGAGGGAGATAGTAGTGGAGTTGGATAATTTAATTAAAAATAAGAGAAAAAATGGCTCTTTAAATAAAAAAATTAGATCAATTGCAGATATTCAAAATTTCTCCCTATCATCTAAAGAAAGGAGAAAGAGGGATCTGACTCGAAGAAAAGAGAAAGGGAAGAAAGGCATTGAAAGAGATGATAGGGTGGTGAATATTTCCTTGTCTGATTCCGACATAAGCAATAGAGGAAAAGTGATAATCAAAGAAGCAAGAAAGGCGTGGGAGGTAGGGAAGAAGATCGGGCTGAGTATCCATGGCGATGAAAGAGAAGTGATTGAAGAATTGATGAGATTAGAGGAACAGTAAACAAATTAGTTAAGGGGAAAGTTAAAAGAGACAGGAAGCTTGTTAAGGTTTGTGTTTTTCACTAATGGGGATATTCTGTCATTTGTGGAGTATTTTTTGTTTTGGGAAAAAAAAGGGGGGATTAATTGTGAATTAGATTATTTTTAAATGGAAAAATGAAAATTATGTCATGGAATATTAGAGGGCTTGGCTCTGGGGTGAAAGTTTTAGCAATTAGGGAGGTCATTAGAAACACAAGGGTGGGAGTGTGCTTTATACAGGAAAGTAAACTGGAATATGTGGATGGGGAGTTGATCAGGAAATTCTGGGTAGATGATAACTTTGATTTTAGTTTTTTCCTCAGCAAAAGGTAGATCGGGTGGTTTGATTTCAATATGGGATAAGAATATTTTCCAGGTGTCTAGTGATTTTCGTGTTGAAAGGGCAATTGTGATGGTGGGAAAGTGGATTGTAGAGGGTAATGAAGCAACTCTTATTAATATCTATGCGTCGAATGCGAGAATTGAGCAGAAGAAATTTTGGGGAGATTTGTTAGAGTTTAGGAAGTTGTTTCTAGAGTCTTGGATTGTTGGGGGAGATTTTAACGCAGTTGCAAGTAGAAGTGAAAGAGTAGATGTTGGCTTGGAGAGCCTTAGATCGAAAGATGGTTGTCCATGGTGTGTGAAAGAGCGGGAAACTATTGATCATTTATTTTTCAAATGCAAATTTGCGGAAGGTTTTTGGAAACGAATTTTTGAGTGGTGGGAGGTTAGGTGGCTGTCTGTGGAAATTTTTCCTGGATTTTTTAAGCTATGTACTGAGGTTAAATGGCAAGGACTGTTGAAGTGTCTATGGTGGATTTCGATTGCTGCTAGAATGTGGTCAATATGGATAGCTAGAAATGAGGTGGTTTTTAATAGGAAATTGACCACAATGGAATCAATTGTTTTTCAGACAAAACTGAGATCATTGTTGTGGGTAAGGTCGGTTCAAAATGAGTTAGTGATATCGGAAAGCAGCTGACGGTTTTGTCCGTTAAAGTGTATATCAAATGCTAAAGGGATCGTTAGTTCGGGATGGGGTTGGAAATGCCCCCCCAAAGGGTGTATGAAGTTTAATCTAAGTGGAGCTATGGTTGGAGGAGTAGCAGGCATGAGTGGGGTGCTTAGAGATGAGGAGGGTATTGCAAGGGCTCTGTTCTCTGGACCATGTTATGCAGTAGATGCTGATCAAGCTGAGTTTGCTGCAATTATAGTTGCAATGGAGTGGTTTGATGGTTTAGGATGGGCGAAGTTGGTTCCTTTAACCATCGCGGTGAGGTCAGAAACGGTATTGAATTGGTTTCGAAAGGAGGAGTTAAGACCAATCAATCTCAATTCGTTTTTCAATAGTTTGGTATTGAAGAAAGGAGAGGCTGTTTATCTGTTTTTTGAGAGGACAGAGCTGATAGGAAATGAAATGGCACAAGTTTTGGCTTTGGTTGGAATGAAAAGAGAGGAGATTTTTAAAGCTTGGTGGTAAAGTCGGTTTTTCTGTTTCCGATGCAGCAAATTTTGAGTACTTTTTTCTGGTTTTTGTACGTCTATTTTGCTTGGTCGGGTATTTGCTTTGATGAGAGAGAGGTGTTGATGTGTTTCTGTTTTGGAAGGTACTTTTGGTTCTTTTGACATTCAGATTTTGTGTTGTTGTTTCTCTCTTATGGGTGAATTGTTTGTAAGAAGTCTGTAACTATCTAGGATGGGTGAATACTGCTGTTGTGCAGTATTTTTGTATGGGGTTGAATGCCCTATACCTTTCTTCTTGTATTCTCTAGCTGAGCGAAAAAAAAAGATAGGTTAGCTCAAATTAAAAGTGATCTAATTTAGTTAAAAGTTTATTTGACTTTAATTATTAAATAAAATATGAGATAACTCTAGTAGTTAATTTCTAATTGATGATGGGTTGATTAGGAATTAGGGTTATATGCCAAAGTTATAAATTTTAGGGTTATGGTTTTTAAATTACATACAATAAAGCTTTTCTAATATCCTATCCTTGGAAAAAAGAGAGTCACTTTCTCAAGATTGTTTGTGTGTTAATTTGGAATATCGAAACCCAAGATCTATAGATTTCAAGAAATTAATGAATTCAGTTACGCTTCCGCATCTAGTTCTATTATCGTTATGTTTTTTATGATTTGACATGACAGATATTGGTTTATGATTTAGTAAGCTTTATATCATATCTTGATGAGAACCAATGGGTTAGGGTGTCTCAGAAGGGCATAATCATTGATGAATAAAGTCAATGAAAAAATTTTGAATTTATACTGCTGTTCTTATCTATTCATTTCTTTCTTTTTCTCATTTCTTCTATTCTTTAGATCATTGTACTGGCCTTCACTTGGAACATGTTTTACTATGATCTTCAATAAAGCATTTATGGAGTATGCATATTTATACCGCTGAAAGATTTGGCTGGAACATGATAAAGGATAGTTATGATAAACTATGATCATTGACATTGTTGGGATGAACCTTCTTTTTGGTTTTTGGCTTTGAAAAGATATGAAAGTTGTATGGCAAGTGAGGCACCAAGCTGGGCTGATCAATGGGGTTTTGAAGGGATTGGTTCCATAAAAGATGAGGATGCTACTATTGCCACGAAAAAGATGGCAGCAAGAAATCCCAAGGACAATGTGGATTTCCTAAAGCCAAGACAACGGCTTTCATGGGAGCCAAGAAACTCAAGCATGGGGCATCCAAAGCCAAAAAATGGGTCAAGATTCAATCCCAGAAAAAAAAAAAAAAAACTCCAAATAAATATATAAATATCCACTGGAACATAGTTTTTTTTCTTATTAGAAAACAATAGTGATGGATGCCTCTAACGACGGGCCTGGATGAGGCGAATCCTAGGAGGATTGGAGATGGGGTGGAAAATAGGCCCAGCCCTGGAGTTGTGAGTAGGTGCGATCGTTCAAGTCCTAAGGTTAAAATGAGTTAAAAATTGTGTTTTTTTTAATTTTAAGGGGTTAAAAAAAATTTTAACTTTGACCAAAAAAATTTTTATCAATTTTTAAGGAGTCAAAAATTAATTTTTTTTAACCCAACAAGTGGCTCAATGAAAAGGAAAATGTTTATCCTAGAGATCCCGGGTTCGAGCGTTTATGTGTGTACGTTATCAAATGATTAAGAAAGTATGGACAAAAACTACCATGTAATCACACTAATATATTAAAAAAATTACTTTTAAAAGTCAAAAAAATTTTACCAACAATTTTTCTTCACCTTTTAAAAAATCTAAAATTTTATTTTATTATTTTAACTAAGACCCAAAAATGTGAAGAAGGAGCCTGGTGGAAAAGCAGTTACACAATGGTCAGTTGGGTATCGGATGGAGCAAGCGATGGTCAGATGGGGCGTCTAGGCGAGGAGTAATTGGATGGTGCAGCTGGGGAAGAAAGTCTGTGCAATAAACAAGGATGAAGATGGAGAAGATGGATTTAAGGGTGACTAAAATGAAATTTTCTCTAACGGCGACCAAATTAAAAATATTTTTATTTAGATGATCAAAATTGAAAGCGCCTAAAAAGTTTGATGATCAGCTAGACAGTTTACCATAAAAGAAATGACAACTAAGATTTTTTTTCTTCCGCATCTTATCTCTAAGTGCCCCTCACAGGTAGACTACTTAATCCAATGGATTAGAATCAGTTCAAGGCCCAATACCCAAACTTCATATTTTTCTCTGATTTTTAAGCGTCTTTGAAGTCTTCACGCTCTCACTCTCTGCAATATCCATCTCCAGCAGCGACTGAGAAAGGAGGTGTGTTCTTTTCTTTTTTTTCCTCATGTCTTTTCCTTCTTTACCATGTTACTTCCAACTCCAACTCTCAACCTTGTAGATTTAATTGAGTTATTCAAAGTCTCTACCTTTAAGCTTCTGTTCGATTTTCTTTAAGATTGTCAATCACTTCTTTGATAGGAAGTTATATACATGGGTTTTAAGTGATGACTTTATTAATGGGTATTTAGCTTTAATGGATAAAACCAACTTCTTTTCTTAGAAAATTTTATTTTCAAGTATTGAGCTTTGCTTTCTCAGACTGGGTTATGTTTAGTAGTTGTATCCAATTGTTAAACTATGCAGACAATTTTATGGAGCTATTTGTTTTATGTTTTTTGGTTTTTTTTCTTCTTTAATTGTTCTGTTTCTATGGGTTATCTACGATGCCTTGTTGTTGAAAGCATGAAAACATGCTTAATTTGAGTGAACATGAAAGTGGAATAAGAAATTTACACATTCAGTTCATCGTTCAATTTTGGATATCAAACAAGTTGCTAATGTGAAATGATTTTAAGAAATGCCATTTTCTGATGTTCAGTATACCATTTTTATGCATTTCTCTTTGGTGTTAGCGAAATGTAGCTCAAATTCTTTTGGCCTAGAGGGCTAGGCCTAAAGAAGCAACAACTGCAAAACGTAGGACTCATAGAAGTGAACTTAATATGTTTATATGTTAATGTATGATAAGAGTGAGTTTCTTTACCATTGATTTTAGTCATCTTGTCTTCTTTCCTTTTCGATGTGGAAGTTCTTTGAAATTGCAGCATATTATTCCTCTGTTGCTTCAGTCAATTATTGAGTATCGAGGTGGAAATGGAGGTTACTGGACTGTAATTTCTACTGCAAATGCTCCGGTCTGCACAGCTGCTCCACAAATATGGAAATAGATCCCAGAACATTCTCTGTTCCTTTAGGACCCTAACCTCAGTAAATTCTCTCCAAGGTGCTTCTGTTTCGAAAGATGATTATTTTGCAGCTATCCACCACATTTCCAACATCGTTCGTCGTGAAGTTCATCCAGAGCGCACTCTTAACCGCATGAACCTTTCTGTGAACTCTGAACTTGTATTCCGCGTGCTTCGTTCCTGCTCAAACTCCCCTACAGAATCTCTTCGCTTCTTCTCATGGGCCCGTTCCAACTACACCCCCACCTCCGTCGAATTTGAGGAGCTAGTCAAGATCCTCATTCTCCATAGGAAGTATGAATCCATGTGGAAAACCATTCAACAAATGCAAAAGCAGCAGCTTAGCCTTTCCTGTGACACCCTTTCTTTTATCATTGAAGAGTACGGGAAGAGCGGCCTTATAGACCAGGCTGTGGAAGTTTTCAACAAAAGCACTAATTTAGGTTGCAAACAGACCGTTAGCGTTTACAATTCATTGCTCTTTGCACTTTGTGAGGTGAAGATGTTCCATGGAGCATATGCATTAATCCGGAGGATGATTAGGAAAGGAGAGGTACCAGACAAGAGGACATACACAGTTCTGGTGAATGGATGGTGTTCCTCCGGGAAGATGAAGGAAGCACAAGACTTCTTGGAGGACATGAGCAAGAAGGGGTTTAATCCTCCGGTTAGAGGTCGAGATTTGTTGATAGAAGGTTTGTTGAATGCAGGTTATCTTGAATCAGCCAAGAAAATGGTAAGAAGAATGACCAAGGAAGGGTTTGTGCCTGACATTGCTACATTTAATTCTTTGGTGGAAACAATCTGTAAAACCGAGGAGATTGATTTCTGCATCGATATGTATCATAGTGTTTGTAAATTGGGGCTTTGCCCTGATATTAATACTTACAAAATATTGATACCTGCAGCTTCAAAAGTCGGTAGGATCAACGAGGCATTTAGACTTTTAAATAATTCAATTGAACAAGGTTATAAGCCATTTCCTAGTTTGTATGCACCTATAATCAAAGGCTTGTGTAGGAAAGGGCAGTTTGATGATGCATTTAGCTTTTTCAGTGAGATGAAGATCAAGGGTCATGCTCCAAACAGACCGGTCTATACAATGTTGATAACAATGTGTGGACGTGGAGGCAGATTTATAGAGGCCGCAAATTATTTGGTGGAGATGACTGAGCTGGGATTAGCACCAATTTCACGGTGCTTTGATATGGTTACCGATGGTTTAAAGAATTGTGGGAAGCATGATCTGGCTAAGAGGATAGAGCAGTTGGAGGTTTCCCTTCGACGTGTTTGATGCAGCAAACCCCATTGCCACAATACTTGACAGGTTAATGTAGCTATTAACTCCTGCAAGGTCAGTTCCTGTTTCGGGATTTGTTTACTTATAATTTAGTTTCGATTCATTCTTATTTCTGACCTTGTTCGATACTAGTTAAACATTTTTAAGTTCTACCACACAAAGTCTCATTGAGAATTACTTGGTTACTTCTGTCTCTCATATTTCTGCATTTAAGCTTCGACCAGATTACTCAATGAGGCTTGATGCAGGCCTTTAAAGAACAATTGTGTCGAGTCATTCTTGCCTAGCAATTCAAAATAGGAGCTTAGGTGGAAATGTTAATGGTAGTGCAGTGTCAAAGTATTCTCATGGAAGGTGTTAAGAATTGTTGTTATTGGGATTATTATCATTGCAATGCTCATGAAACTAAACTATTAATCTGAGTACATAGCTTTATATTGTTGGGAATGTAACAGTCTGCCATCACTCAACATGAGACAAACACTTTAGGAAAATAGTTTTGCAAACATTAAACACAATTTCATTAGTGCTTCAGACAAAGCTCTCTTGTATGCTTGTGTTCATTGGCATATGCAATTACTATAACACTCCAAAATCATATCATTTTAATAGTTTTAATATTAAATTTAATTTAATATTTATCTCATAATATTTTATTAATTTAATATTAATTAATGATTTTAATATTAAATTTAATTTAATATTTATCTTGAAGATATACATTTTATTAATTATGAAATTAATAGACATCTATCTTAATAAATATTATATTAATTTAATATTAAAGTGACCAAGTTTAATCATAATTGAATTCTCTAAACTCTTTCTATATAAAGAGTTTGAAGTCATTAATTCAAAAAATTCACCATAGGTAATTTTGTGAAAAACTTTTTAATTTAATTTAAAGCGAGTTCACTCAATAGATATAAACTTGAAGATAGCTGAAAAAATTGTTCGGTCGAAACCTTCATTTTAAGGTGTATTATTTTTCAAATATTAGAATTACAGTTTAATTTTAATTTTTTATTTTCTAAAAATTATTTTTTAGAAAATATTTATTGACGTGATATCTTATAAAAACAGCAAACTTGATTGATTAATTTTTTGTTCTTTAAAGATTTTACGGAGAGCTTAATTAATTTACAAAGGGCTTCTTTTACTAATTTCCCTGAGTTAATACCCATTAACTCAAACTAAGTCAGAACTTTATAAACTTCAAAAAACCGGCGCAGTGAAGCGTCGAATTGGATCCGTCGTTGATAGATCGAGGTATTAGTCAAAGTTTGAACACTAATCAGACATGCGGTTTTTAACAAACTATAAAGAACGCTGAACATAACTCCTTTCTCTCTTCTTTTTGAAAATGGGGAGCCGAGTGTTGTGTAACATTTGATCCAAATGCACTTTGCTGATCATATATATATTTTTTAAAATTATACCGATCTTCTTTTTTCTTTTTCTTTTTTTTGTATTAATAATAGCTTTCTTAAGAAAATTAACTAAAGCTGGACCAATCACAGAACTCACGGATATTTTAATCTAAACCTAACCCGAATCCGAACCATATCTAATAAAAATCTTCATGGTTTTGGGCAAGAGTATCCCATCCGGCATTTGTGGCAAATCAAATGTCTTCATGAGATTAACCTGTAGGCATTGACTCATTCATTCAATATGAATTGGGGATATGCTGGGATGGCAATTTTCTGCTACAGTAACCGTCGGCCGCCGTTTCTAACTTGTTTTACTTTATTAACATCAGGCAAATAAAAGCAGGAAACTTCATTTCATCTTAACCCAAACACTAGTCTTAGCCACTTGTTTTAAACACCTTTTCAAGGCACTGCAAAGATTTTGATGCATCTAAGCATAAAATATCGGGAATATATCTCTCTCTCAACGAATAATAATAGGACTCAAACAATTCCTTCCTCCCTAAGGTCGGAATATCTTTTCTTCTATATTCTCTTGATTCTTATCTACAATCCCTCTTTCTTCCTATCTATCTATCATAAGGGAAATCAAAGTCATTTTCAGCGACTTTGAAGTGCTGTGGCTGCTGCCCTGAGCAATACAGATTCCACATTTTGAGGTATGCTCTCTCCAGATTTCGTACCTGCCAGTTTTTTATATGCGTACATTTTCTTTAGGCATTTCTTGTGGAAGTTATTGCAAAAATAAATAGCAGGAGATGTCTGTTAAATATTTACCCAGCGTGCTGCGTCAAAAAGCGGGCAAGTTAAACGAGCTTCCTTGAGTTTTTCGGTCAGAGCCTGGAGTTTTGGTCTGTTTAATGCCAATGTGACCGCCCGTTCTTCATATTCCTTCATACTGTGAAGCAGGAATAAATTATAAATGTGAGCTTACATACAGGCATAAGAACACAACTCAACCAAGAAACTAAAATGATCGATCATGATATGTCCGCATAACCAATACGATGTTTCTCCAAGAAAATGTTAAAATCCTACCTGTTGACAATCATCTCCTCTCCTAATCCAGTGGCTAAACAAAGTGATCCAGCAACCCTTGTTGCCATTTTCTCAAGGGGTAGAGTCACCATTGGTAAACCAGCCCATAACACATCCGTGCCAGTAGTATGTGCATTGCATAAAGGCCTATACAATGGAATGAGGCAACCATTATTAACAAACTATTGATCAAAATAATGCTGTTAAAGAAAGAAAGCAGGAAGAATAGTTACGTGTCAAGACAGAGATCAGCTAAAGCACTGCGTCTGATGTGCTCATGTTTCATGGCCACATCTGTGAAAATAATTTGCTCTGGCTGTACCCCTTGTGCGGCAGCATCTGAAAATTAAGACCATCATCACCAATAAAAACCATGATACACAAAGAAGGTTGCGTTCTTATAAAAAAATGAAACAATTAGTAATGTACATGCTCTCAGCCTCATTTCTCCAGCAGCTGGAAATTTGAGGAGCCAAAGTGCACTATTTGGTACACGCTTAAGAATATTACACCTGAAATTTTGAAGTACGAAGGTGAAGTGAGATGAGAAAATATTGGAATTTATGTCCATTTTGAAGATCATCCTCGTATTACCAAGTGTTAAAGATTTCGGGATCCATTTTATACAATTGGTTGAAGCATGCAAAAATAAATTTATCTTCTGGAAGACCATAATCAGATCGCTTGTGCTGACATGTTGGATCCAACACATCACGATTTTTCTGCAAACATTTAGAGTTATAAAATCAGGTCTTTAGCGTCTAAATGAAAATTCAAGCACATCAAAGGAGTTTACTGACATTGTACAGATTTCTATTTTATTCCACAGTTTTAAAAACCGACCTGCTTATAATCATAATGAAAATTCAAGCACATCAAAGGAGTTTACTGACATTGTACAGATTTCTATTTTATTCCACAGTTTTAAAAACCGACCTGCTTATAATCATTCACAAAGTAGCAATGTGGGAGATGGACAAGCTTCTCTGAATAAATATGTGAATAGCGCAAAGGGGAAACAAACTGAAAGCAAACAAACACGAAGTTAGACAAAGCACAATAGAATCAATGAAGGTTTTTGTAAAGCATCCATCCCTACCTCATCAGTAACCAAGTAATCAATATAATCTGCCCCAGTAGTCCCAGGAAATCCCATATATGAAACCTGTATAGGTGCAGGCTGCATGGCAAAAATTTCATTCCTTGCACCCTGTATCATTGAGCAGGACAATGATTTCATATTAGAATTTTAGATTGTAAACTTAGAAATTCAGAAATGTTAAAACTAGAAGACATTTCAGCGTCATACATTACATAAATAGGTACCAGAGAAAACAAAATTCAAAGAAAGAAACTCAGACTGATTTTTCATTACCATATTATAAATGTCAATGTAGCAAGACTCCTAAAACAAAATTAGGTTACTCAAAGGATGAGAAATGAATATCATATACCTTGGTATAACCATTCAGGTTGATAAGTATCTGTATTCCATCCTCATTAATCATTTTGGCAATCACATCTGATGACATGGCAGAGACATCAATAAAATGCTCGGCTTCAGACTGGATACGCTGTCTCCATTCAGTACCATCATTTTGGCTCAAGGCATAGCAAAATACCTGCAAATACCATGTTTTATGTTTAATCACGTCCCAAGAGTTATCCATAGTAAGATAAATCAATAAAAAAAGACGAAGAAAACCTCAACATTCTCTCTGTTGTGCATGCCAAATACTGATCCCATGAGGTGTGACAATGGGTGATTGCCAAAGTCACTGCTGACATAACCAACCTTTAGTCTCTCATTTCCACCATTGCCCTTGATTCGATTCGGTGCAGGATGATTGAATGGAGGAAGAGCAAAACGAGATGCAATCATGGAGCAATGAGCAGCATATTTACGGCTGCAAGAAAGAGAGGAAATGTTAATGAAAAAACTGTAGCTCTCCATAGTAAACTAAAATATATTAGTACGGAAAAAATTTTATACCTTATATCTAGGGCAAGCAATGGATCAATAGGATATGCTATAGCATGGAAAGGTTGCACACTAGGAAGAACTGACATCTGGGACGAAGGAATTATTGCAGTTAAGTGCATTGAAAAAGGAAACACTATGGATTATGAACCAGTTTAAAAAAATATTGATAAAAAATAATATAAAGTACAAGGTAAAAGTTACAAGCATATCAATACCCACATTAATCTGCCTTCGGATAATGCCTTCAACTTCGGTAAACATTTTATCACGATCCTCCCAGCTGCACACACACTGGAAATATAAAATTAAAAACAATCAGTTTATTCAAATTGAATATACTTCTCTACAAAAGGTCTTAACCGTTGAGTTACTTTGACGTACAAGTTCCAAGGAAGTACTCTCACAAAAAAACCAATGAAGAAAACAATTAAAATCTAATTCATGGTTCGATCATTAATTTTAGAATTGATAGAAGTAATAATCACATAGAAAAGATTAATGCCTTGAAAGAAACTGGCATGTTCAACAAATGATTCCTACAACAACATAAAAGATATATATCTAATGCATGGAAATGTAGCTTTTGCCTAGATTTAATTCCATAGTGATACCTGTAATGTATGTAGGAGATTACAAGTAGCTTCAGGAAAATCTGGTCGAAGATGCAATGCCTGCTTATAGCTTTTGATAGCAGCCTCGACATGTCCACTGTATTACATGTAAACCCAACTCAAAATCAAATAGCATAAAAAGCCTTTTTTTCCCACCCCAATAGAACAAATCTTAATTAAAAAAATTAACTGAAAAATTGTTGGAAATATGCTACTGTAAAACAAAACCGTTAGCACTGTCAAGAAACCAAACTGAATGTAAATAAAATAGCAATCACAGAGCCATGAAAAATCACTGCTTAAGAAACAAATTCGCCCTGATCGATGCAATCGTATAGTGGACATTGCCTCCCAAGATTAATACAGTACTTTAATATTCATACACCCGAATAAAGAAGTAGAACACAATTGGCAATACTCTTCTCAAAAGAATGAAAACCGAAAAACAAAAGCAAATGATCTAAAATCTGATCGGTAACTAAACTGGAAGAAACTAGTGAAATCACACTAGGTTCAATTTTCAAGAAAGATTAGAGGGGTCACAAACGGTTCTGCTTAAAACTCAATCTCTTAGACAAAATTTTTTTCTCATGTAATTTCGTAGAACACCATAATTTAGAAAACAAAGAGAAGTTTTTCTCTGGTCGTGTTTTGTGAAAAATAAGAAAAATGACCTATTTATACAATTTTTTAAAGGGCAAAATGGTAAAATAACAGTTTTAATTTCCAAAAATAAGAGAGAATTTTCCTTAACTGAAAATATTCTGAAAATATTTTTTGCATTATCAATATTCCCCAACTAATATAAAAGAATTGGAAATTTTTGTAAACGTTAAAAAAATGTAAAATGTGAGAAAAGCAATAGTGAAATTAACCACTTAAGCACTAGTATCTTATAGATTTGAACTAGTATATAGTGAAATGAGTTATTCTTCTCTTTAGCAAATAAATGAATCTTTAACTTGTTAAGATAAGAGCTAACTCATGACACACGACTAATCTCAAGTCAAATTAAGTTCCGCGATAGATTAACAATTTTGCCAATTTACCTCAGGATTAACAATTTGGCCAATATACCTCATGATGTTAGTAATTGCTCTAGAAAAATGGCCCGACATTTTTCATAGAAGGTGGCTAATACTTCACACTTACGTAAGTGATTTCATCAAGTCTATCTCAATATAAACCACCAAGACCAGGGCTATTAAATTATTACGAGCATTTTATTAAGTTCACTCTCTCAAATTTAAATTCGGTGAATTCACCAAGTCCGTCTCAATAAAACCACCCAAACTTTGGGATATGAACTCATTAAAAATAATAAACTCAACCTCACATGTCGGTGAATTCAACAAACTTGTTTCAATAAGACCACTCAAATCCTGGAATATTAATTCATTAAGAGTGAGAACTCAACAACACATGTCAGTGAATTCAATAAACCTCTTATCAAGGAATTTGAACATTAAAAATGATGGAAAACTAAGAAAATTACCTATCCTTATAAGCAGAAGCCAGATTTGCATGAGCTTCAGCCATACTTGGGCGGATATTAATAGCACGAATATAATCTTGAATTGCTTCAGTCACTCTACCAATCTCCTTGTAAGTGTTACCCCTATTTACAAGCCCATCAGCTGCCAAGGGATCAATCCTCAATACCTCATTGTAACATGATATAGCTTCCACGTAATTTCCCTACAAATTAAATTTAATACTCATTAGATACAAGAGGCAAGGAAAAAGGGCACTAGCTAACATAATTTAGTATCGAAGGTAATAACAGATTCAAATTCCAATGAACCACCTGTTGCTTATAGATTACGGCAAGGTTGTTGAATGGAGCAGACAAGCCTGTTGTAACAGACAAAGTAGCCTTATAGTAAGAAGCAGCAGCAGCAACCATGTTCCTGCAAGGTTAAACTTGTAAAAATTCCATACACTAAAAATTCAACACAACCTGCAATACAATAATCTGCGTATCAAGAATTTGAGGATAGTGTACCATTCCATATATATGTTCCCGAGGTTGGTAAGTGCTTGCGGATGATTAGGTTGCAAAGTGAGACATTGCTGCACCCAGCAATGAAAAATTGTAACTTGAAAAGATCAACAATAATTAGAGAAAACAAAACCTAACTGAGCAGGAAAAAAAAGCCTACATTATAACATTGAATTGCCTCATCAACACGACCAACATCTTTCAAAGCATTTCCCTTCAAGAAAATGATTGAAGCAAATTGAAGTTAGCATATTTATAAAGAAAAAACATACAAGCAAACTATATTGTTTACGATCTCACAGAAATTGAGGAACCCAACCAAATTATTGTAAGCCTCCAAAAATCTTTGATCACAGGCAATAGCTTGCTTATAATGGAGGATTGCCAGATCCAGTTGACCTCGCTCATAGTATGTACTAGCCAGGTTCCCTGAATCATTGAGTTAAATAACTTGTACTTCAATAACATTATTAAACTCGACTATCTTTAACGTATAACAAAAATCCAAATAGCTTTCAAAAAATAAGCAACAAAATAACAGGTACCATAAATTAAAAAGAAGAAAAACTATAGCACAAAACAAATAATAGTGTCAGAGAAAATTTTCAACCTTGGTCAAAGTGAAAATATAGTAAATTCATGTGATGTAGTAGGCACTTACCCAAAGCTATTGCATTGTTTGGCCGAGTCTGAACAGCACGCTGATAACAGAGAATAGCTTCCTGAGGCATTCCCAAAGCCTGGAAAAGACAAAAGAGATATCTTGTTTTCCTCCAACACAAGAAGACCGGCCCAGGCACTTGTAGAACAAAACATTAAGAGCACAAGGCAAGATGGCTTACCTTATAAATATTCCCAAGATTTAAATAGGCATCAGGGAATGTGGGTTTAAGTTTAACTGCTTCCTGCAATTTCAAATTTTGCAAATTAAATCAGTATTGCTGCTCATAAAATAATTCTTGGCACTAAAATCGAGAGGTGGGTGGGAAAGTATGGTAGATTATCTCATAGAAAATTATTAAAAAAGAAGCAGCACTGAAAAGTTGGTCATGTGATCTATAGCAATCAGTAAGATGTAAATTACAGAATTTGAACAAGATGAAAACAAGATTCTGCATACCTTGTAATACTGAAGGGCTCGATTTAAGTCACCCGAATCCATAAAAAGACCCGCAAGATTTGACCATGCAATAGCAAAAGTTGGCTGTATGCGTAGAGCCTCAAGATAGCAACTGTATGCCTGCACAAAACGTTAGTTCTGACAATTTCGATCTCTGCAGATGAAGTTATAACAAGACCAACCATCATCTGAGCCCTGGCCTGTAGATAACAAGTTGATATCTGTATTGAACTGTAATATCGAGACACAGTTCCACACATGAATTACCTCCATCAGTAACTTACCAGATAAAGACATACACAACAAAGATCTATAGATAAGGGAAGGATGTTTCCCCTCACTTTCTGATTGGGCAGGATGATAAGAGTCAAGGCCAGGTTAATTCAGCAATGAGCATACACACTCAAAGCAAGCAAAGGTTTAGACCACTTCCACCAAAAGATGGAACGTAATGAGGTCCGACCAAATCCTAGTTGAAGACTTCAACATGGTAATGCCAAAGGCGTGAATTATATCAGTTAACAATTTAACATAATTCAACCCAAGGATTTCACATCCCTGGCTGCCAGTTATGCAGATAGGCTATCAAACAGTATAAATATTTCATTTGTGGACACTTACTTCTTGCACCAGCCCCTGTGCCTTCATCAGATTTCCAAGATTACTATGAGCATCAACCTGCAAGGCAATTAAAACAATGTAGGTCAGAAACTCTTATTGAAATCTTAAATTTGGAGTCCCAGTTGCTAAGCAAACAAAGAAACAAAAAACAATAGAAATTGAAATGTTGAACATTGTACTGAATTATAAGTTTAGAACATTTAACTGGATTATAATAAGACATAACCAGATTAAAATATACCAGAAGAGGATTTAGTTGCAGTGCTTGACGGCAACATTGTGCAGCCTCATTAAATCTTCCTTTTCGCATGTAAGCACTTGCTAGATTCGACCATGCATCAGCAAAGTTAGGTCGAAGCTGCAGCAATGCAAATTCACGCAAAGATTAACAATCTAACAAAAGATTTGGCAAGCAAAACAGAAAGACGAAAAGCTAACAAAACAAGGTTTTATAACTATATACAAACCTCAATTGCAATCATATAGTAGCGGATGGCAAAATCAATATCGCCTTTTTCCTACATGTTAGGGAAAAAATACACCTCCATCAGTTCTTCAACAACCTTCTCTTCTTCTTTTTTCTCTTTATTTTATTTAACTTCAAAAAATTGACTTAAAGACTAACATGTACCTTCCAAGCATTTGCCATGTTTCCATAGCACTCTGCAAAACTAGGCTCGATTCGAAGGGCTTCTTCATTTTTGGCGATGCACATATCATAATTATGTAACTGCAAACATATTCAAAAGCATTAATATAAAATTACAAAACAAGTTCATTATTAAAGGAATACAAAAAAAGGCAATCTTTTACCTGATAATAAATAGCACCCAAAAGAAGCAGATTATCAGTACGAAGTGGGTTTTGATTGTAAACAGCACTGCTATGATCCAATGCTTGTTTGTAGTTTCCCGATTTGTACATCTGATGAGCTAGAGCCAAGTGCATATCTTCATCAACTGCATCAAAAGCAAATCATTGGCGACATCAGCGATTAAAATAAGACGTTGCACAGATAAAATCTTCTATGGATTTAGAATTTTACAGTAAAGCATACATAATAAATTCTTCAGACAGGCATAAAGTAATTAAATTATTTCAACTTTGAAAGCTAAAAACGAATAATGCTGACACACAAAAAAAAAACCCGAAAAGTCTAAAATTTATGCATCAACACAATTTTTCCAAAACAAAAAGACAGATCTAACTCAAAATCATAGCTTTAAATAAATCAAATAATAAATTTTATAATCAAACTTCATGTTTTAAAAAATAAAAAGGAACTGCTATAATCTAATATTTTCGCGCGTTTAATGTATTTTTTATGAAAGAAATTAATATTTAAGCTCCAAATTAAGAAACAACAATAATTTAAACTATTGATATAAAAAAAATGAAGATATGAACCTTCATGCGAATCATGTCCATTATGAGGCACAATACTGAACGAAGAAGCCGGCTCCTGCTTCACCACATAAACGGCGGATTTTCCAGCAGCTACCGCCGCAGCATCGGAGGTTTCATCAGCTCGATCGAAAACTCCGACGCCGTACGGAGCGGCCCTAGAGATCCCAACTCCGTTTTGCAACGACAACATCTTCGATCTCCCTCAATAAAAAACAATCATCAAAAAAATGGGGAAAGAAAATTTTGAAATCTATCAGATCAAAGGCCTAGAAATGAAACGCGACGGAGAAGAAGTGCACTCGATCAAACGCCACCGTTCCCTAATCGAGCTTTCTTCTTCCTTTTTCCTGATTCCCTTTTTTTTTTTTTCTCAGCTAATTTCCGCTATTTTCTTGAGACCTGTCGTCGGATACTTTATATACTAAACAGAAGAGAAATCTGAGCCGTTGAATTGAACGTGTACGGGGGAGATTAAGCCGTTTGGTGAGTACGGTGAAAACAAAAAAGAAGATTCTGTTCATTACTGACACGTATCTAATTTGAATGTTTGATGATCTGTTTGGGTGATTAAACTGGTAAAGTTTTACGTTATTTGACCAATAAAAGAAAACATAAACTTTTACCCCTGTTAAATATAAATATTAAATCTTGAAAATTCTTACCCAAAAAGGCATGTTCAATCGCAAATAATATGAAAACAAACGAAAATCATGGCAATTAGAAAGAAATACATTGCTTAATTATTTTATTTTTTTTCAAGTGGTTAGATTCTAGTTTCTATTTCGAATATTTTTTTAGACCATTTGAAAAGTGAAGAAAAGCTTTCATCTTGTCTTTAATTTGTTAATATTGGTTCGCTTGTAAGATAAAATATTGTGATTTTTTAAAAATAATAACAATAATTAAATATGTTAAATTAAAATTTTATTACAGTAAAATTAATTTTATGTTAGAGTACACGTATCTTAACAAAATATTGGTTTTTGAAAATTTTTAACTCAAAAAAATACGTTAAAATCTTTTAGGTACAACGTAAATAATATGAAAGCAAAAGAAAGAAATATTATTCTTTGCATACATTGCTCAATTTTTTTATTTCTTTTCAAGTGGTTAGATTTTAGTTTCTATTTCGAAGATTTTTTAGACAATTTGAAAAGTGAAGAAAAGTTTTAATCTTGTCTTTAATTTGTTAATGTTGGTCCACTTGTACGATAAGATATTGTGACTTTTTAAAAATAATAATAATAATTAAACATGTTAAATTAAAATTTTATTACAGTAAAATTAATTTTATATTAGAAAAAACATATATCAACAAAATATTAATTTTTGAAAATTCGTAACTCAAAAAAGTATGTTGAAATCTTTTAGGTACAACGCAAATAATATGAAAGTAAAGGAAAATCAGGACAATTAGAAAGAAATGTTATTCTTTGCATACATTACTCAAATTTTTTATTTCTTTTCAAGTGGTTAGATTTTAGTTTCTATTTCGAAGATTTTTTAGATAATTTGAAATGTGAAGAAAAGCTTCCCCCTTGACTTTAATTTGTTAATGTTGGTCCACTTATAAGATAAGATATTGTGACTTTTTAAAAATAATAATGATAATTAAACATGTTAGATTAAATTTTTATTACATAATTAATTTTATGTTAGAGTACATATATATTAACAAAATATTAATTTTTGAAAATTCTTAACTCAAAAAAGCATGTTGAAATCTTTTAGGTACAACGCAAATAATATGAAAGCAAAAGAAAATCATGGCAATTAGAAGGAAATATTATTCTTTGCATACATTGCCCAATTTCTTGTTTCTTTTCTAAGTGGTTTCTATCTTAATAAATTTTGATGGACTTGAAAATTTTTTGGACAAACAAAAGTGAGAATTCTGCAGGATAATGTTGGTCAGCTTATAAGAAAATATATTGTTATTTTTTAAATGCAATGAGGAGAGTCTTTTATCCAAATGATTTAAAAAATGTTATTATTTACAAAAATATTCAAGTTGAAAAATATACATTAGAATAATCTCAAATAAACAATAAAGATGCTAAATATTCATCCCATAGTTGGCATCCCCTCAAATTTCACCTCAATAATTGGTATCAAGCATAAAAAATGAATTTTTTGGTGTCGGCATGCCATGGCAATACTCCTATATTTTTTTTAATTCGGTATTAATATATTGGTATACGAATATACGACATTTTAGAAAAAAAATTTGGGAGGTTGTCATGCCATGGTCGACACCCACTTTTTTATATTTAAAAAAATAGTTTTTTAGGTGTCAACCATGTCATGATCGACACCCAAAAAATACGAATAAAAAATATTTTTTTTAGTGTTTGTCAAGCCATAACCGACACCCCCTTTATCAGATAAAAAAATATTTCTTGAGTGTTTGCCAAGTCATGACTGACACCAACTTTCCCTCCTGTATATATAGGGCTGAGATTTTGATTTTGAAATTGTAAGGAAAAAATATTTTTCTTAAATTAACATAAAAATGAGTGTTTTATGTATCATCAGATAAATGTTTTGTTCTAAGGGAGAGTTGTGAAGTGTAAAATAGAATTTCAAGGTTGAACTATATACTGTCATGTATTGTTGGAGTTGAATTATATACTGTCATTTGAAGCGGCAAATATATATCTTCAATGGTCGGACAACTTTCTGTGCTTGAAGACTATCCTAGATGTCTAAAGAAGACGGATATTTTTTCCAAATACTCAAAAAATATTTTTTCGGGTATTTATCATCCCATGGCCGAGACCCACTTTTGCAGGTTCCAAAAATATTTTTGAGTAATTATCATCTAATGGTCGAGATCCACTTTTAACCCCAGTACTATATATATAAGTGTCAGTACTAAATATTTGAGCTTTTTGTTTTCATTATCAATACTAAATATTTGTTTTTTGTTTTTTTAGAGAAAATCACAATTTTTTTCAAAGATGAGTTCCAACATTTTCTTTGTTTATGTTCATTTTGATTTAAAAATTATCAATACAGATGATAAAGGTTGTGTATTTCAAAACCGAGAAAAATCGGAATGAGATTAAACAAGCGTGTTTCATTGGAGGAATTGAAACGAAAGATCAGTACAAAGATAGCTACTCGTTGCAGAAAGCAAATGTTGAGACTGTTTTACAAATTTCCGATTTCATCAGATCCGATCAAGTTCTCGAAAATAAAGCTTGTTGATGATGATGATCTAGGGACAATGATTGAAATTTATTGCCCCTTTAAGATCGAAAATCCCTGCCCGATTGAGTTGTTCGCGTAGATAGTAGAACCCTAACCAAATCAAATTTTAAATCCAATAACAAAATAAGCACCACGTACCTCCCCTTGCTGGATGACATAGAGGCAGTCGGGAAATTAAGTTGGAGCTCTGTAGTGTTGGCTATATTGTACCGAGAGCTTTGTCGAGCGACAAATCCCGATGTTTGGAACACGAGCGGTTGCTCTTATCTGCTCCAATCATGGTTATTATACCGACTACCTTTTATCGCGAACGTCGGCCACATTCCATATCAGATGCCACTGATTAATAGGTAACTCGATAAATCGAGTTTATCTTCTATTTTTAATTTTATTAAATATTAATTTATTACATGGAATAAATAATTTCAACTATTTTTCAATTTTTCAAATGGTTTGCAAATCCGAGAATTACGTGATTCTACCTATTGCCCATTCATCGAATGCAGATAGACACACATGGAGCAGATAAGGTAAGATATATTTTCGAATTTTTTTAAATATTTTTATATTTTCTATTTTTTTAAAATTATATTTTCAAAATATTTTTTATATATTCGAAATATTTTTTAGATTTTTTAATTTTTTTAAAATTATTTTTATATCTTCGAAATAAAATTTTTTACATATATTTTTTATAACTTTGAAATATTTAAAAAATACATTTTTGAAATAATTTTTTACAAATTAAAAATCTTATATTTTTTACATTTTCGAAATATTTGTTTACATTTTTGAATTATTTTTTTACAAATGAAATATTTTTAATATTAACTAAACTCGTGTTATTTATACTGTGCAATTCGTGTGAAGGCCTTATATCAGGGACGACATTGCGCCTTTCATTCCACCATTTGTTTACCAGCGCCAATACAATTTGTTCTCGTGTAGTATGCCGATATTCAATTTTCATATGGTGGAATGATACGCTACGGATCGGATCTTGCAACAGTTCAATGCTATGCAACATATCCCGAACCCTCCCTTCTAACTCGGTGATGTCCACAAGCTCGACAAAAAGGGGGCGAATAAAACCAACATAAATCGGGCCCAATATCTTAAGCCATATATCTTGCTTTGGAATAATCGGGAGAATAGGTGCTTAACCTTGTATTCGTGTAACGATGATTTTTCCGGTACCCCACAGTACAACCAATGGTATATGGCATACAAGATGCCGTTGGTTTTTCTTGGGCAGTATATGTTGGTCCCGACTGAACTTGTTCTAGAAGGTAACCGATGGCATTCGACGAACAATCCATATCGGCGCCGTGGCTGGATCCCTGATTAAGATTTCGAGCCCGAGGATGACCCCGAGCTCTAATATCAAGCATCCGACTCGTCGTCTTATTTGTCGCAAGACCAATATCCTCGTTCCATGGAGGAGATTTTTGGTGTCAACCTCAACCCTCAACGTTCATATTACTCCAGTTCATCATCATATCAACCGGAGATCCATCGAGAAGAACATACACCAACAATGGAGGATTTTTTGCCTCGGCGCCTCCGATCACTCAACACACTCTCGTTGACGATACGTACATACGCCGATCGGGACACCGAAGGCCGGACCGAGCAGCAGCTATGTAACGCCTCCTCAACAAGGTGCACTACAGCCTCAACCTCGTCGAGCCCGGAGGAACTCAAATCATTACACGCTAGCACCGAGGACATCACCGGGATTTACTCAATTTTGATTTTTTTCGTTTATTTTTAAATTTAATTTGTAATTTCGTTTATATTTTAAATTTACTTTCTAATTACTATTTTTTAATGTATATTTAATTTTTCAATAATAATTATTTCCTCACATTTTCACAACAATATATTTAATAATTTTTTATATAATTCGAAATTATATTAATACATTAAAATACAAACATTGTTGAATATTATTAAGCAACAAATTAATTATACAGATACAATAAATTACAAATATTTATTAATATTAATACATGAAATTTTAAAAATTGAACAACAATAATACAATATAAATTAAAATTACAGATATAACAAAATACAAACATATATAATGTTCATCTGCTTGAATACTGAGCCGCAAACGTTAGTACCGAGAAACTTGCTCGAGTTGCCGTTAAACATGACCTTTTTCAGTTTGTAAGACACAATGCAGTCAGTCTCGATTAGCTATTAAATGGTGGAAAAAGTCATCCGACCTTTGACAGCATAACATTTACGGGCTTACCACATCGCCCGCATACGACAACAATATATTTACGTTGGATTAGCTATTCAATAGTAATTCTCGTGGTAACCAATTCTGCCAACGAAGATAATGCCATCTGTGTTGGACATCTCAAATAATCTTCTATGGGGCAGAAAATCGTCTTACACTGAAGACATATCCTTGCTGCTTCACATGACAGTATATAATTCAACTCCTACAATACATGACAGTATATCATTCAACCTCGAAATTCGGTTGCATACTTCAAAACTCTCCTCCATAACAAAACACTCATTTGATGATACACAAGGAAACACTCTCATTTCTATGTTACTCTGAGAGAAATTTTTCTACCTTACAATTCCAAAACCAAAACCAAAACCAAAACTTTAGTCGTATATATAGACGAGAGAAAACTGGTGTCGACCATTCGTTGCCAAGCACCAAAAAAATTATTTTTTAATTTGTATTTTTTTAGGTTTTGGCCATTAGATGACAAACACAAAAAAATTAATTTTTTTATTCATGTTATTTGAGACACCCAAAAAATATTTTTTTATTTGAAAAACAGGTGTCGGTCATGGGTTGACAAACACCAAAAAAAAAAAAAATTTACCTAAAAAAGGGGGTGTCAGTCATGACTTGACAAACACCAAAATTTTTTTTATCTGATAAAAAGGGTGTCGGCCACGGCTTGACAAGCACCAAAAAATAAAATTTGGGTATCTGGAAAAGGAAGTGTCGACTATTTCATGGCAAACACCCAAAAATATATATTTTTTATTCGTATTTTTTGGGTGTCGGCCATGGCATGGTAGACACCCAATTTTTTTTTCAAAATGTCTTATATTTGTATACCAATATAATACCAAATTAAAAAAATACAAGGGTGTCGCCCATGGCATGGTCAACACCTAAAAAATTCATTTTTTATGTCTGACACCAATCATTAGGGTAGAATCTGAAGGGGTATCGATCATGAGATGGACATTTAGTATTTTTACTGTTCATTTTAAGTCATTCTAGTGTATATTTTTCAATTTGGGTCATTTTTGTAAATAATAAAATTTTTTAGGTCATTTGGATAAAAAACTCAATGAGGATTAGAGGGTCAATTTTTTGGGCATGAAGTATTGAAGTGGTGGCTCTATGACTTTTGATTAAGGGTGAGTGTTTGATCGAATTGAATGAAAAAATTTTAAGTTAACGAGTTCTGTTTTATAATTTTAACTCAATTTTAAATTATTTCAAATCGAGTCGAGTGAAATGAAATTCGAGTCGAGCCAAATCGAGTGAGATATTTGAGTTAAATTAAAAAATTAAACATGTTAAATTAAAATTTTGTTACCGTATAACTAAGTAATATCAAACATTATCCTCTAATACACTCTAGAGGTGTTCATGGACCGAATCGGGTTAGATTCGGGCTGAGTCTAATCATGATATTAACATATTTTATGCCTGTCCAAACCCGGTCCGACCCGAAATTTTGGGCTAAAATTTTGTTTGAACTCGTCCATATTTGCAAAAGACTAACCTGAGCCCATTTTAGGCCCATCCATATTATTTTTATTTTAAAAAATATATATTTATATTATATTCTTTTAATATTTAATAATTTTATACATTTTTTATTTATTAAAATTTGGTATGTAATTATCTTAACATTATTTTAACATTTACATTAGAGTAGTATTTTTTTGACAAAATATATTAGAATAATATTATATATTTAGTATAAGTTTAATTTTTTAATGTATTTTAAATGACATAATATAAAATATTAAAAACTTAAAATATGTCAGGCTGAGTCAAGCTCAAACATTGAATGTTCAAATTCAAGCCCGACTTATATTTTAAACAAACTAATTTTTTTGTCTAACCTTATTTTCGAGCCTAATTTTATTGTCCAAATGACCTTCGGGTTTAAACAAATAATCCAATTCATGAACAAGTCTAATACACATGTACAGATGGTAATATTAACAAATTTCACCAAATTTAATTTCTAAAATAAAAAGGCATTATCCATTAATTATTTTATTTAATTAGGAAAAGGAAAATTACAATAAGCTAGTACTTAACAACAACGAGTAAACCAACACATCTATGCTTACATAAAGCACGAGGTTTGCATTTCACCATCCGTATGTATAATATCAGTTGTCGTCCTCGAATTGGAATTCGTCATCGTCATCATTGCCGTCGTCCTCCGCGTCTAGGGCGAGCGCACGCATAAGAACAGTGAGCATATCGCATCTTGTGAGGTAATTGAAGCTACACCATCGATGCGACAATTCACCCCCATAGCTTTCAACTGCTTCGTTGCCTATAAACACACGTGTGTAATATATATTATATGCTTAAATGCTCATTTAACCCTTGAATTCCACACATTCTCCCAAATTGATATTTATGCTTATACTTTTTTGTAATACTGTTAAGTTTAATCAAACGTCACTCTATAATTGCAACAAGCGTTACTAATGACGTTATCATCTAATAAATATTTAAAAAATCCAAAAAAAATATATAAATTAACAAAAAAAAATTCAAATGATTAAATTTCCACAATTATTCTAAATCAGTTTTTTTTTTCAAATTAATAATATTTATATTTGTTTTTTTATAAACAAGACTAAAAAATTATTGATACAACTCGAATCCATATCACACCTAAAATGATAAATACTCTTAACTATCATATCAATACACGGGATTCTGAAATGATTAAAGATTCAAAGGTGTTACTTATGGAAGTTGCATGTATTATTTGAAGAGTATATTAATTCAAAAGGCCAAGGTAAGCCTGTTTAAGAATTGGTCTTTGAAAAATTAGCCTCATCCTTAAACATTTCTTCATTTAAACAAATCAAATAATTTCACCAAGGGAAAACCGATTTTTTTTTTCATATTTTTTATAACCTTTTATTAGATTTTGATATGTTATATATAATTTTTTTTATCATATTAGATATGGTTTGATTAATGTTTAATATCACTTTAGTCATTTCGATATAATTTCAATAAATATATAATATAATATTTGAAAATTTCTAGCCTTTAATATATATTTATTAAGCTTTTCATATAAGTTTGGTAAATCTTTGATAAAGATGGTAAAAATTTAATCATCTTACAGATTTTGAGTTGATCTGCTTCGAATGAAATGAGTGTTTATTTTGAAAAGTGAATGTAAGATAGAATATAATGGATTTTTTTTTAAATAGTGGATATGGAACGATTATGATAATTGATTGCCCCGTCCCGTTCCATTCCATTCTATAAAATTACCATTTTATTCTTGCATATATAAAATTATTAAAAGTGTAAAAATGTAATATTATGTTATAGAAATATTCATATGTTTATGTTTAAACATTTTTAAAGAATTTTGTTTAAATATTTATTTGTCTTTAAAAAGATTGAAAATATTAAAAATAAAAAAGCTAAATTGAAGCAGAGTAAGCTGAGGCGAGGATGAATGCATCAAATATATATGATGGTGGTAATGGTTTTCAAAATTATACATTAATAACATGTTAATTTTGCATGTTTTATGTATTTAAATCGATTAATTCTTGAATTAAATCTTGCTGAAATTGGTAATTTTATGTTTAAATTTTGTTAGGAACGTAATTGGAATGCCTTAAGTAAAAAAACAAACAGATTTGGGCTAAATTGGAGCACAAGCAATGAAAGAGGGGCCGAATTGAAAAGTTTGAGAAAGTCAAGGCCGATCAGATTTTATTTGACTTTATAAAAATCATATTTAGAAAAGAATATGATACGAAGTTGATTTTATGTAATTGGTTGTTAGGTGAGTTAAGCTATTTTTAATATATGATATCTATATAAATAGGATGTGTAGTAATCTTTGAAAGACACACTAGAAATTGAATGAAAATTATTTTTATTTTTTTCTCTTTCATGCGTCATACATCCATAGGGGAGTAAGGTTGGTAGTGAAGTATAACATACCAACTATGAATTGGTGGTGGATTTAACAGCATTCGTTTTTTATTTACTCAATTATCATCCTTAACCTTTGTTATTTATTTTAGGAACTTTTGGAATAATTGTAATGACCTTCGCTTTATTTTTTATAACCTTTTACATTATTTTAATAATATTTAATATTTTAAAAATTTCGAAAATCAACATGAAGAAACTAACCTAACCACAACAACATGATAGATTAACAACCAAATGCATGGTAAGAACAACAAAAGCTTAGGTTGTCGTTAACCGTGGTCCAAATGCAGCTAAACTAAGTCTTGGTTTTGGTGTCTAAAGCGAAGAAGGTGTTGAGATTCATGGGCCTCATGTAATTTGTTGAACCATTTAAGATCATGTCAACGATAATCCCATTAGCTCTTTCGGGTGGGTGGAATGGATCCCAAAACACATACTCGTTTCGATTTGGACACAAATTTGACAATGGGGTGCATAATCCCAAACCATTATAAGGTCCTTGGCCACAACAAGCTATCTTTGATGTAGTAAACCCTAAAAGAATACAACTTTTAAACATGAGATGCTACACATATAATTATAAATTTTTTTGAAATAAGGATTTACTTACCATAGGCACCAGGATTACTAATGAAATCACTGGTTTGTTGCTGTGTGTTAGCAGCAATGAATATATTTGCACCCAACTGCCTATTCACTCCATTCACCATTTCCACCAGTTGCGGATTATATAATGCGGCTGCTTGTTGCAGCTCCGTTGCACATTGACCACTTAGGCTCCTCATTGCTAGTTCCGCCGGAACACACCCTAACGGTCCGGTCCCTGTCACAAGAACCTTTTGGGCTCCTAGATCATACAGTCTCTGCAACATCATTTGTTTCATCAGTTTCAGTTATTTAGCTCCATGGTTATGACAAACACGATGTGATCGAAATTTAAAACAAAGGGAATAAATGTTACCATTAGAAGTTTTCTGTACTCGTAGATGAGATATCTAACATAATCTGGAAGGTTGAATTGGCGAGATCTTGCTGAAAATGGCACTAAGAAGTAGTTGTTGATGAAATCATTGCCGCCGACAGTGATGAGGACAAGTGCTTCGCTTACAATCCTTTGTGCTTTATCTCTTCCCACAAGGTCAGCCAATCTGGTTTGGTATTCTTCGAAGTAATGGAATTGTCTGAACATTCTTATAATGTTGATCTGCCATTGTTATCATTTATTTCAAGACAGAACTAGTGAAGGTGAAGCTCTGTTGCTCAACTCTATTTATTTTTTTTTATAAATATGTATACATACATGTATATGGCACGGACATGTCCGATACATACCGACACTCAGAAAGTAATATAGACATAAACTGTAAAAGGATTTGAGGACATACAAATTGGGTTCCAGTGTCATTGAGGATTCTAATACCAGCAGAAGCAAAGTTGGCACCAACAAGTAGCTTATCTCCCTTCAGTTCCGGACTCAAATATGGTAATGTTGGCTCTGATCCAAGTGCATCACCTGATGTACACACACACATTAACTCATTTCACTTCACATGATACCACACTATGCCATCCAGATTCGGATAGGATATGATTGAATATAAGTACTTTTAAGAGGAATGAAAAACCCGAGTAGCATAAAACTAGAACAAGGGAGTGCAGAAAAAGAAGAGAAGGGTTGAGTACTGATGAAATCAGGAATGTTTTTTCCATTGGAGAAACGGCCTGTGGGACGACGACTAGGAGTGTCAATGCCATAAGGAAGTGAGTCAGCTCGAGCAGTGGTGGCAAGGTAATTGTTATTGCCATTATCAACCAGTGAATCACCAAATACGAAAAAAGCCCTGGCAGCTGCTTCAACTTGAGTGCTTGAAATTGCCATCAAAACCCCTAAAATCAACCATGGAAGAACAACTGAACTTTCCATGGAATTGGAAAACCAGACGTAGAATAACACACACGAAGATAGTTGTTTATTGGAGACTCTGAATTTCAAAGAATAGGCATTGCTTATATATATAGGTAGGTCTTCTTGTCAAAAGGGAAAAACGTGGTCTACACAATCAAAAGCAATGTACATTACAAGTAGTTGTGTTTGCATTTCAAACACTCCTTCCATTATTTTTATTTTAAAAATAAAATAAAATCACAATAACATTTTTTATTTTCATGTTGATTTGTATAGAACGAGTGTTAAAATTTTTATCATACACCTGTTCAATACAAATATAATCCGGATTATCTTATCTCGCCCAATATTATTAAAAAAAAAAAAAAAACTATTGCTCCTTCAAACTTTTGCATTTTCCAAACATTGATGTATAATCATATGGCATAATAAAAATAGTTGTCAATGAGATATTCATTATTCAGACCCAGAAAGGAAAATAGAAAACATGGCATAGGCATGTGATTTATATAAATTTAATACATTTTAATACTATTAATTGGAATTCCAATCAATCCACTTCTTGGTGCTTATGGCAATTTTATAGCTGCATATGAGACAATTGAGAAAAGAGTTTCTAACCCTATTCAACTAATTAACATTATTTCATACTTTCCTTTATTCAATTTAAAATATATTTTTTAGATTAATAAAAATATTATTGATATAATCATAAATATAAAATGTAAGTAAAAATGTAAATTTCGTATATTAGCTTAATAGTTAAGGTATTTATAATTTTAAATACGATTTAAATTCAAATTGTGCTAATTATATTAAATTAAAATTTTGTCCTCCTAATATAATTTATTAAAAGAAATTGTAAGTGAAAAAAAAAACTGAAGAATCGAAGAATGCAGGCTGTCCCGAAATTCTGCTTTTATTTTATGTTTTGTTTTAAGTGGGTAAAGTGGTCTTTTCAGTTGGCTCGTGAAATTGCCTAAAAAGGCCTTGTATAAAGCAATACCTTGGTTATTCCTCTGGAGAGTTATTCAACTATTAATCCGTTATTATTCCTTTGGAGAATTATTAAACTATCAATTTGCTTGTGGATTGCAGTAACTCATAGGGAAATTTTTTTTTTTGTTTTGTTACCCACGTTACACTAGTGATTTAGTAAGAGGTTATCAAAGATTGGTTCCAAGTAATAACTTCCGATTGATAATCACGATAGCTAATTGCGATCACTTGGAGGCGTTAGGGAAAGTGAAATAGCGACACTTGTGTTTTTCAAGCACTTGACCTAAATTTGAAGATACATGTGTGTCATTGATTCTAACTTACGATTAAGATTAAAAAAAAATCCTTAACAATTACATTTGTGAATTGAGGTTGAATTAGTAAAATAATATTTTTCATTTCATTTACTGCCCTTACATTTATTTTACGGACTCTTCATATTTACTTGTTTTATTGTCTTTTAACTTTTAACTTATATTAATAAAGTAGTTAGTGAATCAATTCAATTAGTTGAAGTGATTCATATATATATATATATATATATATATTTATATATTTAGATTTAGATTTGTTCTTTGAAATACTTCCTAACAAATTTATTTTATTATAGTTATTTTTTGACAACGATACTGTATATTTGTAGTTATCAAGGGTGTACTGAACACTAGTTTGAGGCTTTAATTGAATTATTTTTAACTGAAATTTTATATTCTATTCACCACCAATCAATCACTAAGGAGATTTTCACCAAATTCGTCTTGTGTCTGGTTTTGGTATCAAATGTAAGTGTTGAATTGTTGATTCTGTTGTTATTTGAATTACAACCAAAGAAACAATTGAAATCTGAAAATATAAAACAAAGAACACAATTAAATGATTATACAGTTCGAATCCAATTTTATGTCTGCAAGGCCTTATCAAAGTAATTCATTATAATCTCAACTGTACAGAAGATGATTCAACATTCTAACCATCATTTCAACACACGAAATTCACAATTCAACTTTTTTAATTAAATATATCTCTAAACAAAACAAGTGAATCAACATAAATTTTGTAAAAGGGGTCAGTGTTTGACAAAGTATTTTCCTCGATATTAACCACAAAATTTGTTAAATAATATCCTTTAAAAAACTTAAAATAAACATAACCATCGAATCGAAATATGTCAGCCAACTGCACTTAACTTAATTGCAAAGTGAATTATAATTGGTTGTTGCAACTAGCAGCATTAACATAAAAAAAAACTGACGGTTTTATTTATCACTCTTGATGCATTAAATAATTAATAATTAATAAATTTAAATAGTAAAACATCGGTTAATAAAAGCTCATTTAAGAAACAAGAGAAGAACAAGAAGCACATTTAGAATGAGATTAATTTATTCATCTTAGCTTATGAAAATTAAAGAAAAAGAACCTTAATACTAGTGCTTAATCTAAAGGATTTTTATCCAAAAACTATTGGACACCCTTACATACATTCACATTGTTAAAGGTATATGACTCAAATCCCGTTTGATTTAGTTTAAAAAATTCGATCTGCAACTCACTTGTTAAATAAATAAAATAGAGAGGCAAAATTAGAGATTTGTGAAGACGAAGGATCGAGGGCCGAAGTTTATATAGACATTGATTATAACATGGTTGTTGAACCCTAAAAACGTGTGTAGTCAAAAACCTCTCGTATCATTATTTTTCAACATTAGTAAATTTCTCCTTCTTTGCCTGTGACTTTTTTCCGAAAGAATTTTCCACGTAAAATCTATATATTCTTATTTTTCTTTCTTATTGCTTTGCGATCATTCCACCTGATATTATCAACAAATAATATAACATACATTTAGACCTAGAAGTACAAACATTGACATTTTGACCTAGAAAAACAGATTTTTTTTTTTTTAGATATTTAGATCTCCACTAATATTCATTCAATTTGTTGTAAATTCGGTATAATTTAAATTTTATGTCATGTTATTATATTAATACAAAAGGCACTAGAACTTAATTATTTATGTTTATAATTTTTTTATATGTTGAATTCTCTTGATTGGTTTGGTAATTAAGGATTATTTATTCATAGAATTTATTTGAGTTTAAATTTTTATAGATTAATGATAGGCTTTTATTTGAGTAACTTTTTTTGAATGTAGTATGTATGTGTGTGGTGTGGACATATCCTTACTGTGAATGTGCGAGTACTAATCTTTTAATAGTACATTAACAAATAAATAAATAAAATTTTAATATGTTTTAATTATTTTTAAACTAAGCCATTCAAAATATTAAGTTTCGAACTCAACAAGTGACTCCAGTAGAAAAAAAGATGTTGTTCATCTTAAGGGTCCTAAGTTCGAGCACCTATGTGTGCAAGGTGTAATCACATCAGTATATTCAAAAAAAAATTAAGTTTCAATTTTATTGAGGGTTGAAAATGGTGACTTTCTTTTTTCTTTTTTCTTTTTTAAACGATTTCCTTTTCATTCTTTTCCTCATTATTATTAAGAAAAATTATTTCATACATCATTTGTGAAGTTTTTTCGATTTTACAAGCAGGCTGAGAGTTTGACAAGTGTGCTATAGGATGTAGTAAAAAAATAAAAAATTTTGTATAAATAAATGTAACACTTGTCACACTTTCAATTTGCTTGTGGAGTCTAAAAAACTTCACGAGTGATATATCAAATAATTATCCTATTATTACATTGTATATGTCATATTATTGATGTAAAAAATTATGTGTTTATAATGAATCATATGCTAATGCTAGGGGTGATATCGGTTCCCAATTTTTTCATATTAATTTTAGTTTTGAAGTTTTAAACTTATTTTGACAAAATGAACTTTATTTTATGGCTTGTTGAACAAAATTTTAAAGTATTTTTCATAAATATTTTTAAAAACCGAAAATTTTGAAGAACTTTTAAATTATTTTAAATATAAAATATTTAATTTTATATAATAAAAATTATATTGTATTTTATATTAAATAAAAATAGAATTGATCATAACCACAATTTTAAAATTTACATATTAAAATATTTCAATTCGAATCGATTTTCAAATTTTCTTACTCAACCCTAAATAATTTCATCAATAAACCTTAAAAATAGATATATTTAATCATACCTTTTATATGACACTTTCTATACATAAACATATATATGTTACTCTTTTACTTAGTGGTCCAAAAATCTATATTAGAACTACAGTACTTATAGAATGCTCCATTTTGAACGTTGCACATTATTTTAAGATGTATATTTATAATTGTGGACCTATTATTTTATACATTACAACTACTAAATAAAAATATGGAAGCATTACTTAGCTGGAAAAATAGATCAACTTCTACCAAAGTTTCGTCCTAATTTAAACTATTATTATTACTCCTCAAACCTGTCTTTTAGGCTCTTAAATTCTTACAACAAAAAATAAAACATGGTATGTGGAAAATTTGTCCCCACTCTTCATTTCACATCCCTACAAATGTAACTATTAAGTTGTCTTGTTTTATATTACAACTTCCCACATTAAAAATATTTATATATATAATTACATTTATTGGACACCTCGTAGGTAATTTAGACGAGTAATCGAAAAACTGTAATGTGTTTCTATTTTGGTCATCGAATTATAAAAATTTTCAATTTCGTCGCGAATGTTATCGATCGTACTATTTTTGGTCACCTCTCGTTAAATTGTTAGTAGAAATGGTGAGGTGACCTTTTTTACTTGGTATAATAATATATTTAATCCTCAATACCTACACATTCTATCAAGTTAACCCTAATTTTAAATAATTTAACAAATTTAACCCTCTATATTTACAGATTCAATCAATTTGGTCCTCAAGCATATCATCTTGTGTCTAACCCTCAATCCCATTTTGCATTCATTCTTCTTCTCTTTTCTCTAAATTGGAAAAAAAAAAAACCTAAATGAATCTGATTTAGGTTTTCCCAAAGTAGTTTCTAAAAACTCAAAGCATTTTCAACTTCATATTAAAAAAAGAACATGGTTGTCACTTCTTCTTCCTCTGTCTTCTTCAATTTATTGACTTCTCAGCTTTGCAACTCCAAGAAGAAGCCATGCTCTGATCGTTCTGCCAACACTCTCAAACTGGGCATTTTTGTACCTACCACCAGTCGCTACATGTTTGGGTTCTTAATTTTGTGCTACTACATATATATAAGATGCGTTTGAGAACTAAATCGATAGAAATTGTAAATGTGGATGATTAAATTTGTTGAATTATTTAGAATTAGGGTTAATTTGATCAAATGTAAGTGTTGAGAACTAAATATGTTATTATACCAAGTAAATCATTTTCGCTAACAATTTAACGGGATGACCAAAACAAAAATGAATGAAAATGCTAGTGATGGAATTGAAATTTTTTATAATTCAGTGGCCAGAGTAATAACACGCTAATAATTGCGTCACTAATTGTATAATTTACTTTTAGAAAGATGAAACAAAATATGTTGGGGCAACCATTTTACTCTAAAACTTAAAACTTTCAATTATTTGTTGGGTTTGAAAATTATAGGACCTAACAAACGAGATTAAATAAATTCTGCCTAAACAAAAAATAAATAAATTTATAATAATAAAATATATTATAAATTTATTTATATAAAATATCAACTAATTATCTAATTTTAATATGATGCAATGACGTATAGTAACTATAATCAAACCAATAATTCATGATATTATATATAGTTAACGAGTATTTCATATTAAAAGTTGATTTAATAAATGTAAGTATTTTTCTTATATTATATGTATTTTTTAAAAAATATCGATAAAATCATTAAATTATACCAATATCAATACTTATTGATGTCAATAGAAAAATAGTACGTTTGCTGATATGGTATTGACTACCTTGATTAAAAGGAGTTAAAATCTTGAAATAAAATATTGATATCAATACATATCCACACCATACACGCACCCACTACATCCAAATGGAGCTGTCCAAATAAAAGTCTTATCATTTCTCCCCCGATAATTAAAACTCGGGTGAGTTTTATAGTAAACAATCCTTAATCACCACGTGAATCAAAAAGAGTTCTTTGTTTAGATTTTTTATTTATTTAAACAAGATAAAGTAAAATAAATTCAATTCTCTTTACTTTCCCTTGAGTTACGAAGTTTTTAATTACCCCAATTTGAGGGAAAAGCTAGGGAAAGGAAAGTGAACGGGAAAAAATATTATAAACAATCATTTTCTTAACCTTCCACGGTGTAACCAAACAAAGATAGTGAAAAATCTTTCACTTTCATACCTTTTATTAACTTTAACTATTCAAATAAAATGTCAACAATCTCTTTATATAGTGACAAGAGTATTATGTTATAGACACGAGACTTTGGATTAAGTCTTAAATAACTTCATTCTTCATCTCCAATTATATAAAAAAAACTATTCAAACAAAAAAAAAATTATATTTTTCCCTTTTCTAGCCTTCCCTTCTTTTCCTTTACACTTATTTACCCAAATACAGTGCAAGTAAATAAAGAGCTACTTATCACTTAATACATAATTTTTTTTTTAATTTTTTTTTGTTATTTTTGCATTATCCTTTGAACACTTTAAAATTTTAAAAATTAATATTTATAAAAAAAATTAATTATATTCTATACCAAAGAAATGTTATAACTTACGTTCAACACTTATTTTTTAAAATATTTAAATTTATTAAACAACACCTTAGTGTTACACTATGGTACTCAATGAGACCAAGCCCTAATTAAAGTTGGGCTTTTCCAAATGGGCAAATGCCCAAAAAATGCAAAAGGTTGACATAACCCAATTAGATTGGGGCCGACATGGGGTTCCATGCCAACTCTTAAACAAAAAAGTAGTGGAGAAAAGGAAATATATTCCTAATTGTAAGAACAGCTGATGAACATCTCCAAGCAAGTATTATTCAAGAATAACTTATGATATTAAACTAATTATAAGCTTACCCTATGCCCTTGAATCTAGTTACATAATGGTGCTAAGGTTCATTCGATTGGTGTATTTGCTTTAATCCAGTGGTGGAGCTTGAATTTTTTTTGAGACGAAATTAAATTATATATTTCTACGATAATAAAAAATATAATTTTTATAATTTTAATAGTCTATATCTTTATACTTTTTAAAATATTAAATTAATTTTTTTTTATCAATTTGGGGCCAAAATGTAATTCTAATATTGCTAATTTAAAATTTTATAAATTATAAAAAAACCTAAATTAAAAATTTAGTTATGACCCTAGGTTGAACCGATCATCTTGGGTGAATAAGGACTGTATTCGGCCTCCCTTAACGTTTGGGTTTAGGGTACAGGTCCTATTCTATTGTGCAGAGTCCGATTCCTTTGCAAGCTACTTTCCATGTAACAGAAATCACCCCAAACATCAAGTTCCTGTCACCTTTCGCTCCAAAAGGAAAGATTTTTTATTCAAATCTCATGAGCTAGTCGAGCATGTGATTTCCACAATGGACAAGTTAAGACTATTGTTATATCTGTCCCTTATCTAGACACGTGTCAATTATTGGAAAAAATAATTTTTTGTTATAGTAAAAAAAAATTAAAATTTTAAAAATTGAGTTGATTTGTGATATTTATAGTAATAATTTTTTTTCGAAAAGTACATACAAAGGAAATCTCGATTCAGCATAAGCACGGGATGAGAGAGGCCTTTGTTGGGTAAGAGATGAATGAGGCCTTACGAGTGAACTGCCTTACCTTAAGGCGACGTCGGATGCTTTGTGCGAGACGATTCCTAAACGTTCCCGACTTTCAACCGAACATTCTTCTTTACTATTCTCATACCACGAATCATTTCGAGTGTGGGTTCGAACAATCACAAATCAAACACAGAACCACAAAACAATTTCTTACTTTCATTAGTAAAGTAAATATCTTTTTCTATAGAAATCGGTAGAATTGTTATTCTTAAAAAATAAAATTTATATTTAGAAAATAAATTCTCGTTGTTTTCAGGCAGAATAACAATATTTAAAAGTTGTATATAATTTGTGTGTGTTTTGTTTTTTAGCCTATCGATGTCATCTATTTATGAGAGAGAGATAGAAGAATACTGGTTGAATTAGTAGAATACAAAAAATACTTATTTGATAGAAAAATTAGTCCTCTAATTCAACTACGAGAGGAGGGCGGTACACCCTAGTTAAATATATTAGGGTTACCACCCCTCATATGTATTATGAGGGGATTCCTATATTGACCAATTATATGTGTTTCCTAAACTTTTAATACAAACTTTATAATTTAATTTAACTCAATGCACATTTTTTATTTTCCTAATAAATATTATTTATTAAGTTAATTTAATTTAAATAAATTAATTTTTTAATTAAATAATTTTCTCAACACATTTCTAATTCCATTAAAATCATCCGTAAAAGAATTTATGAAACAAATATTTAATTTTTATATTCAATGGATTCACAATGATCAATTAATTTAATTCAGTTTTTAAAATTTAATCATTCCATTAAATAATAATTTGAAAAACTTAAATTAATTCTCAGGTCATTTCCAAATTAAGTGAGAAATCACTTTCATTCTCGAATGTAAGTCATTTCTCTAACTGTATCATATCTATCCATTTTTGTTCATTTGATTCTATATGCAGTTCATTTCTGGTTTCAACGAGTAAGTGGAGGGACCAACTAGATATATATAATTAGGGCTCAAATGATTTATAGTCAAGTTCCAACTTTCATCTATTAATTATAAACTCATTTAATCACGAAGTCATTCCAATATAATATCGTTTCTTGTTGTCTCCTCTCTTATTGTACTCTGTATCAACAATATGTACTTAAACATTATGGTTTATGACCTTGAGTTACAACATTACATGACCATTTATTGTATAAAAACATGAATTGGGAGAATCAACAAGTAATTGGAATAAGTGGAAGTAAATTTTTTTTTCAAGGATTTAAATTAAGTTCGAATAGTAGAGTCATCGTTATCAAGAGAGTTTTAATTAAATATCTCAATCCGAACATAATCATATTCAGACCATACAATAGATAAAAATACTTGTTGTTATATTATAAATAACGTGGATGAGGAGAATCCATAAATTAAGTTAAGTCGTGATTGATTTTTTTTTTAGCCCTATCTTTTTCTTTTTTTTTTTACTTTATCTATAAGTTCAAATTCATTTTTAATTTTATATTGTAAAAAATAAAAATAATTATTAAACAACAATTCGGGTTTGACCAACCCCATTTTTTTAAAGACTTACTTCGACAACCTTTCTCCCTTGTTTGTCTTTTAATGTACTCGTATGTAAAGATGTATTGTTGCATTCCACCTTCACTTTTATGCACAGATCTCTCCTCCTCTTACTCTCTCTTTATATGTTTGCCTATCTTTTTTTATCTATCAATAATTTTTTTGAAATGCCTCAATGATGAATATTTATGAATTATACACTTAATTCCGTTGATTCATATTAAAATCAAGTTATTTTTTATATCCATTTTACGATTTGAATATGAATTTAATTTCTTTCCCTGTATATTACTAAACACGAGTAATAACGAAGAGTGAAATAGATAAATTAAGTAGAATAAATAATACTCCATTGAACAAATGTCTTAATATAACATTTTTAAATGTGTTGTAATAAAAATTTGACATTATGCCATAAAATATATAAGTACAAAAACATTTTTAAATGTGTTTTAATATATTTTAAAGGTTTAATATAATATTTGGTAGTTAAATTTGATATATATTTTTTTAATTTGATACATAATTTTTTGTTTTTGTCTGATTTGATACTTAAAATTACTCAATGTTATACAAATTACTTCAATACGTGAAAAATGTTATTTTTGTACGAGGTAGCAGAAATAATTAATGTATGAACAACATGTGGCAGATACCATGGAATTTCTTTTTAATATTTTAAATGTTCAATCACTTTTATTTTATTTTATTTTATTAATTTAAAATAATGAAATTCTTTTATTTTGATTTTTAAAACTCTTGTTTTATTATTCAATATTAATTCGTTAAGTGTAACTCAATACAAAAAATTTAATGCAAATTTCCTCTAATACTAGCGATATTTTGGAGGAATTGAAAGCTTTGTGAAGACCAAATTAACTATGCTTTAAGCATGCAGTCTCTCTAGTCTCTTAAATCGTTCTTGCCATTAACAGTCAAAATAATCTCAACCTCAATGAAAAGTAAAATTTGAACATAATGTTTATCGAAATATAGAAAACTCCAAATAAATGTATTCATTTCTGCCATCACATGTCAGTCATATATTAGCTATTTTTGTTCCATAAAACATAATATTGTTCGTGTGTTGAGGTAATTTGTAAACATTTGGCAAGTTTAGGTACCAAATTAAACAACAACAAAAAAAAACTTAAGTATCAAATTAAGAAAAAATGTTAAATTCATGTATCAAATAGGGTCAAAAAATTCAGGTTAAAATTCGAGTATAAAATATTATATTAATTCTATGTTAAACAATAGATTGAACAAATCAAACCTAGGCAAACCAATTGTTTTCTTCAGGTTAGTGCAAGCAATTTCTTTCTATTTGAGCTTAATTACGACTTCAAAGACACGATGAACATTCTTAATATCAAATAAAAAATATTATAAAATTTAAATCTCAATTTTAGGACATTTCACGCTAAACATAAACATCTAACAAAAAAGTATTATAAACATTATAAAATATAAACCTCGATTTTACGACATTTCACGCTAAACATAACCGTTTCAATTAACTCTTGAGATCCAATGCCGCTTAAGCCTGAATTTAACCCTTTTCCATCTATAATTCTTTTTTATTATCTAATTTTATATTTTAAATTTATACACTATCATAAACATTTAAAATATTTAAATATGAATACATTAAATATATACCGACTCTAGAATTGAAACCCTAAAATCAAGATGAACAAGAATAATCTTATGTACACACGATCGATCAATCGAGAAATTATAAATAGGGGCATATAGGTTCTTTCATGAAAACATTATTTAATTTTTTTTATTTGTAATTTATTTCAGTCAAAACCATAGTTCCAGGTTGGTAGAGTTAATTAAGGAGGCTGACAAATAAAATATTTATTTATTTATTTATTTATTTATTTTATGTAGTTTGAATGAGAAGTGAAGAATTCGAGATTCCAGAATAGAAGCATTGCAATCTTCATTTAATTTAATCTCACCCCATATTAAATACCTACATTCATTATCTTCAATTGCATTCAATAGTGGTTAAATTTATTCATATATGTTTTTTATTTATCCAAGGCTTAGTTGATGTTAGAAATTGATTTTAGTAAATATAAAAATGGTAACATAATTTTTTAATTTTTTAAAAATTAAACAACTCATTTCATCAAATTTCTCCCTCACATTGATTTCTAGATGCCATCTCCCCATAGAGATGAGTGTTTTGCAGCACATTTCAAGGGGTCGGATTGCTTCCATTTTACATTACCCAAAATAATAATAATTTAATTTAGACTTATTATAAAAGGAAAAACAAAATTACAAGCGTAGAAGCCTCCCCAATATGTTGAAATTTCAACAAACATCACTCTTTTTTATTTTCCTTGGGTTTCATTAATCTCAAATCCCAAACCCAACATACTAATAATTGTTATATTAATTAACATAATCCTTGAATCAAAAACAAAAAGATTTATCAACAATGCGAGTTAAATAAGATAACAAGAGTTTTTTCTACTTTAATCAATGATCGAAAGTTCGGTTTTCGTCCTGAGTATAGAACAGCTTTAAAACTCGTGACTAACACTCTCTTAATATATTAATGAAAATTACTATATTTAATTGTGATTGTGGTCCAAAAAAAAAAAATTAATATATGAAATGAACCAAAACTATATATTTATATTACATAGTGAAGGAAAAAATAGGCATGGGGATGAAGAATATGGTAAGGTTTCATATTCAAAAGAAAATGGAAAAAATAATTATACCTAGAAATTAAATTAGGTGTGAGGAAATGTTGATGACAAGGCAGGGACATGTGGTGGCCTTAAAGGATGGATAAAAAAGATAATACCAATTGAGTGCTACTTGGAGTTCAATAAAAGGTAAAAACCAAAAGAAAATGGAGAGACTGTGAAGTAAAGGAAAGCTAAAGGTAGAACAACCTGAAAAGTTGTGTGCATATATTTTAAAAATTTTAATATGATATTGTTTAAGATGATATCTATAAATAAGAAAAATATTATTGTAAGAATAAAAATTATTAAATAATGTTTAATCGGTGCCCATGAGTAGGAGAGTAAGGAGGGGCAAGTTAGGGTTTCATTCTCCAATGGTTTTGTGTAATTGATGGTCAAATCGATTAATTCACCAATTTTCAGCACAATTGTTTAGTTAAATTTAATTAAGTACTATTAAAATTTTAAAAATTATTTTAAAATAGAAAAATTCAATTCAATCATCTGATCAATCAATTCATATTAATTTATAGATCAATCAATACAATTGTTTGAATTCAATAATATTATTTTTAGGGTCGGTGTAAATAGGAGGTGGGTCAGGGGTAGGGCCCTTAAAATGACATTACCCTTTAAATTTTATAAAATTATAAGTTAATAAATGGTCAAATTATACTTTGCTCTTAAAATGATAAACTTTTAGTTTTATCCTTTAAAAATTATAAAAATATAAATTAATAGAACGAAAAAATTGCATTTTAGCTTTCATAAAAATACATAATCTAAGTGATGCGAGTCTCAAGACCCAATTTCAGACTTATAGTTATGATGTGGTTACACTATCTCAAGGCTCAGCAACAAGGTCAAAGGCCAAGCAAATCAAATCAAGATTCGATCAAAGACAATATGTGAGGATGAATCTTTTTGAGAAAACGAGAAATGATACATGCACAAAAGGGGTGAAATTTATTAAAGTCAATTCAACCAAGCTGCCAATTTTCAAAACGAAAAGATTAGTTAACTTGTGATGAATTTTTGGATGGGATCTAGGCTTTTATGGGCTTAGATGTTTGCATAGCGTTTGAAGATATATCTCTTAGCTTCGAAACATATTTTGAATTACTCAATTTTGAGTTTGAGAGCTCAAGTTCTGACCATTTTAATGAAAACTGCACGAGCATAATTTCTTAACGAGATTATGACAAAAATACGAGTTTTGGGCTTGTAATTCGAGTTTAAATCTTGTTGGGTTCCTTTTTTAAGATTAATTTTTATTATATAGGAGCCTAATATTGTATTTATAAGGTTTTATTATTTTATTATTTATTTCGAATTTGGGATGTTATTTAAGTATTTTAAGTTGTTTAGGAGTTTTTAGTTCTTAGTCAAATAAGAAAATTTAGTTTAAAATTATTGGTTGTTGAGATTAATTAAATTTCAGTATATTTTAAAGTTTTATTCGGATGTACTTAGCTAACTTGGATAAAAACTTCTTCGTTTATATATCAAATGATTTAATTGAATACTTATCCAAATATCCATCACATCCATCAATTATTCGATCCATCCTACCATTTTAAATTTCGTTTATTTATTGTTTTAATTATTTATCATTAAATTTTAAATTTATTTTTTTAATGTTTTCATTTTCTTTAATTTTTAAGCTTATTTATTTCTTTTTATGTTAACTCCAAATCTTAAAAATTCTTAAAAATTAATTTGAATTTGATCCTTCGCCCGTCGGTCCGTCCCTTCCGTATCATTATTTTTATCCTTAAAAATTAATAATTTAATTATATTTTAGTTTGATGTTTCTAATATAAAATTCTCAGCTGTAGGAGATAGAGAAGGGAAAATAAATATTAATGGCAAAGTATGAGTTGGCAGATGCACACATTGAAGGAGAACTGCAACTGAAATAAAAGGGGGACCTGTTTAGTTGGGTAGGTCTGGGATTTTATTAATTGCCTTCAACTCTCTTCTTTCTTCTTCCTTCCTCCTTTCTTTGCTTTTGGTGCAAATTTAACAGCGCAAACAACTATTTTTTTCACAAAAAAAAAGGGGTTTCAATAAAAATATGAATATTTTTAGTTCATTATATGAAACCAATGCAATTGCAGGCAATCATGATTTTGATAGTGAAATAGAAAGCTAGCCTTTCCCTTTGCCACTGCGTTTGCCTCTCTTGTTTTCACTGTTTCAGGGATAATTAAGCCCTCTCAACCACCTTCTCTCTTGTCTTCGCCATTAAAGCTTCTTAAAGAAAAAAAAGAGAGTCAATTTTCATTCATTTAATTCCTTTGTTTCTCTGGTACAAAGGATCCAAGGGAAGATAAAGTGTTGTTTGTTTTTAGCTATTGTTTTATTTTTATAGTAATGCATTGCTAGCTTCTCCAATTCCATCACTTCCCTTTGGCACTGAATGAGATAATAATGGCTTCTAACGCTTACATTATTGTTAATAAGAGAGCCGTTTCGTCTCATCCTCATCGTCAACCCCATCTTCTTCTTCTTCTCCTTCTTTTCTCTCTCTTTTTCATCGGGAAATTCCATCTTGTTTCGGCTCTAAATTACACCAAGTATACTAGGAAAGTGAGTAACTTGAGGCTTCAAAGAATTCAAAAACACTTGGAAAAGATCAACAAGCCTGCTGTCATCACCATTGAGGTATATATATAATGCACCCTAAACTATATATAATTTTCTTTCACCTTTCTCATGGTTTCTTTTCCTTGTTTTTCAGAGCCCAGATGGAGATATCATAGATTGTGTTCATAAAAGAAAACAGCCAGCTTGGGACCATCCTCTTCTGAAAAAACATAAGATTCAGGTAAATACCCGGAAAAAGGGTTTTGATCATTATTTTGCAATCAAACAGATACATTTACCGCGAAATTTGAGTCCAGTCTTTGAATTTTGAAAGCTTTGAATGGTGAAATATGTAACAGAGAGTTGCACCGGAGATGCCAAAAGTGAAAACGTTGAAAAGAGATGAAGGAAGTGGAGATTCAAAGAGGAAAGAAGGAGAAGATTTAGTATGGCAAATGTGGCATAGGAATGGGACAAGATGCCCCAACGGAACTGTTCCTATACGGCGGAGCACAACTCGTGACGTATTGAGAGCCAAGTCTTTGTTTCACTTCGGCAAGAAACGATCTACCACCATCAACCCTACTCGCCGTGCCGACGCTCCCGACGTCGTTAGCGGTAACGGACATGAGGTACATCAATTTATTTTAATTATAATCAATCAAAATGAAAAAAAATAATTTTTGATAAACAACATGTAGTACATGAAGAAGGGCATTGACTTACTGATACCAAAATTAGTGGATGAAATTTTTAATTAAAAGAAAAACTGGAAAACATGTGATTGAACATCTTCATGAAAATGGGCTATTGACCTTTCGAAATGAACTTTCTTTCAATTAATCATATACTTTATTCCTTAATTAACGTACACAAATCAACTCTAAAAGCATAAAGGAACAACTGTAAATTTTTCTTCAATTCTAAAATTGCATGAATATAAATATATTAAATCTGATAAAATTATTTTGTCTCTGGGAGTAGTATCTTTCTCTATTGATAACTCAATTTCTTGAATAAAGTCAAGAAGTAATAAGAATTGGATGGTGATGGATGCATGTGCACGTTTGCAGCATGCGATTGCATATACGGGAACATCCCAAGAGGTATATGGGGCAAAGGCTATAATAAACGTGTGGGACCCATCGATCCAAGAGGCCAACGAATTCAGCCTATCACAGATTTGGATGCTTTCGGGATCATTCGACGGCTCTGATCTCAACAGCATCGAAGCTGGATGGCAGGTACTCCTTCCATTTCCTGTTCTTACATGCACATAATCCCCCACTCCCACTTCAAGATTCTTCTTTCATTGTGGATATTACCATTTTATTAAATCATGTTATTAATTATATGTTTTATTTAAATAAACAAGTTGAAAATAAGAGAATAATTTTATTTTATAAATAAAAAATGGAAAATTTAGGTGGTAGAGTATTCTGAAGTTTTGATAATTCTACTAGTCAGGTCAGTCCGGAGCTTTATGGTGACAGCAGGCCAAGACTCTTCACATATTGGACGGTGAGTTCTCCAAATTTCCTCTTTTTTTTTTTTTTTTTTTTTATAAAATTAAAATTAAAATTAATTCAACTAGTCATAATCATAAAATTGCGATCAATAATCAAAGTATCTTGCATCAATTGATTTTTTTTTATAAAGTAATTAATTGCACCAATCATAATCTAAAAACAGCCATTCAATAATTAAATTAAACCAACCAACAAATGGTCCATGATTGTTGCGGATTCTTTAAATTAACTTTTCTGGGTTATAAAGTCTATTAATTTATACATACATATCTATATGATTTTTGAAAATATTAAAATGTCGTGTGTTGGTTTGATAACGAAGGGGTATTTATTGCTTCATGTACGATCTGAGTTCGAATCGTATTAATCACGTTATTGTTAGAATTTTACCCTTCCTTTGTAATACATCAAAAAAATAATAATAATAATGAAAATGATTACAGTATATATTATTGATATACTATTATTTCTATAATTAGTGGATTGATGGAATTTGGCATTTGTTAGTTAAGGAGAATATATTTATTTTCATATAATGAAGTGAACATTAATTATTTTAATATAAATATGCTAGGAAGATGGGGATCTTTTATTATTAGTGAATCTCATGTAAGTTGTCACTTTCATAAATTTAATTAGTTTTATTTTTAATTATACCAATGGTAGGAGGAATTTTTGGGGGTATTTGTTGAGAGCCATTTTTGAACATTAATTAAATCTAGGAAATATACCTAACATGGTCACTAATAGCTTACTGACATGTAGAGGTATGGGCCAAGTTAGATGGCATAACTTCAAAGATAATTTTTATTTTTTATTATTTAAATAATAATTCAGGTTTAGCTAAATCCTTTTAGATTGTAAAAACTTAATTTCGAATCAACGTAAATTGAGATTAGAGGCGGACCGTTAGGGTAGTCTAAAAAGCCTTACTCCCACAAAACTTAATTTCAAGACATCTCTAGTTTTGTAATATATAGTGATTGTGAATTTTATCTTCTTTTTTTTTCTGAAAAAATATTACAATTATTTAAATTTTTAATTCAATTATTAATTAACAAGATCTTTTTTACAGTCTGATTCCTATCAAGCAACTGGATGCTACAACCTTCTATGTGCAGGCTTTGTGCAAACAAATAGTAGAATTGCCATTGGGGCTGCCATTTCTCCTGTCTCACTGTATGATGCTAATCAATACGATATTACCATCCTCATTTGGAAGGTAAATCACCTACTTTCGAATAAAAAAATTGTTAATTCTGTGAACTCGAAGTTTAATTTAATTGATCCATAGAATCAATTTTAAACTGTATGATCGATCGGTGTTTCGATCTAAGATTTTTTTTTATCAATTTTAGGATCCTAAGCTAGGAAACTGGTGGATGGGGTTTGGTGATAATAACCTGGTAGGTTATTGGCCAGCAGAGCTATTTACTCACCTAGCAGACCATGCCACCATGGTGGAATGGGGTGGTGAAGTAGTGAACTCAAGGGCCAATGGCAAGCACACATCGACGGAAATGGGCTCCGGTCACTTTGCTGAAGATGGGTTCGGAAAATCAAGCTATTTCCGGAACTTAGAGCTTGTTGATGCCGATAATAGCTTGAGTTCGGTCCATGACATATCAACCCTAGCTGAGAATACAAATTGTTACAATATCAAGAATTCTTACAACAATGAATGGGGCACATATTTCTACTACGGAGGGCCTGGGAACAATCCACGGTGCCCTTGAGCATCGCCGTCCGGTCAACTTTACGGCAAGATATGATTTTTAAGATAACGTAAAAATATTCTTTATTTGTGTAAGTATGAATTATGCTATTCCCAGTCGGAATTTTGCTAATTTTGGCTAGCCTTTATTCGGTGAGAAGGAAATGTGTATTATTAGATTAAAGGCAAATTGCATAAAGAGGCATGGGAATAGCAATATTTTGGGAATAGGGTATGGTTTAATGTGAATTTTTCCCCGATTGTAACATTTATAGTACAGTTTCATTGTTGTAGACCCAAATGTTTATTTCAATTCGAAAAATAAAAATATATTACTTTTGAAAAAAAATGGATTTAACTTTAAAGGGAGACATCTGATAGATTAATGTTTAAATCCAATATCTATAACTGATCTTCTTATACTTATCAATCACAATATATTAATATTAAAAATATCAATTAAATTTTAATTCGATTGATATGAATATTATTATCAATACAAAAAAATAAATATTTTCATCACACTCAAACAAACTATTAATTTTTAATTTGTACCCAAACCCAATGTCGCTAAACGGATTTTTTACCCAAATAATACAAAAAAATTAATTAATAACCAAAATGGTATCCCCAAATTATTATTTACCAAAATGGTATGTTTAGTTAAGTGGAGGGACTCTAAGGGGTATTTTTGACACGTGTTTTTTTTAATTATTATTATTATTTTTATATATTTAAAAATTAAAAAAATATTATTTTATTAGTTGAGGGACTTAAAGTGGCGGCACTCAGGGGTTTTTTTCAGAAAAATACGACAAAAAAATACCTGACACCCAGTGGCGAAACACGAAGTGGCGGCACCAATGGAGGGTTGTCACAAACACTAAAAATTTTATTTGCTCCCCCCTTTCCTATTTTATAACAAAAAATGTATTTCATTTAATTTTTATCACAAATCCTAAAAATTCCCAACCACCCAAATTTAATTTCACAAATAAAATAAAATAAACACACACACACACGACACAATGGGGTGCTGCCAAGTGGCAAAACACCCCTTAGTGCCGCCACTTGATATTCTTCCATTGATGCCGTCACTTCGTGTTCCTCCACTTGGTGTCAGATATTTTTTTTATATTTTTCTCGTAATTTTTTGAAAAAAACCCTTTAGTGCCGCCACTTTAAGTCCATCCACTAATAAAATAATATTTTTTATTTTTAAATATATAAAAATAATAAAAAAAATTAAAAAAAACACGTATCAAAAATATCCCTTAATACCGCCACTTAACTAAATATATCATTTTAATAAATAATAATTTGATGATACTATTTTGGTTATTAATTATTTTTTTTGTATTATCTGAATAAAAAACCCTCGCTAAACACTTGAAATAAATCAATCTCTCTTTTAATATTAAAAAATAAATAAATCATTCATCGTAAAAGGTTAGGGCATTTTGAAAAATGAAGAAGGAAGGAGCATGTTATTCCCAAGAAATATAAAAAAGGTTGGGCAGCATAGTAAATTAAAAAGAGGAAGAAATATAAAAAAGGTAGGGCAGCATATTCAATTAAAAAGAGGAAGTCAAATGGATTTGACTATTCAATGTCATTCAATGTTTGATAGTGGGAATTGAGCCTTGTTATTTAGTATATAGTTTTCATCTTAAAAAATTTCCTGGTTACAATGAAACCTGTTAGTAACAACCGTTAGCACAAGATTATCCATTCTTCTGTTTGCAATCAAATATTTAGGAGTTGTATTGTTTAGAATTTACATAATCACATGAATGGAATTAGTGATGAAGTTTTTCTTTCATTATCTGATTAACACATGCTTTTCATCATGTTGTTAATGTAATCATGCTTCTTCCTCTTGATGTAAACATGTTTTTCAATACATATGGTGATCATATAATTATTATTAATTGGTTAATAGATATAGATATGCATATATATGAAATAATTTTAAATTTTAAAGATAGTTAATGCTATAAATTTTATTTTAATTAAGTTTGTACCCTATTATATGTTTTGTGGTAAATATTATATATGTGTTAAAATTGTTTTTACCCATTGAGAAATAAACAATGTGTGGTTGTTTTAGGATCATCAATCGTTCCTGCTTCTCTGCTGACTCTGTGGATTCTTGTTTCTGTCAGAGGAAGAAGGAACCGAACGAAGCCGCAAGGCTTGTTTCTTTGTTTGTTGTGGTCGCATGCTTTAGTGGTTTGTCTAATAACTAGACTCGTTCAAATTTGAAAATTCGTTCGAAAAATAAAATGATTTGAATAAAAATATAGACTCGAAAAATAGTTTAAAAAACGAGACTTATTTTTTAAATAGACCGGACCTTAGGTAAATTTTTTTTTCTCGAGATCAACTCGGCACGAATTTACAAAAAAGAAAAATTGTTATTGTTTTGATTGGTTTAGTGTTGTTTTCCTGCCATTTCGTTATTATTTTGCCACTATTTTAAAAATATTTATTTGCTAAGTTGTACATATCTTAATGTTATTTAAACATAAATATTAAGTAACTTTTTAATGTTTTTAATGTATTTGATATATTATATTTTAAAATTTTGTTTTTATATAAAAATAATAATATAAAAAATTAATACAGACGAGTTGAACTGAGATTGAATAAAATTTTAAACTCATTTTTTAAATAGACCAAACCGAGCTTAAACTTAAAAAATGAACTTAAAATTATATTGAGCCCCGACTCATGATCACTTGTATCATAACAAGTTTTTTAGCCTTTAATTGAACCTGGGCTCTAAATGGAGTAAGCCATTACTGGGCTTTTATAGATTTGAATTTGTTCCATTTGGTTTGGGATATTTTTATATCTATCTTCTATACTATATTTAAACATTTTATTAAGTTAGTGTCGTCATTAATCGAATTTATAAAATTAAAAAAATATATTTTTCAAAAAATAAAACTAATATTATTATGATAATATTTTTACTTTTTTCATATTTTTGTACCATCTTTAAATTAAAATTTTAAGGTTTAAACATATGTCTAATAATATTAAAATATAAATTCGCTACTATCTTACCTATATTTATTATTAAATAAATTTTTAAAGAAAATATTTTCTTATACCCACGTTATAATTGTATCTAATTAACACGAATAATAGAGTAGAAGTAGGTATAATCCAACCTTATTCATGGGTTATAGTTCAGTTCCTGGTTCCTCACTTTCCTCCTGCTTTCTCAAACGAGATGTGGCCACTTCATAGAATCCAAATTCAGGGTTAGTAGAAGACAATATGTATACATATACATATATATGTATTATCTGAAAAATGTTTGATCATGTTCAAAGTACATGAGACTGCTCATGTATTTCTTTTGTCTGTTTGTATTTTGGGCAGTAAAATTAGATACATTTGACTCACCTCTCTTTCTGCACATGTTTTTGAAGCCAAAACAAAGAGCCGTCCAAAACAAGACATTCATTCATCTATGACCAAAATGAAAAAAAAAAACCAATCACATCACCACAAACAACTGTTTAACCATATTTAAATTAAACAAATTTCGGGTTTAAAATTTTCTAATTTTTTTAATTTGAATTGATTTTGAATTTTAGTTATTTCGGATTTTGATTAATTTTAAAGTTGAGGTTCAAATTTTTTGAATCAAGTTATTGCGAGTTTAAATCATTTTAAAGTATTTGTTGAAATTATTTATTTAAATTTGAATTATTAGTCGAATTGAGGTTGATTGTATGGTAATGGGCATCTCTGTACCTAACAAAAACTGCAGACGGTAAATCTAGAAGCTGCCGCCAAAAGTTTCTAACCGTCTTTATCCACCCATGTTTTCCTTTTCTTTCTTAGATTAGGAAAAACAATCTTAGAATTTTTAGAAAACTTTTCTAAGCCGTTAGGGATTGTAAAGTTTGAAATGATTGAGAAAGTAGGAGAAAATGTTGCTTTGATTGAGAAAGTAATTTGGTTTAGAAAATAAACTCATGAGAATAAAAATAGAGAGCAAATAAAAAAAAAATTCAACAGTCAAAAGGATTTTTGGCTTAAAAAAAACTAGAAATTTTAATTTTTTTTAAAGTTGAAAAAGCTCGTTGAACAAGTAAAAGTAAAAACAACTCATTGCAATTTGTTCAGCAGAGTTTTTTTTTTGTCAAAAAGCACTTTTTTAACGAAAAGTTTTGTTAAACGAAATCTTAGACCAATACAAAAGCGTTCGAAATAGTAATATAATTGCTATACAATTATAATAAAATATATAATACCTAGTTCGAGGTTCGATTTGGAATTTGATTCGATTAACTTTTTTATATAATAAAATTCTAAATACTTTAATTGGAGACTAGACTTAAGATTCTCTATCCTTATTATCTTCTTTTCCTGTAGGCCATCACCAGAACACCCTTTCCTTCAATCAATTACTATCGTTGTGTATCAATAATAATTAAAATTGAATAAAAATATTGTAATAATTACTAAATAATAATTGAAATTGAAGCAAATAAAATAAAACAAAACGTAAAATGGAGGGAGGAATGATGGCATTGATTCGTATGGTGATAAGAATTTGCAGTAAAAAACAAACTTTCTCATCACAGAAAGATTCCTCCATGTCCTGGCAGGCAGCTAAGCCACCCTTATTTTATATATAAATATACGAAGGCAAAGCCAAGGAGTATATTTGTTAAAACTTGTTGTCTACTTAGCCAACTCTTTTATTATTCTATTCTATTCAATTCAATTCAGTTGTGAGCCCTCTTCTGCGTGCGATGGCAACAACATCAACATCAACATCAACAGCACAACCAGATTCATCTTCAAATTTGAGTATAACAGTGGAAAGCAATCCTTCCGATTCAAGACTCTGTGAACTGGGGATTCAATCATGGCCTAAGTAAGTGTGTTTTTATTCATGTATATGTATGTATGTGTTTTGTAAGTGATGATGATGATGATGATGATGATGATGGGTATTTGTGGTTGTGGTAGATGGGGATGTCCACCAGGGAAATATATGCTGAAATTTGAGGCAGAAGAGACATGTTATTTGGTGAAAGGAAAAGTGAAGGTGTATCCAAAAGGGTCGTCTGAATATGTAGAGTTTGGAGCAGGTGATATTGTCACCATTCCTCAGGGTCTTAGTTGTACTTGGGATGTCTCCGTCTCTATCGATAAACACTATAAATTTGCTTCTTCTTCTTCTCCTCCTCCTCCATAAATTCTAGCATCTTCTGTACCATCTCTAATCTCTCCTTTTCTAGCCTTATCTATACATGAAAGAGATGAGCTACAATTAGATTCAACTGTTTCCTATTATTAGAGCTGTTCAAGCATTAGGTCATATGAATTTAAGTTTGTTTCATGCTCATCCCAATGATTCTTTTTTCTTAAATGATTAATCTAATGATCCAAAGTTCAATTTGGGGTTAAACTCTGACCACTTTTGATGGGTCTGAATAATTTGTGGAATTTTATAAGGTTTTTAGTTTATGACATGTGATGGCCAACAAAACTTTCTAGAAGCTTACAAACACTATTACATGCTAAACCATAAAAAAAATTTACATGCTAGTCGTGACCGATGAAGCCATGCTCTTCACCATTACACCTTCAGCAAAAAATGAAAATCTTCATTTGTAAACACTGCACAAGGCACCCTTAATTGCTTCTTCTTTACTTGTAAGCATTTCAAAATTCTCAGTTTTTTAATCTGGAATTTTCAGAAAACAAGATAAAATGTCTTGTCTTTTATGGGTTTTTAGTGTTATTCCACAATTTTCTTCTTTGCTAATGGCACATGTACTTTAATATTTCACTGGTGATGTTTCCATGGGGAAGTAGCCGTAGAAACACTTCATTCAAATCAGATATAACTCCCAAGTGATTGAATCATTGTTGATGACGCACACAAGAACTTAGTTCCAATGAAAGTTTTGCAGTTCTTCAAATCACTCCAATGGTTGCCTGAGATGAGTGATAGACTTATGTTTGTTTTATGATTGAAGGGAGCAATCTTGAACTCCAAAACATACAAGCACTTCATCTTACGAGAAGACGTTGAATAAATGTTAATTATTCCACGTGTTGATTTTAGATTGGTGGTGTACAAAGAGGGACACAAACTTGGGATAGTCGATTTTTATCCTTCTAATTCCCAAATGAAACGACAAACCACGTTGCTAAATGTTGACTTAGACCGTAAATTAAATAATTCAATTAAAAAAATCAAATTTAATTTAATATTAATTTTTTTCTCCAAAAAAAATCTCTTCATACTTTTTTTTTTTAAATTCTTTGTCAATACACGTATATTTTACACACACAAATACTCCGAATCCGAAATTTCTAAAATGAACATCATCTTTTTATTTACTAAAACCATTCGTTGGATTCTTGCTCAAGTAAATATTAGTTTTGAATAAAATGATTTATTATATATTAAAAACTATTTTCCACCGTAAATCTATTCTCATATAAATAATTTGAATGCCCTGAAACATGCCTGCCCATTTGCTTTTTTTTTTTAGAATAGTTCACAAATTTAAATTTTAAACCAAATAATTTAATTTTTAATGTAAATTTTTTTTTATTTTTATAATATCATTATTTTAATTTAAATAATTAATATTATTAATTATTTTGATTAAAGTATTGATACCAGAGAGGTGATTTTAAGAAAAAAATCGATATCAACGTTTGCAATGTCATTTTTTTATTATATCGGTGATTTTTTTAATTTCAAAATGATTCAGAAAAATTTTAATAGTGACGAAAATTAGATTTAAAATTTTAAATTTGAAAAAAAAAGATAAATTTTAAAATTATACATAAATTATGGTTTAATGTACAATTGTATACATGGATTTTGATTTTGTATAATTTTATTCATGAAAATTTGATTTGATCTAATTCTTGTAGATTATTAACACAATTATTGATATAATATCATTTTATGTTTATATATTGCATACATAAATAATTATATTTATCCAATATAAAAATAAATTGATGTATTTATTTCTTTAAATGTGTATGATTAAATCAAAATTAAAGTTTGAAATATACATTTTAACCACAATTAGAGTTTCACGTGTATAATTGCATCAAATTAAAATTTATGTATATAATTACACATTAAATCAAAATTTATGTATAATTTTAGAATTTATCCCTTCGAAAAATAAAAAAATTAAATCCCTAAAATAAAAGTAAAAAGTATATTTCAAATATACTAAATATATAAACATATTTTAACCTTCAAATATTTACTTTAAAATAGGCCCAAATACATTACTAGTTAGAAACCATGTTATTTAAAATTAATTTTGATGCCATAAAAATAAAAATACTTTAAATAAAATAATAAAAATTAAAAAATTATATATATTATTTTATTTAAAAATAATATTTGATGTACGGTTTATACATAAATTTTATACACCATTAATGAATGATAACATGACACATTATCATTAAATTAAACAAAAAAATATAAACAACTTGCAAATAAATACTAATATTCTTATTTAAACATAATCAAACATTAATCGTAAATATTATAAATAAATATTAGTAACTTTCAAATTTAAAATTTTAAGTTTAAAGAACTTACGAGTGGTTCCAATGATAAAAAAAATGTTATTCATTCAAGAATATTTGGGTTCGAGCATTTGTATGTGTACTTGTCAAAAGATTAAAAAAAAATATGAACAGATATTATCTTGTAATCACACCAATATATAAGATTTTAGATCTCGTGCACAGAATTTAAATTTTAAAATTTAAAGTTTTAATATTTATTTATAATTAATTATTATTTAATTATATTTAAATAAAATATTAATATTTATTTATAAATCATCTACTATTTTTTATTTTATTTCATAATAAAATCTCGTATTATTATTTATGAAATATTCTCCCTTTATTTATCAAATCAATTTAAATGAAACCAAATTGAGTTAATAAGAGAATAGGTAAGCAAAAGGCAGCCTCCGACCAAGAAGGAAGCAGCAAGCAAGGGCAGAGTTTGGGCTCAATTCATTGCAAAAAAAAAAAGAAAAAAAAATGGAAGAAGCAGTTGAGATGGTAACGCCAGGAGAGGAATTAGGAAGAGCCAGTGATCTGAAAGCAGGGAAAGGAGCGTACGCCGCCTCTCACAACAACACCATCTACGCTTCCCTTACCGGCTTCCGCCGCATCCAGGCACCTCCTCCCTCTTCTCATGACAAGGTTTTGGGTCTTTTTTAGTTTTCTTGTTATTTTTATGTTCATCCATTAATAAAAGTTCTGGATTTTAGATTTATTAGAGGGTTTTAGCTTAAACAAATATGATCCATTATTGTTTTTCCTTGTCTGGTCATATGTTGTTTCTCGAAGTAATTTCTGGGGTTTTAGTTTAGTCTAATTTGAACAATTTTTACCCACTTTTTATTACGATATCCTTACAAATAATGTCAAAGGTTTTAGCTTTACTATTTAGGTTAGATAAATTATTCTCCAACCCTACATTGGGATGGAATACATTCTTGTAAGTTTAGGTAGGTATAATTCATACTTTTAGACTTTTAATTGAATCAGTGCTTTGAGAATCAAAATTAATGTTATAGAATGTGTTACTATTCTGCACATTTGTACTGATAATGATTTTATCATACTCATTTACAGAGACCAACTGTGGAAGTAACTGGTCACAAAGCCCATGGTCCTGTTCCAGAACCCGGTTCAATTGTCATTGCCCGAGTAAGTTCTAGATTCATGTTATCAAAGAAGCATTTTGGCATGGAGTCAGACTTAAGTTTTTGGTTGGAATGTATGATGTTAATTGCTTGTGCTTCTTTATATATTGCAAGCATTGATTTACTTTGTGACATCAAAATGTTATTTTTATTTGAGTAATAGGTTACCAAGGTGATGGCTAGGACAGCATCAGCTGATATTATGTGTGTTGGTCCAAAATCTGTGAGAGAAAAATTCACTGGTATAATTAGGTACATAATCTTTTCTCTTTTATTAGGACTAAGCTCGTAGTTTTCTTCTTTGAAAATAATGTAATCGTTTAACATTCAGGTATCGATTTCAATCACATTTACTCAGAAATCGTTTTGTCGATAAAGATTGTTAAATGTTAAATATATCCTTGTTGTATTTGTTACCTGGAAACTTTATATATACCTTCTCCCCTCTTGTTCTAACATTAAAGAACTGTTTTCTTTCCTTTATAACCACATGGTTTACTTTGGTTCTATAATCTAAAGGCTGTATACCCATTTGTTCTCGGGAAATTCGTTTTTCCTAGTAGCCCATGATTCATTTAATAAAAATTATGTTAGGCAGCTAGCCGTTCCATGCAACCAAGTATTCGAACCTTAAATTGATTGATGAAATTCTCTGTGTTTAGCATATCCTCGCGCCATCTGTCTTTTTCTCGATATGGATATATTGTCCCACTGGTAGTGTGTATTGTCTATTATAAGTTTAAAAAATGCCTTTTTCCCATCACTTTTGAGTTGTTTAGAGTCCATGAGATTTTCTAATGTTTTATAAATTTATTTACTTCTGGCTAGATGTTGCAAAAGGGTATGTATTGATTGAAAGACTTTTTTTTAACAGGCAACAGGATGTTAGAGCTACTGAAATTGACAAAGTGGATATGCATTTGTCATTTCGTCCTGGCGATATTGTCAGAGCAGTAGTGGTATCCTTCATGTTGTAGAATGTCTTGTACATAAATCGCAATCCAGTCAGTTGTTATTTTAGCAAAATTTGTTGCCTTGTATTTTGTTTTGTTTATGCAAATGGTTTTCCTTAACATCGTTCCTTTATTAAGCTATCTCTTGGAGATGCACGGGCTTATTACCTATCAACGGCTAAGAACGAATTGGGTGTCGTGTCTGCTGAAAGCTCAGCTGGTAAGATTGCTCTTCTTTTTCTTTTCTTTTTAACGTTGGTCCGAACCATAGATGTTTCTTGTTAGTCCTATTGACTTCGTACTGTATGCATCCAATATTGTGTTCAACAACTACTCAACTTCTGTTTCCATTGTCTACCATAGGTGCAACAATGGTTCCGATAAGTTGGACTGAGATGCAGTGCCCATTGACTGGCCAAATTGAGCAAAGGAAGGTGGCAAAGGTCGTTAACTAACCCAACCGATACCATGCTAAGCTAGTAACAGCCTCAAATGTACTCATTTTCAAGTTTTGGCTATTTGAGAAACATGGTTTTAGGCAATTTTGTATCACAATGCCCTTCCCTCCCTTACATGTACCTATATTTTCGGGGTTTAACTTGTTCCATTTTGTAAAACTACTTATTGGTGGAGAACTGGAAACATGTTTTCTTCGTGTTTGACTTATTGAATGATATTCCTTTTATTTTTCGAAAAGGAAAATTCCTTTGGTTTTTATTTGTAATATGGTATCCAGGATATCTTCAATTTATATATGTATATTTATGTGTAGGATATAAGTATTATAAGCATAGTATTTTTGACAAATAAAAAGTTTGATATTTATTGACTACATAAATTTCATGTTCAACCAAATGAAAAAATACTACTAAATGTAACATCATGTGTTCAGTCCAGTTGGTAGACCTGAGCTATAGTATGCTACAACAGCAAATTGGAACATTCGCAAGCAATTTATTCGATATTATTCAATAATCAATAAATACAAGCTAATTCTATGTTAAATATTCAATACAATCAAAATCGAGTCTTAATCGGCTCGCGAAAACCTTAGAACAGGTTCAGAGCTAAATTTGGATCAATTTAAAGTATTTACAAAATAACGGATAAAATGCAAAATGGATTACCAACTACTCAAGTAGAGCCAAAAAGATCAATTCAAAACAAATTACAATCATTTTCATTTTACTCGATCATATCAGAATTTAAATTGAACTTACGAAATATTTAAAACAAATCGAGATATTAAAATGAAACTTTTATGAAACTTAAAAAAAAAAAAAAAAAAAAGTATAAACGGGATCACATGGCCATGTGACAGAGGTGAACCCGTGACTCTAAGCATGGCCATATTACTACTCCACACGCTCGTATTCTCAAATCTGTGTAATTCAAAATAAAGGTAACACGACCGTGACTTCATATATAAATTAAGTTAAAAGGTTATCCAAAATTAAAATAAAATAAAAATAAATCAGATGTGGGTCTGCAATCCTACTAAAACCCCAACCCATATCCACAAGAAAACTAATTTATTGAGTGGAAGAAGCTAACTTCCAAAACGACCAAAAATCCCAACAGCTTCTGGCTTTGCACATCTCAAAAACTTCGAAACATGTCTTCTTGTTCATCATCTTCTTTTTCTCTGCTTAAACCTCTAACCTTTCCTTCAACTCCATGCCCCTCTCCTGCCCTTTCATTTCACAATAATCCCACCTACATCCCCTTCAAAACCACTTCCAACCACTCCAAAACTCTCCACCTCTCAAAGCCTTTATCCATCTCATTTGCTCTCACTGAATCCGACTCTCCCAAGTCCCTTCAACCTGACCTTCAAACCCTTCTCCAACAAGTTGCTGTATGTGCTAAATTCATTCCCCTTTTTTTTTAATCCAATTTTGTTCTTTGCTTTTGTTTTCGTAATGCCATTTTGGATGGTTGCAGGATAGCTTTGATCTTCCATCGGATTACTTTTCCCAGTTACCGAACGATCTTCGTTTAGACGTAAGATGAATTTTGATGACCCTTTTGGATATAATTAACAATGTTTTTTTTTTTTTTGAGGGGTTATGGGTTTTTTAAAGCAGGTAAAAAATTTGATGGTGTTTGTGGGTGTTGTAAATGTGTGTTTTAGTTGAATGATGCTGCTTTTGATCTTTCAAATGGACCTGTGATTGATGAGGTTAGTTATCTTCACTCTTTCTTTTGGTTGCTTAATTTCTTCAATTAAAATTTCAGCCTTCAAAATTCTTTTGAGATTATTTGAAAAGGATGAATTGCAAGATTATATAGAAAGATTAAACCATATATGTTTTGCTAGAAAGGATTCTGGATTATGGTTTTGAGAAATGGATGATGCTTTGTTTCCTTATAGAGAGTCTCATTGTTAATGACTACAATGTGTATCATATACATAGGATGCAAGCAATGGCTTCTTATCTGGTTACTTCTTGTTAATGGTGTTGTCCTACATCGATTAATTCTTAGATTTCCCAAGGTCTTCTATTCAAGTTCATGTGTATTATGTTCTTCCTGTCTGAATTCATGTGAGGTTGTTATCGTATAGGCCATCATCGCCTTTTTTCATTTACACTAGAGAAATGTTATATCACATCTATTATGTCCTAGGTTGCCTGTGATCTTGTATTCAGACTGTGCCTATCTACCTTTTTTGCCAATTGGTTTTAAATTGTAGATTAAAACACGGTTTTAGGTTGAATGCTTAACAGTGACGTGTCATTTCTAGTTCATGACAGCCTTCATTTGCAGATATCCACCATTACTAAGTTCGCATAATTTGATGCCTGAACCAATTTGGGGAACAATTCTTATTCTCTATTATGCTTTCAGGAATTGTACAAACTGTTCAATCAATGATAGGCATTTTGTTTAGCGGCTTGTACAAGTGTTGATATCGACTATACAGTGTTGTTGATGACCTTTTTGTTACAAACCAGAATAAAACCGGTCATAAGGAACTTATCTCTTTGACTGATCTTTTTCAGTGTGGTATGGAGTTGGGAGAAACATTATTAAATCTCTCAAGAGCTTGGGAGTCAGCTGATACATCAACTTCGTATACATTAGCAAGCAAGCTCCCGTTGCTTGCCAACTCTTTGACTGACAGCACAAAATCAGGCAAGAAAAAAGCAGCTGCAAATGACATCTAAATATCAATCTTAGAGAAATTTATTTCTGAAATCTTGTTTGTTTCCAACTATTTGCTGCTTTTAGCATTTGGAAGGCGCTTGGTAGCTGCTGGAAGAAGGTTCCAGGCTATGGGACAGTATGGTCAAGGCGAACTTCAAAAGGTATTTCAAGTAACCCAGAAATAGATGCTTTTTCTAGTATCGTTGTTTATTTTATGAGCCTATATTACTCCAATTCTTCATTTTCCTTGAAACTTCCATTTACAACACATGTAGATTTGGAGGTATGATCCTCTAAATGTATGGAAAGGTTCGAAAAATTCAATATTACCCATATCCGGTACCTTGAGTGGATGTAACATAGTCATGAACATTCTAACTTATTTTCATACAGATTGAAGAGATACTGAACTATGTATTGTAGCTCATGATCAAGAAACAAGGAAATTGCTCAGAGGACCTCAACCTCAACTCAGATCACTAGTCCCATGTCAAAAAGTTTTTTTGAGATTTTTAACCCCAACTCTAGAAAACTCTTATATTGTCTTAAAATTTGAAAAAGATTAACATTGAACCATTGTAGATAGCAAAAGCAGTGAATGCAGCTGGAAAACTTCTCTCTGCAAGTTCAATATCTGCAACAACTGAAGATCAACCAAAAACAGAAACTAGAATGTTTAAGGTAGATGGAATTTCTCCACCTGTTCTAGAACGTATATTCAATTGAACGCACCTAAAGTAATTATTGAGTAGAAATTTTTTTCCACTTGCAGTTTGGAGAACTTCAGGTTGAGGTAACATCGGAGAAAGCTAACATTGGAGCTGCAATAGGTTTCGTTTTCGGGTAAACATCTCATTCATGCTATAATTTCTATTAAACATATCCTAGAACAATGTTAAATCACAGCTCTTACTAATTGAAAATTCCAGGATTCTTTCATGGCAAATAGCTCAGGGCATCCAAAGCATTCCGGAGAGTTCATTGGAATATGCAAACGACAATGCTCTGCTTCTAGCTAAGGTGCCTGAAAACTCTCTCATAACAGTTAAACTCTTGCTATAGACACTAAAACTTGAAACTCTATGATGCAGTCATTAAGAGGAGCACTACTTGCACTTTTCTATTCATCCACAGTCTTGTCCGTTTTCACCACCATTGGACTTCTATTACTTGGAAGACAACTAAAGTCCGAGGGAAAGTAACCTTCTTCGAGCTTTCTTGGCCCGATTTTGCTATTCGGCCTGTCCTTCAAAATTACCAGATTCCAACTTGTTGCTGATTTCTGGTTAGTTATCTGGGTTATACATTTCCACGTGAACAAAAGAGATTTTGGCATATAAGCTGCCAATGTTTCTCGAAGTTGGATTTTAACTTGTAGAATAATTCTCTTAGCCTACTTCATTTGGATATTATTTATAAGGGGTTTTGGTTTAATCTTGGGACTTGAGTGCAGATATTACCATCCAAAGTAGATGCAAATCTAAATAGTACCAAGCAGATAATGAAATGAGATATCAGACAAATTGAGTTCAAAAATTAGGATATTTCAAACATTACTACCATCCACCCGACTATCATCCCCAAGAAAAGAGTGAAGACAGACAATTAATACATTTAAGGTAAACAAACCATTTAAATTCATCTTAGCCCTATCTATCTAAATCATTGTACAATGACCTTCCCACTTCACTGGTGCTAAAACTATCAATGCATCAACCCCTTGTCTAGAAATCTTTACAAGTTATGTGGGCCCCCGGGGGTGCTAAACAATCATTCTAGTGACAAAATTGAAAGTTACAACAGTGCCATTCACCACCGGCTGTGATATCGATGGCTACTATACCGGGATGAATAATCCTGGTAGCTGTTGTCCCATCTGTCATCGGTCTCATATTCAAATCCATGAGCTCTTGGAGAATATCTTGAACTATAGGAGCCATGACTACCAAAATCTTCATATACCAAGGGGCTCCTTCTACCCCTCTCATAATACGACCTTCCCGAGGTGGGGCTTCGTGGCCTTGGAATAGGATCTCTTGGACTGTTAAAACTGTAAGGTGAATCATAATTACCATATCTTGGGTGATAGGATGAGCTAACTCTGGAGTCAACTCCGGGAGGGCCCTCATCTTCATAATCACTAAAATACCTTCGCTCCAGCCCTCTGCTACCAGATTCAGAAGAATGGTTCACTCTATAGTGCGACTGTGACCTACTCTTGAATGATTCAGAACTTGGACTAGGAGCCCAAAGTTTTTCATCTGCCTCAACAGGGATCGGTGCATTTATTCCTGGAAATTCAACTGTCATTTTCATCCGTAGTTCAGGCTGCTGCACCATCTCAGCAATTTCTCCATCTTCCTGTCCTTCATCGGTTTCCACATCGGCATATATTGTAATTCCAGATGGCTCATCCTCGTCAGGTGCTGAAAATTTTAGAGATGGTCAATTTAAAGTAGCATGAGAAAATAATAAGTCGATGTTTAAGCTGCTAACGCACAATTTAAATTGGCATAGAATGGTTCAATCTAGACACGGTGGTTAGAGATCAGAAGACACGAATTTAAGAGCAAGCTATAAGGGGAAGCCATTTTTTTTTTGTGGCCCAGAATTCAATAAAATGTGTAAACCTCACGTCTTTTCCTCTACCAAACACTTTGCTTCCATATTTTACTTTCTTGATGCTTAAGATGTGGGGCCCTTAGGACATTGTCCCAATTATTTGCAGCAACTAGTAAAAGTTTATTGGTCAACCCCTCATCTTTATCTGTAAACTATGACACATCATGTATCTGATAACTATTTATCACACAAGACAATTGAAATAGTTGGGGCAAATGGCATGGCCCTTAAGAGAAAGCAGACTGCAATTTCTTCCAATCCTGATTATTTACCAATAACGTTTCAAGGCAACAACTTCAAATAAGGTTGAAAGTCTATAGATGAGATGTGTTTAGTTACCTAGATATCCTGGTGGGTACCCAATTTCTCGCATTCTATTAAGCCACGGTGGTGGGTCAAACTCCTGTGGAAGCAAATAAATAAGGAATTTTAGTTCTCAAGTGAAAAAGGTAGTCCCAATTCCATCATTATCTATGGATGAATATATTAACAAAAAAGAGAAACAACTTAAACAGTTATTACTATCGAATTAAACATAAAGGCATAACTAGAGATAAGTCGATATTTCATGTTTAGCCAGAAAGTGTCTGCTTTCCATCAAAGAAGAGAATGTTTTTTGTTAGCTATGTCGAAATAAGCCAATAGTCCATGCCCATTATACACAACAAGAGAGAACGTGTTTGTTAGCATGTAGAATAAGTCAATGGTCCACGGTCATTACGAACAAAAGGCAGAATATGTTCGTTAGCTAATACTTGGCACAGGTTAATGGAGTGAACATGCTTGCTATTAGTGCTAATCATACAATGAGAAAATAAAAGGAAAGCAAGTGAAAAAACTTTTGGAACAGAATGTTTGTTAAAGATTGAAGGCCTCAATTTACATACACTGACTGGGAACTTCAGCACTGGACACAAAATCAAGTTGATTTCCAATATATTTGGGTCTATCATTAGGTACCACTAAAAGGGGGCAGGGGTAATTGTCATGGAATGGAAGAAGAGTATTACCCCAAGGCCTAATAGCTGACGCGTTTCAGCACCAAGAACACCAGGCTTTAGATCATCATACTTTCCACCTTGAGAGTTCTGATAATAGCGAGTTGCATTGCGAGAAGCAGCACTCTGATTACGTTTGGACTTTTGGTGTTGCTTTCGAGCATTGTTGACAGCAACATTGTTGCGAGGCTTTGGGCATTGCTTCAGGGAATGACTATAAGAACCACAGTTGAAACAACGGGAAGCCTCGTCTTTTATCTCCAGGCCTCTACAAGTTGCAACATTAATAGGTAAGAGAACATTGAACATTTAAGGTGGAAGGGCAAACATAGAAGTAGAAGAGCCATGCAGGCCACAAGATGCACCATGCTTATAGCAACATCAACCAAACTAACAGACTACTTTTTTCTGGAAAATTTAATATAATTTATTGGCAAGAAAAGATTTCCCTGCTATGATTTCTATTTTGTATTTAATAATTCCAACTGGTGACCAGTATATTAACTGATTAAACTGTCAACATACCACTGCTATAATAATTTGTTCAATAGGGATTGCTGCATTTAGATTGCAATAACTGAACAAAACAAAATTTACTAACAAAAACAAGAGGAACTTGCTAAAGAAGTTAAAGTTGACTCTGATTTCCAAAACCCACATCCAATGTATCAATCCGACCAACCAAACAATTCACATATTTCAGGTTAAAAAATACAGCTGCTAAATGAGTCAGCATTGCACATGCAATAAAGCAACAAGAATGAACAAGAGCATAGATAAGTCAATACAATGAAATAAATGCCAACTTGCATGCAAGTTTTTGGGAGAAAGTTTGTATGCATGCATCTATTCTAAGCACACAATTGTTTTGGATGATATTGTGAACTATAAAAACGCAATCATGAAAGTACAAGCACATAAAATAGGCCCTTAAATCTTATAACAAACTAGCATGTCATTATCCGTTTACATGGCGAACAATATTACAAAAAACACAAATGATACTTACCTTTCCAAATTACTTGAAGCATCTGCTGCAGTCAAACCCATTGCAAACCCACGATCATAAAGTGGCACAATATTACCATCCAGTGGGATGAACTCCATATCATGCAGATTCCTTCTTTGGTCGTCAATCCAGAATGACTACAAATCCAATAAAAAAACAAAACTAATATATTGAGAGAATACAATAAACTCTTGCACAAGCGTCAGCCCTTTTAAAACAGAAATTGCAGATCTCGAGAGAAACTTTAATGTGCATAAAATTTATAATTATTAGGGGAGGAATGGTAGAGATTGCAATGTAAGATAACTTTTTCAAAAGAAAGGAATTTGCTCATGATTTAGAATTCAGATGATGAAGAATTAATTACACGATAACAGATTGCCAATGACATTAAAGAAAGAGAATGCTAAAAGGTACAAAACTATACCTCTAATAAAAACCATTCCAATAACAAAAATCTAAATACATACATCAGGCACAGAACATGAAACTCTAGGGGATTAAAGACAAGCTTACCACAACAGAAGGCTTATCTGCATCAACACGTAGAGCAGGAAAGTAGGTCTTTTCTCCTGATTCTGTAAGTTCATTTTCCTGACCAGATTGAATTACATTCAGTTTCATTTGAAGTAAAGGATAAAAATACTGCAGTGTGTAACAATATAAGGCGCAGATGCATACACATCCATGCTTACGCACCCACATGCTCAGACATTAATCCATCTGCATATGCATATTCACTTAAATGCATACCTATTGACACACCATCTTTCCATCAAAACAGATACAATAAGACAAATATAAATGCATCCATCCATCTATGAACACAGAGTTCAGTAGGAGACACTGATTCAGATATAACATCTCTCTGAAAGTTACAGTTAATGGTTAAATTCAATATTCAAACAAATGAACGCACTTAGAAGGACCAGATGGTCCAAACAAACACCACAAGTTCATAAAATACCTAATTCAATCTAAAATGCAGGTAATGTAAAACAGTAATTGCCATTATATTCTCAAAAATGGAAGAATATGATACCCTCAAGGAAAACAACTAAAATATACAATCTGGAGATAGGGAATTACGAATGATAAATCCAAGCTATACCCTCAGTTCTAAATTAGAAAAAGGATTTAAATATGACGAATGGAGATAGAAAATTGAAAACCAAGAATTTAACCACACATACTTGCAATGAAGAACCATGTTCAGCTTGCCACTCTGACCACTTCTGCAAAAGCTCCTCAAGCTTCTGTTTACTAGCTCTGGAAAAAAGTAGGAGGGAGATAACAATAAGGAATATAACCTAAAAGAATGAAAAATATAACCCAAACACACTCTATCTTAATTAGTCATATTTCTGTCTATTAAACAGAACTTCAAGAAAAGGAATAAAAACATGAAACTATTCATTCTTTGATTTTCAGAATTAATCTCCGGCCCTAACCTTGTTAAGAAATTATACACAATACGAATAGAAGGTTGCTGGTCATCAAATGTCATCCGAGGTCTCTTAACAACAGCTGACACATTGAATTATGGAAAACAAAAACATCATGCCATAGGCTCTACGGAAATATTTACTGATTTTATATGGAATTGAGCTTATGAAACATACAAATACAGAAGTAAAGCTCTTATATGAGAGTCAGCAAATACACAAGAAAGAAAGCAACAATAACAACTGAGAAGCAGGATACAAATACCATCCATTGTGTGGTTCTGGATGGGACTTCCATTTTCGAGATCAAGACACCGCTTTTTGGTAGACATTAAAGAGCCATCCAATTTCTCTTCACCCTTAAATGATTCAGAATGAGCTCCAGAGCTAACCTCATCCAATTTCTTTTCAACTCTAAGGGTTTCAGTTATTTCATCACTTATTTCCATGTCAGATGAATCACCAGCAAGAGTGTTGTCTACCTTTGCTTCCATAATTAAATTGTTCTGAGGATTTCTAATATCTCCTTCATTCAGCTGCAGAATCTCAGCTCCTACTTCACCATCTTTAGCCTCGGCATGATTAGGTTGAGAATCTACTTGATGAAGTCCATCATCCACATCCCGAAGTTCACCACTCTCACTTCCAGACATAGAATTACTAGACGCAGGAAGGGTGATGAAATCCTGACCTTCCACGCTTTTACTGCATAACATGAGCCCTTATTAGCAAATTACAATGTAATTTGACACATAACCAGCTACTATCATGAATCAAAAGACGAATTATTTTCAGTGCTTTGGACCCATATATGTATTTAGAGTTTTGTATTAGAAATAGTTTTTAGTAAGGAAGAGTTCAGGTCTTCTATTATTTTCTTCTTAAAATTCACAAGCAATCTGTTATCAGGAAACATTATTTTGTCATCAGTAAATTCAAAATCACGAGTGAAGTTCTTTTTCTCTTCAAAAAAGTGGTTGTTCAATTATTTACTCTCTTAAATAAAACAACAAATAATGCAATAAAATTGGATATAAATAAAAAAGAAAACCTATAAACGTAAAAAAAAACGAAGGAATCTAGTTTTTGCACTACTAACCTCTCATTCATGATCCACTAATTTGTACTTGTAGAGGATTAAAGTATGCAAGTCAAACTGCAAAAACAGATATCAAAACACCCATAAGAACTAAAATCCCATTTCAGCCCCCTGAAGTGTAAAACAAGTCACATCCAAGTTTGATACCATAAACAAGGCATAGTGCAGCAGAAGCAGAAGAAAAAATAAATAGGTGACTCGATCATGCACTGACAGAGAAAATAAGTCAACTAGTGAGTCCATAAAACAAGATAATATAACCCAATTTTCCCAAACATTGAGAAGCAGATCTCCACAAATGAAAGTAATAAGGTAACCAACCGTAACGAGTATCAAATAATAAAGAGACAACAAGAAGATCAATTTAATACCAAATAAAGCTGAAATCAAATTGTTTAAGTTCCCAGATCACTTCTCATCCTTGCAAAATATATCTTTCTTTAATGCACTTCGGAATTTAACTAAACTAAAAAAAGTTTAAAAAAAAAAGAAGAAGAAACTTCTTTCATTATTTCCTTCACGTGCAAGCTATAAAACATGTTTTTCTTTAATTTTCAGATCTCAATGGCTCATTCATAAGAGAGAAAAAAAAGGGAAAAGGAAAAGAGAAACTAACCAGCAATTTTAGGAATGAGCACCTAAAATTTTATGTGTGAACGGAAGTTTTCAAGAAAATAAAATAGAGAAAGGATGAAGTTGAAGAGAAAATTTTCAAAACCCTAGAAATTTCATAATTATCGAAAGAAATTACCAAAGCTGGGTGGAGTTAGAGTGACGAGGCTGTGATGAGGGAGAAGATGACAAAGAAAAGGAAGTGCCAGCGGGGTAAGTAGGGAAATCCGGTGCGGCTGGTTGAGGCTTTGAAGAGGCTTTGAAGAGGAAAATATGTGAAGCAAATTGAGGTTTTTATATATCCGAAGGCATAAAAGAAGGAAGAAGAGGAGAGGAAGCGATTGGAGGCTAAAGGCCAAGCTTAAATATTAGGTAAATTACAAAAAATAGTCACAAATCTTTGTTTAAATTTACGTTTTGGTCACCGACGCGTTTCAAAATATAAATTTAAACAAAGTCATGTTTATCCTAAATATTATTATATTTTCCTCTTTTATAAATAAAATTAAATATCCTACACGAAAGGACATTTAAGTCCAACATGATACGAAAGGAATAAAAAACATACTATTTTATTTATAATATTCTTAAAATAATTTATTTTCTTTTCCAAATAACTAATTATATACGATAATTAATTATTAGATGTCTCCTAATTGTCTTTTTAACTTAATTTAAATTGTATAATTTCAATCATTTTGTGAATGATAAGGAGACATTCGTACTAGAGATATGTTTTTTTTATATATAATTAATGATTAAAGATGCCTATCATTCAAAATTTTTCAAAGAGTGCTCTATCAAAATTGACTGAAGAGGTGAGCGATTGAACAGTTTTTTGTTCATTAAAATAGGTGTCATAGATTTCTAACTTTTGAGCTGTATAAAAGGTTTCTGTTTTGGAAGAATGAGTAGTGAGGAGGATTTCCCTTCTCCAAGAAAAAGATTGTGAATTTATCTGAAGAAAACTCCCACTTTTGGTTTGGATGACATTCAAATACGAGTTCAAGGAGTATTTCGTTATATCTATAAGCTTGTTTCGATATTTTTAGGGTTTTAGTTAAAACCCAAAGATGTCATCAAATTAAGAATGAAAATGTTATAAGAAAGAAGAGGAAAGAGGGAAAATTATACCTGCAACAATGGCAAATTCGGCAGACCGCAGATGGGAAGCACCGTGGGCAGCAAGCAGGTGCAGTGACCAGTTGACTATTGACAGTTTGACACAGCCACGTTGGAGGGGGACGATGACCGGCGATAAAATTATTTTAGAATCTCAAACTTTCAATCTTTCATATATAAAGTAAAAAAATTAATAACTTCAATCGATTGATGTTGATGACCGATGAATAAATTTGATCCTATTTAATTTGTAGAAAATTTCTCCCGCTGCCATGGTTATGGGAAATTAGAAAAGGTTGAATGCTAGTAGCCATTTATTTTTTTGGGGAAAATTGAAATTCTTCATTAGCTTTAATAGTAGGAGTTGGAATTTAGGAACTAGAGGAGGTTTAGAGAAGCTAAGGAGTTGGAGATGAGGCGTTTATGGTGAAGAACTGAAGGCCTCTTTTATTTTATTTTTTGCCTTCAATGAAGCGTCGATCAAAAGATTTAAAAGGTTAAAAAAAAAAATTTCACATTAAAAGATGAAGGAAAAATTTTTTTGGCCCCTCCCAGCCTTGAGCCTTGGCCAATCACACTCTTAGACTACCCCTAAAGCCAGGCTTATATATCCGATAATGATCAAAAGCACGGTTCGGACTATGCTTAACCTTTTACGATAGTCGATGAGAAAACCAAGGACAGGTAGGAGTCTTCACCTTGACTTCTAATTTCGTCCCTAACGATGGCATCGAGGGTCAAGTTAGATTTAGCAAGGAAGGAAGGCCATTTGTTTCTATACAAGCAAAAGCGAATAATATATGATAATGGAGTTAGAAAGAGATTATGGAGGGTTGTTCTGAAAATTTACTAAAGTATTATCAATTCTCTTCAATCATGCTACACACCTATAGAAGAATAGTTCTCTATATACGTGAAATAGAATTAGTCTTTTGTGAGCACTAATATGTTTATTTTGAGAGACATGTTTAATTTTTAATTAATTTAGTTATTTAACTTAATCATGTTTTATTACTAAACTTAACTACTAACCTTACTAATAGCAGTGCTTGTCAAGTTTAGAAATAATGATGTACCAATAATTTAGTTACTCAATTTGATGCATTCTTTTTTACTCAATTATTCTAACGAGTAATTTTTTAACAAGACACTTTTCTCATTATATATATTGAAGATATCTTATGTGTAAAAAAATTTATATGCAAAATAAAAAAATTATAATAATTTATGTAACGTTGGATTAAAATTTATTGTTTTTTAACTTGATTTTTATTTTACAAATCAATTTCATTTGCAGCCCCATGTTATGCACCCATTTTTTATACTACAACTGATGAGACAGTGCTGCAAGGAGTAACGTAGCAAATGTCTTCTCCACGAAATTGCTATTGAAAAGTTTCAATAATCACCTCATCAGAGCCCTTATTCAATTGGAACCAGATGAACCTATACTACTAGCTATTATCATCGTCACCATCTAACTTGGTAACGACCACTAACCTTAACAGTGTATGTTACTTGCAGTGGTCAAGCCATGAAATGAAGCACTTGCTATTCTGGTTCCAATCAGATGCGAAACATGGAGCATAAGAGGACCCTCTTCATCACACCGTGCAAATGATGATGCAAAGGAATCGGTCTTCATCATGTCTGCCATTTACTTGCCATCTGCTAAATCCTTTAATCACATCCATTGATAGCTAGGTTTCCCTTTTTCTTTCTGTCCAATCATGTAGTGTGCTAGGTTATGAAATTTTTGGTCCTTGTGAAACTTGATATGTATTAGTCTACTTCTATGCTCAGCCCACTGCTGTTCCTCTGATTGTCTTGTGCTATTTTGCTGATTCAATTGCCATTTCATCAGAGAAATCGACTACAACAGCCCCAAAATCCGATCTGAACCAACTGGAATGTTCGGATGTCGTCCAAGGAATTCATCAATACACAGAAGAGTACGAAACAATATGCAGAGAAAAACTCCTCTTTTGAGAAAAGGGCCAAATAAGAAAGAGGGTCATCCTATAATATTCTAGTATATTTTTATAAAATATACATGTTCAAAGAAAAGTCGGACCTTTGTTTACCAAAAAGTAAGAAAAACAAAAATTAAATGCTCAATTTGTATTATATATTATAATTATTTAAGTTTATTTTTTACCTAATTAATATTTAGATACTACTTTGTATTAGTTTACTAAATCAAACAAAAAAAAATTCTAAATTTATCAGTAAAAATATAATTTCTATAAAAGAAATCAAATTAAAAAACCTTCGAAAAACTTTATAGGTCAAGCACAACTTTTTTCCTTTTTCTAGACATTAATTATAATATTAAAATAAAATATTTTAAAACTTAAAGGTGCTTAAAATTTTTTTGACAAAACTAGAGGGCGAGCCCCCACCACCCTCAAGTTTGTCTACACATGTGTGGGTCTTTAGTTTCACCACGCTCAGTTGGCATACGTAGATTTACGAGCGAAGCTAAGAAATTATCGTGAGACATAATTAAAAAATTTTAAAATTAAAAATATAATTTTATCATTTTAATAGTTTATATTTTTTTAATTTTTTAAAAATTAAAGTAAAATTTTATCATTTTAAAAATCAAAATAAAAATTTATCATACACTAACTTAAAATTTCATAAATTTGAAAAGATCAAAAATAAGATTTCACATTTTAAAGGTCAAAGCACCTGCCAACTTCTTAATGCTATCCTTGTGTAGGTTTTATTTGATTATATTTCGATCGCTCAATCATTTGTACTTCATATTAATTTCATCATTGTATTTGTGATTATTCTATATTTGTATCTGTGAACTCTGAAAGGAAGAAAAAAGTGATCCAGTTTGGGGCATTTAAGGGTCTAAACCCTAAGGCCAAATCCATGTCGTATTCCCTTATTAGGAGATTGCTCTTCAGTTACATAATCCCTATAGCAGTTGTAGGTGCTTCCTAACACAAATGGAAACTCCATCACCTAAATGAAGTTATTTTTCAGGATCCCTTCATCTGAATCAACATTAGGAAAGTACAGTCTCCTACCTACCCTCGAGTGTTCAATCATATCTTACAAGGCAGATGCAATGTGTGTCAGATTAGGTGATGAGGTAGGCCATTTGTTTTGTCTTCTAAAAAAGAGCAGATATAGGTACTGTAATTACATCTAGTTTCAGCCTAATGAGAGTGGCCTTCTCATACCTTATCTCACACTTCATCCATTCCATTTGTGTTTTAATTATATTTATCCTCTGTTGTATTTGTATAGCTTACCAGACATTGTGATAAGAAAAAAACTTTTCAACATATAATTTTTCTATTATATCTATTTTTCAATAAGCTAATGTATTTATGTTATATCAGTTTGTCTAATCGTATTATAATATTGCAGATTGTTGTTAAAAAAAAATAACGTATAAAAAAGAAGTGTTAAGGGTTGGATAATGGTGAAGGAAAGTCCTTGGAAGAGGGCAATCAGGAATTGTTTATTTCTCTAGTTGGGATTACATTCATGCCTTCATTTTCCCTTATTTAGTATATTTATTTCCATCATAGTTTATGGTAGATGGAGTCATTTATAAAATATAGGATTTAGATTGATATCAATAGGAGCAAAAAGGAATTATTTTTTTAATCAATGGAATTATATAATTTCAGTAAAAAGATAATAATAATAATAACAATGAATGATAATTTCCATAAACACAATAAAAGTTTTAGCCTCAGCATCAATAAAATAGAATGGTATGTTGCAATGGGCTTTGTCGCAACATAAGCACGACATTTTTCTGAAGTGGTTGCAAGCACTTAATATGATAAAAAATTAGTCCCGGATGATCCAAAGCGACGAGCAAAAGTCGACAAAAGAATCAAATATTCACCAAACTAAAGAGGACGACAATAAAATCATCCCTAAAACCACTTGTAAAAGAAAGATTGCATACATAAGTAAGACTAAAAAACGTGCCATAAGAGCAGACACAAATTTTTAAAACTGAAGATATATTAAACAATCGAAAAACAAATAAAAACATATAAAACTTAAGACAACACGGATCCAAATCGATACGTAAAATCATTTATTATTTTGAAATACTCTCAAAACAAAAACAGATTAAGAAGCTGATGAAAAGCCACCCACTTTTTAGAAAAACTACTGGTGGCCGATAGAGTTTTAATGAACAACACGCACCGTCATTTATCCATCACAACTTCTGAAGACAACAAAAATACCCACAAAATAAATTTACAAACTTAAAAAAAAAAAAAAAGAAACATACGGAGTGAATAAAAAAAAATAATTGGTGAGAATGAGAAAAAAAACGAACAATAATCAACCCGAAATTGACACCACTTGGTAAAATAAAAGATAAAAAACCAACAACTTAGAAAAAAAAATTAAAAATTTTAATTATGCAACAGTATAAAGATTACTCTTTTTTCTTTTAAATAGATATATTATATACTTGTTTTTTTTTTTTTTTATAGCGTTGGGTAGCAGCCACCATGGAAATTAATAAAAATATTGACAATTTTATGCCATAAGTTCACATAATTTTTTTAAAAAATTTAGTTTAAGAATTTTATTTTTTTTTAATATTTTAAAATTTAAGTCTAATTATTATCATTATTAATTTTTTATCCCTAAATAACCTTACCTCTTTCTCATTTTTGTAAAAGAAAGTTTTTAAAAAGCTAAACATAAGAAAAATATGTTGACCATGGCCAAACATGAGAAAAAATATGTTGACCATGGCTTATCTTTGGTTTCAAGACTTTGGTATTGGTTTTTTCCTCCATATGTCCCACTTAATCTGTCATTTTCTTTTTTTCTAATTTAAGACAAAAGTAAAGATTAGAATAATAATTGAGCCCATCTAAATTTGCTTCTATTTTAAATATTATTTTATTTATAATATCCCCTTTGTGTTTGTGGTTTTGTAACTTTTACTATGCCATGGTTTAGTTGTGCGAGAAAGCAGTGTTTGCAAAATAATATAAATAATAAATTATTGTAAAAGTTAGGTGTGAAGCAAAATCTTATTTGGTGGATATCATGATCTTGTAGGGACCAATGTCTACTTGTATGAAAAACCTGATTTTTCTCTTAAAATTAAACTTTAATTCAATATTTAATTGAGTAGGATTAACTATTAATAACACTAGCTTTTGAATTTTAGGGGTGAATATTAAAAAGTTTTCAAAGTGGAGTTTAATTTACTTGATTTATATAATTATCTTTAAAATAAGATATTTTAATATATTTTATATTTGAGATTCGTGATTACCTCTTTTAATAATGTTATCTTTAAGGTTTAAATCTAAGTCCTCTACTAAAAAATGTAATGTATCTTACCATTGCACCCAACCACTTATTAATTATAATTTTTTTTAATACATATACAAAATATAAATATTTAGTATTGTTATCTTCATGCTTTAAAATAATAATCTTCATGTGAAAAATAGACTATTATTTCTTGAAAGAAATTATCTAACAAACCCAAATAAAAGGGTTTTCTAAGTTGAAAAAGTTTGGTTTATTTGATATTTTAGATTTTTTTTGGTGAGTTACAATAACATAGTAAAGTTTGAATAACAAATACAATTATCGTGACTCGAATTCAAGTTATACCTGAAGTGAAAAACACCCTTAATTATATCAGGCCATCACATGAGTTCAATTGTTAGATTTCATTCTATTAAATTTTCTTTAGACCCACCATTTTTAATTTTATTTTCTTCGCTATTTTTTTTAAATTTATATAACATGCATTTAGAAGAGAATATATTATTCATGTTGCCTTTTTCTAACCTATTTATACATGGAAATGTAGTGTTTCCAAGCTATATTTATTTTGCATTTCATATATCAATTATAGGAAAATAAATAGATTAGATTATATAATTTCGCTTATTGTTATTTTTTTAAAGTAAATTATATAAATAATCACTCAATTATATATTTTTATTTTAAACATTTAAAATAAAAAGTTTACAATTCAAGCACTCACGTTACATAATTTGATCATTTTGGTCACTCTCGTTAAAATCACAAACGGCAAGTTGAAGTGGTAGTTAAAAGATTGGTATAATTAATATGTAAATTTTGAGTATTAATTTTTTAAAATTATGACTAAATCGATATAATATATAAAAATTGAAAGTTAAATCTATTACTATACCAATATTTTTAACTTTCATGTTAGTTGTTGTTTGTGACTGTAATAGGAGTGACCAAAATGATCAAATTATGTAATATGAGTGCTTAAATTGTAAACTTTTTTATCATGAGTGACTAAAATGAAAAAAAAAATTATAGTTAAGTGACTATTTAGGAAAATTACCCTTATTTTTAATGCTAATTGACCTAATATCTTTACCCTTAAAAATATTATTTTAAAAAAAAAATTAATGGTGGAATAATTATTTTTATATCAACCAAATAATTAAATATTTTAACGTATATAATTTAAATGAATAAAATATAAAATATGTAAATTTGCATATAAAGTTATAAAAGTATGCAACAATAAATTAATTTTACTTCAATAGAAGTGGATCCCCCCATATTTTTTTTTATAATAAATATTTGTATATTTATAGACACACATGAATCATCCTTCACTCTTTGAATATTCTCACCTTCTTCTCTAATTAGCTTCTGATATCTTCTTCTCAAACTCTTTTTCTGGGGAGTGGGTTTAGTTATTAATTCAAGGGAGAAGGAGAGATGATGAGAATGGAATTACTTGGAAAATCATTTGAAGGCCAAGTTTTGAAGAAAGATTTTAAATTTACAATCGAGTCATGGCCTATATAAAAAATTTGCGGCAAATTAAGAAGAAGGTGATGATCCTGATGACGACTTCGAGGAATTATTAACCTCCTAGGCAAGTCTAATACTTGGCTTTTTATCCTCCTTTTTTTTTTTTTTCATTTTCTTTTTTGGGGTTTTATCATGTTTGGTTGCTGAGAAAATGGAGGAGGATATGAATAAGTACGTCTTTCAGTAACCAAACAGCTCTTCTTCGTTTTTTTTTATTTGGAGTTCTTGGATGCTCCAACACTGTAAGAGAAAACTTTGTGAATTGTGAAGCCATTAAATTACTTAATTAATTGTTCTTCCTTGTTTTCATTCACTTATATAAAAGTCTAAGGATGTTTGAATTAGTTGGTTAATGAATATTCCAGCTCCATTGTTTCTCGGGAAAATTAAAATTTTCATTTCTGATAAAATTGAAGTGGTCAAGTGTTGGAAGCATTACTCAAATTCTGATTCAAGACCCACTCATTTTAATTTAATTTTATAGAACTGATTAAATTAATCTAATGATTCGGATTCCATCATGTGTTCGGTTAATTAATCTATACATCAGGTTTAAATTATTATAATTAATACGAATATTTAATTTTTTTATAATTAACTCGATTGAAATCTATATTATTATTAGTATAAAAGAATATCAGATCAAATCTGTTTAAACGTGTTTATCTTTATATTTAAAGGTTGAAAAAGAAATATAAATAATTTTAAGTATTGCATACTGATATATATGCTTAAAAATTAAACTTTTTTCTTATATCTGTAAAATTATATTTTATAATTGCATTTCAATATGTATAAATACTAATTAGAGTGATAGTTGAGGGTACGTATGATGATTCATCTAAACTCAACTTTACTCCACTTAATTTCATAATTAAAGTTGAGTTTAGCTGACACGTGTCTTAATTAATTGGCAAGTGACACATAATTGCAAAGGAAAATAATTAATCATCCATTAACTAACAATTTTCTATTCGTTAATGACTCATCAAAGGCTCACAGCCAAAAGTTAATACTTTTCCTCCTTTTTTCTTTTTAATTATAACAATTAATGGTGGATTAGTTCAACTACAGTCCATTACAATATTCGGACCCCCCATAACATTTTTATTAAATTTGGTTATTTTAAATTAAATTATATAATACGAAATATATCGTAAATGATAAATAAATATAAATGATAATTAAATAAATACGGCACAAATAGAGTATAAGTGTATAATTACCTTATCGTATACCAACAACTTGGGTGAAAGAACTTCATGTAAAAATATATCTGTAATCTCTCTTCAATCCATAAATAAAAAGAAGCGTAATAATATTTATGTCAATCGAGCTAAAATTCAATCGATAATATATCAATTTTAATTTAAATATGATTAATATTACATTTCAACATTTTTAAATAAAAAAAAATTACATTTCAATACACATTGTATTTGTATTGACGATTATAATATATTTAATTATTTATGTTAAAAAATAAAATAAAAATACAAATTATCATATTTACATGTTAGTACCTTATTTTAAGCTTAATTCCCACTTAATACTATATAGTTTCAAATGGATAGTGGCAAAAATTAATGATATATGAAATATTGTTCATTGAATTGCCTTTCAATTGGGTGGATTGCCTAGTTGTCATGTTTTTTTGTATTACTTTTCAAAAATAATATATGAAAATTAAAGAGTTTTGCAGCCTTTAATTATAATTTTTTTTGGTCATACTTTAATTATAAATTTTACTTTTGTGAAAAGTGCTTTTTATATTGGTGGATGACAAAATGCAAGAGATTGGATTTTATTTAGCAACTTTCTTATTTAAAAAAAAAATTAACTGAATAGGAGGTATTTAAATTATTAAATTCGTTTGAGTTACGTACCTAAATTATTTTCATGGATGATGAGGACTATTTGGGGTTTATCAGAGTATCGAGCGGAAATGAGAGGTGAAGTGAGATAATGTTCAATAATTTCTGATGAATCAAAAAAGAAAAAATTGAATGAATATTAAAATAAGATGGTAACGTCGTAATTGATTAACATTTTTTTTAACGATACTAACGATCGATAATAACCGGTAATAGAATCAAAATTTAAATATTTGAATCGTTCAAAAAATAATTTAAATACTTAATTCAAATAAATCTAATAATTTAGATACTTCTTCTAGAATTAAACCTTTAAAACATAATTTTTTTTTAATATACTTCTTTCATATGATTTTTTTATTTTTGTAAATTATACTTTTAGTTTTCCTATTTTAAATGATATTTTATTTTAATAATTTATTAATATTTATAGAATTAACTTTTTCGTTCTTTTAGAAATCAAATGCTAGTGAGGTCAAGAGTTCTCTCTCTTTCTCTCAGAGGAACAACAAAAAGTTGTGGCTGAGACAGGGCAAGGTAGTGGCGTTTGGGGTTTTTTGACAGAAGATGGAGTCGTCAGAAAAAGATGAAATTGCCATGTTAGAAGCTGAACTTATAAAGCTGACTGTTAAGAGTTCTTTAATCATCTATACAGGTAAGCCAACTCTATTATGTACTGTATGGACAAAAAAATCGTATAACCCTGATAGTTTAAGGGCTCAGTTGAGATGTATTTGGAAGACAACAAAGAAGTTTGAGAGTCAATTGATAGGGCAAAATCTTTTTATGATTTTATTTGATGATAATGATGATTTGGATTCAATAATGGAAGGATGTCCTTGGTTTTTCCGGAGAAACCTACTAATTTTTACAAAATTAACGGAATCCATGGAGAGGAAAAAAGTTAAACTGTTGTGGTCTCCGTTCTGGGTAAAAGTGGGACCATGCCCACCGGAAAGCGACAAAGAAGATTTAGCACAAGCGGTAAGATCTACGTTTGGCGGACTATTGCAATCAGAAATCAAAGGGGACTTCTACCGTATTCAAGTGAATCTTAAAGCCAAACATCCATTACGAAAGGGGATTTTTGTTGAAGTAGAACCAGGTGAAAAATCATGGCTACCCTTTAAATATGAAAGTTTGCCAATTTTTTGTTTGGCTGTGGGCGTATAGATCACGGATTAAAAGAGTGTTAGGAGGTCTCGGATGTCATTAAAAAACTCCCAGTGGATGATTTGCCTTTCTCTTTAGCATTAAAAGCAAAATCGAAATTGGTAGGGAAATTAAGTCATCAGTTAGGTGTTAACGTCAAAAAGTCCATGCGATTAGTTTCATATGAAGGAGAGGAGGACTCTGGTATTTCCAATTCTTTTTCAAAAAACATCATAGTTAGGTCATTGCTACTAACAGAGGGGGACGCTTTGCTATCGAAATCTGGGGAGGAGATGATGGATAGAGCATCAATGTTGAATTACGACGAAAAAGTTACGTCGATACTAAGTCCCACAGTTGCAGAACACAAGACTAAGAAAGTAGAATTAGAAAAGGATTTTAATGCTTGAAAATGCACGAATTTGGCGGGGGAGAACTTTGTTATGGATAAGGAAACTAGACAAGTTGCAAATATTAAATTAGTTTCCAACTCTTGGACTAATGCCAAAAAATCTGCTACAAATAAACAAATTAATATTGGGAACATAAACCCAATTTTGGAGGCTGATGCTGACATATATAGGCCTTACACTACATTACAAATTGAAAGCTATATCAAACAGGTCCCAATGGAGCATGATAGCGGGCCCACTATTCTTGAAGAACCTGCAAAAGAGGATGAGGCAAGTCAAAGTGAGTCACAGATTCCAAATAAAAAATGGAAACGACTAGCTAGAGTTCAAAATTATGACCATGGCAGTAGCAACTTTATGCAGGGGAAACGTAAAAGTTAGTGGAATGGCATTAATGATAGCAGTGATACTGGAGTTACTTTTTGTAGTGGAAAAAGATTAAAAGGGGACGTTGTAGAGTTAGATTGTACTATGAGTGATGGATCAGAATCTCATACCATGAAGCAGGTTTATAATCCAACCTAACTAGGATTGGCGGCTGTCAAGAGGCATGCCGATCGGACGTAATGAAACTCTTAAGTTGGAATGTTTGAGGGTTGGGGAGCCCTCGAGCGAGTAGAGGTCTTCGGCACACCCCGAGGACAAATAATCCCCAAATAGTCTTCTTCATGGAGACTAAGGTTAATTGGAAGAAAATGGAGAATTTAAGCAGATCTTATGGTTTTTTAAATGGCATTGATGTAGGGGCCGATGGCTCTAGAGAAGGATTATGCCTAACATGGAAAGACAACATTTCTATAGATTTGAGAAGTTATTCGTTGAAACACATTAATGTATCGATTGATGAGTTGGATAGAAGCAAAAAATGGAGATTTACTGGATTTTATGGATCTCCTACGCAGACGGTCGTGATGAAACTTGGGACTTATTGCGCCAACTAGGACCAGATCATGAATTGCCTTGGTTGGTAGCCGACGATTTCAATGAGATACTGTATTCAAATGAGAAAAGGGGTGGTCAACCAAGGGAAGAACGAAGAATGAAGAAATTTCGAACTGCATTACAAGACTGTCAACTGTTTGATTTGGGTTATTTTGGCGCATGGTTCAGTTGGGAAAGAGGGAACTTGTCAGAGACTAATGTGAGGGAAAGATTAGATAGGGGTGTTGCTAGTGCCGAATGGCTTAGTCTTTTTCCAATGACTACAGTTAAACATCTCTCTCATTCTTTTTCTGATCATTGTCCTTTACTTATTGACACTAAAAATACTAGAAGTCATCCTATTCAGAGGAAATTTTGATTCGAAGCATGGTGGATGTTGGAGGATTCCTTTGAGAATTTTATTAAAGAGAGTTAGCTATCTAGTAATGGCCAGTTCATTGCAAAGTTAGAGACACTTAAAAGGGATCTCACACAATGGGCAAGATTGAGGAATAAAAGGAGGAAAGGCATTAAGGAGCAATTGTCAAAGGATCTTGAAAGACTAAGCTTGGAAGAGGTAAACGATGAAACTCTTGCTAATATCATTGATACCAAAATCCATTTGAATCTTGAAATATACAAGGATGAAAGGTATTGGGAACAACGTGCTCGTACAAATTGGTTAAAAGCAGGAGACAAAAACTCAGCTTTTTTTCATAAATATGCTTTTCAACGTCGAACGCGTAATAGAATTAAAAATCTCCGATCTACTGATGGAAGGGAAATTTCTAATGAGATGGTAATGAATAATCTGACCTATGAGTATTTTATAGAGTTATTTTCCTCTAATGGTCCTTGTGATGCCACGCACATATTGGGAGGGGTAGAGAAAGTTATTACGGCAGAGATGAACAAAGTTCTGCTTGAAGAGTTCACTGAGGAAGAAATATGAGAAGCCCTAAAAGGTATGAAACCCACCAAAGCCCCAAGAGATGACTCGCAAAATTTTGGCATATTATAGGAAAGGATGTCTCGCAATTTTGCTTACAAATTCTTAATGAAGGTACGAACTTTGATAGTATCAATTTAACAAATATAATACTCATCCCCAAAATCCCACACCCAACGAACTTAATGAATTTTTATCCAATTAGCCTTTGCAATGTTATTTATAAGTTGATTGCTAAGGTACTTATCAATCGCATGAAAGAGATAATGGAATTTTGTATTGATCCTGCTCAAAGCACGTTCATCCCAGGCCGTTTAATTTCAGATAACGTGTTGTTAGCTTATGAAATATTGCATACTTACAAGCACAAAAGAGTTGGAAAAAAAAAGGATTTATGGCTTTAAAACTCGACATGAGTAAACCCTTTGATAGAGTTGAATGGGATTTTATTCGAAATATAATGATAAAAATGGGATTTGACCTTGGATGGGTAGAGCGTATAATGAAATGTGTTTCTTCTGTTTCTTACTCAGTGGTTGTGAACGGTATTAATGGTGAAGTTTTTAAACCTAGAAGAGTACTCAGACAAGGTGACCCACTCAGTCCGTTCCTATTCTTAATTTGTAGTGAGGGCTTATCCTCATTGATGCGTTCAGGTATTCAAGATGGATCGCTTAAAGGGGCTAAAGCTAGCAGGTACGGGCCACAAATCTCTCACCTCCTTTTTGCAAATGTTTCTATTTTATTTGGGGAAGCAACAATTACAGGGGCTGATTCACTAAAGAAAGTTCTGGATGAGTATGAACGTTGTTCTGGGTAGCATTTAAACTTTGAAAAATCTACTTTGTTCTTCAGTTCAATGAGGTCCGTAGGTTGAACTCAAATTTTTTGGTCGTATGATCTTCTAATGAACCAAAGAACTATCTAGGCCTCCCAAATATTATTGGGAAGAAGTAAAAGATGGCGTTTCGAGTTTTAAAGGATAAAACTTCAAAAACGCATTGAAAATTGGTGTGTTCGTTATTTATCCCAAGGAGGCCGTGAAGTCTTTATACGTTCAGTTTTACAGGCAATTCCAATTTATCCTACGACATATTTATACGTCTCAGTAAAGAGCGCCTATAAACAATTACATGAAGGGCACTTTCGACCTAATCAAACAACAATGGCCTCTACAAAATTTTACAAGAAATTATGGCAAATATAGACCCCAGGAAAAATTAAATTACACATGTGGAGAACAATCTGGAACTTTCTTCCAACTTTTGTGAATCTACGCAGTAGGAGGATCAGATCAGACGCTCTTTATCCACGTCGTGGTAATGCTTCAGAAACTCTGATACATGTTTTCAAAGAACGTGAGATGTCGATGGATGTATGGCGAAATCTTAACTTATCAGGAATAATCACTAATACAGAAATTTGGAATGAAGATTGATTTACCTGGGTGTTTGAAAGGTGTACACTCTCCCAGCTAAGGTGTTTTGCTTGTGGAGTCTGGGCAATTTGGTCACATAGAAATTAGAGAGTACACGAGGGTATAATCAGATCTGGAAAACAAACGGCCGAGTGGGTAAAAGTGTATCTATTAGAACTGGATGGCATAGAGAATGAATCACTTACCATTATCTCAGGAAATCAGATTTGGATTCCCCCGCCTGTGAGAATGGTTAAAGTCAACTTCGACGCGGCTTACTGTCAAAATGAAGCGCGCTCGGGGTCTGGAGTGGTTATTCGGAACCATAGAGGGGAGTTAATTGCTTCGGGACAATTTCTTAACGCAAATGTTGGATCACCTTTTGCTGCAGAGGGGTTAGCTTGCCTGCACGCCATACAAATGGGCGAGAAATTAGAGTTTACGTCCGTCATCATCGAAGGCGATGCCAAATCCATCATAAAGAAATGCCAATCTAGATCAGATGATAGATCTATGATCCGGGCAATTATACAGAATATTAAAGGCATGCAAGACCGGTTCCAGTCCCTTAAATTCAACCATATTTTCAGGCAAGCAAACTCTTTAGCGCACAATCTAGCAACGGAATGCTTAAGAAATGGGCATGAATCTTACCTTGTGAATGAAGAGCGCTTGAATGAAGAACAGGCTGCCTTGAGAAGTTGGGTCCGACAGCCAGACTAAAGGGGATAAAGAAGTAATTTTGCTCAGCAGCATTTACAAAGAAAGTGATTGATCTAGTTTTTGAAAGACTGTTGCTATAATTTTGACTGGTGCCAGGGTACGTCAGTTTCCTATTCTCAAAGTAGTGGTGGCCAACTCATTCTTGGCTGGATACATTAGTTTTCAAATTTATTTGCTTTAGTTTTTTAAGCTTTCTCTTATAGTCTAGTAATTTATCTTGCTTGGGTCACTTAGCTTTTAAGCCCAAACAATCTTTTCCTGGTTATGCTGGACCAATTTTGTATTAGACAATTTGTTTTTATTTTTTCAATATAAAATCGTCAAGTATTTATTCAAAAAAAAAAAAAGAAATCAAATGCTAGTTGACAAAATCAAATGCATGTGCTTATCACATCTCATGTGATATTAACATATCAATAAAAAAATTTATTGGTGTCTTTTAATTTTGATATTAAGTAAATTGATTTTTTAAAAAATTATAATAATTTGATTTTGATAATTTAGAAAATGAGTAATTAAAGATAATTAAATGTTAATCACGAGAGTTAGGTGAGATGATAAGAGTTTTTCCTACTTTAATTAGTGTCAAGGGTTCGATCTTCACCCTGTGAATGGAGCAGCTTTAAAACTCGTGACCAGCATTCACCCTCTTAATGGGCCTATGGAATACGGAGGATTAATTACCGGGCTTGTTTCGGTAAATACTTTAAGAAATTAAAAAAAAAAGATAATTAAATGTTTTTTTTTTTTTGTTAATTATGCATAGTTTTGATTAGTAGCCCTTAAAATTTACACATTCGAACAATTTTATCTTGATTTAACAAATTTAACTCACAATATTTGTTGAAATGTTATAACTAATTTTGTTTGATTTTTTAAAATTAAAATTTAATTGACAAGATATGTAAACATCAAGTACTACATTTATTATTATAATTAATCAAAATTATGTACAATTGATAAAAATTAATATTATAATTAATTATCTTTTGTTCCTTACTTTCAAAATTGACAAAAATTAAATTATTTCAAATTTTTTTGAGTGAAATTAATTTAAAAGGGAAATTTCTGCAAACATATTTCTGATCCTTATTTCAAAGTAAATATGTGAATTATGATGGCATTATATGGGAAACTGAGTATTTTTCACAACAAAGTAATAAAAAGACACCTAATGGAAGAAAAAAATTACATATCTAATTAGCCAAAATTTACTGCAATATTTTACAGATCAACTGTTGTGATTAAATGCTAAATAGAACACAAATTTGAAGGAAAAATGCAGTGCTGGGAAGTATCATGACCATTTTGGAAGTATTCTTTCAACATAAGAAACATGCACTCCTCGACCGAGTGGTGTTCCGGTCTTCAAGACCTTTCAAGAATGACCTAATCGCTAGATGTTCCGAAGCATATGTCATGAATGCCGCTAATATAAGCCCTCCAACGACCATCAGACCCAACCTGGTGCGTATAATTCACGGACCATGAAAATTAGTACGACTATGAACAAGGACTTTCAAACATCTAACTGGACTTGAAAATTGTTTTTCTTTCAAAGAAAACGGGAGAAAACAAGATCAACTTGGTAGAAATTACCTCATGAACAGAGCGGAGATCCCAAAAATACATGGTAAGGATGGGGCTGCAATAGCCAAAAAAGCCATCCCCAACCCATAATACCAAGTAACAATATCGCAAGAGGATGCCTGTCGATAACCTGTAAAGATCATAAGGGAATCGTCAACCAATGCTAAACTAATACAAAAAGGGAACGGACGTTATATTTTATCATGACCATGCATGATTTAAGCATTTATTCCAAGTAAACAAACCTTTTCTAGAATCCGAATCAATAGGATCCATATGAGAGGAAACTGGCCTAGGTTCTCTTTTTCCCCACAGATAAATCAAATGAAGAAATGCTCCGAATGAAAGAAAGAAGATTGAAAACGTCAACTCATACATCAAGAGCAAACCAGTCCATGGCATCACTTGTCGTGGCACAATTGAAATAGAAATTCCAAGGGACACCACAGCAGCCATAAAGCATACGAAAACTGAAATTGCACCCAAGTATGCAGGCACCTTGTTCTGTACATTGTTAGGAAACTGGATACAATCACACCAACGAATAGAAGTGAGAAATTAACAAGTAACAATTCCATTAGACAAACCAGAAAGAGATCAGTGTAAATGATGAATAGAGGAAACTAACCTGACTGTTTGCGTTAATGGTAGAAGATGAAGACACACTAGTGTAAGCAACTGTCCCACTCGACCTAATTATGTGGTAGAAGTGTCTGATCTGATTGCATAATGAAGCTCTACAAACTGAACCCCCTGTCTGCACCAGAAAGTAATATGGTTTCAGAACAGGAAAGCAATCATCTAGGCACTAATTTCAGGAAAGCATAATAATCTATAGCTACTAACCTGAACGAAAGAACGATAGAAACAAAAAAGTAAAGCACAGAAAGGAAAGAGGAAAAGGAATTTGACTAGAATCTCATCGTCTGGATTTTTGCCTCCTCCAGTTCCAGGAAGGGACTCTTTAAGCTGTTCCCTAACATTCTGCAACATCAGCAAACAGATTATATTGACATTTGTCCTATCTACAGAAGATTTTGGAAATATATCACAGATTTCATATAAATTTTTGCAAAGAGTTCAGTAATACCTGCCAGACATCGACCGGTTTTAAGAGCCAAGATGTCCACCAATCCCAAGGTTTAAGGGGGCCAAGTGTATAGTGAATTACACGAAGTTCACTCTCATCTACCATCCACTGCAAAGAAATAATGCAAAAACAGGTAAGGATACTTAACCAGGAAATAACAATATAATAAGCAAAACCAGAACTTTGTCTCTTATTTTGGCTTTAGCATAAGTTTCATCATGGTATAGGAGAAAAAGGAAGTCCTGGTAAACAAAGAAAAGAATTGAAACAAACCCTCATGATCTAAAAACAAGAGAAAGCATACAAAAATCTGTTAACAGCATGCATAAAATGAGGACTCAAAAGAATGACAAGCAACTTCCAAAAAAAATTTTACTAATGAAACTATACTTTATTCTTGCTATGTTAAGAATACAACAATATAGCATTTGAAACAAGACTGACAATAGAACAGCAGCATGAGATAAAGTTTAAAACAATATGTTAATGTTAATGTCAATGTCAATGTATGCAGTAATACCTTGTTGGCAAGCATGTAAAGACCAACATCTGCATTGTATAGAGTAGAGAGTCGTTCCATCTCAGGAGCAGGACGGGATTTCAGCACCTCCTTGGGTATATTAGGGTCAAAAACATGTGCATTTGGGAAATCAGAGTAGTAAGAATTCAGAAAACCCTGATCTCCTCCAGTATAAGAAGGCAAAGTATTGATTTTGCTCATCATGTCATTGAAAACAGCTTCAGATGGTTCCACTACCATGACTCCTGAATTCAGCCTCTCAGAATGCTTCAAATTTGCACAGAATTTCTGACATTTAAAGAGATCTTCAATGCTCTTGACTACTATAGTATCCGCATCAAGATACACAACTACAAAAGCAAATTCCAAGTGTGAAACAATGCAATCCACCAAAAGAAACATTGAGATAGTAAGAACAATGGATTGGTAAACTCCAAGCTGTAACCTAATTACAAGCAAACTTTTAAACAGGCATAAAAACTTATCCATACTAAGTTTCATAAACTTCATAATTTTAAATATTCTCATTATGATATGGTCATTGACAGTGTATAAGTTTTGCACTGAGGGTACATCAAATTGAAGCTAAACCAACTACATCCATCCTTAAGCTAAACCATGCATTTTCTATCTCCAACAAAGATGAACTATAAACAAACAGAAAAGGGTTTACCTTTCTTGTAGTTAGTCATATTAAAAATTTTCAATTTGGTGTAAACACCCCAAAATCTCTTCGGCCGAACTTGATTCGGATTTGCCAATAAACTTATCATCTCCACTATCCATCCATCAGCCTGCCCAATTATCCATCAAATCAGAAAAATGAAAACAGAATTAAAAGCTATGTCAAATCTTAAGACTTCTCATTAACAAACTTGCCTAATCTTCCTCAGTAAACTAACAGATCGTTAATTGTAAAGCTTATAACTTACCATAGATAGGATTAGGAAACCAAAGTAACTAACTTTGAGGCTAGTAATTTGGGAAACAAACAGAAAAGTAAAAGGATTGCCTAATTTACCTTTAGAAGCTTCTTAGCATAATCAGAGACGCCATCAGAGACCAAAACGACCATGTCTTTAGTTGATCCAGTGTCCCTTATCGATTTCCCTAAAACCCTAACCCCTAAGAGGAACTCATCTCCGTACAGCAGCGTCACGTAAGCTTCTTTCGATGAAGATTGAGCTTTAACCCCCAACGCCGCCTTTGTTTGGATAGTAATCAAAAGCAGCAGAAACAGGATCGAGAGTTTTGGTAATTTCATAGTATTCAATTTTCCCGAGAAAATGATCCGGATTTTCTCGAGGATAAAATTACTTTGTTTATTTGATTTTTTTTTCCCTTTAGGATTGAATTAAAGGTTGAAAAACAAGAGGAGCTTTGAAGAAGAAGAAGACGAAGATTCTTCGTTTTATTCAACTTGAGATGTCGTTTTTGACCATAGACTTTTTTTTATCGTTTTAGTTTCCAATTTGTTCTGAATTTTACAAAAAAAAAAAAATGGAGGAATATTCTACCTAAAGAAAATATAATTGCTTTTATTTTGTTCGAAATTTAATTTAATTTAATTTAATTTTCTCTATTTCTTATTTCAATTTAATATTATCATCTAATAATATTTCTTGTATAAAATTTGGAGGTGCATCAAACAATTGTAAAATTATAGGTCTCGTGTTTGCATACTTAATCATGCAAGCAACTACAACATTTTGGGTTCTCTAAACATGTCGAACTCATATTTTCCGACTACACTCTAGTCATTGGTGTATTAATCGTAACTCCATCAGCTAGCTGTTAATCGTAACATTAGCTAACAAGGACTCAACCAGAAATGTATTATCACATTCTAATTCTATTTTCGAAAGTTTTTTCCCATGCTACACATAACCCTTCCAACACAAATCTAGTCTCAACTTTGAAAATTGTGTCCTTACCAATTGTCATAAAGTAATCACATAGCCAATCTGCATCATGGTCTTCAAAAACTCCACCAATAAACACATTCGAGCCATTCATTAACATCGCCCCATCCATATTAAGCTTAACTCATCCTCTATCCGGAAGTGACCAAAACTTAGTAATAGCTAACCGAATAGATTGACATGGATTAAAAAACGACATTGCATAACTCCTAGCCCACGTTACACCCGTATATATTCTTAGTATGGGGTATTTATAAATATGTGATCAATTTTTTTTGAAGTGTAACAAGTATAGTACAATTAAAATATAAATACAATGTTAAGTAATCACAAATATCAAACTATTACAAATAGATTGTCTGAGTAACCATAAAGTAAAATCAAATTATTACACTACAAACAAACTAAGAACAAAATAGACTAAAAGACTCAGAACTAGACATATAATTGCATATGATGGGTCTTGAACCTAATTTATGATGTGAAAGAATTTAATATAAGAATCCGAAAAAGCAAATCAGATGATACGAATCGAAAGTCCTTTCACTATCCAGTGCAATCCTTTGAATAAACTATTGTAAGGTATTAATTTGATTAAGGTTTTAGCATCCATAGCCAGTAATGAGTACATACAACAAAGACATCTAAAACAAACATTATATTGATGAATAAGAAATGAACTGACCAAACACACCAGTTTTTTTTTTACAGACAATTTGAGAGCTTTCAAGTCTTCTTCTTTTCCAAATTTTGCAAGATTTCATGGCAAATCCGCAAGTTCCTTAACAAGCACAAGCACTACAATAGGAGCTATATATGTACAACCAGAATGCATGGGCAACTGCAGAGTTTTTATACTACTTCAGACTTCTTTATCTATGTGCTGAACAAGATCGAGCGCTCTGGGTGCATCAGAAACTACTTTCAACATGCGTAGATACTTTGCAACATGAATGTGACTGTTGCTGTTCCGAAACCAAATTACATACTGCCTCTTGGAGGTCGTTGAATATACCAAAACCGTGCTTTAGTATGACTATACAAGCGTGCAAATGTATATATGTTGAAACTAACATCTTTCATCTCCTTCCCAATTATCCTTTTCTTTTGGCCCGGTTGGTCCTTCCTCGCCATAAAGTTCCGTAGGAAACAGGTCAAAGATGTTCTCCACTGAAAATCGAACAAAAAACGGGAGCATATTAATTATCCTATCCAGTTCAGATCGTGAATCGTACACTATGGTTGGACCCCATTCTCTCATGTAATTCAACCAACATGGTTCTGTAACGACTCCATCTCCAAGATACTCTGCTGCAATAATCTTGTACCTAGTGCTTGAGTCCACAAAATACTTGCTTCGTGCAGCATCGTTCCTAATCCCTATCCCGAGTTTCACTGACCCTTGAAGGTAAGTCCCAGAATGTGGAAAACTAGCATGTCCATGTCTGGATGAGTAAACAATTGGCTTATTACCTTCAATATATTCCAAGTCGAAAGCATCAACCCACTCACCACTGCTATGCTGTGAGAAGTAAGCTTGCCACAGTTCTCCTGTGAAGTTGCTTATCCGAAGAGTGAAGTGTTCCCAGTCACTTACGTGTTGCCCGAGTTTGTTCATCTGTATGTTCATTAAACCGATCTTGAGATTGGCCGGTCCATTGAAGGGACAAAATATCCACATCACAATATCCGTAAATATTCCACCCATTGCTGGTTTGACATGAACATATAGCTCTGCACTCTCCAAGTTTCCTTTCTTAACATTATTTCTTCCATCATTATCTCCTGGCAAGTCTATCCAAAATGCACCATCATTTGTCCCTCCGATAGGCAGGTTCCAGCCCTGATAATCAATAGATTTGCCTTTAGGCTTGCCATCTTCATATAGAAGTGCACCGTTTTTGAAAAACCATTGCACCGACGAGGGAAGACAGTCTTCATCAGGATGAAAGAAAACCGTTGCACCATAGTGGTTGATGAGAGCATGAATCTGGTTTAAATCCGGCATTGCATGTAGCGTGGGATCCAGATTCTTCAAGCACGCAATCTTCAATTCCTCATTTTCCGAAACAAAGTAGGTACTGCAAAAGAATGTCCCAACCGAAACACCTTTGCAACACATTCCCCTTTTGCATGGTCTTGTGTTCCAAACCTGAAATGGATCTGCACTGGCAACGAGTATGGTATCCTTAATTTCACAAGAATCTGTAAGATCTTCTCGAACACATCTTACTTCATCGTCATCAGGCTCCTCGGGTGTGTCGGTAACCAAAATCCCCATTGCTTTGTAACCCAACGGCGCGTTCGGGAGCCAGAAGAAACCACAACCATTGCAATCTAAATCAGAACTCCAAATCAACGAGTAGTTAACAGGTTTCTTTAATGCTGGAAAGTCTGAATCCGAGTCATAGTCACAATAAACTTCTGGAGTCAAACCTTCCCTTTCACGAGCCACAAGAACATAGCCTCGAAGGGGCTGGTCGTTTGGCTGACAGTAATAACCAATACAAAAAAATCCATCTGGAATCCCAACAGGTTTGTAAAATGTGACACCTTTAGCTTTACCGAGCAACGAATAGCAGCTCCAAACACTCTCGAACTTGGTGATTTTAACCACTTCTAGTTCTCCTAGGTTAATTTTTCCAGTAGCAAATCCTTGACCTGAGAAAATGGTAGTTCATTACAGAAATCAAGACAACAAATCTCTGTCATGGCTTGTAAGGACACTATCATCTATGTTACTTGGATTCGAGGCTGAATGCCATTTACAGGCTTATCTTTGATAAGGTTAAGAATTTGTTAACAATGCCTTTAACAGCATTTTAAAGTTACTCTATCTAAGAACTCCATGTGTTGGCCTAATGGACAGGTTTTTCACCATCCCAGATGTGATCTGATTCAAATTGCGCTAATCGTGTTGCTGTTAATAATTTTGCTCTCCAATTGTAATTCACCTAAAAAAAATTGCTATATATAATAGTAATATCTTTATCCATTAGAAATTATTCTTTTTTTCCAAATTGGATAACCTAAAAATCATTTTTCTTTCTCCCTAAAGGGTGTATAGTTATCCAAATAATCTAGCTAAAACATCTTCATGAATCATAATCGTCATACTCCATAGTTAAATAAATAATTAAAAGAAAGACAATTTCCAAAAATAGAAAAGAAAAAAAATGTCTCAAGGAAAACAGAAAACAGAAAATCATTTTAATTCCTCTAAAAATCAACCAAAAAGGAAAATTTTGACTTGTGTCGAAAAAATCAAAGGATAAATTACCTGGAGGCCAATCTGGGATTGGAGAAGGCAAAGAAAAAGGCTGAGGTTGAGGCAAAGGGATGAACTCATCATAATCACTGTGTTTATTATGCAAACAAAAACATTCACACCCCAACATATCTTCAAAAACCCACCAAACAGAATTTATCTTCAACAAATTTTCTCTTTCCCAACCCCTCTTTTAAACTTTCTTTTTACAGGAAAAATAATAAAAACAAACCCTCGAAGAGAAAGAGAACGAGGAGGCAATTAAAAGAAAGGAAGTTTAGAACAATCCCCTCTCTCTTCCTCTTTCTCAAAGGATCAAATGAAAGGCAGTTTTTTTTTTCTTGGAAGACAAATTATTAATGAAAGAAGTTTCAACTTGTGTTGTTTTTGTTGGAAAAGTAGGAAGATGGTGATGTTGATATTTATGTAATTTACATATTGATTTTCTTTGTTCTTTCTGTTTTGGGTAACGGGTCAGTTTGCCTTTGCTTTAGACTATTCATCACAAGTCACAACACCCCAACCTTTATTTTTGAGATGAAAAATATTCCTACTTTCAGTCAAGTGAGTGTATTTCACACTCTGTTTCCCTCTCTGTTTTAATAATTTTGATTCGTCTTCTAATATACAATCACCTTTCTGTTTGTTCACTTCTTGTTGAAGTCTTTGTGCGATCATTTTTTCCCTCTTTGAAGCTTTGATACTTGTTCTCTTTTTGTCGATAAGCCATGCTTCAATGATAGGACTTAAAAAGTAATTAGTAGTTTTTTTGCATAGATATCAATACTTTTTTGGTAAAATAATAATAGATAAAAATGATTTAACTGCACAATAATTTTATAAGTAGAGTTATCACTTGCTTGAACCATAAGAGAAAGTGATAGCATTTCTCTCGTTATCTCCTCAAATATCTTTCGTCCTTGATACGTATCAAATACCATTTTGACCAAGTGTCAACAGTTTTATTATGGTCTTTAGGAAAATATCGAATGGCCCATGAAACTACATTCAATAGCAAGTGATGAATACGTCTGATGAAAATAGAGTTCGAGCTTGAGAAAGAGAAATCCTGAATGGCTTTAATCGTATTCAAACTATCAGTTTGTATCAATACACCATCATAGTGCACGTTATGAATGAGAGCTAATCAATCAATAATTCCTCACAATTCAACTTCAAAGACTGATCATTTGTCCAAATATCTATTGTATCCCATAATCCACTCCTTGTTTTCATTTCTTATGACTCCCCCCACTGCAGCATCACTCGAGACAATTTGAACTGTCCCATCTGTATAGAGACTGATCCAACTTTTCAGCATCTCAACTACTAACCTTTGATCTTTTCATCTAGATACGTCCTCACTGTAAAAAGAAATAAATTGTTTTATCCAAACATATGAAATCTCAACATAACACTTAATCTAGTTGTATTGAATATTAATTTAAAATTTTATTTTATGGGTTTGAATCATAAAGACAATTCACTTTATGGATTTAAATTGCAAAAGTAATCTTAATTGCGATGTGTGAATTATCAATAATTTACTCTTTTTAATAGTGTGTTAAGTTAATTTTTTTAAAGGAATAAAAAAAACATGATACAATTATGATATACGCATTAAAAAATAAATTTTAATATTATTATAACACTAAAGTTATGCAAGATATTGAATAGTACAATAAGGACAATTTACATAGTAAAGAATGCAGAAAACCGTTAGAAATAATAGTTTAAGAGCGTTGAAGTCATATTTGGGTAGAATTTGTATAATGTATCCTCTTTTATCTGTTCTTAAAAGAGAGAATATTTTATAAATGAAGGCTTGGGTTGAATCTTTTATTTCATGATTATCTCCTCAATAGTGATAAAGTGCAACTTAAATCTTGATTAAGGTATTTGTCAAATGTGATCAGTCGGAAAGTTTGTGAGCTTCAAAAGTTGGAAACAATAATTAAAATCAGATTTAATATAATAATTATCTTTAATAGTGTTATGATAATAATCTTTCACTTTTGATAAGAGTAATTCATTATCAATTTATATAACATAAACAAAATTATTTTTATAATTTAAACTCATGATGTAAATTATTGAGGTAACAATGAAAAATATATAGAATGTTTACTAAATAAATGAAACGAAATTCTAAAATATTAGAATCATGCTCGGAGACTTGAGTGTTGTTCGAGGGCTTTAGCATTTTTTCTCACTTAAAAAAAAGATTAAAGATTCAAAAATAGTTTATCGAAAAAGAAAGTAAAATGTAAACTTCACGCTCCTAAAATCGCGTAAACGCTCTGCTCCATTTAAAGTCGCGCCATGTTAACATTGTTTCACGAGAGATTTTCCCCCTAAAGTTTGAACTAAATTGTAATTTTAGCATAATAGAAGGATAAAACTGAAATTATATATTAAAGTGGATGAACAGGAAGCTGATGCCGATAATTATTCGGGGAAAATGCCACGTTCACCCTTTTATTTCGCTAGATTGTCTCTGATTACTTTCAGAGTGGTACCACATTACTAGATAAAAAAAACTTTAAATCTTAAAATCAATATTTTTAAAATAAAAGTACCATACTAAAAGATTTGCTAAAATTAAATTATTTATGTTATATTAAAGTATAATAATAATATTATTATATTAATTTATAATTTCATATTAAAATAAAATTTTCCATTTTATATAAATACAATACACTAAAAAAACACGATTTATACAAGCTTGCTTGTCTAATAAGACTCCTCCCTCAATTATGAATAAGTGGATTCGACATGACGTAGCTACCTATAACAATAATAGTGATGCCGCCATACATCACGTGCGATTAACTTTTAAAGTTGCATTTCCGATAAATAAAAATTTCATAAAAATATCTCTTATATTAAATGTTAACATATTTAATTCATAAAAAAAACAGTGATATATTTAAAAAATAAATTAAAATAAAATTGATTGTTAAAAAAATCAATTTTAATTATAAAAATTATTATCTCAAATTCGATGTGGTTGGAGCTTATGGTATAAAGATAAAAAGTTATTATCTCAAATTATCCGATCATCACATCAATAAAATTGAAATATTAATTTTTTTTATCTATTTTAAAATGCTTTAATAAATAGTATAAATTTAAAAAATTAAATTAATGAATAAATGGGTTTTTTTAAAGTGTAATGAGCGACAGAGGATGGTCCAATCATTGTTTCTTGCCTCTTCAAACAAACATTTTGAAAACAGGGCTGCCGTTGCCGATATGTTTTGCTTTTAGGTTCGTTCCACGAAAACCCACTCATTTTTGTTTTCTTTACAATTTGGACCTTCTTTCTTCGGATTTTCGTTTCGGGATCCTTGCATTGTTGTTTCCACATTATTATTTACTTTGGATATATTTTTAAATAATATTAAGAGATCGAATATGGATTGAGGTTGTAATTATTATTTATTATTGAAAGGGCCTACGAAAAAGGTGATAGAAAGGGATTTATTTAATAAAATAAAAAAGCTTCAATTGGACTTCAATCATACACTTACTGATCAAATTATTGTCCTAATCGAAGCACCCACCCCAAATTATAATGATATTTTAATGTAGTGGGGTTGGTTGAAAAGATAGATAGCCGCCTAATTGGAATTCAATATTCAATGCCTTCATGTTACAAGTTGGAACCAAAAATATTAACATAGAAGCCGCCTCAAATTGGAGATTATTTTATTATTATTATTATTATTACTTCGAATGTTTTTCTGGACTATCATGCTAAAGCATGGGCTTTTCTTATAAGGGGCACTTTTTTGTCAAGTCTTTTTGCTCTTTTGCTAAAATGGGCCTTCATTCAACAGATTCATATTTATAGTTTTATAAATTATTTACATACAAGTATACGAGTGTTTGTGTTTAATACGGACGGACGGTGCATTTATATTTTGATAAAGTTAAAACCAACGATAAAAATAAAATTAATTACTGTAATTATAAAATAAAAGATTACATCGTACCGTAATCACCGTCTATCTGAAGACACACTTTATCAGGATTAAATTTATTTACACCCACCTGTTCAATCATCTTTGTTTTAAATACTCTATTGATTGAAGAAAAACCTTAATTAAATTTGGATTTATAAGGTAATCAGTTTTTGGCTTAATAATAATTATGAGGTTTTAGGATACGAAATCTTTTAGATAAAAAAATTATAAAAGCTCAATTTCAATTTGTATTTAATGCATCGATATTTTATATATAAAATATAAAATATATACTTAATTTCATAAAATATCCTTAAATCATAATTGTCTTCAAATTTTAAAGTATTATAATTACATTATCAAATTATCGATATTATATTAATAAGGTCATTTTATTACTAAAACCATTAATTTAACTATTGAATGAGTCGGATATAAAAACTTTCGAATAGTTCAATGACTTATATGAAATTTTTTGAATAATTTAGTGACGGTTTAGTGACCAAAACATAAACTTACTAATATTTTAACAACCATGAGTATAGTTTACTCTTTTATAATTTGTTCCTCTTAAAAGTTTTTTTTTTACAATGTAAAATCAAATTAATATAAAACATAGCAAAAAAAAAAGAAAAAGAACCAAATTAATTTGAAAACATCGAATTTGAATATTTAAAACCCAAAGTCACCGTCTTAAATGTTTTATTTTCATACGCACTTAGTTTAAGCAAAATTAAGTGCTTAAAGAACATAGTTGATTACTGTCAAAGAACGAGAAAGGATTGTATGAAACTGTGATTCCACGTCATCCCTATATCTTTTCAATGGGAGAATGATAAATCAGATTTTTCTTCTTGATTTTTACCTCTTTCCTTTTGAAAAAAAAATTCAAATTCAACTAAAAATGCAAAAAAATCAAGAGAAAATAAATCTGATTTGCCATTGCTCTATTGAAAAGGGATAGGAATGACGTGAAATTACAGGTTCATACAATCTCTTCTCGTTAGAGAACATGGATGAATTTAATATTTTAATTTTTTAGAAAAGAAAACATAATTTATTTTAAGAAGGAAAATTATATGATTTCAATTAAGCAAGGCATTGATTGATGATGTTTCTAGATAGTGTGAGGAATGTTAACCAGAGAAGTAAACTCAAATATTCTCCACCTAACAATCAAAGCTGAAGTAGTTATCATTTTTTGTAAGAACAAAAGTCCAAAGTTAAAGCATCTCTTTTCCTCTTGATATGTACCAAAACCAACATACACCTCAGTCTTTCCTTACAAACACTCATGGTTGCATTTGGATTCATGAAGAGGTTCCTTAATAAATTATTTCACCATTTGGTTAGATACTATATTTATTTAAAATAATTCAAAAATTTTGAAGGCTATAAAATTATTAAAAAGAAAACAAACTGTCATACCTCTTAAGTCTTAAGCACCCATTTTCATTAAATTTTTTTTTTTTTAAATTTTGTTCAACATTAAAGGATCCATTTTCATTCTTATAAATATTAAATATGATATATGGTTTAAGTAAAATGTAAATTTAGTGTTTATTAGACATAAAAAATAAGAGTTGGTTGAGTCTTAGTTTGATTGGCATGGATATTATTATCCATGGAAGAGGACGTGAATTCGAGTGTGATAAAATGCATTATCCTCCTATTTACGAGTTGGAAAAAGACTATGAATAATTCTGAACATTGAATCTATAACTCTTTTCTAAGATACCACACTAAACAAAGGATGATTAAGATAATTGACTAATCCCCTAAATTAGAAAACTAGTGAAATATGCATTGTGGTGTGTTTCTATTGTAATGATTTTTTTTTTCTTGAAATAATGAATTTGAACAATGTCAATAAAGTATCAAGAAAGTTTTTGTATTTAGGGGTAGGTTGTATTTCAGTTCTTTTATTAAGAAAATGGTAAATTAATTCTTCAACATTTTAAAATATACAAATTAATTCTTCTGTTAAATTTTATTTGTTAAATGATAATGCGAGATATTAATTTAAATGTTTAATTATTAATTTGGTTCTTGAATTATATTTAAAATATTATTTTTTATTTTTAAAAAATTCTTAACAATAATTCTCAAAAATAAAAAATAATCTTAAAAATAAATATAAATTATTAAAAAATTAAAATTATGTTAAAATAAAATCAATTTATTAAAATCAAAACTTATATTTAAAGAAACTCTTTTTTGGTAAGTCATGGTGTTTTTATTTTTATTTTTGAAAAATTAAGCTCTCTTCTAATAATGGAAAACATTTACATCTTCAATAAAATTCTCGATTTGATGAGAATTACCTAATACAATAAGAGACTAACCTTACATGTTAAAGATGCTCTTAGATGCCGTGGAAATACTATGGAAATACAACCAAAACAAAGAAACAATACATTTACAATAATCAAAATCTTTTGATTTTACATCTCTCTTTGGCAACAAAGAAGAAAATGAAGACAAAGAGCTATTTTCACTATTTCTCCACCTCTGAAGATGTGTTGATGCCTTCGGGGTTTTATTTTAAATTAAATTGCACTTTTTTTTTAACTTTTTATTTCTTTTCATAAATTTCAAAATTACTTTATAAAATTTCAAAACTCATGGAATCATTGTTCAGAACCTAAAAATTTGTATTAAAAATTCAAAAGTAAAAAATGTTAAACCCAGTAACATAAAATCGAAGCTTCTTAGGATATTAAACAATCAGATCTTCAAATGGAAAAATTTGTAATAGTCAATGACCGATGATCGATGACCAGTGTTGATTGGTGGCCAATGACCAGAATACAATGTACACTAACAAAAAAACCAGAAGGTTTATTAAACTTCAATTATACAATACACCTGAGTCTGAATTTATATACAAAATGTTAAGTCTACTAAATCGTCTAATAAACTAACTGCTTTAACAAATCTTTAACCGCTAATTACTTTAACAAATTAAATTAGACGAACGGTTAAGATACCACATGAAACAAAAGATGATTAAGATAATTGACTAATCCCCTAAATTAGAAAACTAGTGAAATATGCTTTGAGTGGTGTGTTTCTATTTTAATGTTTTTTTTTCTTGAAACAATGAATTTGAGCAACGTCGGTAAAAGTATCAGAAAAATCTTTGTATTTAGGGGTGGGTTACATATCAGTTTCTCTATTTAAAAAAATGGTAAATTAACTCTTATACATTTCAAAATATGCAAATTAATTCTTCTGATAAATTTTATTTGTTAAATGATGACGTGGGACATTAATTTAAATGGTTAATTAATAATTTGGTTCTTTTTTTAATATATTGGTGTGATTACATCTGTTCATAATTACTAATTTGATTCTTGACCTATAGCTAAAATATTTTTTTATTTTTTAAAAAAATTCTTAACAATAATTCTAAAAAATTAAAAATAATCTTTAAAATAAATATAAAATTATGTTAAAACAAAATCAAACCTAAATTTATTAAAGCCAAAACTTATATTTAAAGAATATCTTTTTTGGTAAATCATGGTGTTTTTATTTTTATTTTTAAAAAATTAAGCTCTCTTCTAATAATAGGAAACATTTCTATCTTCAATAAAATTATCGATTTGATGAAAATTATCTAATGCAATAAGATACTAACCTTACCTGTTAAAGATGCTATTCTATACCATTATAAAAGCATCCATTTCAATAAAATTATGATTTTATCACTGTCGCAATACAATCAATACAACAAAACAATACATTTACAATAATCAAAATCTTTGGATTTTGCATCTCTTTGTGGCAACGAAGAAGAATAAGACAAAGAGTTCTTTTCGCTACTTCACCTCTGAAGATGTGTTGATATCTTTAGGGTTTTATTTCAAATTAAAATTCCGCTTTTTTTTATCTTTTTATTTCTTTTCATAAATTTAAAACATTACTTTATAAAATTTCAAAACTTATAGAAACAAATATTAAAAATTCAAAACTAAAAAATGTAAAATTGAGTAACTTAAAATTAAAACTTTTGAGGGTATTAAACAATAAGATTTTCAAATGAGAAAATTTGTAATTGTCAATGATTGATGATCGATGATCGATGTCGATTGGTGGCCCATGACCAGAAAACAATGTACACTAACATAAAAAACAAAAAGATTTATTGAATACAATACACCTAAGTCTAAATTTATATACAAAATGTTAAGTCTACTAAACTGTGTAACAAATTAACTGCTCTAATTGATCTTTAACCGCTAACTACTCTAACAAATTAACTTCGGTGAGCTCTCAGTTGTGGTGAGCTCCCACATTCAGTGAGTTTGCTGTCGTGGTGAGCTTGTACTTCGCACTGCTAACAGATCCGCAACACAACTCAGAATTCTCACCTCGTACAACTCGCATTTCATAACTGCTAACAGATCCGCAACAAAATTCTGCCATATATTAATTTCTTGATGATAGATAAAGGAGGACCGAGCTTCATGTTTGCGAAGTTAACCCCAATCAACTGCAGAAGCACAATTTCGATAACTTAATTAATTGTTTTTTTTTTTTCAATTAAGGGTTTAATTTAATGCTGTTTTCAAATAGAGACTCAATTGATTTATCAAAATATTCTATAGAGACTTTTTGGCCATTTAATTAATTAAATAAGTAATGGAAATTTAATGGGCAATGGAGAAAGATGTTTGAAGTGTAGGGGCAAAATGAGAATGACGAATCCATTTTTCTTACAATTATTGTTGTTGTTGAATCACTGGTACAATACAATTATAAGTAGAGGTGTTCAAATGATTAATCAAATTATAATCAGCAGTAAATTGAACCAAACCCACCTCAAATTTCGAAGGGAAAAGCTGTTCATCCCTATTACGGGCCCTCCCTGAATAAGGCTTAGCATAGTCTAAGTTGGAATAGCCCATTACATTTAGCCCAACAATGATTTGGTGATGGGCTTTTTGAGAAAACCTTTGAAAATTAAGATATTAGAATTTCAATTTAAATTTTAAAAGTAGTGTAAAATTGAATAATAAATTATTTAAAAATGTAATATTCATGATAATTTTTCAAATTTATGGATTTTTAAATAGTTATTTAGTAATAGTTTAAAAATTTTAAAATATATTTGGTTTTGACAAATCCATATTTTTTTTTATACTTTTCTAATATATATATTATATTGAAGCTTAACTATTTTATTCATAATATATGCATTTTATTTTTACTATTTACATCATAAATGAAATCCAAATTCTCAAATTCATGTTCCCAAACAGAGCATTGATGAATTGGATATTAGTTGTAACCAAACATGTCATAATAATTTTTAAGGAGGCATCAATTCTGGTTCATTATCTATATATAGATTTTATAATTATTAGATTATGACACTTTTTTGAGTAAAAAAATTATAAAAAAGGATTGATGTAAATACTAAATGTGGTCTTACTTGTAAGGGTAAAGTTGAATTAATGAACACCCCAATCCCTAGTGCTCAAATCTTATCACATGTGTGTATTTTTTTTATATTTGATATAAAAGAATAAAAATAACCTCAAAATAATATTTGTTGCTTTATAAAAAAATGAATTTTTTTTTTTTTTTTGTAATATTACAACTAAATTGGGACATGATTTATGGGAATTCAGTGAATATTCCCATTCCAACAATAGAAAGTTCGAAACAATTGGGATTTTTTTTTGTTAACTCATGATTTGGTGTACAAAATGAAAAATCAATTCTCGATTCTATGAGAATTTTTATGAAAACCTTTCATTTGCTTCTCTTCTATGAAAATTTTATTATCCTAAATTTTGGCCTAATTGAGTAAAAAATTATGTAATAAATATATTTATTAAAAATTCTCATGAAAATCAATTAATGTTTTGGTTACAATGAAAAAATTAATTATTTATCATGCAGGGTGTTTCGGGTTCCGAATTATGATTAAATTTGTATTTATTTATTATACAAAACAAAAAAACCCCATAAAAATATTATTATAATTTCATAATTGAGATGATGTCTAGTTGAATAAAGCACTTAAAACGAGTACATATAAATTATAGATAATATTGCAAATACCTCAAAATCAAAGAATTCACTTGTTTTGATTTTGAAAATTGAAACTTAAAATTGAGCAATGTATGGGTTCATGATGCTTCCAAATGTTCTGAAGTAGTTAACAAGACAAGCAAACTCAGATATTCTCCCTTTTTAATTGACAACCAAAGCTTAAATTATACTAAAGTAATTCTTAAGAAATAAAGAAGTGGAAAGTTGAAATATATAGATCTCCTTTGAAACTTTTTCCTTCGTATATACCAACCCCAAATTACCAGTTCTTCCTTCCTTTGCAAACACTCATGCTTCATGAATCTCACACTTAATTCTAATTCTAATCTATGGGTTTTTTTTTTTTTTTTTTTTGGGTATAATTATTGAAAGTTAGGACTTAAATTTAAGAAATGTTAGTGATGTTTCCAAATGTTTCAAAGTAATTTAAGTAGAGAATGAAACTCAATTGTTTTCTTATTTTATTAAATTAATTTTTATTTTTAAGGAGTTTACCCGTATAATTACATGTACAAGTATAAATTACAAACAATACATGTCTCATCAATTAGAAGTAAAATAAACTCAATGCAAAGTAACAACAAATTGAAAATCGATATATATCCAAATTACGACCCACACATGTTAAGATTTAAATACAAAATAATTTAGAGGAAACTCATGCATGGCATTTGCGTATAGAGGAGTAATACCCCTCACTCAATTCGATAATAAATCTGAGCAAAAAATATTACATTTAAGCAAGCACATAATGTTCTTTTGAAATCACATTCATACATTTGTTTTTTAACATTTTTAATATATATTTATAGTTCATATTTACACTACCAAACCTAAGTACACACATCTCTAAAGTCCAAAATCATATATCAAAAGAGTCTAGAAACTTTGAGAGTTGATGTGAACCTCGTGAAGAAGTACTTAATTGAATATTTACCTATTTAAAATAATTCAATATTTGAAGGCAATAAAATTAGGGAAAGGATCCACTTACGTATGTATAAAATTAAAGTGATTTTTATATAATTTTGTAACATTTATGCGATTAATATTTTAGTAATTCAACTGTTATATTTCATGTTTCATTCGTATAGATCATACATGTCAAGTTTGAGGTAAATTAAAATTTTTAAATATTTTTTTAGGTAAAAAAAAAAAATTCAACTGTTCAACAAGTATTAATATATACACTTTTTAATATTGATATAATAGAAATATTGAATCGGTTTGAAAATTTTCATACATGACAAGTATAATTATATTGGTAAATTCAACAATTGGATCATTAAAATATTAATCGTATAACAGATTACAAAAATATGTAAAATCATTCTAATTTTATACTTGTGTAAGTGGATCCCTGCCCATAAAATTATATATTTACCTCTTAAGCACCAATTTTAAGTAATTACTACATAATCAATTTTTGTTTTTGGGCTAAAATCTGCTCCAAGTTCTGCTATTTTTGACACAACACCTAAAATTATCCATATGTCTTACCAACCCATAAATAGAAAGATAATACACTTCAGCACATTTGAACCCACATCCTCCTGCATTGATAACAATGCTCATACCAATTGAATTAAGACTCAATCGATCGATATAAATAAATATTAAATATGATAGTTAAAAAACTCTACAATAAAATAGAATGATTGTATCTAACTCTGAAAAGAACATGAATCAATATAATATTTCAAAAGTAGAAAAACAATATTTATTTTTAAAAAATATTATAGTTTCAATCCAATTTTTAAAAGAATATTGTGAAATATAATTTTAATTTGATTTCGCTATTTCCTTTTGATAAAATGTTTTTCCTCTAAACTAATTAATAAACATTTGCAATGAGATTAGGTTACTTTAACGTATTCATAATAATAGATGCACGTATTCTTTTCCTCATTTATGCGTTGTATATATATTCGGAGCTCCTCAATCTATCTCTATTTATCTAATCTGTATTTGTCCATCTTTCCTTAGTTTTTGTTTGTATCCGAGAGTATGAACCTTGCACCTTCCCTCCATCAACATCACCTGCTTCATGATATTTATTATGAAGAACTTGAGGCACTTTGTGATCAATGCAATGAGCAAATTGATGGTTCGGCCTTTACTTGTGAAATCTGCAAGTTTTGGCTACATCATGAATGTGCTCTGCAACAATTGCCTCTTCAAATTTCACATCCTTCTCATTCTCAACATCCTCTTGAACTGGCCTGCTATTCTGATGTTTTCTTTTGTAATGGATGTTCTGGTCTTACTCAAGACTGCTTATACCGGTGTCACCTTTGTGATTTCAATCTTGATCTCATTTGTGCTTCTTCAACTACTATTCCAACTCATAGATATAAACCGATTAACCATTTCTGCCATGATCATCCGTTGACCCAAGTCAACTATCGTAAAGTGAGCAAGAATCACCATAGTTGTTTTTGGTGTGCGAAGCTTTTGTCAGGAGTCTCCTATGGTTGTTTAGTTTGTAAGCTCTTCATTCATGAAAGCTGTTTGATTAATATGCCCACCGTGATAGAACATCCTTTCCATCCATCCCACCCACTTCACATAATCTATTTATCTTCCGGAAGGGTTAGGTGCTCTGCTTGTGGTTCTAAACACCGGTTAGGATATTCTTGTAAAATGTGCAGATTCCACCTTGATGTTCATTGTACTAATCTCAATCTTAGTCTAAAACATGAGTTGCATCAGCACCATCTTACTCTTGTTCCAATGATAGATCCATTCTATGGGGCGTACGGACACTGTAAGAAGTGCGACGAGTGGATTCATTTAACAGCTGGTGGAATTAATAAATACTATCGATGTTTAGAATGTGATTCTGATTTTCATTTTCGTTGTTTAATACCTGAGCCTAGTGTTAAACACAAATATCATAGGCATGAACTTATTCTTACTGATTTCTTTGTCGAAAACTTTTCTGACCAATATTGTTGCGATATTTGTGAAAGAGAAAGAATACCAGAACACCCTGTTTATTGTTGTAAAAAATGTAGATTTGTTGCTCATCTTGGATGCGCACTCAACAAGGTAAGTATTAATTCATTAGTAGAGGTTAAATAAATGAAATTTATGTGAATAAATTTGTGTGAATAAATTTTGATGTAATATTTCTCATTTCCCAGATTCAAGATGATCATGGTTCAGCTTCTAGCTTGGCGGGTGGCAAAGTTACTTCAACAGGGAAACTAATGGATCAAGAAGATAGAAACGCAAACTTATCTGCAAATTCCGAGGTTGGTTTCAATCTATTAATTCATTAGTAGAGGTAAAATAAATGAAATTTATCAATAGAGGTTGCTACCAGTTGTTAGGGTTTTGGATTACAACAATTTCTTTTAAGAATTTATATTTAATGTAGTATGTATAAACGATTAGATTGACTGTGATTTATGTTATGCCACTTGGTGGTAAATTTTATTCGTAAGTTGTTTTTACTCTTTCAATGCAGATTGAATATTTTGATCATGAACATCCCCTATGCTTTAAGAAGGTTCTTGAACAGAATGGAATTGCTATTTGCAAAGCTTGTTTTCTGGAAATCTCTGACGAAGCCTATGCTTGTAACAGTTGTGAATACTACGTACACAAAACATGCACCAATTTGCCGTGGGAGGTGCTACATCCTCTTCACCCCCAGCATTCTCTCAACCTCTTGTCTCTACTTCGCGACCCGTATTACCCATGCAACGGATGTAGAGACCTTGCTAAAGGGTTTGTTTACGCATGCTTTATGTGCGATTTCAAGCTTGATGTGAAATGTGCTCTTTTACGGGTGCCTAAAATTGAGACTCAAAGGCTAAAAGAGAAGGAGGAGAGACGACCCGAGTTATGCCTTTTTAACAAAGCTCATCAATTATCCTTCGTTAATGTCAAAGTAGACTTCGACCGACGTTGCAGTTTTTGCGAAAGAGATTTGAAAGGTCCGATCTATTTTTGCGAAGATTGTGGGTATTTACTTCATGAAAGGTGTCTTGGGTTTCCACGAGAGATGAAACTCCTGTTTCATCCACTACACCCATTTCACTCGCTTCCCTACAAGGTGAACGAAACTTGTCATGTCTGCAAAAGAGATTTCGATGATATGATTTGCTATAGTTGTGAGCAATGTGATCTCCACCTTCATGCTTCTTGTGCTAAATCCTTGAAGCGGGTTCTAAAATCCACGTCTCACATTCATGATCTCTATTATTTGGGACCAACTTTTAAGGCCGACGCCCTTGAATACGAATGTGGAAACTGCAGAACAATGTTGCCTACCAAACCCGTCTGTTTCTGTATGGAATGTGATACCAGGTTGCATGCTGGATGTGCTTTGCCACCTTCACTCAAATCCAAATATCACCTCCATCCTTGCACTCTTAAGCCTGGTTTTATGGAAGATGATTCAGGACTAAGTTACTGTGACATTTGTGAAGAAGAAAGAGATCCAGAAGATCATGTCTATTATTGCACAGAATGTCAAGGACACTTTGTTGCTCACATAAGTTGCATGCTTAATTCGGTCGTCACTTTTTAATTTAATGCTTGCCCCCAAATTATTATTATTACTATTATTATTATTTTATACAATGTCTAGAATTATCACAGTCTCTCTTCAACCTTTAAATTGGAGGATAAACGCGCTCATCATCCACGTCCTCCTACACCGACAACAACATCAATGTTAAATTATTATTACTTCTTAAATAAGCATGTGTATATACACAAAATTACCACACACAACCATAATTCCAAAATTTATTGAAAAAAATTAGTATTCTACCTATGATGGATCACAGATAGTAGTTAAATACTTTATTAAAAAAGTTAATGAATTATTTTATTTAAAATATTTTACTCCGTTGGACTGATTTGTTTTAATTCTTTAAATATACTCTAATTAATGAAAAAATAAAAAATCGTCATTAAAAAAGGATAATAATAGAAATCTGAGAATGAGTGAATATATTGAAGACCATTACTTTAAAATTTGCAATTTATTTTCTATGAATGTAATAAGTTTAATGAAGCCTAACACCAAATGCTTGACCAGGAAGAAGAAATTGCAGATCCTCAAATATGGGGGACTGTGCAAGCACCTCAGGCTGGGCTGAGATAGAGAAAGTGTCCACTGATGAATCGGAGGAAGATGATCAAAGCAGCAATTATACAGAGGAAAAAAATTAGTTCTTCTTATTGCATTGGCAGATGAATTCATCAAGGAAACTGTCATCACTTGAATGAAATTGCATACTTTACATACATATTTAGTGCATGCTTGAATAGCTATTGCAAATTTGCTATCAATTCATTTTACCCCATATACAATTATTATTACTGATCAAATTGAGTCAGTGCAGTAAAACAGAGAATTTAGTTTTCAGGATGGGAATCCAGGCCCAGCCATTGTTGAAACACTAATTAATCTTGGTTTGCTTCCACATTTTGGGTACAATGCAGAGATTCAAGCACTCATGTGGGGAGACCATACATGGAGGTTCCATTCTGACCTATCTATAACAGATTATCTTTTTGGCTATTCGTCAAATTAAAATTAAATCATTATGCAAATAAAATTTCCTCACCTCTACTCTAATCTCGTTACATTGGCCATTGCCTACACAAATCTGGGGGGAAACGAAGCAGAGGGAAACTTGAATTGTGAAGCACTAACAATGACATGAAAAATAATAAAAATCACATAACAAAAAGAAAAGTAAATGAAAAACTTGATGACCAATGACTTAGATACAAAGATTTTTTATGTCCAAGAAAATTTAGAATTTGAAACAAGCTATTTAAAGAAATCAAATGGGCAGATCTTGCCCCTCAACAATTCCACATCACATAACAATACAACAACACAAGAAGACAAGGCTCTTCATAATCATTCTGCACATCAAATTCCCAAAATGCAATTCGGGAATGGGTACAGGGAGGTGCCTTACCTTTTTCTCCATCAGATGCCATTGCAGGGGTAAAAAAAAATGGACCATGTAAGATTACTCTTCCACCTCTTCATTCACCTGCTGGCCTCCGTCCCCACCTTTGGCCGCTGCTGTCTGCCTTTTGTGCTTCTTGCTTTTTGCTTTTTTGGCTTTTATACGACGTTTTTTCTCATTGGCATCGACCCAAGCATAGAGGGAGGGTATGTGGAAAGGATCAACCTCATCCTTATACCGATGACTCTCGCCATCACTTGGCTGGCCTCCACGTGTCCCTCTCATCCATGAAATCCATGATGTCGATCCCTCTGACTCTTTTGACTTGGAATCCTGGAAATGGGCTGGGCTGGAAAGAGGTGTTGAGAATTCCTCCACAGGTTGAAGCTCCTCAAATTTCGTGAAAGTGACAAGGACCCGAATAGTTGGGACAATCGGGATGGAAACCTGAAACAGGAAAATGAGATCCCTGTTAAGAAAGATATTTTGCAGCAAACTGGCTGGTAAAAGAAATGTTCAAAAAGCATGAATCAGTGGTGGGAGGAACGTTTTATGGTACTAATATTATCGCTCACAAAATCACCAATTTCTATAGTACTTGAACAATCAAATGAAGATCATATGCCAGTGCTGAAAGTGAGACAAACAGAAACTGACAACAAGAAAATGAGAAGTATTTTTGCTACCTTACCATCCAACAAGGTGGCCTCCTAAACTAGAAATACAAATAAAGACATCATATATATACATGCTTTGTCACGTCCACATCATATATACATGTAATTTACCATAAAGGTTCAAGGCAGATTCTAGCAACACGGCAAACCTAAGTATAGATTTAGAAAGTGGGTTACCCTTCAGATGCTTATATGTCCAACATAACTTAAACTTCCAAAGCTTAAACATTATTCACCTTCACATTCAAGGTTAGTTTATAGTTCCAACTTCCAAGCATCCAGTCATCCTCAAATACAAAACGCAGAGAGACTCTCTTAATACCCTATTTTAAACCCAAAGCTTCAACTAGTAACTTGAGCTAGGGTCTGCAAACATCAGCACTAATGCATTTCGATAGTGGCAGGAATGTTGTAAATCCAACAGAAATAAAGAGGGTCATAGCGCATGTTCCCCTCACAAGTAAACATTAATTTCTTCACCACCCAAGCAAAAAAACCATCTCAGCTTCTATCATCAGGAAAAAAGGAATAAAGTCACTAATAACACAGATTCAGGTGGGCAACGGCCACACTGCTCCCAAGATTTCCATCCAGATAGACATATCAAACCATTATTATTCCTTTTTCATTTTAAGACATGACTAACACTCTTAGTCAACTGTGAAACCTCAATTCAACTTTAGTATTCTTTATTATCACTTTCTGTTACAACCATGAAAAGAACAAATAATTTTTTTTAAGAAGCAAAAAATTGTTTTGACATAATAATAATAATAGAATGCTTTATGCATACAATTAAAACTAAACTGGATTTTTAATTATTTAAAGTATATATCTTAAATTACCTTGACTGGAAATGTACCCAAGGGCAGTTTAGTTGTCAAAAGCTCTCTTAGTCTTCTTATAGCCTTCACCTTGTTGGCTAATATGTCAAGTAAAGGCAAGAGTTCCTCTGTCTTTAAAGGGAAATCGGGTGTTAACCACAAAACAGGTCTTAAGCCCTTCTTGTACTCACTCTCATGTTTAGCATCATTAGGGGCCCCCTTCTTCTTCTTCTTTTTGCTGCCTTTATCTTTAATCTTCTTGCCATCCACAGCATCTTCCTTTGAAATTTCTGAAGATGATTTGTGGCTATCAACATATCTCTGATTGCTACCTTCAGGGGCCAATTTTGAGAACTTCTTCAAAATCTTTGAATCCTCAGGATCATCACTATTCTTTGAACCTTTCTTATTCCAGCCAAACCAACCCTTCTTATCCTTAGCAACACCATTTGATTCACAATTTTCATAGGAAGCTCCCGAACCATTTTCTTTGCACTCAATGACACCATGCTCATCATCATCACAAAGACCATCTGAGTTTCCCAAACAAAGTGCTGAATCCAGCTGCATCCGTTCCTCAGCTGTTAATACATCATCATAATTATCATTATCACCACCATTTGCCATCCTTTCTTCATCATCCACAGAAAAAAGCTCTTCATCAGTCATTGCCCCAGGAACACTTCTTGACTTCACACTCACTGTCACATGAAGCATATCATAAACTTTAGCCTTCCAGTTCCCAACCATCTCACTTCTCTCTTGTCGCCTCCAATTCAAATGAGGAACAAGCTCAGCCTGAGTAACATCGATACCAGGCCTATACATGTTAGTTTGAGACATCAATGCTACTTCATGAGCAACTTCTGATTCTGTTGGTTGTTGACCAGCCCCCTCCAGAGCATTTGTAACTTCTTTTTCCTTGTGAGATAGAACAACCAAAGAGCCTGGAGGAAGAGAAAGATTCTCATCCTCAGAAGTGTAGCCTTCCCCTAGAAACAGAAATGTCTGGTCTGACCTTTGAATACGGAACCCATCAAATCCAGCAAGTGTCATATCAGCACGGAGATTTGAACCTCGCTTCCAAATGCGGTAAGTGTCTGATGGTGCAATGCGACCAATAAATGGAATTACAGAACTTTCAAAATGAAAAGTAATCTCCATGTAGAAGTCACGGATACGAGATGCTGAGGCAACAATCCTGGGAAGCCTACGACACCATTTTGCCCAAGCAAGTGGCTGGTAATGTCGTGCAATGATCATAGCAATTGCTTCTTCCCTTGTGCATACTGCTTCTTGCAAAGCACTCCATCCATGCTCATTTTGAAGACTCCAGTCAGCTCCAGCCGCCATCAAAATCTCTGCTGAGATCGGATCTCGAAACCGCACTGCTAAATGCAGCGGAGTTTCCCTACCTGGGACATCACGACGGTCTATGACAGCTGAGACAGCATCAGCCTGGAGCTCAGCCTCAAGAGATTCAGCTTCAGTATTAACCTCGCCAGCCTTGGCAAGCCAAGGGAGAGTCAAGATAATGCGCCTAAGCCCAGCATGGTCTCGTCGGGCAACAGCTAAATGGGCAGGACTTTGGGCATACTTGGAAAAATCCTCCATTGTACTACACTCTATCAGTTTCTATCCCTAAGCTATGATTACCTCCATCTTTAATAACCCTAACACTAAAAACATAAAAATTAACAAAACACCTCCATCTCAAATTTCCCAAAATAATATCTTTTAAGATATTCTATTTTTCTTCCCCAAGATTTCAAAACTGCCAAGTTTAGGGCTTTTAGGCTTCACTATCCAACTTCAAAACTAACTACTGTGAAATCAAATCGAAGCTACTGACAACATCGGCAATCTTTAACGTCTTAGTCATTGCCTAAAATCCTTGCATTTTGCTATCCTTATTTCCATTTGGACGAGTTAGAGCTTTCACAGAGATGAAATCTGTAAATATAACCCCCAAAATAATGATCTCCAATAAGCAAAATTTACATAAAACAATGAAAAGTTTGCGCTTTCCTTTCAACAATAAACAATTATTAAATTACAAAAAAGGAAGTAGACATCAACGTTTTCACTATTTTAAATTAATCTATTTCATATTTTTTCCAAAACAATACTACAATATTCATTCGTTTTCCCTTTCTTCTCCAATTATTTTCGTTCATTCTCTAAGCAGACAAACAACAAAATAAACACAATTAAAAAAATAAAAAGAAAGACAAAAACAAACCTGAGGAAGCAGAAGCAGCATCCAAACAAAGATACGCAAGCCAACCCGATCAATTAGGTCTTTCTTTCTCTTTCAATTTCACTTAAAAAGACAGTTAAAAGTTGGAACTTTAAAGAGCGAGAGAGAGGGGGTTAAATCGAACGGTTAACGTCAATTTCAAGATACCCGATCCGACGGGTCACGATCTTAATCTTTGAAATAATGAAATGCATCCACGCCATGAGTCGACTCAACCTTCCTCCCAACTCGTTACTTGACTCAGATCTCTCTTCTCTCTCTTTGAATGAAGTATCTTCTCTCTCTAGAAATGTAATCAGTTTGTTTTTCTATCTATCCATCTCTTTCACTCTTGTCTGCAAATTTTCAGGTCGACTGACTTTAACTAATTTCTCCTCTCCTTTTTTTCTTTCTTTTCCACTTGCTGTTTTGAAACGTTAAATGCCCCTCGTTTTGGCGTGGAATTACCAATTCTGCCATTGACAGCAGTAATTCTATTAAAAGGAATTTGTTATTTAGGGTAAATAACATATCATATCATATTTTACATTACATTTCGGTTTATTTATTAAAAATTTTGTTATTTTAGATTGCAGTAATTATTATATCTTAGATAAATGAGTAAAATAATTTTTTGGTATTCATTTTAACGATATATATATATAATAAATTTAGTTTTTAACTTTTATATTTTTATTTAATTTGACCTTAATTTCTTTTATTTGAAGTAATTATCCTTAATTTTTTTAATGATATAATACTACTTTATCTCATATATTATATTAATAAATAATTTAAAATTTATAAAAAATTTCAAGAACTATGGAAAGTGTTGATCAAAATTTTAAAAGAAATATGTAAGAAAATTCCAAATTTTAAATAAAATATTTTAAGAATTTTTAATTTTTTTTAGGAATGGAAAGAAATTTTAAATTTCCAAAATAAAATTGTAAAAAAATATTTAAAATTAAAATTAAAATTAAAATTAATTACACATGGTGGATTATGCACATGACTTGGTTGTTGGTTGCCTGCATGACGTCATAATTGGTCAGATTTGGACAGTTATGTGGGTTGATCGAAAATGATGATATACTCTTGTGAGTGTTGCAATGTCTTTAGACATCAAATATTACTTCCAAAGTAAATCTCAAGCAAACTGCCAATATTAACCAAACTTGAAAGCACAACAAAGTTAATTGAAGTCTCAAAATTAATTGAAGCTATGGTGGCAACTGCGGCGGCAACACTTGAAACCACCGGCACTTTCCAATGTCAATTGTGTAACCGCCCCCTTAAACTTCCTTCACAGTTATGGTCACTGCTCATCATCAGGCTGCCTGTTTAAACCCAAAAATCCACTCAAAAAATAAAAATGTTTGGAGAAAATACAATTCCGAAAAATGGGTTTTGGTCAAATCTAAGATCCGTTTTTTATATGGGTTGAGTCTTGGGTAAAAATTTTTGTTTGAGCCTGATCTGAACATTTTATGTTATAACAATATTATATTTATATTAAATCACTAATCCAATAATAATTAAATTTATTATCCAAAATCCCAAAAATAAATAACCAACTAAATAAGCCAACCCAAAATATAAAATTTTAAAATTTATATTTAATACAATAAAACTAAAAACATTACAAAAATTTTCATAAAAATTTATAAATTCTATAAAAGAAGTTGAATTAAAAGACACTTAGAAAAACTTTGGAGGGGCCAAACACAAATTTATTTTATTTTTAAGCATTAATTATAACATCAAAATAAAAACTTTTAAAACTTAAAAAGGGGGCTGAATTAAAATTTTATAAAATTTAGGGGGGTCAGGCCACTGCCATCCCCTTAAATTCTCTCCTTGCTATGGCTGAATATGGATTGTAAAGGAAGTTTCGTGGTGGAAGCCTATGAGAGATGTGTAATAAAAAATATATATTAATAAATGCTATTTGCATCACTGGTGGAATTTCAAATTTTGAAAAATATAGAGATTTAAAATAATTCAATTGGATAATATGGATTAAATTTATAATTATTTTCATAGTATAAAATTAGTAATTGAATTTAGCCAAGCGGATTTAACTGCTACTGTTTAGGTCAATATTAAAATTTTTAAATTCGAAAAGTATAGGGGTTAAAATTGATCAAGTCAAAAAAGTACAATAAATGAAATTGATCAAATTAAAGTACAGAGACTAAAAAATCCACTACTTTTGTAAAATACAAGGACTAATAACACAATTTAACCAAAGATTTGAAAAGACTTTGTTCTGCATAACTTCTTTTATTATCGGATAATATATTTGATAAGTCTTTGAATATTTTCTCAAATAATGCTTTAAACTTTATGTCATATTTAAATAAGCCCGTAACGTTTAATTTGAATCCAAATAAAATCTTAACCTTTTTATTATTGATAAAATTTAAATTAAATTTTTTTATCCAAATTCAATGCTTTGAGTTGCAAAAATTCACTGTTTGTTCATGTAAACTTTATCTCCCATAAATGATTGGTTATTAAAAGAGCATAGAAGTACCGATAAAATAAATTAATGATTAGAGGTTTAGTTTCTATTTGGTTTTTAATTAAAATTTCATGTTATAATATTTATAAACAGGTTTATTTTCACATATAGAGATATTTAATCTCGTATCTAATATAAAAAAAAAACATTAACATTAATAAATTTTGTATTTTATTTTACGGGATAATTTTGGGATTTATTATTGTTGGTAATGCAAATTATTGGATTTAGAGAGATAGTTGAAGATTTTGTAGAGGGTGGTTGTGGGTTTTTTACAAAATTGTCTATATCTTTTTACCATTTTGTCTTTCTATTACTAGTGTAAATAGAGGGTTAGTAAAATGCAATTTTATCATTTTAATAGTATGTATCTTTATAATTTTAAAAGAGTAAATCAATTTATTATCATTTTTAAGATGATCAAAGTGTAATTTTTTCATTAGTAATTTAAATTTTCAAGAGACCTAAATGAAAATTTTTCATTTTAAGAAGAACTTGAGTCTCTGCTAGCCCCTTGAGATTACCACCGTCTATAATAAATATTTTATCTTTTTAAAAAGCATCTTTTAACAATAATGATAAATATTATCAAACAATTTTTAAAAACATATTTTTCATAGCAATTTTCAACCTCAATAACAAACTTACTCTACAAGATACTTTGTAATTTAGGTTGTAAGTTGGCTTGATTTTTTATTTATTAATTAAAAATATTTTAATTTATTTTTTCTAAAAATATAAATATAAGGATATTTTTTTTCATAAATCGAAGGAGTGTTACCTTTTAAACAGTGATGGAGTCAAGGGGGGGTCAGCTCCCTTAAAATAATTTTTTTTTATTTAGACCATTTATAATTTATAAAATTTTAAATTAATAATAGAAAAATTACACTTTGATATCTCAAAAATGATAAAAAATTAAATTTAATCTTTTAAAAATTATAAAAATATAAACTATTAAAATAATAAAATTATAATTTTACTATCATAAAAATACTTAATTTAATTCTGACAAAAAAAAAATTTCTCGCCTTAAATTGGGCTCACCAAGTGAATTTACATTAGCAGAAATTCATGTAATGAAATTAGTTTTTTTCTCTTCAAAGAAAAAAAAAACAATCATTATTATAAGTTAGTTGTGTGTTTTCTTTAGGACAAAACCTAACCAGAAAATGAATATCCATGTCAATTGGTGAATTCATAAATGCAACAATCTGTAGACATTAGTAAATTATAAGTACTCCATCTTACTTTGACTTATTGCAAAAGTTAAAATATATGATTTGGAATCATTAATACTCAAGCTTCAAGCTTCATCTTTCTTTAATGGGTTAATATATAATTTGGCCTTGTCGATTCGTATTTTGTTAAATTTTAGTTTATATTTCGTTGATCATGTTGGTCTCTTTATATTAACACCATTAGTTTGTATTATCGTGATATTTCTAATCAATTTGATGGTACTACGTGACAATCTCTCAATGAGTTACGTGATGAACTTAAATAAAAATATTAAAATATAAATTATGTTTGTCACATAACACCACTAGATTTGTGAGAAATGTCATGTCAACACAAACTAACGGTGTTAGTGTGGAGGGATCAACTTGGTTGATGGAATACAAGTTTAGGGATGAAATAGGTACAAACGGACAAGTTTAGGAGCCAAATTATATATTATCCCTTCCTTAAACAATTGGATAATATACCATTTGGTACTTATATTTAGCCTTAATATTCAATTTGGTATCTAAGGTTTTTTTTGGGTTCCAATTTGGTACCTAAGTTTGGCTTTAATGCTCAATTTGATACCCAAACCAAATAACATCATTTGGCTCAATAAATATTTGACATGTGAGCTCTAGTAAAAAATAACATAGGTACTTAATCGAGACAAAAAAAAAAAACTATAATACCAAATTGAACATTGAAGTCAAATTTAAGAACTTGTATGGGAGAAAGAAAAGCTCTAAAAGAAATTAGGTACCAAATTAGATATTGAAACCGAACTTAAGTACCAAATTGAAACAAAAAACTTAAATATCAAATAAAATATTGAAGCTAAATATATGTACCAAATAGAGTATTAACCCTTTTGCATTCAAAATCACCCAATACGGATATTTGCTCTCTCAAAGTTGTAATAATATTTGATTTACGCTCAAAATAGCATTTATTCCACCATATAATAAGTGGAGAGCAATTCTCGATTAAAACGGAAAAATTTGACTAAAAAGATGTAATAAGTTTAGTCGATTTCGGTTTAGGTGATTTGAGCAGTTTTTTTAGTTATTGGTTCAGTTTTGTTGGTTATTTTTATCGATTTTTGAATTTTTAAAACGACAGCGATAGAAAAATCGATTTAATTTAACATAATTTTTAATCATTTAAAATATATTTATAATTTATAATATATATATATTATTCAAGTCCAATAATTAAAATCGGTTAAATCATTTAACTGATTGATCTAAAATCGATTCGGTTATGACAAATTTTAAACTCCAATTCGATTAGGTCAATTTTTATAAATAATGATTAATTAAATCAATTTAATAAAAAAATCGATTGTACCTATCAAAAAAATTGAATATTCTCCCTTAATCATAGTAATCGAACCCCAAAAAATATGGAAAATCAATCTAGTTGTCAATATAATAATAATTAAGCAAAAATCATAAAAAAAAAAAATCATGATGGGATGAACTTATTGAGCTGTCAGTTTTTTTTTTTATCTCGATTTTTAATCATTTATTCTGTTTTCAATTATACATGATCGGTCCTCCATTAAAATCAGAATCAAACTTTGTAGTGAAACAAAAAAATCCGATAACACCCACTATGTTCACCCAAATTAGATCAAACAGATGCATCCATGCACGTTCTATTTTGTAAACTTTTAGGGTTTCTCTGTTTCTTCTTTGGACCATAGAAATTAAGATCCATATACCAGCAAGAGTTCTGACCTCAAAATGTTTGGGTATATATAACATTCTACTTTGGGGGTGCTTTGTTTTTTGCTTAACAATGTGGTCAGTTTCACAATTGTATGACCATGGGTGATGAAACAATGGTGAGGTGAGGTGAGGTGAGGTCTGTTACTTAGGGTACACTGGCGACTGTCACCACTGATAATTATGAACAAGTTACAAGGAGCTGATATGATGGCAACTGAGCTTCTACCTGTACTTCTACTTTATATGCAGTTGATGCAAATTCCTAAATTAATTTATTTTTTTTATTGATTAAGGAATTTTTCGTGTTCTTTTTATAAGTTGTGAAAACGAATATTTTTTGTGATTTGTGATTACTTATTTTAACTATATCATTTATAGAATTTCAACTTAAATTCTTTACTTAATCTAATATTGTTAAATACAATTGGATATAAAAATAAATTTTATCAGTAAATACATAAAAATGTATTTGAATAGACACAATGTGACTTGGTTTGGCTTAGAGTTATAAAATTTTCAAATATGAACACATTAGACTTTGGTTCAATGCTTTTTAATTTATTGATGATTTGATTTGATTTGATGTTTTTTGTAATCAAATTTCTGGGATTTTATTGTTGGACTCTTGACAAAACCTAACTCATACTATTTCAATCATTTCTTTTAATGATCATTCAACAAATGAAGACATCTCACATGCAAATTGTTTGACCTAACTTAAAAATTCTTATTAGTCATTTTCATTCATATATTTCTTATTCTTTGTAGGTGCGAAATCAAAAAAAAATTTTAAAGATAAAAATTAATTATAATTTTTAAGATAATAAAAATTTAATTTTATTATTTTAATAGTTTATATCTTTATAAATTTTAAAGAATTAAATCAAATTTTTATATTTTTAAGAGAGTCAAAATATAATTTTATCTTTATTAATTTTAAATTTTAAAATACTTGAATAAAAACATTCTATTTTTGGGGATCAGGATGACTGGTTTCACCCCTGCCCACATGTAGACTTGTGTGGTCAAAATAGATTTTATAGAAATACTTTACGCTTTATTGATAAAATGTAGATAACAATATAGGCATGATATATTAAAATCTTTTAGAAAATAAATTAGTAACATGTAATATAAGACATTAATTATATAGCACAAATACAATACAAATATACATATTCAAATCTTTCACATAATACCAAAAATAAAAATAAAAAACCCCTAATCAATTATCACAATGTTGAGACGAATATGACTTTGTTAAAGCCCATTGAATCTTACCACTAAGTTTGAAATCTAATTGATATATTAACACGATCAATCCTTCAAGTAATAGTAAAGATTCTAAAATTCAAAATTTTCAAAACCTAACGAGTGACCAAACTGTCCAAGTCACCAATTTATAGATTTGACTAATTCATTCGGTTTGATTAAATAAATCATTAAAAACTTCATAAAAAAAATTTCTGATTTAACCAGTCCATACCAATTCCCGAATGAACCGATTTGATACCTCTCTTCGGATTGATACTCCAACCGGTCCGATTCAGAAACCATGCTAAAAATGTGTTAGCTTATTAATTTTATTTGTTATTGCCTTTTTTTTTAAATTAAAAAATGGATTTATTCTAAAAGAAAGTTACAAGTTCAATAACTTTTGATAGCACTTCAATACTAATTCCCATCTCTTTATATCATAACAAACAACAGAATTTTCGAATTCACAGATAAATAAGTCAATTACTTAACCTATGTTCACAATAACACAGCTGAGCTAACTGATAAAGAGTCCTAAATTAAAATGAAAAGGGGAAAACAACTAAAATTGAATTGCTAGACGACCTTTATCCAAACCAAAATTGCTACGCTCAATTATAACATTCCAAGTATGAAACAAAGCAACCGGGACTTAACGGAGGACTAGACGGACTTAGATTGTATCTTAGAATTTGAGAATGGAAAAGGGTAATTAATAATGTTCTGAGCTTCTTTAAATCTGGATTTTAATCAATTACCTCCCTGCATAAACTCGTTGATGGTGGGAGTGCTTTAGATAAAGTCAGCCTCCAATTGCGTGATTCATCCTGTTAGCTGAACCTGAAAATCCGTCAATGGTGCTTCAAGCGTACATCCTACGTTCCTCCAATGAGACTAGATGTAGCTCCTTCGTCGATTCAAGGCGACATTTCTCTTTCTGGTGCCCAGCATAGAAGAAGTGTGTTGAGCTCTTCTCTGAGCACCTGTACAGATAATTAGATCACAACAAAAATAAGTATTGATATAAAAAATTAATAGACATTTATTTTCGAGTTTTCATTAAATTTCGGGTTGCTTGATTATAAATGCTTTCCTTTCCTTTTAGCTTTATTCTTTGATCTCATGCATCTACAAATGCCTAGCATGCAATCCATTACTAGGACCGGAAAACAATCGGCGTATATTCTTTTGCACGCAACATAGAGCCAGATCAATATTATAACAGCAGGGGAAGAACTGACCAAGCTTACCCTATTCAACTTAGAAGGGAGCCTCAAGTGATTCATCCCAAACTTCTGCACTTCCATTGGAAGCATCTTCAACATCATCTTCCATTGAAAGCCTAATATATTCTCGATGTGCAAAACGGTCCCATTCTGTCAATGTAGGATTCTCACGCTCCTGTTTTATTCCAACATAAACGAGGCTGTCATCCAAAACTTGCATAGAAGTGAGATGATATACAGTTCATCTTTTTGGGTAATAAATATACAGTTCATTTTCAAAGTAAATAAATGATGAAAGTGTCTGACACAGTTACCTGACGAATGAGGAATGGATCGCGAGTTTCAAAAGCCATGAATTTGTTAAGATTGAAAAGGATATTGAAAACACTTCCAGATAGTTTAGAACCTTTCAGGTCACGCAACATGATATAACTGTCATCCTGCAAACAAGAAATTTCAATTGTCAAACATGTAAAATAGTCCGTCTTCACTAGCAGTATATATGAAACAAGCACTCAATAGAAACTCAGCTCCTAAACCAGCACAAGGTAAAAAGGCAGTTCAAGGTGGAATTCACTCAGAGCCTTAAATAGCACAAAATGATCTAATTCTAAAGCAGAAATGCCATGAATAACATGCTTCAAGAGGAAAATGAAAACAGACAAACTGGCCTCTGGACAGTTGTACACAACAGTTTACCATTGAAGTTGAAAAGTTCTTTTGAAAAATGCCGTGCAAAAGTGCTTTTGAAAAATTTGATGGTGTTTACCATTGCAGTCTATAAGCGCTTTTGGGAAAATAAAGTCTATTTTAGACATGAAGTTGTGAAGTGGAAGATTTAATGAGGGGATAAAAAAGCAATTTTATTGAAAAGCACTTTTCTGAAAGCCAAAAGCTAAAAATTTTTGGCCTTTTGACTAGGCTTAAAATCCCAGTTTAAAATCAAGGTTTGGTTTGAAAAGCTGATTGTTTACCAAAATTTTCGGTTAGAAACCATGGCACTTCTCAACCTCAATGGTAAACACACCCTAAGTTTGAAATTACAAGTGGAACTTAGCAAATACAAGTACTATGATTCATTTCCAGGAACACACTGCCATATGCGCCATATTATTATTAAGCAGCCAAGGAGATCAAAAGGGAGTTATGATAAAAAGGCAAACCTGCGGTTTAATCATGTCAATCATCTGACACAAGATGTCCTCAAAAAGCACAGGCTCCTGTGCCATGCATTCCATTCGGTGCAACTGCTCCTCATAAAAGAATTGCATTTCATTACGAGTTAGAACTCCATTTCCATCCAAATCTATGCACTTGAACCTATAAAAGTAAGAAAATGTCCTAATTACTGGCTAGTAATAGCATAGTTCCCATCCTGCCAAACTATGTATGAGATTTAAAATATGATAAGATTCGGAAAACTAGCCAAGAAAAGAAGTTACTCAGAAATCCAATCTTAATGTCATCATTCAGAACCTCCACCACCTCAAAACACGATGCTATTTCTCAACCTCTGATACCCGGGGCAGAAAATATCAAGGCAAATATTTCTAAAGCTACTAATGAATCATTTACAAATATTTCTAAAGCTACTATGAAACATTTACAAATTTGTTCTTTTGACAGATCTTTCTGAATTTTTGGGTGAGAAGCGCAGAAAAGCTATTTCAAAGTTTTTGGGTGACTTTTTCAAACAAGTAAGCTCCTATGAAGTATAGGCATAATAAATTCAAGACTATGATATTCTTATGTCTACAAAGAAAGAGCACAAAAGATACCAATACTCAAGACTAGGTTCAGATGACTTGTCCTCCTCTGCAAGGATGAAGTAAACAAAATCTTCATAACCCATCTTTCCTTCAACCTTACTGGTAAACTTTCTTGGGACCTAAGATGATATGGAAGTTCAATATTTGTAAATAAATAAACAAATCAATGAAACAGAAAAAAGATAGAAGAGGAAAGTTGGACAGACAAAGTTCAATTAATAAAGAACTTTGTGCAGGTAGAATGTGGTTTGGACCAAGGAACAAAAATATCATCACTCACAAACCTGAGAAAATATTCTATCGACAATTCGGTAGGTAAGCGCATGGTTACCATATCTGATAAGGTTCTCCTTGTCAATCAAGAAATCATGATCTGTATCCAGCTCCCAAAACTTGCAGTATATTACATAAAAATGTTCATACGAAAAGTACCTGCACATATGATGATAATTGTTATGAAAGAGGAGGAAAAGATTATTTGGTGTCAGACAGGATATATTAAGCAAGCATCAAAATGTAGAAGTGATGCATGTATCATAATGCAATTATATAAACTTAGTCATGAGCTTGTGGAATTTGAAAGAAAAATTAAAGCCAGTTTATACTCAATGCATTGAAGGAGATTCAGTCAAATCCCTACCTCAAAACTTTATTAATGTCCTCTTCCTCATCACAATGTAGCATGGCATCAATCAAGTTACCACGTTTCAATTCTCTAAGAGTGAGGTGACCATTCCCAGATCTATTTATGTAGTAATATATTCTGTATATAACAGTTTCAGCTGGCAATGTGAAGCAAAAGTTGTATTAATATTTGGAAGCACTAGAGACAATCTAAGGCTATCAAACAATTGAAAAACACAGAGGTAGAAGTTTCTACAGATGTTTAAGCAGTAATAAATACCATATAGAATGGGACCCTAACATGTTAAGACAGATTATCAATAAGCTGTAATGCATAAATTGGTGTAAGATACTTTATTTTCCTTCAGTAGCAAAAGTATACACAAATATTCCCATTTCAACCCCTCTCATTCTTCATCAAATTGTCAACAATCAGTCATTCTAATATGATCATATGAACATAAGATTACGGCACAATTCGTATTTAACTAAAAAGATATGTCTGCTTATAAGAATTTCTTGTGTGAATTCATCATCCTAAAAATAGGAATTTTAGAAAACAGAAGCTAAGCCATTGAAACCAGCTACTAAAATGAGAGCTACATCACAATCAATCTTACTAAAGACAACCAACAAACAAAACAAGAATATTAATCCTGTTTTCTATGCGCCTATTCTTTCTGTTTGAGATATGTCCCAATTTCAGCACTTGCTGTTAATCAATGGATAATTTCATTTCATTCATAATTTTTAACATAGCATTATACATTATCAAACATATCATAGACAGAGCTACGTCATCAAAGAAACAGGTCAAACGGCGTTCATAAAAATTCACATGAAAATAGATGCATTTACAGGATTCACAAGTTCAAATCTTAGTGGTTGCAGCACCTAATGAAGGAATCAGTCCGGAAACAACTCAATATCTGTGTAAAATACCTTTGTTATTGTAAAAGGAGGGGATATGAGAAGTGAAAAAGCCTAGCATCTAAAATATCCAATTGGAGTGAGAGAACAGTAAAAAGGAATCAAACAGATGAAAAACAAACCATATCTTTCCTGAAACTCAGGTGTACTCTGTAAGAATTCCAACCCAGGATGAGTTGCCAATAGTTCTTGGAGTAAAGGTTTGAAGTCATCCTGACAAATTGAGAAGTATAGAAGTTATGTTTGAACAAGAACTCTTAGATATTGACCAATATTGCAGTTGATTTAAGACCTGAACAAGGTATTTGAGATCTGGTTGTTTTAGTACTGTATAAATTTGAGTTGGTACATCCTTCGTCAACAAGTTTCCATTGACCCAATAATCAACAAATGCATCTCTGCAAAGCAGATTAGAGTAAAACTCAGAAAAAGCTACCATCTAAAACGAACTAAATCACATCATAGCTGAAAACTGAAAAGCAACTACAAGGAGAAACAGTAACAGATTAGGAGTCGGATCCTAAACTAGAAATTTAAATTTATAACACATAGTTCTCCAACAAAGACGAGCATAGTTGAGCACCTAACCACAGAAAAGGAACCCAAACATAAAACTCTCATAGTTTTCTAAGAAATATCCTAATAGTCTCAAAGAATATTATGGATCTAAGATACAAAAATAAAAGTTCACTTCCATGAACAAGAAAGCATACCTTGTGATCAAACCAGTGCTATTAACATCAATTTTTTTGAAAAGTGATGGGGAGAAAAATGAAGGCAGTTTGCAGACTTCCTTGGTCACTAGTTTGAATTCTGAAAATTAGAGAAAGTAAAACACGACTATCAAATGAGTTCGAGAAAAATCTGTCGAAGCAAAGCACGCATGTTTCTTACCTTGCAGTTGTAGTCCCTCCGGATGGCCAGCAAAGAACTGACTGATTCGAGACATATATTGTTCTTTTAGATCATTTGGAGGTGGATGGCCATTTTTAAAGTAAAACTGGAGGCAATTTCAAGTCATCGCAACTTCATGATAGAAAGGTAAAGATAGTGCATAAAGCACAACTAAGGACAGCAATAGAGAAAGAAAATATCATATCATTTAAAAAAGATCCAAACCTGAGGTATAAACTCTTTCACAGGCTCGCTAACTACTTTGAGTGGAGAACCCAAGTTTGAAAGACCAGCCCTTTGTTTTGCTATACGAGGCGAACCAGATGTACTTCTTGGTGAAAGGGGAGGAGCACTGCCAGCAGGAAACATGGAAGGTAACGAATTGCTTGAGGGAGAACCTCCACCGGAAGTGTTTGCAGGAACATTCAAGGGATTACCCGCCTTTGCATCATTAACCAATGATGTTACCTAACAAAATAACAAGAATTAAACACCGGAGCACTCATATGCTTAGAAGAATATTTTAATAAGTTAGACGATCTGCTTCAAAGACACTAATAGGAGAAAATTCCATATTTAAGAACAAAACAACATCATTTAATCAATCAAGACCATACAACACCTATTATGGGATATTGTTATAATCATTAAGCCTCCAAGTTAAATCTATTTGCACAGAAAACTAAGCAGTTAATGTAAGGATAACACTACTTAACAAAGACCACCGGAAAATTAACAATAGTATGTCTCAATATTCTTTTCCCGTTGATTTAATCCATTAAAATATCTTAATAATGCGGAATTCAGGTACATATACACATAATGAACTAACTGCAACATGTAATAAGCTCAAAGTAATGTTTCATGCAATATAATTTAATTATCTTAAAAAATTTAAATTTTACCATCAAATAACCTAGCCATTTTGACTAGAACAATGTTGAGGCAACAACAATCAATCATTTTCAATTGAAGTGTCAAAACGGAAAGCATTCAAATCAAACACAACGAAGATTCGAAATTAGAAAAACGAAAAGTATACCAGCTTGTTAGCTTCAGGAAGGGAAAGCCACTGTTCGAAAAGCCTTTGAGTGAACTCAGGATAGGATTTGAGAGCTAAAGGAGACATCTCCTGGAGATGCAACAGCTCTGCATCCAAACACGCTATATCTCCAACAACAACTGCCTCCATTTCCTTTTCTTTGCATAACCAAAACGCAGCTCAAACAAAGTTCTTCCGCGCAGATCAAATGAAAAATCAGCTTCCAAATAAATTAATCTTCTTTTAAAAAACACACCAGATTTAAGGTTAGGAATTTAATTTTAGTAATTAATTAAAAATATGAAAAGAGAAACTTCGATTGGGAACTGAGAAAGCGTTGAACACCCTAGATCTTCATGAAATCAAGAACCGGACCTACACAATATTTCTCCGTTATTGGTTTTTTTTCCTCTGATGTTAGCAAGAGAGTATTTGGGAGGAGAGAAAACGATAGAAAGTGAGATTACGAACTTTTCTATTTTTTATTTTGAGAGAAAGAGACAAAAAATCGATGCGATTCAAGAGGGAGATTAGCTAAGAAATTGCAGAGATTTGAGTAACATTTAGAACAAAAATAAATTAATCAATGAAAGAAAATTATTTTTTCCTCGATAAATTAAGAAATTTATAACTTATTATTATATTTTATGGATCTAAATATATTTCGATAGGTAAATAAAGTTAAACTGTCGAACTGTTTCTCTAACCAAAAAAGTCAAATGCTTTTTTTAAGGTAAAAATTACCAGGGAAGTCCCAGTACTTCAGAACAGATTGCATTTCAGTTTCCCTATTAAAAAAATGAATAAATTAACTTTTATACCTTTTGAAATGTGTAAATTAATTATTTCATTAAAATGATAACGTGAAATATTAATTTAAATGATTAATTATTAATTTAATATTTGAATTATAATTAAAATAATATTTTAATTTTTAAATTTTTTTCTTAATAATAATTTTAAAAAATTCGAATCATCTTATCAAATTTAAAACTTAGAAAAGGTTTGTCGAAGAGCTTTTATCTGAAACGGTCTGATTAATGATTTTTGCCCTGTCGAAAGGTAAAACAGTTGACCAAAACTAAGAAAAACGACTAAAGAATAAAATTAGATATAAATAAATGATATCAAGCACACACTACAAAATTCTGCATTTCCAATAGATTCCCTTAAAAATATTGTAAGGCCATCACAAAAGGCACTTTGTTACCCGAAATGCATTCCATTTAATAATTTATATTTATATTTAAATTTTTTTAAATTTTTTATAATTGTAAGAGCATTTAAAAATCAAAATGATATTTTAACTATAGTTCAAGGACCAAATTAGTAATTAACTATTTAAATTAATATTTCACATAATCATTTAATAGAAAATTTTAGCGATGATGGAGCTAATTTGCACGTTTCGAAATGTATAAAAAGTTAATTTATCTATTTTTTAGTAGAGAAATCGAAATGCAATCCATCCCTAAGTATAGAGGCTTCCCTGAGAGTAGGATGTAATGGTTTTATATATTATATTTTAAAAAAGATTTAAATTTGAATTTTGAAGACCATATTATTAAAAGTGATAATCACGAATCCTAAATATATACTTTAAAATAAACATAAAAATGACTATTCTTTTACAAGCGAATCTAGGATGATACAACTTATTTTTAAGGTGTAGTAAAATAATTAAAAAAGACACGACGTTACCCTAAATAGATTATGAAGTTTTTTACTCTAGCAAATAGAATAATTACCCTATAAAAATACCACACAAATCAGTGAAGTATTATCTATGTAATAGATTTTAAAAATTGATTTCCCACATTTTCCAGTACAATTTCTGTTAATTTATACTATTTTTTAAGTCCTTGTTTGAGTTGATATCACGAGTCGATCGAATATCAATTTAGTTAGGAAAATTATGAAAATATATTTTCGTAATTAAACAAAGTTATATTATTTTAAGGCACTTTAATCTTTTTGTTTCAAAAAAATCGATAAAAATATGCATACGGTGAGATTTGAACCCAAACCAATTAAATTAATAAAACTCCAAATTTATCACTCAACTAAAACTTTATATTAAATATTAATATTTTTTATATGTTCCATTGGTGTCACGAGTCAATCGAGCACCGACGCGATTAAAAAAAATTATAGAATTGTCTTTTCGTGATAAATTCAAGTTATATTATTTGAAGGTACTTCGGTATTTTATTTTATAAAGAATGAATAGAAATAAAAATATGCATATTTAGACACACACCAATTGGATTGGTAAAGTGCTAAATTTACCAGTCAACCAAAACTTCTTTTTGATATAGTTTATATATTTTTGTTTTAATATGCACAATTTATTATCTTAATCAATTGTATATATTATTTGTTATTTTTAAACACACTTGTATTTTAAATTCATAGTTTCCACATGAATACATGTGTCATAAGTCTCTAGCATTAATGTATTTTATACACCAACCAGTAACAATCTCTACTTGACCGATGGATAAGTCCGAATATAAAATGTTACATCAACACCAAGATAAACCATGAACAAGTTACAACTGAGGCGAAAACTGCCAAATATGCTTTTATTAACCATAGTCAGCTGAACTGCTAATCGGAGATACAATGATCAGCTTTTAGATAAAAAAATCTTAACAAGCGAACTTAACAGTTCTAATATTTTAAATCAAGTTCTCTGCACTGTAAATAAAATGCTTCGGTTCATACTTAGTTACAAAAAGTAAATTCTGACCCTGAGGCTCAACCTCTAGGTGGCCCCATTATATGCATGTTACAGTCAAGAGCACAAGTTTGACGGATAATTTTATATGTATCAAATACTAATTATATGTTAAAAAAAAAATTTATCAAATCCAAAAATGATTCAAGAATTTTGAAATTATTACTAAATAGGCATCGAACAATTTGAAAAATTATGACAAATACTACATTTTGAAATAGCTTACTTACTACAGTAAATTTGAAAGGCTATTGTCTGATTCTGGATTTAAACTGAAAGCGAAGCAGTCCACTAAAACAACAATACAAGCTAATAGGAGATCGTGTAAGCGAGCAACTTAAACGAAAGGGCATTGGAAAAAACTCTTAAGCCATAGAATCTACCTCTTTTTAACTCGATCGTTTCCTTTCTCTGGAAACATTCCATTCCCTCAACTTTTGATGCAACTTGTTAGCTTCTTCTTTCATTCCTGCATCCGCTATACCTTTGATTACAGTCGAATAAATCGTATCGTCCGGTTTACTCCGACTTGAGACCATCATTTCCAGCACTTGTATCGCCAAATCTACCTTACCGTCTTCACACAACCCATGTATCACCACTTTATAACCACTAGTTCCGACCCTGTGTTTCCGCTCCACCATCACCTTCAGTATCCCTACAGCTCTCTCTACTTGATTCGACTTGCAAAATCCCCAAACTAAGCAACGATGAGTTATGTCATCGGGACTGATCCCTTCCTCTGACATCCGATTATATAATTCCACTGCTTTCTCCATGTCACCAGTTCTAGTAAATCCGTCGATCACGGTGTTATAAGTTATCAAACCTGGGGAACAGCTGCTTCCACTTAAAAATTGAAGTAATTGAAGAGCCTCTTCCGCCATTCCTTCTTTAGAAAGAGCGCCGAGCAGCGTATTGTAAGTAACAATGTCCGGGGAACAGTTTTGAGAAACCATTTGATCGAAGAATTGGATGGCACGGTCCAAAAGTCCATATTTACACAAACCATTTATCAATATATTGTAAGTAACCACAGTTGGAGGATGCAAAGTTTCCTTCATGATAGCAAGTATCTCATCGACTTCATTCCAATATCCATGATTACAGAGAGAATGGATAAGGGTATTGTATGTTACGGCATTCGGCTCCATGCCATGAGATATAATACTGTAAACGACTAAAGCAGCATCCTCATGTTTTCCCTGTTTACAAGTTAAATTAACCAGTGAATTGTAGGTAACAATGTCGGGATAGCAACCTTCTATCGCCATATCGTGCAATACTTCCATTGCCCGAGCAATTCCACAATGCTTGCAGACTAGCTCAATGAGAATGGTATAGGTGATTAGATATGGAGGACATCCCCTCCGCAATTGATCCTTCCAAAACCCAACGGCCTGATCGAAAATACCTTGATCAAACATGCTGCGTATTATTGTATTGAATGTAATCACATCCGGTGGGCAACCACTCAAGCTCATGTCTTCCAAAAGGTCAATAGCACATCGTATCCGTCCTCTCTTACAAAGACCGCGAACCATCATATTATACGTAATATTATCAGGGATCCCACCGGACATTATCATAATCTGAAGAACTCTGTCGGCTTTATCAAGTTCACCTACTTTTACAAAGCCCCTTATTAAGTTTATGCAAGAAGGGAAATGGGGAATTTGATTCTGACGTGCCATAATTTCTATCAACCGTGATGCATCATTTAGTTTTCCGTTGCTACAGAACTGTTGAAGAATATCATTGTTTGTTTCCTCGTCATTTCTAACAAAACGTCCATCTAAGGCAGCCATCAAAGAATTCGGAACCTTTTTCAAATTTATTTGCTCTTTGAATTTTCCCTTAACACTCACATTCTGATCTTCTGAACCCCAGCATTCATCCTGATCAAAATCATCTGCATCAATACAAACACTTCTCTGCAGTCCTTGGCACACTAAAGATACCACCTCTCTTTCTGAACCATTATCGACCTTCCATGGCAAGCAAGAATGAATTGTATGACTAAAATTGATCGAACATGTTAAATTAGAAGCAGGTATCTTTACAATCGAGCACTTCAGAGAGCTACAACCTGTTCCAGGTTGTTTCAAACCCGACTGCAAACAATGAGAACGGCAAATATCAACCGAATGGTTGTGAAGCGTAACTGTGTATACCATCTTCCTCTATCCAGCCAATCAAACTCAACTAAGATCGATTCTAGGCAGAAACAAACAAATCCTTAAGTCCTTATTTCATGGTTTCTGGCTAAAATTCAAATTCCAGGCAAGTAACTCTCCTACTTTCTGCACTCATCAAATGGAGAACAAGCATCAAACCTGTAAAACAAAGAAACGGGAAACATTAAAACCATGAATCCTAATACCAAAAATAGAACCCCATAAATTGTATAAATACATACATGAACAATTAGAATCAGCAAAATATGATTAGATGATGCAAAACCCTAAACCCTACACTGCCATGCCCTAAAGCTAAAACAGTTTCACTCTGCAGCAAAAGAAAAAAAAAAGTAATGAAATGACATAGAGAGGAAGAGGGAGATAGTGTCACCATTGCAGATAACATGAAACAATATGAACATCCAATCAAGAAAATTCAAACATGGTATGGAATATGATCCTCCAAGCACCCTCATGAGGAACTTATAAAAAATTGAACATACCCATTTCAGATGCATACGTTCATCCCCACTCACATCCGAATTCTTATAATTTTGATGCATTTGGTTATTAGTGTAATAACATGAGGAAAAAAAACAAATTTATTAAGCATGTATTCTAATAGTTATACATAAAATAAACAATAGTTAGAACAAATTTAATCTTAAAATTAGAAAGAAAAGTAAAAACACTCGTAAAAAAAATAAGACCCCTTCAAAAATAACTAAAAATTTTCGTTTTTGCTAAAAATAAATCATGAGAATGATTAAATATTACCATTAAATTAGTTTATTGCTAAACCATATACTAAAATATACCAAACATAGCATGGATGTACCAATATCAAATACAAATTCCAAAAAGATTTTTCAATGAAAAAAAAGACCCAAGGTTCCAAGTTATGGAATCATCCAAAATCACCATATTTATTAATTTTAAGGCATATATGATAAGGAACAGAAAGAAAAAAAAAAAACAGAAGCATTGCACCGGTAAAGTACAGAATACACAGAGAAGCAAAGAAGATGGCTTATTAAAATACTAAATCAAGAACCTAATTCACATAATTTAAAAACCATAAGCAATTTACATTAGATAGATTCACGTAAAAAAAAAAAATCCAAAAGCTTCAAATTTCAACAACCCATTTCCTGTAATTCAAGCCATTGACCGTTTCACCTTCACAGCACTGAAAACAACGGAATAAATATATATATACTTCCGTGAACCAACCAGGGAAAAGGGGGGGGAAGAAATCCTTACCCGGATATAAATTCCAAGCTTAAACTTTATGAAGGAATTGACGAAAGAAAACTCTGTAAGTTAACGTTGTTTGTTTATAGACATGGAAAAGGCAACGGGTTCATTTGGTTTAGTTCTGTTGATGAGGTTGGAGGAGTCACGTCAATTAACTAGGGTTCAGTTAGTGATGAAATTACGTTTAAGTACTTCGCCAATTTACACTTCAAATACTTTATTTATTTATTTTTATTGGTTTGGCTAATGTTTGAGATTCATTGGAACTAAAGTTTCCGTTCGTAGCAAGATCTCGAGAATGTAAATTATGAGTAAGATATGAAATTATTTTATTAGTTCATAATGTAAGATTATTTAAAAATAAATTTTACACAATTATTTATTTAAAAATAAATTTTATTCAATTATCTTTATTATAGATTTTTTAACCAGTTTAATTCTTTTAATAAATTTTACATTTTCATAAAGTTATAATAAATTATTATAATTTTTACCTTTTTATTGCAATTTACATATTAATAAATAAATATATGATATTAAAAAAATTTTATAAACTATAATTGTAATAATTAATGAAAAGTGATTGTGACACTAATTATAATTGTAATCATAATCAATATATTAATAAATAAATTATCGAATAAATAAAATATTATAAGGTATGACATCTAACGGTTCACTATTAAGAAATAATATATTTTTTATTTTTTATTAGTCTTAAGTTTTATTTGAAAAAAAAAATCTAAATTGATTAAAACAATAAAAATAAAGTAAATTAGTCCAAAATTTAAAATTACACTCGTAATTTAAAATAACTTAATGAATGAATCGAAATAAGATCACACCTTATATTACAGCATCTTTAATACTATTCTTTAATGTGAAATTATAAGATGATCGAAATGGTAACGATCCAAATACTATAATCTCATTTCAAATGTAATATTATGGACTGCAACCTGTTTTTATGCCAACTAAGTTTCAACCTGAAAACCAATACTTGGTCCCAGCTCCCAAGTACTGGAATTTGAACTCAAACTTGCTGGATACACCCGCTACTAGATAAAATGTGCATTTCCATTTCACAATGATGAATGATGAAGTCTGATAGATACAGTTTTCCAGACAAGGAAAGAGTATACCAACATTATTCACATATTTCTCTGGAAATTTCTTGCCCCAAACACGATATCTGAAGAAAAAGGGTAAGAAAGAAGGGACCAGAACTTTGATGCTTGCATACTTGATTCTCACTCGGTCCGAGAAATAGAAGGAAGAACACTTAGTCGGCTACTCACTTGTGTAATATCCCTTTCTTTTGTAGTTTAGGCTTTTTGTGGTGTTGGTTCCGCCCTGGAATTAAACACTTAGTCATCAAAAATTAGAAATGACACGAAATGATTGAAAAAAGAAACAATTTACCAAAAAAAAAATATATACCTTTTGTCTCTCAAGAGCATCATAATCTATCCTCTCCTTCCAGCTACTCTTACGAAGTCTGATTGGTCTGTTTCCAACATATTTACCTGCACCACATCATCCACAAAAAGATTGCTCTTGGAATACAAACATATTAAAGCATTACGACATACAAGTTTGGCCGAGGATTATAAAAGTACTCACCATTCATCTCCTTAAGTGCAGCTGCGAGGTCAGAAGGGTTAGCAAAGCTAACAAACCCATAGCCCTTTGTTTTGCCCGTTCGTTTGTCTCTAACAACCTGGTAAGTATATAATATAAGCATACAAATATTCTTAGTTATCCAATCATCTCATAGGAATTCATTAGCACCTCACCACAAGCCATGCAAAAACAGGCATGCACTTCCCTCTCTCTCTCTAAAAAAAAGAAACCCGAACAAACAAAATATAATGCCAATGTAATGGCTGACAGGAAGGGTATTAAACAAATAAACCCAAAATATAATTAAAACATTACCAAAATCATGCGTCAAGCCTCATATCATACTACCAACAGAAAATGAGCATAATCAACAAATTTGATTCGGTCATCATTTTAACAGCCAAAACCCCATAATGCATAAGTGATGCTGACTCGCCACAAACTCCCAACCCAGTGCACACATAGTTATGTTGTTCAGACTTGAGGGTGAATTGTCGGATACAAGTATATATAAGATTCAAACATGCTCAATTTTTTCTAAGATTTTCCATATATTTGGAGGATCACCCAGACTCACATCTGAATATATGTTTGACACCAGTGCTAACCACAAAAGTCGATTCAGAACCAGTAAAAGGACAGGTGGTTAAGCATCATTGAAAAGTTAAAATTTCAGTTCTTCTCACGTTTCAACACCATACAATATCAAAACAAAGGATAATGTTGAGTTCCAGTTTTCTCTCTTTAAAGTTAGACAAGATGAGGCAACCCCCTATTAAATAGATTAACAGGTTGGCTCACCTCGCACATGCATGAAATCAGTTGAGATAATGAGATTGCTATAACTCAAGCTACTCTACAAGTTAAGTTAAACATACCATATTCAATATATCAGTTCCAGCAACCAACATCCAATATTGGTCTCTACAATTTGGACAGGATTAACGAATGCAAAGGATTATCCATTAAATTGCAGAATGCAAATTTTAAGGCAAAACCTACCTTAAACACAGACATACAACAGCCCTGTGCGCTTCACACAAAAATCTGAACAGGAAATGGAAAGAGTTGATACACCCATGGGAAAAAGGTATACAAAAGGAAAACAAACAAAATCATGTAATTTTGGAAACTTACTCTGGCCATGTTAAAGGAAGGAAATCGCGCAAAAGCTTTTGAAAGCACATCATCATTCACCTCATTGCCCAGATCACCACAAAATAGGCGAAAGTCATCTGCGGAGTACCAACAAAAATAAAAACATCAGAACTAAAAGAAAATGAGAAACACACACAGAGAGATTAAAAAAAAGAAACAGGTATGATAATTAGATAGTTCATACTTTCGGGCCATTCGGCAAGAGTTGGATCCTCCCATGACTGACCAACAGCTTTACGTGGGATTGCTTTCCTTTTGGTTTCGGCTTTGTGCTCGATCTCACTGCTTGAAAGGGCGGCCTTTACGCTCTCTAGTGCTTCAGCGGTAACTATCTGAGCATCCCTTTGAAATAACTGTTGGGCCTGTTGAAATATACTGCAACAAGTTACACAAATGAAGTGTGTACTTGAACTCACTGCTCTAATATATTAACACTGATCAGAGGTAATGACTACAAATTAGAAATAAAAATTAATTCTTCTGTTAAATTTTCGATTTTTAATTCCTCCAACAAAAAATTATTTTCGACTTTTTAATTCTAATTCTCACTTTAAACAAAAAAGATATATATATATATATATATATATATATGGAAAAAAACAAATTAAACCGACATAGTTCCTAAACTTTACAAATCCATAATTTACTTTTAAAAAATAAAAAGTTGACATCTATAATTTATTGATAGACTGACCTCATGGTATTGAGGGAGAGAATAGACACCGGTGACGGTGGCGACAGGGGCGGGGTAGACAGGGGCTGGGGCGACCGGAACGGGCTGGGGAGACGCGGCATAAGGTTGGGCCTGTTGCTGGAGATGAAACGGCAAAGGGAAATAGAACGAGTTCGCTGTCGTTTGGTAGGTGAATTGAGAAGAGGATGAGGATGAAGGAATTGTGGCCGAAGAGGGTGGAATCGGCATTGTTGATAATGAGGAATTTAGAGATTGGGGAGAAGCAAAGTTGGGTGAGAAAGAGAAGAAAATTTTCCCTTGTTTCTTCGATGGAGGAAGTTTCTGGATTTCGCGGGGAGTAACCAACAAAGTTTATAAGAAAGTTTTAGAAGAGTCCTTAATCCAATAACGGCGCCGTTTAAGTGTACGAAGAAAGGACAGGAAGCTTTGGAAGATGGACTCAGTAACCCGCCCATTAAATTGTAAAAGTAATTTTTAGGTTTAAATATGCCAAAGGTCCCTGCACTCTTTTGAAATTTCAAATTTAGTCTTTATACTTTAATTTTGAGACATTGAGCCCCTATACTTTTTATTTGAAAATTTTGGTTCCTCCATCTAATTTTATCAATTGTGACTGTTATAAAAAAGGTAAAATATATTTTAGCTCTCAATAGTTACAACTTTTTGTCAATTTAATCTTTACCCTTTAAAAGTAAACAAAATATTTTAAAAGTTTTAACCATACTTTAAATAAAAACATAAAAAACTAAAATAATCTAAAATAATGAAATAAATAAAAAAATATTTACAATTCAAATAAAAAATTAAAAAAACATTTTAAATATATAATTTTTTTTATCTAAATTGGACCGAATCGGTTGGATTAAGAATTGATTGACGTATTGATCCAATAAGAGGTAAAAAATTGATTGACCCACAAATCGATACAGATTAATTGAATCGAGATAAAAAAAACTACTTGAACTGATAGTTAAAACGATATTTTATAATTTTTTAAAAAAATTTATTTGCATTGAACTAGTCGACTGTTCGAATTAAGAATTAATGTCTAATCAATTTAACCACTGGTCTAGTTCCAAAAGCATTACCAAAATTTATAATAAAAAAATGTTATTTACTTAGGTTGGTTGGGTTACACTTACACGGTCCATAAACACCTCTTATTATCATTAAATGAGTAAATCATATATATTTTTTTTAAATTTTGGCAATATTTTTGAAACCAGATTGATGGTCGAATTGGTCAAACCAATAGGTTTTCAGTTCGAACAGTTTGATCAGTTAAAAGTAAATAAATTATTAAAAATTATAAAAAAATTTCAACTAATTTTTTAGTCTGATTCAACCAATCTCTGTTTATTTGCGGATCATCTAATTTTTTTACCTCTTATTGGATTGATATCCCAACCTATTTTCGGTCCAACTGGTCTGATTGGCTGGTCCATTCCAATTTAGACAAATTGAATTTTGAAAATGTTTATATATTTAAAATTATTTTTTTATTTTAAATAGTTTTTTTATAATTTTAGATTTTTAATAAATATATTTTTAATTTTTATGTTTTCATTTAAAACATGGGAAAATTAATTTTAACTTTTTTTTTAATTTTTTATTTCTTTTAAAGAGAAAGGATCAAATTGATAAAAAAATATAAATATTAAGAGCTAAAAAGTTATTTTACCTTTTTTACAATGGCCACTAGCAGCAAAATTAGATAGAGGCACCAAGATTTTCAAATAAAAAGAGTATAGGGATTCAATGTACCAACATTAAATTATAGAGATTAAATTTTAAACTTTAAAATAGTACAAAAATTTTTGATATTTTTAATTTTTTTTCATAAACTAATTAACTAAATGTAAAGTTTTTATGTAAAAATATTTATAAAAAAAATATGCTTATTGAGTCCAAAAGTTTCAATGTTGTAATTCATGACATATTGAAAAATTAGACGAATTAAAATTTTAAATATAAGCATTGTATAAATCATCCTTTGTTTATTTATTAAATGTGAGATCGAGAAATTATCGAAATAAATTTTTTAAAGAGAATAGCAAATGCATGTTCTGGATGTAGGGATAAGGAAAATGTATTAAATGATTTTAAAAGGGGCTTGATGAATAATTAACCATGGTCCTAAAGGGTAATTAGATCGAGACTTTAATGTCTTAGGGGATGGTCGTGACAATGGCCTTTGATTCCCACTAGTCAACCTATGAGCAGAACATTTACAGTGCTGGTGGTTAGAATCTCCAGCTTCGTGGAATGGTCCAAGTCTCATGAGCAATGCTTGAATTCTTGAGGATTTATACTGTTGAGGATAACACCTTTGAATTAAAATTCGATGTTTTATCTTGATTTACGGTCTAAATGATTTGAATATCATAGATAGGCGTACACATGTCCGTGTAATCAGTAAAGATCACAATCTAAAGATTTGTTAATAAAAATTGCCAACTCCATATAAGACAAGTTATGAGGCTGAGTAGTACCGAACAACAATGAACACTAGTCATGGTACTACTCTAAGCACTCCTCTTAGGTTGCCTCAACAATAAAACCTCTATTAAGGTTGAACAAGCTTTTCATATTTAGAGCATGAATCTAACTTCACTGAGCAAACTTCAATACATCACAATTTGCCCAAATCGCATCAAAACAATTACATTTCATATAGGGATACAAAAGATCATAAAATCAACCCATATATTATATATAAAGTAAGTAGATCACATAAGAATACTTGAAAAATAACATTGCTTCAATCTCTTCTCCAATAATAAACACAAGATTTTCTACACAAAATCCTCAAAAAGATGCAAGCATATAACCAAAATATTTTGGTCAAACATGTCAACAAATAAAACTAGTTATGAGTTTGAATAGTACCAGACACCAATGAGCATTGCTCCTTGCACTCCTCATAAATTGTCTCAACATTATCCATAAGCGTTAAGTTTACGCATTAAAAGATGCGCATTTCAATAAATAATTATTAGTCTTATGATTAAAAAAGAAGGAAGAGAAAAACAATATTAATATAAGAGCTCCAAAGTTATACATGTTTTAAGGCCATGAGACTTTGAATGTTCAAGTTCAAGTCAGGTCTGTTCTTGACATTTTTGAGCTCTTAAATGAATCAATAAATTGGATCCCTTTTAAAAAATATATATAAAATGTAATACAATAAAATAAAATTATATACTAGTAATTTCGTTAAAATAATACGTTTTATTACATTAAGTGAATAAGATATTTTTTAACGTTAAAATCTGAAGATTTTTTTTCTACATTAAAAGTTAAAGAAAAAAATTTTTGGACTCCTTTCAACCTTGAACTCTGAGCGGTCGCACTCCTAAACTACTCATGATCGGGCTTGATTCAAATTTTACCATGCACGATTACAATGCGTGATTCTCTTTCAATTTTATTTTGAATTTGAATCTCGTTATGTGTGAATTGAATTTATTCCTATTTTCAATCAAATAGTACTTTGAGTTAACTTAATTCTACTTATAATTACTCGTACATATATTATTTGAGATTATATCTAACTTTATTCATCAACTTTACTACATACAAATATGATAATTAATTGAATTTATGTGATTTAATTTATGATTAATTATAAAATGATATATTTATAACATATACTATTTGCTTTCAATTGTTGTAAGAAAAAGATATCTGAAACAAATTTAGGCTATAAATTTTTTATATTGTTTTTGTCAATTAAATTCGAAATCGAGTAGAATAAAATGTTTAAAAAAAATGTGTGTTTTTCATCAATTAAAATATATTTTTTTCACTTTTTTAACTTTAATGAATTTTCTTTATTTTCAGAATGAATGAATTAGTTGTTTTCTGTTTTGATTTTTTCATTTTTCAAAGGAACTAATTGGATATTAGGGTAAACTTGAAAACACCAAAATTTAGAAAAATGTTGTTATTTTAATACCATAAAAATAGTAATAATTTTTCATGTTGAATTTGAAGTTCTTTTTCCTTGGTGTGCAATTTGGGGTTTTAGGGTTACGGGTAGGTTCAGATATGCTTGAAATCAGATTCAACATTAATTTTTTTTCCACTTTAGAATTGTTATTTTAATTTTTAGGGGTTCCAAACTTGGAAAGATATTTAATATTTATTTTTTTGAAGATGGAAAGATATTTATTTATTTATTAAATTCAGCTTATAAATCTGGTGTAGCCAGAAGGAATTTTCAGAGCAGCTTTAGGTGAAGTCAAATTACAGAAATACTTTTGATCAACAAGTAAACTCATTTTTTTTCTCCCTTTTAATTTATGTTTTTATTTTTATTTTCCTGATGATTGATTGTGTTCTGAAAATTTTCTTGATCAGTGTAGGTTTATTAAATCTGACTTATCTATGGTGAAAATAATACATGAATTTTTATTTAGGTCTCAAATTAAAAAAAAAAAAAATCTAAAAAATGTGTTGATGAATTTGATGTTCAATGTTGCATTTAACTGATAAAAGAAAAAGAAATCATTTAGATATCAACACCATCATAACTTTAAGTTTTTTTCGATGTTTATAATTATCCATAATTTCATCTCAATTTCTAATTAGGAGGATAAACGTGTTTGAGCGTGTTCGAACTCATCTTTTCTTGTACTGACAATAATGTCGATACTAATCAAATTGAAACTCAGTCGATAAGTTTAGGGTTTTGAATTAGCTCAATCGAGAACATGTGAACATTATGTTTTGAACTCGCCTCTTTTTGCATCGGTAATAATGTCGATATCAATCGAATCGAGACTCTATCGGTAAGTTTAGGGTTTGAATTAACTCAATCGAGAACGTGAGAACAATAGTTTTGTTGATTCTACTAATTAGGCTATGTTAGTAACTTGGGCAAGAGTTTTATTAAATGCATACTGTTACTTTAGCTATAATCTATTATATGGCCAATCACATTACTGGCTCTGGGTTGAAGTTGATTGGCATGAATCTGTAACGTTATTACAATTTTGATATTTATGCTAATCTTATAAGGATTTAATGCTTTATTTTGAATGGAAATGAAGTTCTATTTATTTATTTTTTAATTGCTTTCCTATTTCTGTGTAGATAAAATATTATTTTCACAATCGTTCAGACAAATTGCATTGGGTTGTTGAGTTTTAAGGTGGGTCTCTTTTGCATTGGGTTTTTTGAACCGTCATCCATTGTCTTGTGTAGTAATACGGATAGGGATGGAACTCGTGAGAGTTTGTCTTGAAGAACAGAACGATGACATTCCATCAGTTCCACCAGGTTTCGAGCCTCGTGCATCGTTTACCTTAAAGCGTGAGGCACAGGATACTAAAAGACATGAGAGTGATAATTTGATCTGTCGTTCAGCCTCTACTGGTGCTATTCTAGTTGAAAAGGGAACTGGGTTGGCCAATGATGAAAGTTCAAAGATTACATGGTCAATGTCTATGAGGCGTCGACCTTGGATAAACTATGGTCAATTTGATAACAGTTCAGAAGATGAACCCGACCATGGAAAGCTCAGTCAAGTTAGTTTCTTCTTTATCACTCTATAGCTGCAACATCTTGTATGCATGAAATGACTTAGAAGTCCCTTATAGACAAGCATGCAAAGTTTCCGATGATTTCATTGAGTGTTGAAACAGGTAACTGCAAGATGGCGTCCTGAAGAGGCGTGTAGGCCAGATATTGAGGACGTACCTGTGTTCTACCCAACAGACGAGGTACTTAATGTTGCTTAATTTTCTTAATTTGTCGCGCCATGCTTGTTACTTTTGCTTGTAAAATCTAGAGTTCTACTTTACAGAATTGAAGTATCTTAACTGGTTTCATATTGTTTCTCCAGGAGTTTGAAGATACTTTGAAGTATATAGCTAGCATACGACCAAGAGCGGAACAGTATGGAATCTGTCGCATTGTTCCTCCATCTTCTTGGAAGCCTCCTTGCCCTCTTAAAGAAAAGAATATGTGGGAAAATTCTAGATTTGCTACTCGTGTGCAGAGGGTTGATAAGCTTCAGAATCGTGAGCCAATGAGAAAAATGTCAGAAGCCAATAACAATATGAGGAGGAAAAGGAGAAGATGCATGAGAATGGCTATAGACTGTGGGTCTGATGCTGGACTTTGTGAACTGGAGGGGTTTGGTTTTGAAGTTGGCCCTGAGTTCACTCTGGAAAAATTTCAGACATATGCAGATGATTTCAAGACCCAATACTTCAGGTTGAAGGAAAATGATGTAAATATGGAAGGTAAAATGGCCATTCTTCAAGATCACCATGAGCCTTCAATTCAGAATATTGAGGGTGAATACTGGAGGATAGTGGAGAAAGCGACTGAGGAAATAGAGGTACAACTTGAAAGTTTAGGAAAAATAAATTGACCACTCCTCTCTTTGATTAATTTACATCTGCATGGTTTACATAGCTGTTGGAGCTGCGTTTTTCATCTGCCCCATTCTTTCTTTCCTTTTTAAAAGTTCACAGTTGCAAAGATGTGTACCTAATTCTTACGCTCTATTTCATTTTAAGGTCTTATACGGGGCTGATCTGGAAACTGGAGTTTTCGGTAGTGGATTCCCTAAGAAGCAAAATCAAGTTGGACTTGCTTCTGATGAAAAATACATAAAATCAGGCTGGAACTTAAATAATTTTCCCAGGCTTTCTGGATCTGTCCTCTCGTATGAAAGCAGTGATATTTCTGGGGTTTTGGTTCCTTGGTTGTATGTAGGAATGTGCTTTTCCTCTTTTTGTTGGGTAAGACTTCTAGGTCTATAAACCTCCCAATATGTTTTGAATATATATATCGTTATGGCACCATAAGAACAGCTAAGAAGTTGGTATGTCTTAAAGTGATCAGATCCAGGTCGAAATATAGTGCTGATGTGAAAATGTGCATGCATTTGTTTGATGTCTCATTTAGGGCCATTACTTATACATGCAACACCTCTGTTCTAGGCAGTTGTTTACAATCAAAGGATGACTTGAGGATGCTAATAATTGCTAATTCATTTTGCTTTCATTTGTTTTATATGGATGCGACCAGCATGTTGAAGATCACCACCTATACTCGTTGAATTACATGCATTTGGGTGCTCCAAAATTTTGGTATGGTGTCCCAGGAAAGTATGCTTCTAAATTGGAGAAGGCTATGAGAAAGCATTTGCCTGACCTTTTCGATGAACAACCTGACCTGCTTCACAAACTGGTGAGCTAAAAGTTCTATAACGTGGTTCAGAAAATCTTTGTCCCAGGTCTGTTAAATTACTGTAATATTACTGCATGATACTAATTATGCTCTGAATGTCATTCTTTCATACAGGTCACTCAGTTGTCTCCTTCCATACTAAAATCTGAAGGGGTACCTGTCTATCGATGTGTTCAGAATGCGGGAGAGTTTGTTCTGACTTTCCCTAGAGCATATCATGCAGGGTTCAACTCAGGTTTCAATTGTGCAGAGGCAGTAAATGTAGGTCCTGTTGATTGGTTGCCCCATGGACAGATTGCTATCGAGCTATACCGTGAACAAGGAAGAAAAACTTCCATCTCGCACGACAAACTATTGCTTGGAGCAGCAAGGGAAGCAATCATAGCTCACTGGGACCTCAAATTCGTGAAAAACTATACTTCTGATAACATGAGATGGATAGATGTGTGTGGAATGAATGGCGTCTTATCCAAAACTCTCAAGGTAAATATTATGCCCGTGATTTATCTAAAAGTATACGCATACTTAGCTCAAAATCATTATGATAATATTTAACTCGTCTTGTTCACAGGCACGTGTTGAGATGGAGCGTTTAACACGGGAATTTCTTTGCAGTTCCTCTCAGGCTGTGAAAATGGACAGAAACTTTGATGCTACTAGCGAAAGAGAATGTTGTATATGCTTTTTTGATTTGCACCTCTCTGCAGCGGGTTGTCGCTGTTCCCCTGATAGATATGCATGCCTCAATCATGCAGACCAGTTCTGCTCATGTGCTTGGGATGCCAAATTTTTCCTCTTTCGTTACGATATAAATGAATTAAATATCCTTGTTGAGGCATTGGAAGGAAAACTAAGTGCACTCTATAGGTGGGCAAGACTAGACCTTGGAATGGCTCTGACTTCATACCCCTCCATTGACGATATAATGGAAGGAATACCTAAAGAGGTGCAGTCAAAACCATCGGTCGATTCCTTCAAAAATTTGTCAGGAGAAGAGATGTTGAAAGAGAAGCCTTTGATTTCAACTCTGATATCTAATTCGATGTTATCACACCAAAGAAATGAAGTATCAGAGGCTGCTTTACCATCGAATGATCCGAATTCTCAGTCGAAGAAAGAGGATTTGAGTCTTTTTGGTTCAGACTTAAGCATGCATGGAGGCCAAACTGCCATGGAAAGTAAAGTGAAAAAGCCTGTAGCTCCAGTGGGCGATAAAATTATTCTTCCTAGTTATGAAGAACCAATGAAACCAGATTTAGAAAGACCAACAGAACATTTTGTTGCTAAGCAGTCAGAAGCCTCAACAAGATGTACTGAAAACTTGAGTCCATATACTTGCAAGAATGACCCTATAACTGATGCCAGTTCCCCTGATTTACAAAGGAACGGTTGTTCATCTCAATATTTACAAGGGAAAGAGGAGCATACTGGAAATGGCATCACATTGCTAGGATCTAACCACCTGAAAAGCAACCATCAGGAACTGCTACTGTTGGGAAGTGAGAAGGCTAACAAGGAGAAACATGAGAATGTAGAAGCTATTGCCCCTTTAAGTTCAGTTGGTAATCCAACTTGCCCACAAAATAATCTAGACAGAAATTTCCGGCAGAAAGGTCCTCGAATTGCCAAGGTAGTGCGTAGAATCAACTGTAATGTTGAGCCTCTGAAGTTCGGAGTTGTGCTCCCTGGAAAGTTATGGTGTAACAGCCAAGCCATTTTCCCTATAGGTAAGTTGTATTCTGAGTCTATTAAGGCTGATGTATATCAGTATATATTAACTCCTTTATTCTAATTAATGCAGGATTTAAGAGCCGCGTTAGGTATATAAGTGTTTTAGATCCAACAAATATGGCATACTATGTCTCAGAAATTCTGGATGCTGGGAGGGATGGACCTTTGTTCATGGTAATTTAAATTGTTTTCTCTTTGATGTTCATCATGTTTATGCTTGTGTATCAACTATTTTTTTAATTGAATTTCAGGTGTCTGTGGAGCATTGTCCCAGTGAAGTATTCGTTCATGTTTCAGCTACCAGATGCTGGGAGATGGTGAGGGAGCAAGTGAATCAAGAGATCACCAAGCAGCACAGACTAGGAAGAACCAACCTCCCACCATTGCAGCCTCCCGGAAGCCTTGATGGCTTTGAAATGTTTGGTTTTTCATCACCAGAAATTGTGCAGGTGAATCAGTTAGTATAATATGTTAAAAGTGATTCTTTCTGATGAAGTAAACTCATATTTCATACGGTTTAATCTAGGTTATTGAGGCAATGGATCTAAATCGAGTTTGTATGGAGTATTGGGACTGTCGGCCTTACTCATCTGGGGAACAAAATGCAGGGGCTTATCAGAATAACTGCTTGCCTGATGGAGTTTACGCACGACTCGGAAACCTATTCAAGAAAGCCAACTCTCAAGAATTACATTCACTTCATAGTATCTTAAGTGATGAAAGACCACCCATGGGTATAGACCTCGTAGCTCGACTCCTTAACGAAGAGATGCACAGTCGTGGATGATTGAAATTCTTCGGTCATGCAGATTCTTAAATACCAACATCCTGTATTCATGCAAGCTGCCTGAAACTACACCTTTTGATTCAATCCGTCATTTTTTTTTTTGGAATTAGAGAAGACTGAAGACAGTAGGTTAGTTATTTTACTGTCGGATTTTTTGCCAGCGGATCGGATCGATACTCCGATTAGCTTCCAGCCCTGAGTTGGGAGGGACATACAGTTCTCATTAAAAAAACATAGCTCATTGTAATTGAAATTTATCTATTTTCATTGAATGATTTCATTATAAATTTTGATCGTATATATATTTTTTTACATAATACCTGAAATTGATATAATTTTCTTTTTACCTATAAACAAAAGAATAATATGTTGAATGCACTCAAACTTTTGTCTTCCTCTATTGGTAATAACATTATGCCAAAGGTCAGTGGGAAAAGAAAAGAAAATTGTGAATACCGGAAAAGCTGGGGTCAAAGATTTGTACAATGACAACTAAGGCGCAATGTTGTTTTAGAGCCCAGACTGCAACCAACCAGTTTTGTCGTTGGTGATAGATTCATGGGTGGGCCATGGTAGGTGATAAAAGCCGTCTTTTTTGCCATCTTGCCACTCTCACCCACATTGTTCTGATATGGGGGGGGGGGGGGGGTTAAATTCAACCCACAAATTTTTTAAAAAGAAATTGATTTATATAAATAATAAATTAATTTATCTATACCCATTAAAACTAAAAAAAATTACATATTCCTTTAGTTTCTTTTAACCTTCATTACTTTTCTCTCAAATTTCCCTTTACTCTTTCTAAAATTTCTACAATATTGACGATTAATCTTTCAAGTGCATCTCCTTAATTCAATAACAATTCTTCTTTTTCTTTTCAATATTTCTTGATTAATCTTAAAAGAAATTAGGTTTTGCCTTTCCTTGTGACAATTTAATTTTATGCCAGATTAATTATTTATTTATTTAATAATTTTTAAATATTGATTTTGTATGAGATCATTAATATCTTGATCGGATAATTATGTTTAGCAATTAATTAATACAAATCATTGAACAAATTAGTAATTATTTTTGAAAATTTAAATAAATAAATTTCTCAAGTTCTATATTTGTAAATATTAACTTTATGGAAATTGATAAATATTAATCGTGTATCAATATAATTATAAATTATATTCTAAGTGATAATTATGTCATATTTTTAGTATGTAAATTAGTGATAATAATGTCACACTCTAAAAAAAATTATCAAGTAACATATTTCAAATAATATAAAATTGCATAAAAAATCATTTTACACAAATAAATTAAGAGCACATAAATATTCCAAAAATAGATGCATATCCAAACAAGTAAAAACAAATATTTAAGAAACAAAACGTTGTCATCTAACTGCCATCAAACTAGTAGTGATGTCGTTACGAACTTTTGTCATTTCATTAGTACTCATACGCTCAACTTCTTGAGTGGAAATGCATTCGGCATCCGAAAATGTTTCGGGAGGAATAAAATTCATATTTGCATCTATGACCCTAAATGTTGGGTCAAGAAGTTTGCTTAATCCGATGTAGTTATGTAATGCAAATGCAGCACAAATTATTCTATTTTGATCTGAAGACGAATATATTGACATTTCGGCTAAAATCTTTCACCGAGCTTTTAAAATGACAAATGTCCTCTCAATACAACTTCTTAACGATGAATGGGCTTGATTGAAAAATTCCCGTGGCAATGTTGATTTGTGTAGATTCACGATGGAGTTATTTTTTTTAAATTTACTTTGGATTTTGAAAGTGAAAGCGAAAATTGGATAATAGAGGCTATTGACATCTTAGCAGCCCTATTAGGTTTGAGAGCATGTGGTAAGGGGAGTGATTTTTTAATAAGCATGATCAGATATGTCATTCTACATATCTCATTCCCAATCAATTGTTGATAAAAAAAAGTTTTTCATCCGAGCGTTTTTTATTTTTGAGATTTTAATTCAATAAACTTTTATAAATTTTTATTCACCAAACATTACAATTAAAAATTTTAACTATTCAATCTTCTATTTATATCTAAATTAATTAAAAAAAAAACCCAAAATTCTATTTACCAACCATCTTACAAAGTTTTGGAGTTTCGCAGATGACTCATATCACTTGCTCTAAAACAATGTACAAAGGCAAAGACAGCACTAACAGAAACTACAGGAATTTTACAACAGAAAAGAACAGTAACAGTTTCGAATAATAAAAAAACAATGGATATTGTAAATATTTAAAAAATATTCTATAACGTTCTCAAAGGTTTTGACCTTTCGTATGAAACAAGCAAAATTAAGATGAAGCCCACCATGTTTAAATTTTGACGTCACTTCACACTATTAACAGCGCTAAATGCTAAAAGATGCTTCAATATTGATTCTTGAGGAATAGTGTGATTGTTTTCTACTTAAAAATCTAATTTCAATTATTGTGATGAGAGTTTCCTTGAATAAATTCATTCATTTGTTTTTCTAAATCTAAATCAAATCTGAAAGCTTAGTTTATTATTATAAAGTAACTTTATAATTAAATGGGTAAACTATAAAAATAATTATTTTTTGTTTATCTCAGATTATTTTTAATCACTTATGTTTGAAATGTTACGTTTTAGTCACTTACCAAGTGGTTACTCTACCGTTAACTCCGTTACCTCCCTAATAACAATCGTACGTGGCAATCCAAATTAGATTTAAATGTCAACTTAGATGTCTAGCTGGGACAAGAATAAATTTTAAATTAATTGAAAATTTTAAATTAATTACAACTGAAAAAGAAAAACTCAATTGGATATCCAAGTTTACATTTAAAACTTATTTGGACTGTCATGTAGGATTGTTGTTAGGGAAGTAACGGAAACTAACGGTAGAGTGATCACTTTGTAACAAAACGATAGCGTAAGTAACTAAAATGTAACATTTTAAACATAAATGACTAGGATGCAATATGAGGCAAATAAAGATAACTATTTACTTCTTCCAAAATGAGCTAACACCATGTGATGGAGTTATATTTTGATCATCGTGTTATTCATTAAAGTGAGGGTAGATATTGAGCTCAAATCGAGAATTGTATCGAATTAAATTATTGAATGAATTCATTAATCGAATTAAATTCCATAAAAATGAGATTATTAAACTCAAATTACGTTAACAATTCTTTCTCTCTTGCTTATGCGGTATTATTGTCTTGTTCTATTCCTTGTTATATGACAACAAACACAACATCAATATTGTAACTAAGGCAAATCGATTCTATCAATATTATAATTTTGCCTAAATTAAACCTCTTATCAATTTAAATTTGTTCCTTTTTCTTTTCAAAGTTCACTATTAAATCATACTGTTTTACTTTTGAGTAAAATAATGTATGATTGATACATCAATCATTGATATAAAAGGATTAAAAAAGAAAGTGAAAATCTCCAAATTCTATAGAGTCTCGTTTTGTCAAAATTGATATTGATTATGCACATTTTTCAGTCAACATCAATAATGCACCTACATTCTTGTATTTATTCAGAATAATTTGAAAATTTTGACCAATTAAATGTTTCAACTTTCAACTATCAACACTAACCATTAAAAATAATAGGGTTCTATTGACAATTATCTTAAAAGACTATTTAATTTTAAAAAAAAGCTATATAATTAGCATATTAATTATAAATTATATTATTTAATGAATATATTATCTATGGGTAGTGCTCATGTTTGAGCGTTTAATAAAAAATATATTATCTATGTTTAAATTTTTTTTTTAAGAAAACATATAAATTTACCAAATATTAAATTAAAAATGACTTTTAAAAATAATATATGTGTATTTAAAATAAACTCGAATTATTTATTCATAAATATAGACAAATTTAATTTGAGAGATATATTTCAATCTGATTAAGCTTAAGCAAACATGAATTGTAACAATACTATATATAAACCCAACTTAAATTCGGTTTGACTTGATCCATAAACAATACTATTTAATAATAGGTTAAAATATCTAGAAGATCCATATATTATGGGAATTATATCAAGTTAATTCATCTATTATTATAAAAATCAATTTAATCCCTATACTATTAAAATCAAATAAATTTAAATTATAAAAGAATTAATCTTTATTGCATAAAAAATATCTTTGAAATTTACTTTCACTAATAATAACAAATTAAATAAAAAACCAAATCAATGATTTTAATTTTAAAGCTTTCCAAATATCTCTTTTCTAATTTTAAGCAGGTAAACCTTTTTTATTTTTTATTTTTCATTTTTCATTTTATACTCCTCTCCTTCCTTCTCCATCCGCTTTAGTCGCCCCCTTCACTCTACTATGAAGTTAGTCACCGTCGACGCCTCTCGGGTCAATTGACATTTTCGGAGTACAACTCTCTTCTTCCTCAATATATTTTTTTAAAATTTTGAACCAATGTCAACTACTTCAACGTAGATACTTATTAAAATAAATTTTTTAAAAAAAATCATAGAATACCCATATTTTTTAAAGATGTTTCAAAAAATACATATGAGTGTTGGTTATTGTAGTGCCGATAAATTTTTTTTTTTAAACCCCTGACAATCAATAATTAACGATGGGAAATGATTGACTTAAATATCGATCATAGGACATTGATATCATCTTTCACTGTTCATTTCAAATTATTATTATTATTTTTTAAGTTGGATTATTCTTATAAATATTTATTTTTGATTAATTTAATAAAAACCCTAAATATCTTGAAAATTACTTTCACCATGTGTAATAACTAAAAAGTAATAATAAGAAATTAAAAAAAGAGAAGAGATTTCACTCCCTAAATGGCAAAAGTAGTCGACAGCCTAAGAAGTGAAGAAAAGAAACCGAAAGAACAAAATTTTAGAAACAGCTCTCATGTCGTACGGACATAGAGGCTGTATATCGAACGGATTACGAAAAACCACGTGGCAAAAATAGGACAGCCTAAAACGTGAACACGGCACACGAGGCAAAACTTACTGTCGTGTGTTCCCGACAAGCTGTACAATTGTCCACGTGGGAGCACGTGGCTTGGTAGGGACCACATCATAGGCGCACGTGTCAAGTTCTGCACTATTGCCGTAGATTGCGGGGATATTTCGTACGGACACTCTTTCTTTTGCTTATAGGGGATCGTGGCTTGTGCGTCCAAGGTAGCCTTTGCAAATCTGTCTTCCTTTTCAAAATAAAAAATAGTTTTTGGTATTCCTTTTATTATATTTTAAAATATTAATATATTAAAATAGGGTTTTATTATTGTTTAATTCGATTAATTATTGCACTTTGGTTGGTTGTTCTCCACAACAAATAGGAATAGTAAGCTTTCAATCAGGAACATTACCCATTCAGGAGAGGCTATCAAAAATTAAACTTTAAATTAGATTTAAAATAATCAATTTATGAATTTCATATATTAGTCCGATGATTAGGGTGTTTATCATCTTTAAATGTGATCTAAATTTAAATGGTTTGCTGTTAAAGATTTATCTTCTTGTATAATTCATAAAAAAAATCAATTTATGTAATACCTTGTATTACAAAATATCCATAATTATAGTGTTTTAAAAGAGAATATATATTTTCTAACAATATATATTATTTCTCAAAATTGATATTTAGCGGTTGAGTTTTAGATATTATTTTTATTATACAATATTGAGAAAGGAAAAGATAATAGAATTTGAATTCATATCGGAGTTAATTGTACCGAACATTTTCAAATTATAATGTCATCTGAAATTGGTCTTCAAACTTTAAAATATTTTAATTACATCTTAAACGATTGATGTTATATCAATTAAGTCCTTGTGTTATTGAAATTATTAAATGACACATTAAATCTTATACAATAAAATTTAAAATAAAAAATTTAAAATAAAAATAGAAGGTTGTCGTATAACGTTTTTAAAAATAAAAATTGAAATGAAAGAAAGAAAGAGTGAATGATGAAGTTTTTGTAAAAGTTTCTACCTCAAAACTAAGATTTTTAAAACATCTATTTTTACAATATTCATTTATTTATTTTTCATTTTAAATTATGCCAGATAAGATTTGTCGTATCATGCATTTAACATATACAATAATGTATTTAGCAACGAAAAGATCTAATTGACATGACCTCGATAATTTGGAGATGTAATTAGAATAATTTAAAATTTAATGACTAATTTAAAATGAAGATCATATTTTGATCATATTTGATGCAATTTACTCTTAAAATAGGATACCATATAAATATATACAAACAAATAATAAGAATATATTAATATTTAAAATTCTACATATAATATGAATTATTAACCCATCAAAATTTATATAAATATAAATACAAATACGAAATACCTTAAATTCAAAATCTAAAACTACACAAGTATTTATCAATATTTAAGAATGACCGACCAAATCTAAGAAATTCATGAATTAATTAATTCCTTGAATTTGGGTTAAACAAACTGATAAATACACTTGCAATGATGAGGGTTTTTTTTTTTATGCATGTTATTATTTGATATATAGAAAAAAAATGATATGAAATAGAGATATATATTTTTTAATAATTTTATGTCACATCTGAATTTCAAGATTTTAATTTGAATTTAATTTTTTTAAAATAAAAATATTAATGTAATATAAAACTATTAGAAAAAAAATACAAATACTGTGAATTATTATTTCATACAATCATTTCCTTGTCAATGCCCCGCAACTTATAATTTGGTAAAATGCTTCTATCATAAGATCTAACCCATTGCTGTAAGGCTGAATCAAAATACCCAACACACACACAATTTCATTGATATTCTTAAATGTGTAATTCAATGCAAAAGCGACTTGAACCATACATTTTTGCTTTGCTAATATTCTTGTAACTCTTTCTTTAATATATAGTTTAAACTTTGGGTTATTGTATATAAAATATGCAAAGGCAGCTTCATAAAACAAAAATCAAAGGAAATTCTTGTTTGACCCCGACACAGTTTCTGTAAAGGCACTGTTGAATTCTGTGCCACACTGATTCTCGGCAATATATACGACTACTCATGTTGGAAAATCCACGTATGTATATGTATATGAAGCAGTTATATATATATAGGTTGAAAGCCAAGAACGTAGCCAGTTTTCTTGGTCGGTGCAGTGCAGTAAGGATTCTATATGTTCAATTCGAGGACTATTTTCTTCAACATAAAAAAAAAAAAAAACCAAACCCCATGAAAATGGTTTATTGGAACTCATTACTCAAATACATGCAAATATGGCTTCTTCATAGTTACAGTTCCAATGCTCAATATATAACATACATTAATATTGTGTATAACATTATCATATAAGCCATTGAAATATAAAAGTAGAAAAAAAAGAGAGAAATACCTTAACCCATAAAAACCATATCATCCAGACTATATGTTGATTGCAAATTGAACCTATGCTTCTTCCAATTATATAGTTCTCCCTGTAAAAAGGGGAAAAGAAATGTATCCATTAGCATCAACCCAAAAGAGTACATTTGTGATTAAAAAATTCCCAAGAAACCAAGCATACCAAAACTAGAAAGGCTATATATACATATATATACAACAATCTGAAATATGAATTGACCAGAAATATATACCATCATTTTCTTTTTGGTACTATTCATTCCCAATTACCTCTGCTTCCTAGTAACTGATCATCCCTGTCATTACCATTCAAAATTGTCCCCTAAAAGAGCAAGTTGAAGAGTACCCACTTAACATGGCACAGTCCCAAACAAGGAAAAATAAACAACATAAAATTTTATTAAGTTCTAATAAAGATTCCTTATAAAGAGAGTGTTAGTTTCAGGTGTTTAGTTACTTACTTGCAGCAGTGGCATCGGCAAGTATTGGTGGTGGTGGTGGTGGTGGAGGAGGCTGTTGTTGTTGTGGTGGTGGTGGTGGTGGTGGTGGTGTCATCTTTTGCTTAGGCCTCTTTCTTTTCTTCTCATAGCTGACACCTCTAGCTTTGGCCTGGAAATCCCTGACTTCCCTTAAGAAAATCCTTACAGCTCGAGCTCCAAAAGGGTTCCCTTCTGGTCTACCCCCATGTTCTTCATAAGCAGCTCGGAGTCGACCAATGAGTGCATCGAGGCTACCCCAGGCTTGTCTTAGAGGGCAAGGGCAAGGAGCCGGTGGGTTTGGGTGGCCAAAGAAAGGACATGTCTGGTGATGAACCTTGGTCTTCCCAAATTGATCTAGGTACCTGAGAAACTCCAGAACATGAGCGCCACTACACATTGAAAGCGACAATGGAGGCCTATGATTTCTCAGGTACTGACAGAAGGTGTTCCAATCCCTGCGCTTCTGGTTCTCATACCGACTCGGAGTGGGTGGAGCTGCAGTGCTAGAAGCAGGCGTTGCGGTGATGTTTACTATGGGGTTTGAGCCTACAATCGGACTCGGAAAGTTATTTGGATTGCTTTGTGGGGAAACCAAGTCCATTATTCTGCTGATGATGTCCTCAATTTTTAGGGTTTCACTTGTTTCTTCTATATAAACCGATCAGGATTACCACACAGAACCTAGATAGATAATTAAGGAGAGAAAAGAACAGTTTCAAAGCTTTTGTTTTGAACTTCAGGTATAAGGGTGACGATGATAGCTCAAGAAATGATGAAATGCAAGATTCTGCATGGCTTCCATGACAGTTAACTGATTACAATAACAAAGAGATTGAAAGAAAGAAACAATCAAACTAGAGAGACACCAAAAAAGGGTTGTTTTTGTTTCTCCATTTAGAGATGGAACATATTGATAATAAAATTTAGCAAATTGTTTCAGCTGGACGAGATTGCAACCATTTGAGGGTATGAAAATAGGGCTAAAAGAGCAGAGGAAAAGACGAGATCAGAGATGAAATTATGAGCAAACCGGAGTTTAAAACACTATTGATAAAGTAAGAGAGAGATGAAGTGAAACAAAAAACAATGGAAAGAGAGAATATAATGCAATCGACCAATGGGTCAAGAGCAATGGAGGCTGGTTCAGTAGGTGAAGCACAAATGGTTAATAAGTAGTAAGGTCAAATTCATTAAATAAATAACTAAAAGGAGACTGTTTTGCCAAAAATAGGACAAGTTTGGCAGTGAAGGCAGAGAGGGCTGTACCCCAATATTTCCACTTTTATTTCTTCTCTTCTATAAAGATTTAATTTAATTAATTAATAAGATTATTTTAAAAACTTAGAGCTTAGTATGTAACTATATATTAAGCATGTTTAACTCTAATTCAACTTCAAATATGACTATAAAAAATTCAATTACAAACTTTCAAATTTTGTTTAAATTTATTTATATTTTTTTATAAATCTAGAAATTTACATAAACATTATCGGAATATTAAGATTTGAAATTAAAATATCAAACTTTATCATTCCAACCAAAACTACATTTGGTTTAATATAATTTCTTTATAAATTTGTATAATTTTTTACCTATTTTATGAGTGTCCTGTAATCTAATATTATATATTATTATAGATTTAAAATTTATGTAATATAAAAACCTTATATATGACATAATTAGAAAATGAGTAAAATTGAATTGACTTAGATTCTAGCCTTAATGTTAAAAGTTTAATTTTGGTTCATATTTTAAACAATTTTATTTTTCAAACTTAATGCTTTTATCTAAATATTTTCAAATTTTATATTTCTTACATTGTGACGCATTGCTTAGAACTACCATAACCCATGCTTAACCCTTAAATAGGAGGATAATCGTACTTCAACGCGCTTAAATCCACGTCCTCCTTTACTGACAATAATGTTGATGCCAACCAAGCTAAAGCTCAATCGACTTTTTCATCTCTAACTTGACTTTGATGATCCATGTCTAAGTACTATATTTTAGTATTTTGACATACTATATGCGTAAATTATTATAAAGTTCTTAATTAACGTGCTATTTGATAAATTGAAAATTAAGTGCGAAAAAAATAAATGTTAAAAAATTAAGTATTAAAAATTTAAGGTATAAAATTTATTTGATATATTATTTAAAGTTAGTTATGAAAGATAATTAAATTGTTTGATAAATATAGATTTTAAATTATAAAAAAATTATATTCTACTTTTTATCTTTAGTTTTTAAACGTTTGACTTTATTCTAAAAAAAAAAAAAAATTTAAACCTAAAGTTTTTATAGGGTAATATAATATTAAAATAAATAGAATAAAATTGAATCAATTGGAAATATTCTCCATTAAGGGGAAGTGACTTTCATCTATTTTTTATTTATCACATTTATTTGTTAAAAAAAATTATTTGATTATTTTAATTTTAAATGATCAAACATGTGTAAAAAAAAAATTAAACCATTGAAAATGGATTTAATATTTTTTCAATGATTTATCAAACAAAGCCTAAGTTTAATATTGTTAGGATAAAGTGATATTAATTCGGTTAATGTAACTACATAAAAACTAAATTCAGACTTTACTAATAAAATAAATGCCTTACTATAATTTTAAGAATTAATTATCCATTAAAAGCAATTTACTCATTATAATAAACTTTTTGAGAAAAAAATCAATTTTAACTCAAAAAATGAACATGATAATATTTTTTTTTCAGGAAGAGTATGATAAATTTTAATTCATATAATTTGTATCTTCTAGTATTGGTATTAGGTATAAAGTCAGTAATTGTTCTCAAAACTATGATGATTTTATATAGGAAAAACATCTGCAAACCCTTAAAATTACTTTTGAACTCCAAAAAGCAAAGAAGAAGAAGTGAAGGGTCAGTTGACAGTGTGGTATGGTACAGGAAATAGGAACCTTCACAGCAATTGCCCAAATCCCTCTCAATTTCTTTTACCTTTTCCTCATCATGAAGGCTTGCAGGATAAGCCCTTAAAAAGAGTCCCTTGGGTTTTCATAATACAATAAAACCTCATGCTGTCCTCCAGAGGCAATGGTTGTATGTTTTGTTGGGAGCATTGACATGGATGTTTGAAGGTAAGTTCCATTTCACTTTCAGCTAAATTCTTAATGGAGTCTTTCGTGAATGAGAACATAATGAATGGGGCTATTTTCGCTTTACTTTGTTGTGTTTACGTGCAGAGGGAGGTGATCAATTTGTGGGAAACGTGGGGATTCCGTTCAATTTCCTTTGCCCATTTCACTACAATTAAACAAACCCGATTCAAAGCTTTTAAAATCAGCAAACCCATTTCCTCCCTTGTACTAAAAGACTTATTTACAAACATCGTTTTAAGTCGTTACTCTTAGGATTTTGTCCTCCTCTTATAATTCACAAAAAAAAAAAAAAAAAAAAAAAACACTTGTTTACAAATATTCAATGTTAATGCTGTACAATAATTAAATAGTTAAATAACAATTTTATATTTTAACAATAAATGCTTTCTTTTTCTTTTTTAGTAATTTTTTATTCTTTAAACTAAAAATATTGGCTCATAAAAGCACTTACAATATATACTGTTATTTTTACTCCTTATATTTCTTATATTTTTCACTTTTATCTATTTAAAAAATATATAGAGAGAGAGAGATACCTAATACTTTATATTAATTATTGATTTTTTTGCACAAACTTAATTATAAAAGTATAAATAAATAAAATGAAAATAAAAAATCTCTAATTAAGTAATGTGAAAAAGAAGATTAATTTTATAAAATTTAATATAAATGAAAACATTTTAATAAATTAGAATTCAAAAAGTGGCTCCAGTGGAAAAGAGGATGTTGTTCATCCTAAGGGTTCCGGGTTCGAGCACCTGTGTGTGCGCGTTGTCATAGGGTTAAGAAAGTATGAACAGATACTACCATGTAATTACACCAATATATTAAAATAACATTTTAATAAATTATTTATCAAAAATATAATTTAGATTAGTATATAAGTTATTATTTTTTGTATTTATTTATAAAAATAAAAATATTTTTAAAGATTTAATAAATTAAATAATTTCTGAATAATTATAAATTAAAATATTTTAAAATATAAATTATTATTTATTTATTAGTACTTATTAATAAAAAATAAAAAAAAAACAAGGCGAGGAAAAATAAAAATAAAAATAAAAATAAATAAAACACTAATGTGTCACAATCGGCTGGTAACATGTATTAAAACCAGTTGGCGACATGCGTTAGGTGTATGTTAAGGACCAATTTAAAATTTGACTTATAGTTTAGGGACATATGGTGAATTAACCTTTCAATTTCTTCTTTTACACTATATTTAAATGTAAATTACATAGATAGTTACTCAATTATCAAAAAAAATTATTTTAGGTACCAGAATGAAACAAAAATTGCAATTTAAGCACTTTCGTTATGTAATTTGATTATTTTGATCACTCCCAACTAAATCCAAACAAAAATTAAATATTTTTAAATAATGATATTATTTTAAAAATTACACATTTGGTGTCTTTATTTCATCATGTTCATCATCAACATCCTTCATTACCGAAACATTAAAATCACTAAAAATTGAATCCCTTCTTTCATCTTTCTAATAAAAGCTTCAAATTGAATTTTTTTTTTCTCTAAAATTTTAGTGATTTTTTCTAGGATTTTACTGTTTTGGTAATGATGGATGGTCTTGATGAAACAAAGAAACTAAAGGTGTAATTTTTAAAACAATAATATTATTTAACAGAAAATTCTATTTTCGTATGGATTTTAATGAAAGTGATCAGAATGATCAAATTGTGACGTGAGTGTCTAACTTACAAATTTCTTATTTTGATGTTTAAAAAGAAAAATTTGTATAATCGAATGACTATCTGTGGAATTTACCCTTATGTTAATCACTTTCTTTGAAGTTAGGGGATAGATTACATTTTACATCACTTAATTAAGCATTAACTTCCACAGATAAAAAATATCAAAAAAGAAAATATTTTTTGGGTAAATTACAAGCTTATTCATTTACATATGGTATAAATTATTTTATAGTCACTAAACTTTTAAAAAAATATACTATATGATCCCTAACGTTAACAATTCATTATGTTACGATCACTAAATTATTAACTACATAATAAAAAAATAATGTTATTCTTTAGATATTAAAACTTTATAATTATTTAATTACATTTTATACTAACAAATAAAATAAAATGTAAAAAATTAAGATAATTACAATAAAACATAATAATTATACTTTTATTCAATTATTGGAAGATGTCCAAACAGTGCACAAATGTTATTAGGTAAGCCTACCTTAAAAAGAAACAGTAGGCATGATGGTAATAAGCACATAGAGAAGGAGGGATTGTTAAAAATATAAAACAAATTGTTCCCACTTACAGTAAGAAACCCACACAATCCAACGAATGGAGGCTAACACACAGTCTTCCATAGTTGTTGGAACTTGGAACCAAGGAGCTAGTTATAGGTAGGCAGGTGTATATATATATATATATATATATATATATTAATTCAATGTTGTGAAGGAAGGGAATCTAATTCCACTCTTCCCTCACCTTTGCCTGTTCCTTTTTTAGGGTTTTAAGCACATTAAATCTTCAATAATTTTATCATTTATTTTTTAAAGTTGATGAATGGTTAAGCCAAGAGATTTAAGAGTTTCTGGGTATAGGGTTTTTTATTGTTTATTTTATATATTTTTTTATTTAAGTTTCGTCCATCACCCACAATGCTAGTATCACATGATTAATGTTAGTATCACATGATTTAGTATATATACAAGAGGCGAAGTTAAAAAATTACTTTAAAAAGTGTAAAAAAATGAATTATAAATTTTAAGAGAATTAAAGTACAATAATGTTACGTGTTTTAAGATAAAAACACGTGATAAAATTTTAATCCTATTTATGGAGTTAAATTTTTTTTATTATATGTGTAGAAAAAATCATTTGACCTCTATAAAAGTTATATTATCTATGAATACATTGAGATTCAAGAATTCAACATTTAAATTCCAATCTCATCGTACATAATTGTAACGTATAAATTTTTAATTTCAAGATGTATATTTATTTTAGACGAGTTTTATCGGATTATTTACAGTTATTTATTTGTTGTATATATATTGGTTAAATTTTACCCTATACTAGTTTGAACATATATTTGTAATAATAAAATTTTCACAAAATTTATATAAAAAACTAGTGTATATTTTAAAAAATCAAAATTTCTTATTAGGAAAATTAAAAAAGTTATTAACTCTATTGATTAAAATTTATAATTATTTTTATAAGTTAATCATTAGATTGAAATGAATTTATACTTGCTCATTTCTAATGTATTTTTATGATGAGCCAAATTTATATACACAGTAAAAGCTAATATTTTATTCAAATATAATCATTAAAAAATTATTCCTTCAATTTGAGAATGAAATTATTGATAAAAAAATGTCCATCGAATGATTTGATTTATGTGGAAGTAGATGGCATCTTACCATTGGATTTTTATACTTTTTCCTTTTCATGACTTGACTTTTGGATTAAAATTAAGGGTAAAATATACAGGCAGTCACTCAGCTTTGATTAAAATAACAAAACAATCATTAAATTTTGAAAAGTTACAATTCAGTCACTAAACTTTAAAAAAAATGACAAATCGGTCACTAACAGACCATTTTCATTACAGACGTAACAGAAAGCTGAGGTGAACAGTTAACTAACCACGTTGAACGTTAACCAGCTACGGTGGAACCAGAAAAAGAAGAAATGGAGATACCCACTGTTGAAGCAACCCAAAAATAGTAGCCAAAAAACCAAATAATCGACGTCAGACTGTCGCGTCGGCTTGACAGCGATGGTCGGAAAACTCCAAACTCTTATCTCGTCTCTTTTTAACCCTTTGAACATGAATCCGGAGTAGGATTCTCCAAAAATTGCCTCGAGCTACTCGAATCTATGCTTGAACGTTAGAACTTCTCCTTGCCCGACTCGAAATCCAACCGTCGAATCAGTCTGATTCCAGAGTACGTTGTTTTCTGTGACCTCTTCTACATTCCTACCGTTTAGATTTTCGATATGACAACCCGAGACCTCAAAATTGGCCTCAGCGTTGCAGGCTTCCACTTGTTTTTCCTTTGGAGTTTTTTTTTTTTTTTTGTCAGTTTATTTTGCATTCTTTGTGTTGTTGGTGTGAATTTTTTGGTTGTTAAGGGTGCGGTGAGGATGTGTTTATGGTGGCGATGGTAAATGGAGTGGTTGTGAGGGGGTTTGGATTTGACAATGGGGGTGATGTGTGGTGGTTGGTTAACTGGATAGTGGTGGTGATTGGTGTTGAGAGAGGTTGATGATGGTGTAGTTAGGAGAAGAATAAATTCTGAAAAAAAAAAAAAAGGAAAAAGAAAAAGAGGAGTTGAAAGTGGCTGAAGTGGGAAGCGAAGTTAACAGGGACGAGACAATAGAAGCGGGAAGTAGACATGGCCGGTTTGAAGAGGTTAGTAGAATGAGTTATGAGATTCCCACTGTGATCTCCCTTCAATGCTCGAGCTCGAGCCCATCCTCGTATATTTTAGGTGGATTTTTAAATCTGAATAGATAATTTGATCATGAACAAGACAATTAACTTTCATCAAATCCATCTTAAAACTTAAATTAAACATTAAAAAACTGTTAACTTTGGATACCAAAATATATCATTTATGTAAATGTATGTATCATATTAGACCCAAAAACAACACAAATACCACACCAAAAAAATCGTGTCAAACTCGGGTATCAAATGACGTATCAAACCATATAAAAATGATAAAATATAATAAATTAAGGTAAAAATGAATCAAAATCACATTGGACAAATATTGGGCTTAAAACTCAGGTTTTCCAAACCGAACCAAAAGAAAAGAATGAAGGAAGTAGCAATTTTGGCATAGAGTTGGAAGCTATGACAGGCAAATAACAAGTAAGCTCCACTGGAATCAACAAATTTTAGGAACCTTCCTACCAATGCGTAACCTTGTTTTATAAGCTTCAAAGTCTGGTTTTGTTTAGGAAACTATGAAAAGTGATTCGGAGTCCATTAAAAATGGTGAACTATTTATTCTATTATTATAATATTTCCGAATTGATATAATATCAGTTTAATTTAGAGTTTGCATAATTAAAATGTTGAATCCAGTAACTAATTTATTCATTATAATGCTAAATTCCAAAACCAAGTAGTTTTTGTTTTTCCTGTTTATTCATAATTAAAATGATCGAAATCTTGAAGTTTAAGTTTGTCATATTAGGAAACTACATATAATAAACAGGAAAAATGTTTTTCTTCGTATTTTTCGGTGAAAACTTTTGAGACTTCAAAGTAGGGTTGTCCTGCTTCTCATTGTCCTAAAAACAACCTTATTTGTCATTGTCACCAAAGTAGATTTGATACTTTCCAACATCACATGAGTATCTGAATTACTATTTGATGATTCAGATATAAATCTATCCAAGGACTGCACCCTGCAATTTGTAATTTACACATTTAATAGTAAAAATATATTTTTATTTTATTTTTCAAATTTTCAAGTGGATTTGTGTTTCTCTCTCCTAACAATCTCGTCTCCGATTTCAGAGTTCTTTGTTGTAAGGAAATTTTTTTTTTGGATAAAATATAAAGACTGCTAAACTTCGTTAGCCATTGAATAACAAAAGTTACATGCTATTAAGAGAGGGTGATGGCATCTCCGAAGGCTTAATACAAATGGATTTTACATAATATTTATGATCATGTTCCCCCACTGTAACATCTTGAAATGATGTTTAGTGGTTTATTAGAGGAGTAGCAATGTCTGACTTAGTTCCCATTTTCTTCTTGCATTCCATTTAAAGCTTGCTGCAAATATCCAAACACATGGATCAACAGGCAAGAAACAACATGGATGGTTTTCTCTTCTTTTTGTTAAAAGTAGAGGTGAAGCCTCGGAATAAGCAAAAGTGGTCGCAAATGCTCGGAATCTAATTAATCCTTATCTGCTGGGTTCGGAACAGGGACAAGGTTGATTACCTGAAAGCATGACAAAGTGTGCTGCACATCGCTTGATGATATTTGGTGGTGGAGGACCATTCTCATCCTGAACCAACATTAAGACCCACATCAGTTTCACTTGTGTATCATTATTACTCGGACTCGAGTGCAAGTATCGCACACGGGTATGTTTAGTTTCTTAAACACAGATGTTAGACACAGATACAGACCTGAGAGGGCCTTCCAGCATCACAAGCACACCATGTTCCTCTAACTTCTTGTATAGCTTCTCTGCTGTGATTTTAGATCCCTCCACTATGTCAAAAAATATCTGGTGAAACACAGTAATATGAAGAATATAAGCATGGTAATCCAGTTGGTAAAAGTGATTCTCCGCAGTTTTCTGATCCAAGGTAGCAACTAGGTAATCCAGTTTTTCTTGTAGAACAAGGTAGCAACAAGTAAAAAAAAAAGGATTGTAACTTATTTTACTCTAAACTCAGATAGATTGAATCACTAGTAGGGGTATATAATTGAGCGAAGCCAAGCTCCAACTTGCATTCTACTTGAAATTCGAGAGACTCGAAGCTCAACTTGCTTGATAGATCGAGCTTGAATCAACTACAACCAAACTGAACCTGAGTACTTTGCAAGTATAGGTGTCTCGTTTAATGCAAAGTGAAGGAAAAGATTGTGATTATTGCTAGTTAATAACGAGCATACTCACGATATTTGTTTCCACTGCAGCAACATTGACTCTTAGACCTTTAATTTGATTCAGCCCCTCTGAAACAATACAAAACCAGCATAAAATCCAAGAATTTAATTTGATGCTCGACATAGGTATTGGATACAAGTATTTCACGAAAAAAATGAAACCTCAAACCATAATTTACCTGCTAACACCTTAGCCTTCTTGTGATCATCCTCGAGCTTTGCAACATTTTCTTTTAAAGCAACAAAAGCAGCAGCACAAATGAAACCAAGCTGCCTCATCCCACCACCTAAGGTTTTCCTAAGTCTTCTAGCCTAAAAAAAAACATAGAAAATGAAGTTTGAAGATAGATTTCGATATATGGCAGAGGTCTTTTAGCTGGAAAAATTTCAGATTTTACCTTGCTAATAAAGCTTTTGGATCCAACAATGACGGATCCAACTGGAGCACCCAAACCTTTTGATAAGCATACCTACAACATTCAAAAGCAATGAAAAAAAAAAAAACTAAATCCATCGTTTATAAGATAAAGAAATTTTCAAGTTGAAGTTGTATTTCTGGCAAAAGACAGTTTAAATTAAGATGAAGTATACCGAGACCGAATCTGCAGCTTGTACAAGCCTGTTAACAGGAACTCCAAGTGCCTGGCAGACCAATACTTTAGTTAGATACCATGACAATTGACAGTTTTCATGTATACATTTAAACACAGGCATAAAACACCGATAGAAGGCTAGTCATGTTGCCCAGATTCTTCATTTTCTTAAAAGTACCCGTGTTTGATACTTATATCCTATATTGTTTGGACATTAGCATGGAGGTACATGATCCTCCAAAAACATGAAATAACTATAAAAAAAAATTGAACATACTCGAAATAGACACATATTTACAACAGACACCGAGTAAACATAGACTGCAAATATAAAAATGTGTTGCTCACCACAGATGCATTGAAAATGCGAGCCCCATCAATGTGAAGCTTTAAGCCATGCTTCTTAGCTAGCTCACCAACTTTGTCAGTGTATTCCGCAGACAAGCATCTACCCCCGGTGCTGCATGGATTGAGTAAACCATAACCAGAGGATTTCAATATATATAATCATATTGTCGGCATAAGCATAACTTAGAATTTATAGTACATATATGACCCATTCTTCTAATGTAGTGCCAATGCAAAAGTAGTTGCTTCAAGTCTTTATTTTTCTTGAAGTATCCATTTCTGATGCATATCCGGATACAATTTCATAAACTAGAACAAAACTCTTACTTTGCATGTGAATTCTCCAAGCAAATGAGCCTCGTAGTTGGGTAAACAATCTCTCCTCCCGTGTCCCTAATGGCGGCTTCAATCAAACCAATGTCCATGGTTCCATCATCATTGTTCTTCACCGGCCTTGGATGAACACCTCCAACGGTTGAAATCCCACCATTCTCATAAATATGGATATGACAATTGTCACCAAGAATGACTTCACTTCCCCTAATATCACAATGAACAAGAACACTAATGAGGTTACCCATGGTGCCTGATGCAACAAATAAACCGGCTTCCTTGCCCATGATCTTAGCCACCTCGGATTCCAACCGGGCAGCGGTCGGATCAGCACCCAAGACATCATCATCAACTTCAGCAGTTGCCATTGCAGCCCTCATTGCCTCGGTTGGTTTCGTTACCGTATCTGATCGAAGATCTACTGTTTTGGTCACCATTCTTTCTGAAATTTATCCCACAAAAAAGCTCAATCAAAACAATCCAATGATTCCTTTCTCCAAATTAATTACACCAAGAAAATTGACCTTACTACATGTCTTTTTCTGTAAAAATTTTCCCTGCCTTTCCATTTAAGAGGGAATTTTATACCATGCCAAGAACATGTTGAACTAATCCCAAGAAAACTCAAGAAACCCATTTAAAAAACGCATATTATATACATGCGTCTGTGTGTGTGTGTGTGTGTGTGTATAGAGAGAGAGATGGCCATATTTTACCAGTTGAAGCTCTTCTTGTTCTTTGCCTTGCAACCCAGAACGAAAAAGTGGAAAATTTGCCTTTACTTTTCCCAGAAAACTGAAAATAGCAGCAAATTTCCTTGACAGAAACAGTTTAATTGTTTCTTATTTCTGCAAAAGAAAAATGCAAAAATATTAGAACCCAAATATTTCACACTTTACAACAAATATACTTGCTACATGCAAAATATTAAACCCCAAAAAAAAAAAAAAAACAGAACTTCACCATTGAAAGGAATTTCAAGAAATTATGGGCTTATGACACCTTAGGCTTCAAACACTCCACTTTTATAGCTAAACTCAAACTAATTGTTCTAAAGAACACAATAAAATTCAATGAATCAACTTGACATGAAAAGTTAAAATAAAAACAATAATATTAATAATGTTTATACTTTTAAATCACCCATAAAATAAGCTGACTAATGAATTACTGACCACCTACCCAAATCCAACTTGGGAAATTCCTAGGTTTTAAAAAATTATATATTTTGATATTACCAGTACACACCATTAAGCTTTAGAAATATGGAGAGAATTCAAATACAATTTTTTTCTTTTTTGCGGCCTTTTAATTATTTTTTGTTGGAAGAAAACAAAATATGGGAATTATGATTTTTTGTTTGTTTCTCTGATATTTGGTTTCCAGGAAGGAATCAAATAACAGATCTGAATTAGTGGGTCGATTTAGCTTTTGTCGTTTTTATATCTTGTAATGTTGGAACCTTGCAGGAAGAAAATTTCCTTTTGGCTTTCCTATTAATAATTTGGAGTTCACATAATGCATGTGATATAACTGTGTTTCAACTTGATTTCTTCACCAAAAAAGAAAATATTTTTCTATTAGGGGATGAATTCAAATTCTCTTACTTTGATGGATGAAAGTCATCCAAGAAAAATGTGGATGACAGATTCATTTAAGTAATTCCAGTTAACGTCAGATTGGAAAGCAAACGACCCCCCCCCCCCCACCTGGTTCAGTCAATTATGTACACGTATTACATCGTAGAATCTTCTTTCAAAATCAAAACTATTAGTGTGACAAACGAAAAAACAAAACATACATATCAAAGATTTAAACAATTTAAGAGGAAAAGAAAAACATAGATGACACTATCAAATTTATGTACAAAACAACTATGGATGCTTTCTGCGCCTAAGAATGCTAATGGTAAGAACATGCATGCATGCATGTATGTATATAAGCATACCTGCGTGAGGCTAAGAGGATTGAGAAATATTTTAAAGAAGATTTTTGTGAAGAGAGAATAGGAAGAAGAGGAGAGAGAAGGCTTATTTATAATGGTGGCTCGAGCAGTCAAAGCTCATCCAGTGTACGTATTCTTGTGTTTCTATTTTTTTTTATTTGGTTTATTATATTTGTACAAAATTCAGTATGGTAAATAAAAGGTATATATTCCTATATTATATTTGTACACTATTTGAGTTCCGGGTTCTAAAATACAAGGTATAGATAAGGCTGCTTGAAAAATGGGTAAGCAAATAGAATGGGAACAAAAATTTGGGATTAAAGAATAAAATAAAATACAACAAAACATACTTTTTGACTGAAGTATGGAAGTCTGACTCCTCCCTTACGTGGCCATCACAGCACATTGGTGAGGACTCAATTGGATAAATAATAATAACAATAATAATCCCCTAGTAGCAGAGTGAGATGCAGGAAGAGAAGGTTGGTTGCCTCCTGACCGGAAAAAAATATAGTGATGAAGATGCGATGAGTGTGAATCCACTCAGTTTTCATTTACAGTCAAAATCATGACATTTGGTGTTCTTTATTTTCAGATAGGGTACTGTCTGTTTTAACCATGCTGCTGCTTGTTTGCTTCTTTTCTGTGTTTAAGCTTTTTGATCCTCTTAGGACGTGCTGTTTTGTACCCTGTTTGCTTTCCCATATTAAGAACATTGTTAAGCATGAGTATGAAGAATATGCAACAAAATTCTTTTACCCCTTTTTGTGTCCCCTTATGTGCCCTCAATGATTAACACATGTTTTCCAGCCCTGGACTTGCAAGGAATAAAAAAAGAGATAATGGAAGGTAACTCGATGAGAACCAGGATTCCCTAAAAAAAACTACAACAGTTATTCAGATCTTATAATGATCACATGTTTCATATTACCGGTTTTTCATTTCCAGGTTTCTTCTAAGAGAAACAAAAAACTCTGGCACTGGAAAATACAGTGATGCAAAGAAATACAACATAAAAAGCTCTGCTCCAACATAGCTAGCATCCATGTAACACTTTTGTGATTTATGAAAATAGAGAAGCAGATATGATTCCATCAAATACCCCAATACTACTCAATGTATAAGGCTTTAATCTCTTGCTGTCTGATGGAACTCAATACTGGTTCAGAGCTCAGAAGGCTATTCCTCCATTCCAGTTTGATTTTCTGCAGTGTCTCCACCCAAGACACAAGAATTGTCAACCTCAGTAGCTTCAATCTTTTCTTGGATGCTTTCCTGTTTGGTAGAGACTGAATCCGGATTTATAGATTCTGTAGCAACCTCAGAACTTGTAGCAGCATCCCCGCTCATCTTATTAAGTGTCTGTGTGATATCATCTCCTTTGTCTTCCACAACCAATGGCTCATTTATGTGCATGCTTCCATCTGTTACAATATCCATAGTAGCATGTTCTTTTCCAGAATCAGCATTCACATCAACTTCTGCACTTGGTTGGCCATCAAGAGAAGAGTCAAGATGCTCCGAGGAAGGTGCAGGCTCTAAATGTCCTGCACTAGGTACAGCAACTTGGCTGGCTGCAGCCTCAGACAACTCAAGAGCGTTATTCTTTTCACCTGCCTCTGCTTGCTTTTCTGCTTGTGCTCTATATACATTCATAAATCTTTGCATCCTTTCCAACTCAGACATGAGATTCCCGTAGCGTCTTTGTAAGGTTTGTTCAAGCTCCTTCTGTTTCTGGACTTCCTCCCAGAGACCATTTATTCTGTGTGATGCTGCTAAGTGCTCCTGCTTTTGTAATGCTTGAAAACATTCTAACTCTGTTCCTGCAGTATCTATCTGCTTAACAGTTGACTCAATCTGACGCCAAAGAGTTGCAGCCCGTCTCTGATCATAAAGAATGTTGGTTGTTTAGCACGTCAGGAATTGAAATTTCAAACAAGTTCCAAGTTCCATTCCTAAAAGTATGATATTGTACTTTCGAATTTAGTGTGTCACACTTTAATCAATCACTTTTTAGCTACATGTAAAGTGAGTAAATTACCAGTACTCCAACCCATACCCTTAAATGGATTTCACCAGAGTGTAGAAATTATTGTCAGAAAAATATGACAAAAACTTGAACAAAGATACAGACTCCCAAACACATATCTCAAGGCATCAAGGTTTTCAGATTCTGACATGTATGAAGAAAACATACTGAATAAAGCTTTCATTTAAGTGCTACGAAATTTCAAAATGAAATCGAATAACAGAAAATGCATGATAGAAATTATAACTCAAATGCTACAGTTGCAATAAAAATTAAGATGCTGCTAGTAGAAGAAAATTATTAAACGAAAATTAACGGCAAACATCTAGTGACATACCTCGTAACCCTGTGTGAGAACATTGTACTTCTTCTCCATGCTTTCTGCCTTCGACTTATCATTATCCATCTTCTTTTTCACGTTTTCAAATTCAGTTTGCAAGGCCGCAAGCTTCTCCATATTTCCAGCAACACTTGATAGACCATAAGCATTACGAGTAGGGAAGTACATGAGATCATTTAGGCAAGTATTATGTGCTTCCTCAAAATCATCAAGAGATTCATTTTCATGCCCCATTGCCACACAAAGAAATTCAGCCTCCTCCTTAATCAAAGAATCAGCCTGCCAAGAAAAAAAGGTTGTTTGTCAGTTCATGAAAGGCACATCACTATCAGTTATGCTTACATATCATCTCTGATATTACAAAAGTTGAGGATAATGACAAAAAAAAAAATGAAGATCAGACTGATAGGGACCTGAATCTGGAAATTGAAAGTACTTGATTTTCTTTTGGTTTTAACAAAAATTACATGCACCGAAATATTTATATGGTGCAACTAAATGAAAATCAAGTCTCAACTACTTGTGAGAGGTTTTAGGTTGTTTGCATGACTCAATTCTTTAATAGGCAATTTATATCACAAAACAGAACTCAGTTCTATGGCAGGCACCAAAACAAAATTTTCTTACATTAATAAGAAACCATTAGTATGATGACAATAACCTTCACTAATGTATGAAAACAAAAATTACACATGAAATAATGAAATGAAGCCAACATAATTAATCAAGAAAAGCATGACAAACCTCCTTCATTTCCTCCTCTTCGAAATCTTCAATACTGGGAATTGATCCATTTGCAGGACGCTTGGCACCTTTTTTCTTCGCCTTACTTGCCTTTTCATCAAGTGGATACTTAGCATTATCATGTTCCAGCAAGGACAAAAGCTCTTTTCTTATCATTTCATCAGCCTGCTCAATTGAAGTAGGGGGAACAAAAGAACTTTTGTCACCATCGGTCCTCATCAAAGAATCTCTAATTAATTCCAGAGAGGCACTAGGAGGTCTCGGAAGCTCCCTCTGCAACACTTTTGATCTCTTCTTAAGTAATGCCTGCTGTCGTGCATCTTCCTCAGCCCTTTCTCTAGCAATCCGATCAGACATGTCTTCTTCAATCTTCTCCTCTGGTTCTTCATTATCTTCTGGGGGTGGCTGAATGACTATTTGATACTCATTCTTTGGCTGTGGAAGACCACCGAGTCCAGATCGCAAGTTCCTTCTTATATCAGCTTGTCTCCGCTGCTCAAGTTTGGCACTGTCATGTAGGTCCATCTCTTCGTTTATGTGGAGCCCATCCCTAATGGGAGTTCCTTTAGGGGTCAAACCAAAAGAATAGCCATCCCTTGATGGTGTCATTCCAGTTCTAGGCGTAAGACCTGCAGCTCCAGGAGTTGCAGCAGGAGTCAACATTGGGTTTGGTGTTTGGATCTGTGTTTTAGGTGTGACCCCTGAGAAATCTGAAGGGTGCAACTCTGGATTTTCTCCACCAAGTAATGGTGTTTGGGACTCTCTCAGCCTAGCCAAATTTTCAGCTTCCATCATAATAGCATCACCTTTTCCAGCTGGTGTTCTTTGTGGGGTTCGTAAAGGTGTCATTCCCGGACGTGGTGTCTGAGAATAATTTGCGAGAAGAGCACGAGTTGCACCACTCCCTTCAGACAGTTCCTCATTCTCTGCAAGAAGATCACTGGCATATCCCATCTTTGCAATCTCCTCCAATTCATGATCAGAAATCTGAGGTGACGGCAGCATAAGTTTTGATCTCTTTCTTACTGTTTCTGGATCATTCAACTTGTTTGCCTGCAATATTGCTGATGGAGTATCCTGCCTCTGTGAAATTTTGTTCTTTGCAATATCCTGCTTTCTTAACTGTGCTTCTATATCAACTCTTCTTTTTCCCTCAAGTTCCTCAATAGTAGTTGGGAACTTAAGCTGCTCTACAGGTCTATCTTCATCAGCAACATCATAAAAGCCTGGAGGAGGCCTCTTCTCAAAAGGAATTTCAGCATTATAGTCAATTCCCTTCCTTTTCCTCTTCCGTTGCCTTGTATCAATTCCAGCAGCCTTAAGCTCCCTCCTTTTTTGCAAAGAAGCAAGCCTCCTGGCCTCTTCAAGCTGTTTCTCCCTAGCTTTCCTCTTCGCTTTCTTGCCTCTAGTATTAGCAAGCCGAGCACGAGCTTCAGAAAGCATTTCCTTCTCATCCTCATCCATATCAACAGGATCTGGACGAGCAGGCTTTGATTCGGGATTTGGGTCAATCTCTCCAGGGCGCAATTTCCGGGGATCATCACCTGGCTCATAATTTTCATCTCTAGCACAGGCTGCATCAAGGAGCTTCTCATACCGTTCAAGACATTGAGATGGAGTCCGACCAACAATTGGAGCAATCGTTCTCCATTGTGTTGGCATGAGCTTAGCAAGATGAAGCAGTTTCTCGTCCTCTTCTCTAGTCCACTCAGTCTGCATACATCAACAAAACACAAATTCATCACTTGAAAGTTCTTACTTCCATCAAAATAACTATAAAAATTAGTGCTAGTTTTCTTCATCAAAAGTAATAAAGTAAAAACACTTCAATTGACCTTAAGAATTCACAAAGAAATACAATAGCACCTACTTAGCAAGAAAGCTACCTGCAGTTTGAGTCACAAAAGAGTGCAATTCCTAATAATTAGACCACCCTCAATTCTTTTTCCAATCCATATGAAACAATCGTATCCAAAAGCCTGACACTACATATTTTAACTATTTGGTACTTCTAATCATATATTATTTAGTTTATTTACCATTAAATTTTGTTTCCTAACCTTACATTCAAGCAAGCAAAAAGCAGGTACCAAGCAGCAACAAGAACGTTTCTTTTAATTAAGCTCAGCTTCTCTAACCAAAGGTTTCAAATAAAAAAACAATTAAAAAGAAACATAACTTCTGGAACTCAAGAAAATCCTAAAAATAATGATGTCCACGGAAATTTCCAACTCACAAATCGCAACACTGAAAAGCCTAAATACCCAAAATTGATTTCATCTTTTAAGAAGAAACCAAACTAAGCTAACCAATATTAAAGCAATAGAAAGCTCCAATGAAAATGCTCAAATTCGAAAACGTTAAAATTTTATTTTAAAACGAAGAGAAATGAAGAGGAAAATTTACCTTTTTGATGGAAGGATCGAGCCACTCATACCAACGAGCCTTACATTGCTTAGCAGATTTACGAACAAGCAAAGAAGAAATCCGAGCCCATTGATTTTTCCCATATTTCATAACCGCCGCTTTCAAGATCTCATCCTCCGTGTTCTTCCATACTCCTCCTTTTATCATAATCCTCATCTTCGCTCACGTTTCTTTGTTCCCCTTGAAAGATTTGATTGAAAAGGAAGCTTCAAAATTATAAACCCTAGATTTTCAATTGAAAAAGCTCTGGATTTGAAGCTCTCTAAACCCTAGTTTTTCTGTTTCTCTTTCGCTCTTTTATTATTGAGTGGAAAAAAGTAAAAAGAGTAACTGCGGCGCAAAAACAAGGGGATCCTAATCTGATAATTTTTTACAATTTTTTCTATCCATATAGAAAAATGCTTCTCAAGTTTGTAGTAAAAAAAATATATATATATTTATTTATGTAAAAAAATTCAACTATATATGTATATGTATATATTACTATTGATAATATGTTAGATCAATAGGATGAATGTACCAAATCAATTTAAAATTTCACATGCATTATAAATACTACAATTATATTAATAAATTTAACAACTATTTTTAAAATATCAATGGTACAAAAATGATAAAAATATTTCTCTCCCCATATAATTTCATTCTTATCGGTTATCTACATAAATGTTAAAGTTAAAGTTTTTAATGTTAAATTATCCAAACAAAAAAATGTTTATTAATTTCCACTACTAAAAAAGTTGTATATTTTCGTTTTCTTTTAACCTTTTCATCTTTCTTTTAACAACATTTTATCAAAATATAGGATAAAGTCTAGAGATTTAACTTAATTGATTGTAACTTACACAAAGTTTCTATCCAAATCAAGAGAAAGCTTCATCAGGCATTTTAATTAATAAATAAATTCTTTTTATGGAGCCTGGATTCTCTTGTTTAATGGGAAATAAAAGAGAAATGTCCTAATCACACTATCGAGACACTAATCACATTCACTAAAGCAACTCATTGATTTGTGAAGAATGGATGAATAATGTCTCCTCGGCTAGCCCATCCACAATAAAATTCTCATCCCTTATCGGATACTTGCTAATCTCCACCGAGCACCTCAGATTCCTACTATTTTCAACCATGCAAATCAACGGATGAAACACAGTGCATACGTAGAACCAACTTTAACCTATTACTTTAGACCTTAAATATTAGTTTGTACCCTAAACTTTAATAATTTGCTGGGCATAGACAAATTAAAACTTAAATTCTATTTGTGAGCAGTTCTGAACAACTAGTTCGCGTGGCCTAATGGATAAGGCGCTCGCCTCCGGAGCGGGAGATTGTGGGTTCGAGTCCCACCGTGAACGGGTACTTTTTAACATTACACTTTCCATCATTTTTCACTTTCTTTCTTTTTTTGGTTTTTTTTTTTTGAATATATTGGTGTAATTACATGGTAGTATCTGTTCATATTTTCTTAACCTTTTGACAAGGCACACACACCTTGCACACATAGGCGCTCGAACTCGAGATCCCTAGGATGAACATCATCCTCTTTTCCACTGGAACCACTTGTTGGGTTTTTTTTTTTGGCTCTTTTAAGTGAACGAAAATAAAACAAATTTAGAAAATAGCTTTTCAGTTTTTACGTGACATGATTTTTTTTTAATATCAAAACTCAACTTAAATAAAATATTGTTATTAAATCAATAATAAATTTAAAATTTGGAAAAATTAAAATGAATTTCATATGAAATTACTCTAACATTATGATTTTTAGATTTATAAAAAAATTATGATTTCTAGTGTTATTAAACATAACTAACAAATTATTAATATAATTTAATAGAACTTATTAATTTAATTAAATATTATTTAATATTATACTATTAAAAATGTTTATATTACTATTATAATAAGAAATATATAGATTATAGTGCATAAATATTTACTAATAAATGTTTTATAATATATTAATAGTATAAATATTAGTACTAATATTATTTTAAGTCATTATTACAATATTTTTAATTTAATTTTTTATTTTTTTTTGCTTTTAAACTCGTATTTTTTGTTAAACCACCCCATTAGAAAAGTTAATGTTTTTAAATTTGTTGATATAATATATATGTGAATTGTCATGTAGGTGACATATTTTCATTTAATTAATTTTTTAAAATTTTAAAATTTTAAAATAATATATAAAAATATTTTTAAAATTTAAAAAATAAAAATCATTAAAATTTTTATATTTTAAACTTTAAAAAATTAATTAAATGCTAACATGTCATGTACATGATAATCTACGTGTATGCTACATTAACAGTGTTAAAAAAATTATTTTTTCTATCAATTTTAAGTTGATTTAACAAATACTATAAATTCAAAAAAAAAAAAAATTAAATGAAGTTTTGGCAAAATTAGAGGTCTAACATAAATCAGTAAACACGTGTCACTTGCACGTGGAGTAGAAAGAGAGAAAAATCAAGATCGAAGAGTTCTAACCTAAATAATAGTGAAATAATTAAAAATACAAAATCCATAAAATAAAAAGCTATCAATTGGCCAAAAGGAATTAAAAGAAGAAGAAGAAGAAGCAAATACCTAAATTGACCTATTGCCACCAAACCTCATTATTGGAAGAAATGAAATGATTACACACAGGGTTCCTCCCAACTCTTTTCCAATCCTACCCAAATAGTTATTATTATTTTAATTATTAATCCTTAAATCAAAATGATATAATTTAAGTTAGAAATTTTTTATTCAATATAACTATCTAAAAATGTGTTGATTAAATCTTAATTCAATTGATATAATTATTATTGTAACAATTAAAAAATGTTAAGTACGTATTTTCCTTTCATTTAAGGGTGGGAGATTATGAATAAAAATAAGTTTTGTGTTTAAAAAAAAACTATCTAAAAATTTCTAGCAAATTTAATTACATTTATTATTTTAAGAGGAAATATTTTTGAACAATCTCATTATAAGTTCTGATTGTATCTGTTCTTTTTAAGACAATGTCTAGAACTACCCATAATCCTTCCATAACTCATAAATAGAAGAATAATGTGCTGAAACGTATTTGAATCCACGTCCTCAATCGACTACAAGGAAATGTTAAATATACATGAGAGCTATCAAATAAGATTAGCTTTATCGCACATTCATCATTTGGTTAAAAAGAAATTATGTAATAAATATATTTATTAAAATTTGATTGTAAAAAATAAATGATGTTTAGAAATAATCAAATAATTTTTTAATAGAAATCTTAATTAAAATATTAATTTTTAATGATGTTAGCATGAGAATCTCTGTGGTAGATCATGTATATTCATTCTACATGATATTATAGTAGTCCATGTATACTCATTCTGACATGACATTATTTATTTTATATGTAATGTCAAAAAATAATTTAAAATTTATAAAAATATTCAAGAAAAATAAAAAAAATATTATGAATTACACATGATTGCTATGTGAGTTATTATGTTAAAAATTAACATTTTAATCAATATTTCTGTTATAAAAAAATAATTTAATTTTTTTTTAAAAAATTAGTAATAAAATACTATTCTTTTAAAAGATTGAAAATAAAATTAAACTTACGAAAAAAAAAGTAAATTAATAAAAATGTAAATATTAAAAATCAAATTTATCATTTTACCCTAATGAATAGTCATCTACTCCCCCAAAAGGGTAGAAGAATGAGACTTATTATGAGACATACAATGCATTACAGGCGTATGATCATTACGCTTCAATCGGGTTATTCTATTTCACCTCTTACAACGAAAAAAATTTAAATCAAAATACTTAATAGCATGGCGATACATTTATACAAAATTTCTACCCCGGGCACACTCAATGAAGCCGTAGACAGTAAAGTAAAATCCAATCCACGAAATAATTTGATCTATGGACAGCATCGTTATGATAAAGGTCGTAATGCCAGAGGAATCATTACTGCAATGGGTAAACATTTATCAAAACAAAATAATTTTGACTTTTAAAATGTAAACATTTATCAAAACAATATAGTTTTGGTTTTTCTTATTCAGATTTTCGAATAACTCAAATTGTGTAATTCATATTCGAGTTAAACCGGAAATTTTGATTTTTTATTCGAGTTGATCCGAATAACTCGGTTAACTCAAATTACTCAAACTATTTAAATCAAAATTTAAAATTTTTTATCGAATTTTTCGAATCAAATCGGATTTTGCACACATTATTTTTGGAGAGGTGTGTTTGGTTCCAATCTTTTCCACTGTCCCAAACAAACAGAAAGTGTTGCCGTAACTGGGTTCCGGTTGAATCCTCCCCCACCTTTCCCATCGCCCACCGAATATCCTCTCTCAATTCCTTCCATTCCTTCCTTCACGTCAAATTAAACTTAAAAAGAATCAAGAAAGAAAATCATTATTCCTATTAGGGTTTACAGATATTAATCGTAACAAACTGCTAATAAGTTTGTGGCTTAAAAGATAAACAAATGGACGTTAAAATCAACACCAAATTATATCCAAAGAAGCCTAAACGAAACAGCAATTATTGAGTTCGATTCGTTCAAGGTCGATTAAAATATTGAGTTCAATTGATTTTTTTAATAATTTTAAAATTTTAAATAATTTTTTTAATTTCAAATTTTAAAGAACTAATTAATTATTAACATGGTATTTACATAGTAATTCACGTGTATATCACATTAACAAAATTAACAGACGTTATATTTTCCGTAATTTGACAACAATGCAAATAGTTTAAGAGTTAGAAAGGTGAAAAATTAAATGAAGAGTTGAAATTACATTTTTTGTAAAATTCGACCAACAAATCTTGCACAGTAAAGACTGCACGTGTTCCTAATTATTTCAGTGTGTCTGACTTAATCAACTCTCACATAGGTACATGGAAAACAAAACTTGTGCTATTGATCTTTGCTTACCATGAAGCCCAGAAAATTCTTAGCATCTCATTAGCGGGACATGGGCTAGCTGATCGACTACGTTGGTGCCTTGAAAGTAATGAGGAGTATTCGGTGTAGAGTGGCTATCGACTTCTTTAGGGATACCCAAGATTGACAAATGACAAATATATAACAATTGACCAAACTACGATATACTTATTTCGTACTTTATAAACTATGCATGTCCCAACAAAAACTAAAATTGCACTTTGGAAACATCTACATAATTATGTGCCCACTTATTCCAATTTGTACCTACGACGTTTGCGTGAGGACTCGATGTGTCCTCAGTGTGGATAAGCAATTGAGACTTCTTTGCATGCTAGCCGTGATTATCATTTAGTGGCTTGTGTCTAGCAAAAGATCGAAATTCCATTGGTCGCATGATCCAATTGGTGCTTTCAAGTTTATGTGGGTTCGAGATTTGTTCCCTCCCATTACTCTGACAACTATTCATTATTACTGTTTGGGCCCTTTGGTTCTCTAGAAATATTCTAATCGATGATGGTAAAAGGTAGTCACTAGCAGAAATTGTTACCTTCATCCAAGGTTATGCCTAGTAGTTGGATTGGATTTTTGGTGCTACGGACCATCAGGTGATACCTTGGATAGGGGTGTGGATGCCACTGGTAGATCCCTTTTTATGTGCCAATTTTGATGCTGGTCGGGTTGTTACTGAGGCGACCTACTTTTGGAAACCGTATGCCCTGACTCCACTTGTGACCAAGGCTCAGGCTTGTCTTGAAGCGATACAATTTATGAAGGAGATGGGTTTTCAGAGGGTTGGATTCGAAGGTGATTCTCTACTTGTAATTACAAAGATGAAGTCCACTATCACTGATAGGTCTGACATTAGCATGTTAATTTGGGAAGCCAAATTTCTAGTATCCGAATTTACAACATATAATTTCCAACATATTCATTGCCTTGGGAATACAACCACTCGTCTTATGGCAAAGGAAGGCTTTCACCAGAAGTGTGACTCTTGGTGGGTCGAGGATGGTCCCGTTACCATCTACGGTGTGGTGCATGCAGAGTCGTTCTTTGTTGGACGAGTGATTTCTCTACAATAATGATGATAGAGGGGATTAGTACTTCAAATCTGGACGATTGGTAACGGTATGATTGGGAGCCAAGAGTGGTGTTTCGTTGGATGCGTTGCTCGATCTAGGTAAACCATCATTAGAGACGTGGACCTCTATCTCGTTTATTGTCAGGTGCGACGACAAGATTTCTCTTACTCTGGAGTTAGGCGTTTTAAAGGTTTCATTGATTTATAGGAATGAGACTCAATAGAGGTAGTTGGGTTTTCTTTTTGTTTTATTTTGATCGTGAATACGAGGTAATAATTGTCATCTTTTTTTATTCAGGATATTCTCTTACTTACAATTTGTTTATGTTTTTGTTATAAAAAATAATTTGATTCTTTTTAAAAAAATTAATAGTCAAATACGATTTTTAAAAGAAATGAAAATAAAATTAAGGATAAATGGATTAAAAAATATAAATATTAAAAGTGAAATTTATCATTATGGTAGAGATTGGTTTGGAATTAAATTGAAAATCTAATATCAAAAGCAAACTTAAACACAAATATTAAAAATTTTATATTTATTAAAATAGTTCTACATGTTTTCTTTTCTCTAATAAAACTAGAATCACATTACTGGATTAAAACTTTTATAATATAATATTTATTTATGTATACCAAAAAAAGTATTTATTTATCCTCTAATTAATACATTCTTTGCAGAGCTGTGCTTGGTTCCTGTCTTTTCCACTGTCCCAAACAAACAGAAGGTGTTCTCTTAAGTCTTAATTGGTTTCCACCTGAATCCTCCCCCACCTTTCCCTTCGCCCACCGAATATCCTCTCTCAATTCCTTCCTTCCTTCACTCTCTTTTCCAACCTTAAATCCACCCAAAAACCTCTGAAAAAAATTTGACAAAACAAGAAGAAGAGAAAACCATGAGTGAAACATTGAAGAACAAGTACCAAGTACGTGAAGAGATCGGAAGAGGGCGGTTTGGGATCATCTCTCGAGTGTTTGTCCTAAAACCCAAGCCTCCTTCGCCTCTAAATACATCCACAAACGCCTTCTTACAGACCCCATTGATCGACAATGTCTAGAAAACGAGCCCAAATCATGACCCTTTTGTCTCCCCACTCCAACATCTTACAAATCCACGACATGTTCGATTCTGACGACACCCTCCACCTCATCCTCGACCTTTGTCAACCTTACACTCTTCACGACCAGATTTTACAACCTCCTTCTCACCTGTCTGAACCCAAAGCTGCTTCTTACATGCAACAGCTTGTGTCTGGTTTAGCTCATTGTCAGAGGTTTGGGATCGTTCATAGAGATATTAAGCCTGATAATATTTTCTTCGATTTTAGAGGTAAATTAAAGATTGGGGATTTTGGTTCAGCAACATGGATAGGGGAAGTTGGAACAGCCCATGGATTGGTGGGGACACCTTACTATGTTGCTCCTGAAATCGTGATGGGGAGGGGTTACAATGAGAAGGTTGATGTTTGGAGTGCTGGTGTGGTTTTGTATGTTATGTTGGCCGGTGTTCCACCGTTTTATGGTGAGACGGCTGAGGAGATATTTGAGGCTGTTTTGAGAGGGAATTTAAGGTTCCCTTCAAGGATTTTCAGGTCAGTTTCAGGTGAAGCTAAGGAGTTGTTGAGGAAGATGATTTGCAGAGATGTTTCCAGGAGATTATCTGCAGAACAAGTTTTGAGTAAGTTTGTTCTTTTTGGAACCGTAATAAACACGACATGATTGAAAACACAATCTGATTTGTTCTTTTGATGTGAAATGCAGGGCATGCTTGGATCTTGAATGGAGGTGAAACAACTGCAGTAGAGTGGTAAGTGGGCATTGATGTATGAGAGGGAAGCAAAGCACAAATTACAAATAGCTTGTCAGTGTCAATATGCCAAACAAAAAGGGTGGTCAAAAGCAGAAGTCAAACCATGAATTGGTGGCCGCTTTCAATAGAATCTACAATTTTTCAATGTGCCATGAAACATTGTTTCTTCACATGGAGGCTCAACTACCAGGAACCTACCTGTCTTTTTTTTTTTTTTTTTTAATTAATGTTTTAAGAAGGAAGCAAGAGAGTGTAAATTGATGGCAGAAGAGGCCGAAAAAGACCAACAAAAGACAAAATAGACTAAAAAACATAGGACTAAATTGAACAAAGCTTCAACTTTGTCCCTCACAACAGACAACTGCTTGGGATTATTTGGCCATGTAAGAGAGCGGGGGATAACCCAATCACGAAATCCATACACCCTAGAATGTAAATTGAGATTCATCCGATCTAATTCGATTAATCAATCAGTAATTGAAATTAATTCGGTTGAAAATCGATTAATGAATTTTTGAAATTTTGATTATCGGATAATTCGATTCAAAATTGAGTAATTAAACAGATTAATCAATTAATCGGAGTAAATAATATATAATGTTTGGTCATTCACTTCCAAAATTTATGTAATATTTTTAATATTTTATTTATTATTTCACTAGATATATAAAAGATTTTACTTTTGCTAACACAAAACTAAATTATTAACTAAATCAGGCAAAAGATTTTACTTTTGCTAAATTATATAAAAGATTAAAAAAATTTCCTTCTTATATATTTTTTCCCCAATATTTGAAGGCAAAACCTCCATTAAATCTTACACTTATTTTACATGCCACATGCAAAATTTTGTCTTCATCTATAATTTTTTCGTTAATCCGATTTTAAAAATATTTAATGATCAATTTTAACTTATTTGTCATATTTTTCTATTCATATAATAAAATATTTTATCAATGAAATTTTAATTATGCAATTTTAGTTTAAATTCAAAATGATTTTAACCGAGTTTAAGTTTTTTTAATAATATTCTTTCCTCTAATAAAGTTGTGTATAATTTTTTCATCACACATCGTTCAAGTCAAATTAAACTAAAAAAGTTCAAGAAAAAAAATCATTATTCTTATTAGGGCTTACTGACACGACATTTACATGACAATTCGCGTGTATACCCCAATCTTTGATAACTCAGATATGCAGTTTCTTTAATCATCAAATCATCTTAAATTACGATATTGCATGAAATTGGGAAAATAAAAAAGACAATCGGAGATACGTAGCACAAAATTTGTACCGAATTCAATTCCCTGTCCCTGAATCACCAAAAGAATAAGACCAGTTACAGTCCTGGCACACTGAACGAGCAAGACCTTAGTATATTCATGGCAGCAGGGTAGCAGATAGTGTACAAGCGGGGAGAGAAGGAAAATTATGGCCTTCTATCTTCAAACCCAAATTTATATAATAAGAGAACAGATCATTTGAATTAGTTTCTAATGATTGTTTCTCTTCCAATCTTTTTTACACAAATTTGAGCATAATATATGGAAATGAAAAGGACCTCAATGTTGTTTTTACTGCAATTGTGGTTTGTTCATGACATAACCTGGCTCTGCCTTCCACAATGCATATGCGGCTCTCATATCCTTGTGCCGAGGAACGACTGAAATGACATGGAAGACATATAGGGTAGTTAGTGACAAATGGAAGCTACAATGTGAGAACCATGGGAGATGCCAATAACAGTGGCATATGAACATAGTTGACTTACTCAACCACGAGTGCCTATATTCCTTTAGTTAACTTAAATAGTTGAGGATTTACTCAGCATTTACCTTGACTCCTGCTGGAGTATTTCCGGGCTTTGCTGTTGTTGTGCTGCCAAAGACACTGGCAGAAGCACTACCTGGTTTGGCTGTGGCTGTGCCCCCAAAGTTAAATCGGGGTTTTTTATCAGCAGGCTTCAATATTTGAAAGGAGCACATTAAAGTCTCATCCACACTCATCATGGCTCCAGCATTATCGAATTCCCCGCAATAATTGGGTGCTGAAAATATGGTTACAAGTTGTCGGTTGGCGAAAAACTCATATCCATCTTCCACAACCTGCAAATAATATATAAAAAAAATCCAATTTAAACAGTAAAATAGGTTAACAAATGAGACGTGCATTTGCCCCTGCTGATACATTCTTCTAGAACTTCATTAACAACACAGAATATTAACTCCTAATACATGTTAAGCATAAAGTAAAACCTGGTGGGCACGGCAAATGAGATCTAGGTCATGTTTCTGTAAAAACTCTGACACTTTGTCAGGACCAAAAGTAAATGAAACACCTCTGTCGTTCATTCCCCAACCTTGAACATCTTTACAGGGATCTGACCAGAGAAGATCACAGAGCAAACCTGTGTCTGGTACATCAGTCGGGCGTTGTAAATTTCGAATCTGATCCAAATTATTCAGATCGGGAGAAAGGCCGCCATGCATGCACAGAATCTTCTCATCGATTAATGCTGCCACTGGAAGGCAATTAAAACATTCCGTGAATGTCTTCCATAGCCTAACATTAAATCTTCTCTTGCACTCATCATAGAACCCATATATGCGGTTTATAGAAGCACATTCATGGTTACCCCTCAAGAGGAAAAAGTTTTCAGGGTGTTTTATCTTGTAAGCAAGAAGAAGACATATGGTCTCCAAACTTTGCTTGCCTCGATCAACATAGTCCCCCAAAAATAAGTAGTTGGCATCTGGTGGCAACCCACCGTACTCAAAAAGCCTTAAAAGATCAGAATATTGACCATGAATATCACCTGAATGTCATAAACAGATTTCAGACAGGAAAGGAATTCAAAAGCATTCTATATAACCGTTTGGAAAATAGACGTAAAAATTAGGACTAATATGATGAAAACAATTTCCCCAAAATGCTACCTCATACAATAAATAATAAAGCTAGTAGCCCGACTGCAACACAATAGTCAATTTGAAGTACTTTTGTTAAAAGAATTTATTGTTTCATGAATATTCAGCCCTACTCTGGAAAATGCAGAGATTTTTTCTTGGTTTAAAATTTCAAGACTTGCACTTATTGAAGCACTCCATATTTTAGAAATATGGTCATGTAGCAAAAAGTTTCGCTTATAATGTGGCAGATAAAGAGACAGAGACAGAGACAGAGACAAAGGAATATATGTAATGTGAATATTCAATCCATTGTATCATCTCCATTGAGTAGTCCTACCAAACATTCATGCTACACCAAGGAAAATTATCACATACCAAGAACCAAATCAATGACACTTTTAGTGCAGAAGATCCAGAATTCAAATAAATAGGATTGGCTACCTATGCATCAAATTCATAAAGTAAACAGGCACCAAAACATTCTAAACTTCTAGTTTGAGCTCTTAAGACAAAAGACATTACAAACTGGAGTCCTTGCAGGTTGTTCAGCTAAATCACATCAGAAATTTCTAGTAAACAACATACGTGAGACACAATTAGATCATGAAGAAAACACTCACGCGAATTCTCCAAAAGATCCAGTATAGGACAAACAGTTTAGAATTTCCAAAAATTAAACACTCAGGACACAAACAGAAAGAAAAATGGGCACAATCAGATAGATAATCGAAGAGATAGGAATAACTAGCATGCCGCAGGTGCAATGCCACAAGTAGTTAAAGAAAAAAGACAAGCATTGGGCTGCAATGATAATATAGCACAAATGGAAACCCTAACTAGATGAACATCCAATTCACAAAAGAAAAAACCAAAGCAATTTAAGTCATAGGCTTAACAAAGAAAGTTTGTCTTCAAAAAACAAAATGATGCATGTCTAGGTGCAAAATAAAATATGGTGAGCCATCTTGACCACTTTGAAAACAACTGTAAAATCCAAAGCATAAGCAAGCCTTATTTTTTCACATACGACAAGAACATGCGAGGTAGACAATCATCATAACATTCCCACTAACTTGAAAACTTAAAAGATGAACAGAACCTTCTCCAAAGTCCAACCTTAATCAACCAAAATCACAGAAAACCAGGTCATTCCTCGGTATAAAACCGCAATATAATGAAACGAACACAGCGTACTAAAACATCACTCAATGAATTCATTAGAATGCTTTACCTAATAAGCGAAAACCATCCCAATGTAATATGAGATGTTGCAAGCTAATTCATGCTTTATAACTCAGCAAGATTAACTTAACTTACTAATTCCAAGTTAAGAGTAAATAAAACCCAAGGTAATAACCAAAAAAGAAGAAAATCAAGGGCAAATCCAGGATGAGTTCCCAAAAGATAGACCTTAAAGTCACAAAATTGAACTTCAACTCAACAAAGTAAGTCAAAGCAAACATATGGATCATAAATACCATACAAAAGAAGCATTGGGTATTCAAAAAATAAGTGAAAAAAATACCACAAATCTTGATGGGGGCTTCAAGTTCCAACAAATTAGGTTGTTGTAAGAAAATCTCTTTAGAAACCAAACAAAGCTGTCGGATCTCTGATTCAGATAACTGAACTTGTTTCCCTGGTCGACCCCTAATTTCCAAAAGCCGGTTTATAATATCATCAAGTAACGCTTGATCCATTTTTCAACCCTCTCTCTTTTTGAACAAATTGGGGTCTTCGAGTTTGGCCCCCCCCCAAAAAAAAAACGAAAAGTCAACGGCTTTTTCCCTTCTTTACTGAGGGGATGCAAAAGGGTAAAGAGAGCGAAGAACAGCAGGCCGCCCAGCGAAGAAAGAGCGAATTGCCGATGTCGTTCTAGAGAAATTGAGCTTTTTGTATGTGTGTGTGTATAGGGTTTTGGTTGAAGAGCTAAAGGCGAAAAATAAAAAAAATGTATGTTGAAAACAAAGATGAAAAATTTATTTATGAATTTTTAATTTATGTTTGTGAATTGTTATTATTTTTAGTAAAATTACTTTAAAGGAAATATCTTTAACCTAATAAATAAAAGCATTATGTGAAATTCAATTTTAAAAAAATAAAAAATTCAGAACCGCTTAAATTAATCAAAATATGAATAAAAAACGGAAATGAAAATAATTAATTTTTTGGACAATATTATTTTAGTTTTCATTATCAGGGAATGACTTGAGTTAGTTAGGTAATATCTATCTATACCTACTATTATTAACTCTCACTTGATTTATTAATATCAACTAAGTTGATGAAAATAAAAATAAAAATTTATTTTTAAAAACAATATAGAAATATTTCTAAAAAGGAAATAATATACCATTTAATTATTTTTATAAAAAAATATTTTTCAACACACTCTTTTTATTCGAGTGCAATTATTAATGAGATAATATAATTTTTTATCCCAACTAAATTCACTTTAATATTTGTACTATTTTAGTTTAATTTGATATTTAAATTTGCTAATTATATCTATTTTGATCTTGAATTAAGATTCCATTCAAAATTTAATGATGTGGTCAATGTTCTTAAAACATTACTGGATTGATCTTTCGAACCAATGGGATCAAGAATTAACTAGTATATTGGTCCAAAGTCCGAACAAAAGGGTTAACATTGAACTGACTAAAAATCAAAAGTTGCTCAAAACTGGTAAAAATGAAAATTGAGAAAAAGTCAGTAGTCGAACAGGTTTAATAAAAATTTTTAAATTTCTATAAATTTTCAATTATTATTGGTATAACAGTTGAATCGATTAACTTGATTGAATCAAGAATCAATGGTTTGATTGATTCAATTACTGATTTGATTATTAAGACATTGTATGTGACATTTTAAGATTTTACCATGTCACAATCTGAAAGTGTTACAGCATCAAACTTTTATATTTTTTAAGTTCAGAGATCAAAATAAACCTAATTGCTAAGTTCAAGAGTCAAAAAATATATTATCCCGTTTTGAAATAAGTTATCCATTATTTACATTTTTTTAAAAATATATTATTTCTCTTTAATTAAAATGGTTCAAACTAAATAAAAATATATTGTTATCTTTTTGAAAGGATTGAATATATTATTTTTAAAATATAAAATTTATAAAAAAAATATTTTATTTCACCCTCAAGGGGCAGTAGTAGGAAAAGTCTAAGACTTGTATTGAACTTAGGATTCAAAATCGATTTAATATAAATAAGAACGAATTTGGTGTTTTTCACTTTGTCTTAATAGCACCTGCAATCCATACTGTCACGTGACAAATATAAGAAACAACCCCCAATTTTCTTCCGTCTTCAACCTATTGCGAAAACCCAGATTTTGCCAACGAAACGCTGTTAACGGAGAAAAAAGAATGAGAAAAGCAGGGCCAAGAAAGGAAGGGAACTACACGAATCCATGTTTAACGATGCATCAGCCATGGGCTTCATTGTTAGTTTATGGGATCAAACGTATCGAAGGCAGGTCTTGGCCTGCTCCAATCAGAGGTATCTGCTCTTTTTTCTTTAATTAAGCTTTCAAATTTATGCATAAATCCTAGTACCCATATTTTTTTGGGGGTTATATTTCATGGGGTTCTTTTCTTTTTGATAAAAACTCTACAATATGTAAGAATTTTTTTGGAAAAAGTACCAAATTTTATGCTTCTCATGGTTATGTTTTTTCTCCACAGTATAGGATTTTAAGTTATGGGATTGATTGATCCTTAGTAAGGTTAGGAGCTTTGGTGCTTCCATTATTTTCCTTCCCAACAGTATAAGAATATCTAGTTCCTTTACTCAATAGTGAAGAAAGGTTCAGGTTTTTAGCTGCTTTGTATTGTAGCTTAATTTGGAGTTTTTTTATTTTTGTTTTCTTTACTTCCTATAGAAACCGTGCTTGTTGTTAGGAGTAAAAGAAGTTCTAATTTATTATTATTATTTTTCAATCGTACAATTATGACCGTGTTTTCTGAAAGAATAACTGATGTTTCAGTTTGTTTTGATTATTTTGACCTAATTAGCTGATTAATGGTTGGGACACTTATAATTAAAGTTGATAAAGTGACTCCATAATAAGAAAATTAGGGTGAGGTAGTCTGAATTAAGAGGGATATATAAATTTTGATGGTACTTTAGTTTACTACAATAAGTAGACATTCAAGTTTTGGTAAGCAATAAGTTTTTCATGTCCGGTTGAAACGGACTATTCCCGGATGGGAAAGTGTTTCTAGAAGACCCCAGCAAGATACTCTGTTTCAATTCTTTGCATTAGCCCTGAAGTGGGAATGTCTGTATTGATTTAGAGAAATGACAGTTTCTTTTCCATACTTCGAAATCAACCTGCCTCCATGTGATATTGTATTTTTGTTCCAGGCCGCCTTTGGATACATGCTGCCAGTAAAGTCCCGGATGAATCTACGATCAAAGCAATGGAGGATTTCTATAGGGAAATTTATGCAGTGAATGGAATTACCGATATTAAATTTCCAGAACATTACCCTGTCTCGAGACTGCTAGGTTAGTCCTTTCTATACTAATCTGATTTCTTTTGGTATTCCTGGTGCTTTATTGCTTGTTTTCTGTTTTTGCATTATTTCCTGAAATCAGTACATTGCAAATCGATAAAATAATTTTTTGCAAAGCGGAAAGATTTCACCTGAATTTCGAATGATCTCCTTTTCTTATTTCTTTCTAACTTAGATTAATTATTCCGTGGCATAGGGTGTGTCGAAGTGGTTGGCTGTTTGACATGTGAAGAATTGGTTCAATGGGAGGCACTACCTGAAGGGGTGGGCAACTTAGCTTTTCTTCCCCTTATGTTATTCAGTGCTCAACATGATATGCAACAATTTCGATCCACTCATTTTTCTTTCTTGTTTTTCTTCTTGTTCCCAGGTTAGGCTAGAAGGACAAACTGATTATTGCTGGCTTTGTGAACAACCAAAGGTTTTACTTTCACGCTGGATAATTTATTCTATTTATTCTCTAAATCTGTTTCTTTCCACTTAGATATTATATTGTGATTGGTTTTTCCTTTTGGGTTCGTTGTAGAAATTGTTAGTCCCATTCGAGATGCGTGGATTCCAGCGTGTTTATAATTTGGAAAAGAAGGTAAATTGTGTGCAAGAAGTCATGCTTATGCCACTCTCAATTTGCTGTGAATTGATATTGATGGCAATATTTCTAACAGATATACGAGGCTGCTGTTAGAGGCCTTGTCCCAGTTGACGGTCCGGCACCTGTAAAATTTCCATTACCAAACCCGAGAGATCCTTTCTCCTTGAAGCCCAGATCGATTGCAGCTTCCTTTTCAAATTCAAAAGCATCTGCCATTGAGAAATCATCTAGTCTCAGTGCAGCAATAGCTGGTGCACGAGCAGCTGCTACACAGTTTTTGAAGGACCAAAATATTAGTACAAATTCCATCCTGAACAGTGCACCTGATTCAACATCGACTGAAATGCGGACGATATTTATAGAAGATGATAGAATACCTGATGGTAACTTAAAGGAAGGATCCATAGAGGCACATTCAGCCTCAAAGCAAAGTGACTATGTTGAGGAAGAGCGAAGCAGTAGTCGCAATCACCCTCCTACACGTCCAAAACAGGATTCAGGTGCCCCATCTAAGGTAAGCACTCATTTACTTCAATATGATTTCTGGTGTTTAACTCTATGCTATTGTAACTCTTCATTTTTCTTAAAGTATCCGTGTTTGACATACATTCATATACGAGTACGGGGATATAATCTTTCAAATACCTTGGCAAACATCAGATTGCTCCATGTTTATGTTTTCAGATTTTTGCTGCGGCATTAAGGGGGCTGAAGCCATCATGAATCTCAACTTGTCAACTAATTCTTAGGGCAAGGAGCTTGTATAATTCATTTTCTTCATTAATCTTTTTCCATATCCTTGCATGTTTCTGGTTCTTAGGGCTTGATTCCATGGAGTATTGTAATTTTATAAACTCTCATTTTCTTCATTAATCTTTTTCCATATCCTTGCATGTTTCTGGTTCTTAGGGCTTGCTTCCATGGAGTATTGTAATTTTATAAACTCTTGACATAGTGTAGAAACGATAACTATTTCGTGCAAGAGTGGATTCTCCTCCATTATTTTCCAGTTTACTACTTTTTTTTTTTTTTTTGAATAAGTTTACTACTTTTTTAATATGTCGTTAATGAGTATGACATTCACCATTAACAAATAGTTTCCATACATGTGAGCTTTTATATGTATATTTTGAAAGTGAAAGACAATGTATTTTCTGTCAAAAAAAAGAAAGAAAACTAACTTTATTTACATAAAATATTAACCATAATTTGTAATTGCTTTTGTAATGTTTATTATTATTTTAATTTTGATAAAATTATACATTGGCGTACTAAAGTCATTAATTGTTTTCAGTCATGTTCATAATATATTATTACTTAAATTTTGGTAAAATTTCGCTTTCCCCTTAAAATTTTATATTTATTTTCTTTTATGTATTTTGATAAATTTAGTAATGCTTTTAATTTAAACCTTATTCGTTTTATTAACTTATATTATCTCTATTACCTTTACACAAACAAAAACAAATGTAAATCATGATCACACCATCTAATACAAATTTTACATTTTACTTCGGTTAATTAATGTAATTTTATAATTTTCTTGCAACATTAATAATGATAATGCATGAAGAAATTAATCGAGATATCCAAATTTTTGGTGGTAAAAAGAGAACATGTCAAAGTCTTGGAATAGCCTTCTTCCATAGATAATGTGAACTGCAAAACTGTAATCTCAAGTTGTTAATTTAAATCTTTGGTTGGCTAAACCTCGTAAAGCATATAAAGAGCATTTATTTGCAGTCTGATGCTGCCATAAGCAGTAACCATCCATGGCTACCATTTCAAGCTTCCTCGCAGTCTTTGTAATCTTGGGGCTGTTAATATCCGATGCTGGTGTCGTGGTGGAAGCCACTGAAGAGTTTCCTGGATCCTTCAAGTATGGAATGCTTGCAAAACGAGGCAAAACGCCACCCTCACCACCTTCCCCTACCATCAACTCCCGGAGCCACCGCCAGCAGACATGATCAAAGAATACGGTCCTCATCCCGTCTACTTTTTTCATGTGTGTAAGAAATAATTATGGTTTGATTTTCTGCGAGCATAGAAACAAATGAAGTTGAAAGAGAATAATAATAATCTTGTAGTTGGTTGACAAACTGTTGTATTTTATATAAAGCCAAACGTTTATATCAGAAGAAAATGCGCGTTTAAAGGTGTCTTATACGTGGTATATTAATTAAAAATTAGTCAAAAACAAGGAAATATATATTCATTAAATCCAAGACTTGTTCTTCTCTGCTTGGGCAAAAACACAGGTTGACAAGTTCTACTACAATTGATGAATCTTAAACAAACTTCCTCCCAATTATATATATGAAAGACCATAAACCTGCAAAAGTCTTTGATTAAAAACTAATGCTTTAAACAATATGAAGAATCAGAAAATTGTTTGTAACATTCAACGCTTGATTGCTTTGTTTTTGATCCATGGGTTGCTTCTTTCACAGTTTGGTTTCAGCGGCAAGGCTGTTGCATGGAGGGTTACTTCTGCTTCATCTGCCCGTAGCATAGGGTTCTATAGGGTCGTAGAAATATCGCCACCACCTCCGCCTAAATCTGGTCAGGTTGTAAACTATATTGCACCGGTTGCATCACCATCAACCATGTCTGCACCGGTTCCGTCGCCAGGACCATGCTTGTAACGGTTCCATCGTCGCCAGGACCATATCCACAGCATTTCTTTCAATCATCGGATGTATGTGTCTATGTAATATGTTTCATATCTCATATGGTTAGGATATTAATACGAGATATTATATTATTACGAGATATTATCTTTTAGAAATATATTATATATCTTTTCTATTCCTACATGATTAAGTGATTACTGCGGTATAAATATTATGTATACTTTAAAGTTTATCAATAAGATTGAAAGGGATTATCCTATTTTTGTCATGGTATCAAGAACTTACGTTTCTCCTTTTATTTATTTTTTTTCTTCTCCAAGTCATTTGCTTTTTATCTTTTGTTTTGTCCAACAGCGCGGTGGTGTCAACTTTTGGATTGACTATCGTCCGCCTTTTAACACAATTTTTTTCATCGCTCTCAATGGCTAGCGGAGATTCTACTTCTCCACCATCACTATCACCACCACCACCTAAAATTGAACCTAACTCCTCGTTTTTTTGGGTCAAACAACTTGGTGATTTTATTACCCCTATTTGATTAAAGCTCGACAATTTCGATGATTGACTTATGCTATTCGCGTTTCACTATCTTCGCAATTTTTGAATGCATCAGATGATTAATTGGTTAGTATAGATTATTCACAAATTGCTAAAGAAATGACAGTTGCAAGAAGGGTAAAGGTTGCAATGAGGAACCAGTGTGCGCCTCAAATTACTTTTTGATTTGGTCATTTGTTTTTGTTGTTTCCCTACCTCATTTGAGTAAACGGGTTGTGGTGATAGATATGTTTTCTCAATCTTCCGCTGAGGCTAAGTATAAGAATATGACTTCCGTCACTTGTGAGCTCAAGTGACTGAAGGCTTTGTTTTGAGTTTATGTGTTCATCATCCTAAAGTTATTCTTTTATCTTGTGACAGTCATTTTACGTTGCATATTGCAAATAATCATGTATTTCACGAGTATACTAAACATATTGAAGTGGATTGTCACTTTGTTAGTAGTGCAATTTAGGATAGGTTAATTGCACCTTTTTATATTCTAACCTCCTTTCAATTGGTTAACATTTTTATAAAAACGCTTGGTAAATCATAATTTGAATACCTTCTTAGCAGGTTGAGCATTTATGGTATGCATGCTCCAACTTGAGAGGGGGTGTTAGGATATTATTATGGATGTTATCTTTTAAAGAATATATTATATATCTTTCTTATTACTATATGACTGCTGTTGTATAAATATTATGTATACTCTTGAGGTCTATCAATAAAATTGAAATGGATTACCCTATTCTTATCATAAATTCTGTTCCCCTAAAATGTTTTGTATGCACCCAAAAAATGTCTCAACCATTACATGTTAAGGATCAAACTATAGATGCCAATAGATATGTTTGAATTTCAACCATTTCCAAATGATAGTGTGAGAAAGTTGTTTTACATTGTTACTGTTAGCAGCTAGGATAGCTATCGCAAAGGAGGGTCTTTTGAAAAATAGGTTCAGAAATGAAATTAGCACCGTGGAATCTGTTTCCACATGAACCAGCAAATGATCCCAAACAGCAAGTTCCAATTGATCAGGTTCTTCACTTAAATTCTCACTTACTATCTTTAAGATGAATCTTTGTTTCTTCGGCTTAGGAACCACCAAGCTCCACTCTTTCCTTGCATCAGGATCTGGACAATCTCAAAGGGAATGAATACTCATTTCATGGCTACATCTGCAAAGCTGTCACGACAATGTCTCACACGTTGGTGGTGATTTGGAAGTCCTTACGATTTTCCGCAGTACATCTTTTGAGATCCAGGTATCATTTGCGATTTTAGTATAAGCATCCAAGCACAACAATCACTAGCAGCCTCAGTCAATGGATGTTATACCCCCAGAAAATTTTAAAAACAATCCAGCAAAACTATGCCACATCCAATTTCCCCATGTATCCACTGTGTCGATAACACTGGATTCATCATTAAAGCCCCCACAATCGAGCCATTTTCCATCCCCTAGGGACCAATAATCGCTCACGCAAAGATCACTTCCAATATTGGAAATTGATCGCCACACATATGAGCAATTACATCAATCAGTGCCCTCCGAACAAGCTTCCCCGTATTGTATTTAATCCCAAAACTTTAACCCCAAAAACCCTACGGTTTCAAAATTATTGAAACCCGAGTTTAAACTTAAAAGAAAAGAAAAGAAAAGAGAGAAGTTTTGGTGTCTCGGATCCAAATCACCACTCGCCAAAGGCATGCAACATTTTCCCCACGTAATGAAGGCTGGTTTCCGTTCCTTTACCGCGGCACCGCACCCACCCTAGATAAAACCATTATGTATTTTTTCAATCCCCAAGCATATACCCATCAGGAAAAGAGCAGATCGCACATATCCACCCATTAGACGTGGATTGAAAATTTTCAATGATGAACCTATATGTCTCTTTTTGGAACCCCAGTTGAGCAGTCATGGACTGTGCTACGCCATCCTCGGTATTTTTTGAGAAATAAATTTGCGTTTGCCTTTTGTTGATCTTGTTTCTTGAGTAGCAGCTTAAAGTAGATCAAAAATTTTGTTGATAACCTCAGCACGCTCAATATCAACTCCACAGAAAAGCACGAAATCATAAGCGGAGAAACGGTGAGAAATGCCTGCTGGTCCTTTCCTAAAAAGTTTGATCGAGTTCTCAATTGCTTGGATTTAGAGAATGCACTAGTCTTTCCATGCATACCTCATGTTTGGCTTTTTTTTATCATTTGAACTTTTGACTTTGCTACCTTGTAAAATATTTTCTTTTGAAAATATATATTTTTATATCTTAAGAAGTTTGAATGATAATAAAAGTAAATTCTACTTAAATTGGATTTACTCTTAAATTTTTTTAGTTTTTCTTACTTTTTGTTAGAAACTTTTTGGCCATTTTTAATTCGAAGATTCAAATTACTTTAGGTAATTTTAAGTGAGTTCTTCATCTAAAGTTAGACAATTTACTTGGTTAAAATTTAAGCTCATGATCATTTGTAAAATTATTAAAATATTCATATAAAAAATGTAAAATAAATTCAAGCAGCAACCAAGTTTGATCCATTGATAAATGTATTTTTTATTTATTTATTTTATAATTGAAGAGTGAGGGATGGAGTTGATTAAATTCCTTCTATTCAAAATTTTAGATGGGTGATGAATAGATTATATTATTAAATTCGATAATTAATTTATTAAATATTTTTTTTGGTTTTTCAATAAATTTCATGTTTTTGGATTACATATGAATTTGAAACATATAAAATTAGTATAAGTTTTACATTTCTAAAACTTTAAGTAATAGGCTCATTGATTCTGATATCAGAGTTCAACCAACAGATTTGCTTGTGTGAGAGTGCAATGTGCGTAGATGCATTAAAAAACAAATGTGAAAACTCTGTATTTTTTTTATTGTTCTTTATAGAATCATTTCTGAAATGGTAAAATTATCTTTCTGTTTTTAAATTAAAGGGTTTGAAATTGTCAGATATATATAATATTTTTAGAAGTTTTATTAGAAAAAAATTTAGGAAAAGTTATATTTATCTATATATAAGTCAAACATTTAAGGAGATATATCCGTACAACTTAAAACCTAAGCTTCCTCTCAAACTATTTTAAGAATGGAATCTGTTATATACATAGTGTTTTTTTTACTAAAAATAGGAAAAAATTTGCAAAGCTTTCACATTTTGTTTTTAGATAATTTATTCTGATCATATATGTTTATTTTTTAAGATAATATTTAAAACTACCCAAAATTCTTTCTTAATTCATAAATAGGAAAATAATTCACTCGAACTCATATCCTCTTGCATTGATGATAATATTAATATCAATTGAATTAAGATTTAATCCAAAAATTTAACTTTTTAAATTTGATTTGGTTTAGTACTTTTACTACCTAGTATGAACAGTTAGCAGTCCTTGCTGAATTATATTTCGAATCTAAATCTCTTTTATTTTGAAAATTCTATGTCCGTTGACTTTAATATCCCGACAGAGAAAAAAAAATTGTTTTAAACGGGCTTTTATATACCTACACATGGATCCCTGTTTTCTCCTAAATTTCCGTGTATTGAATCTTAGAAAAGAGAACAATATTTATTCAATTTTGTTATGATATAAAATAATTATAATAAAATTTTATTACAACTTGTTATTAATATTTTGATATATAAAATATAAATTTAATTTTTTTTTATGTTATTCATGTCCGTTTTACGGTTCATGTGACTGTCCCTCCTACTAATATTGTTTTCAATGTTCAAATCTAAGTCCTTTCTTTGGGAGTACAATGTGCCTTGCCATTAACTTTGTAAAATTTTGAATTTTTTAAAATAATTAATATAATTTTTTTGTAAAATTTTATATATTAAAATTACAAGTAAATATAATCAAATATATGATATATTTAGGAATCCCCCTTTTTCGTCCATTGACTTTGAGGAACCAAACAGCTCACAAGTTACAGTCTATAAATTTGCCCTAATTTTTTTTTAATTGAGTCTCATTAGATCCTTAAGTTCACTTCAAAGAGCAAAAAAAGGGAAAAAAAATCCCGATTAGTTTTTATAGGCAGCATGAATGCAATGTCATGGTGGATCCTTTTCTTCTTCATTTTAGGGTTATTAGTTTCGAATTCAAACGCCATACACAAGGAGACCACAGCTGTTGACAGCCCCGACATCTCTTCCCGTTATTTTACTTACAAGTTCCACGCGGTGTCTGCTAGGGTAGTCCATCCACGACGTCGGCGTCCAAGTCCACCACCAACACCTAGTGGCAATGTTATTGTTCATCAACTCGCTCCTCCACCTAACAATCTTCCATCTCCTCCTTCGCCGTGTACATAATCTAGATTTCCCACCGTCAACATCAATATCATCGTATTTTTCGTTTGATATCCCAAAATCCTTGTTGGATCGTGATGTTCATTTTATGATTAATATTTGAATTTTGTGAAAAAAAATATTGTTTTTAAAATTTGAGCTCATATTTTCTTAAGTATCTTATAATTGCAAGGTATGTTTATAAATGGTTATATTTATTATTAATATTTGTTTAATTGTATACCTATTCAAATAAATTAAATATATCAAAAAATATTTTCCATCGATATGATGTTGAAATCTAAGTAAATTAGATACATGTAAATATTTTATGGATGTAGAGAACTTCTTATAGTAAAAATATATTAAAAAACAATACTTTCAATTTATGGATATTAGATTGATTCAAAACTTTATACCTAAAACTCACTTAATTACGCCATTTGGAGAATGTCTATCTTTTGACTTAAAATATACAAATAAAGAAAACAATACTCGGGGAATTTAAAAAAAAAAAAAAAAAAAACAAATTATGGGCTTTCATATGCGTTTTTCATTGAAGTTTCCATTGCCATTGACTTTGAGCAGCTGGTTTATTTAATATATATATATAACACACACACACACACACACAGAGAGAGAGAAAGAGAGAGAATATGTAGGTAAGAATTCGGCAGTCATGGATGCTAATTCTTGGCTTCTAATGACCGTGTTGATCAATGGCCTCTTGCTTTGGTCAAATGAAGCTGTTTCTGCATCTCATCCCAAAACAATCCCTTCGGGCCTTGACTTTCCATACAAGTTAAAATCAGTGTCAAAGCAAGTGACCACATTATCACCACCGCCATCACCTAAGCTGCGCACTCCTTATCAAAATTCGCCACCGCCACCTATTTACATATGAACATAATGACCCCAGCATTCAGCTCAAACCAAAGCACCACTGGTTCGTATGCTCCATTTGAAGTCTGGAAATTCAGTTTGATGTACCATAGGCGCAGCCCACAAGAAAAAAAAAAAAAAAAAAAAACTCAACTTTGTTATTAGTTTACCAACATGTGCTCCAATAAATCAGGCGCGTAGCCAGGGGAGGCTGGCGGGGGCCCTTTACTCATGGAGTCCCTCAATCTGATCTTGATCGTCTTGTTGAGAAGATTGGATTTAAATTTGGGAGTCCCATTGGTGACAAAGAACTTAAGATTGAGTGATATATTTTAGTTGAGAAAATCACTAAAAGGATAAGGAGTTGGGAATCTAAGTGTCTTTCATTTGTGAGTAAACTTCAGCTCTTGCGGTCATTTTTAGTTGGCAAAACTTTTGGTGTAGAGGAAATAACAAAGTTGTGTAATGCTTTTTGTTGGAAAGGGAATGATGGTTCAACAAAGGGTGCAAGATTAAATTGGTTTGGTGTTTGTGTTTGTCATCCTAAAGCTGAAGGTGGTTTGAGGCTTAGGGATTTGCTTGCTTCGAACAAAGCTTGTATAATGAACAAGGGCGGGTTCATTGTGGGTTGCCTGGCTTGAGCTATATGTTTTTAAGGGTGCGAGTGTACGGGACATTTAATCAACTCGAAGCCACAGGTTGAGTTCAGAGAGTTGATATTGCAAGTGGGTATTCCTCACGTTGGAGGAAGTTTCCAATTTTACATTTTCTTTTTCAAAAATGTAAATTCAAATGAATTCAATATTTTTCAAATAGTTCTATTTTTAATCAAATAAACTCTTATTCTTTTATTTTTTATTCATAAAAATCAAAATAATTTTTTTTATGATTATAAGAGGAGGCTAAATTCTTAACAGCAATACGATTACCATAACTCGAACCCAAACTACACTTGGAGCGGTGAACACCCTAACCATTAGACCAACACACGGGATTCAAAATCAAAATATTTTTGTAGAATTCTAAATAGAAAATTAAAATTAATGTCATTTAATTAACAAATAGTTGAAAGAAGTGAAAGTAAATTTTTTTTTTTTAAACATTTAGACTTAATTTAAATTTTAAAGTCAGTTATTCTTAAAAGGATTTTACATACATACCATCATTGGATCGAATAAGACTAATTGCAAATCGAAAACCGGATAAAGCTTTTTTAACAAAGTTGGCTATCTTTCACTACTACAAGTAAAACATGTTGAAAGCGTAGTGGATACTCGATAAACTTTACAACTCGTACGATATTATTAATACGAAACGGAATACGATTACAACAAAAACACTAGCTGCAACTAGTTTTACAAGCACCACTAACGAAAACTTTTCAAAGCTTTCTTCTATCTCTCCTATTTTCTAACTCTACTCATATACTACATTCAAAAACTAACAATACATATATATAGAGGTAGTAAACCGTCTTAGTTGCTGTTGCTTGTTACTATATTTTTACATTTGCTTGTTGTTTCCATCATGTATTGTTGCCGTCTTGATTCTTGATCATTTTTGCTACCACTTCATCCTTATATTACTGCCTTAATCTCTCTTAATTGCTAAGCATCTATGTGCTGCGTGCTGCCATACACGTTTTGCTGCTGCCATATATTCTTTAAGTGTTGCCTTTATCACCAAGCTTTGCCACATGTAAATTAGTTTTTAATCAAGTTTGATTCTAACAAAACAAAAGTCGACAAATTGGAAATTTCTTTCTCTACTCTAAGTTGCTTGCCTTTGAATCCGCTGCACGAGGTTGACTTTGTTGGCTAACCAAGACAATATTATACGATATACAGAGACACACACATACAAATGGTAGGCAAGAATTGAGCTGCCATGGATGCTAAGTCTTGGCTTCTAATGATCATGTTAATCAATGGCCTCTTACTTCGGCAAAATGAAGCAGTTTCAGCGTGTCACCGGAAAACAATCCCTTCGGGCCGTGACTTTCCATACAAGTTTAAATCAGTGTCGAAGCGAGTGGCCACATCATCACCTCCACCATCACCTAAGCCCCGTCTTCATCCTTCGTTTCAAAATACGCCGCCGCCACCCATTTCCATCTGAACATAATGACCCAACATTCAGCTCAAACCAAAGCACCACTTGTTCGTATGCTCCCTTTGAAGTCTGCAACTTCAGTTTGATGTGCCGTACGTAGCCCACAAAAGAATATACATAAAACTCAACTTTGTTATTAGTTTACCGGCATATTGCTTTTTCTTTATTTTCTTTTGCTCCTCTGCTTTCATCTTTTCTATAGTGTTTTCTGTTATTCGATTTCCTTTAGTGAAATACAACTTCTTTTTTCGGACCAGACAATTAGATTTAAATGACGACGACGACTGTGTTGTCTAGCCCTATCCTCAAACCAGACAAAGATTCAATTTCAGATGCAAAAACCAGATAAACTGAATGGCAAATCTTGTTGTCTGATAATTTTCTTGTTGTTTAATGTACTGTCTTCCATTTAAGTTGGTTTTGGTTCATAAGTTGTTCAATTTCATCCTAGGAACTATGAACATGGAAATTGACATGTGATGCAAATATGACACGATATCAACATACTATAAGAATCTTCAGAAAGTTAACATGTAGAGATTCGGCATTACGTATCAGTATAACAAGCATAGCCATGGATGGCAAGTCTTGGCTTCTAATGATGATGTTGATGAATGGCCTCCTACTTTGGCAATATGAAGCTGTTTCGCCAACTTATTGGAAAGCAATCCCTACCGGCCGCCACTTTCCATACAAGTTAAAGTTATTGCCACAGCCAGCACCTGAGCTGCACAGTCCTTCCTATTGGTATAAAATTTTGCCACCACCACCAGCGACTGGCATCTGAGCTCAAAGCCAAGCAGGTACCAACTGGTATCTTTGATTGCCGGTTAGAGTCTCCCACCCAGGGAAGTTTAACAGAACTTGAGTTTGATTGTGCCATAGCCCACAAAAGAAGATTTATCAACACTTTAACTTTGTTATTAGCTGATCAGCATATATGTGCTCCAATGAACTTCAAGATTCAACTCTGATACTGTTTCTCATCTATTTCCTTTTTCACCTTTGGTTTTATCTTGGTATAGAGTTTTCTATTATTCCACCCTTTGCGTATGTATAATGTATGTATGTATGTATGTAACACTCAAGTTTTTTATTGTGAAATCACTAGTTGAGTTGTATAGTTTAGGTAGGTCGTCAATAAGCATATACATATAGTTTTGAAGCAAAGTGCCCAAAAATGAAGCTTACCAGGTTTATAGGCCAAGCCCAAAATTAGATTTGGTCTTAGAGCAAGATACACTTGATAGGTTTGACTCAATGGAGAATGCAGTCTGTGATAAGATGGTTGGCCTAGTTGGCGGAAAGTTGGGCCTTGGGTGCCTTAATTTGAAATAATATTGTCTTCTCCAGGGTAAAGATTAAATTAAAAATCATAAGATGATCCGGAGGGTGTAGGTCGTGGCAGTGTAGAAGTTGGTTGAATGCTCAGAAATGAGGATGTTTCCTTAGAGCTATTGAAAAATCTAGTTGGATTTAGAGGAGTTGGTGAAGGAGTTGATGTAGAAGAGCCCTGCTTGGACATATGTTCTTCTCAGCCTCAAGCTATGCCTACCGACCGTTCGAGTTCCTGAAAGGAGTCCCGGCTCTCCATAAGTCTCTTTCTTGTAAAAAAAGGTCTAGGTTCATCTATGCTGTCCTTTCTTGTAAAAAAAAACAGAAGCTTTTCTCCTCCGCAAATTGAAATTTCTGGAAACCATCGATGTGGACATGAAAGATGCGATTTCCGTCGATGCTCATTAGCCCAAGGACAAGAAAGTGGCTGCTTGTAAGGCAACCAAGAACAGGTTTGAAGAGATGTTGAAGATCGGAAAGAACATGTGGTTCTTTACAAAGCTTTTTGGAGGGTATTTGTATGATTAATATTATGGTTTTTGTAAAAGAGAAGTTTGAGTTTCAATCTAGTGTTTCAAGCATTTTGAATTTGTTCCAAAGAGATATTTCTGGGTTCTTTAGTTGATATATGTAATATGATGCTATATTGTTTACTCAACAAAAATTCTGGGTTATATAAACTTCAAAAGATTTTCCCATCACCGATGAACTTGATGAGTTCTTCAACAGACTGGAAAAGCTTGATGAGTTCTTTGAGGTTAGGAGGGAGTTCTTCCATGGGTGGCGCTTGATGAAAATTAAGATGAATATGATTTTTTTAAGAAAAAAATGAAAAATGAAAAAAAAGTATTGTTTTTTATTTTACTTTTTTTTTTATTTCTTTAATTAAAAGCACATTAAAGTGTTTTTACTTTAAAATCAAATAAAGAATAAAACAAAAAGATATAATTGCTGCTAAGGGCTTGACTTAGCTAGTCAACTACTGAACATGTGGCACTAGAGGTGAGTATTCCATCGAGTCGAATCAATTCAAAAAAATTTTGTTAGTCGAATTGATGAATCCTATTTTAGCAACCAAGTTTAATTTGAAATTTTTTCGAATCGAATCGAGTCAAAAAAATTTGAGTCAAATCGAGTCGAGTTAATGAATCCTATTATTTACACTCAATGCTGTGTTTACATGGATTGATTATTTAATTAGTAAATGAAGTACAAGATTATTTAACTACATAAATAATATAATGATTTTACCTTTTAACTTAATGGGTAAACATTTATTTAAACAACGTAGTTTACTTTTTTTATTCGGATTTTTGGAAAATTTTAATTGTGTAATTCAATTCGAGTTAAACCGAAAATTTTGATTTTTTATTTATTTGAGTTTATATGAATAACTTGATTAACTCAAATAACACGAATTATTTAATTTAAAATTTAAATTTTTTATCGAATTTTTCTAATCGAATCGAATTTTGTTCATGACGTTCTCTAATTTTATGGTGCGCCGCGTCATCAGAAAAATTGACGTCATTACGATTAAGTATCAAAATGAATGAAAAAAAAATACAGGTAACATATTGATGATTTTATTAAAGTAGAAGGGTAAATCTTGTGATTATCCCTTTTCCTTTTTTCAAATTTTGAGAGCTATATCTTCTTTCTTTACAATATTGTTGAAGTGAAGAAGGATAATAAGATTCCAATCTCATTCTATTTAGTCCAGAGATTTTCTGTCTCTCATCAAATCTCTCTTTTTCTTTTCTTATTTACTCCATGAATCTTTTTCCACTTTGCAGATCTGTTCTGTGAGTATTTTTATTATCTTTACAAATTGTGATGGTGTTGGTTGTCGTTAAAATTTCACTTGCCACTACTAGATTCTTCTGAAAAATGGATAGCTCTTCGTGGGTTTTTTAATTTGTTTTTGTTTTAAGAATATTTTAGAATAATAAAATATTTCATGAGTCGGCTTGAACTTGTGTTATCGTTTTTTTTTGTTTTCCGTTGTTTAATAAATCTTCACTTTTAACAATTTTTGTTTGCTCTTATAGCACTTTTTTAGTCTTATTTATGCATGTAGCATTGCTTTTGCTAGGAATGATTTTGCCGTCGTCCTTTTCGGCTTAATGGATGCTCAATTCTTTTGTCAATTTTTGTCTGCCGTTTTTGACCATTTGAGGCTTTTTTTCTTATTGTATTAAGTGCTTGCAATCACTTCAGATATGTTGTATTTAAGTTGTAACAGACCCAGTTGTCAATGTGTCACAATATGTTGTGTTGATAGAGCTTGTTATTTTTTTCCTAAATTGTATGGTCCCATAAAAAATGATTAATTTGCTCTTATAATTAGAGAGATTCATAAGTTGGGTTAGGCCGAGTTAAGGTTAAGTTTAAGCATATTATTAACATACTTTATATTTATATATGTTTGGTTCAGCCTGAAATATGATATTAAAATTTTCACTCATATTTGTATATAATTAATCCAAGCTCATTTTAAATCAATACATATATTTTTAAAAATTTTAAAATATTTTTATTTTTAAATTTAATATTTAATGATTTTATATATTTTTCATTTATTAAAATTTTGAGAATAGTTGAAATATATTAATTTTTTTAAATATAACTTTTTTAGAATTACTTTCCCTAAATAATTAGAATGTGGTTGTTTTTTTTATAATGGTGAAAAAGTAACTTTTTCAGATGGTCGGAAAGTAAAAAGTTAATTTTGAAGCCAAATAATTTTTTTTTTCTTCTTTATTTTTTATTATTTTAATGGGTTTAAAAACCAGATGATTAGTCACTGACCTTATACCAATGGATATCTTAGGAACAAAAAAAAAATATTTATTTTTAAATTTATTTTAAGTACTATCAAATTAAATTTTGATTTCTATTCTAATTTTAAAACATGTTAAATATTTAAAATTATTTTAAAATTAATAATATATTAATGTTGAGATAAATATATTATATTATTTTTATTTTAAAATAGATAAATATTATTTAAAATAAATAGGTTAAATTATATGTTTGTTAATTCTTTTGTTAATAATAAATATAGTTAAAAAAATTTAAAATTTTATTGAATTTTATTTGATAGGGTAATTTCAAAATTTACAATCACATCCCAAGTAAAGGGCTTTTGATTCTCATTTTCATATGTATATTTACATTAAAATCTTGACATAAAAAATTATCAAACATCACCTAATGTTCAATAAATTTAAATTTTGAATCATAATATTTAGGGATAAATATTAAAATTATACATGAATTTTGATATAATGTGTAATTGCATACATGAATTTTAATTTGGTGTAATTATACACGTAAAACTCTAATTGTGGTTCAAATGTATACTTGAGACATTAATTTTGATTTAATCATACACATTTAAATAAATAAATATTTTAATTTATTTTTATATTGAATAAATATAATTATTTATGCATGCAATATATAAACATAAAATGATGTTATATCGATAATTGTGTTAACAATTTACAAGAATTGAATCAAATCAAAATTTCGTATATAAAATTGCACAAATTAAAGTTCATGTATATAATTAGATATTAAACCATAGTTCATGTACAGCTTTACTATTTATTCCTAATATTTACTACCGTACTCTTATTTCTAGAACAAAAATCCCCCAAAAGTATCTTACAAATTCATAGAAAGATATTTATATTATTATAAAACTATTGATTAAATTAATATTATGAGATAACTGAGTATAAATTTAATTAAAAATAATATTTAAAAACTTTTTTAAAAAAAATAAATATTATTATAAAAATATTCTTATTTGTTAATACTTTTACATAAAAAATTTAAATAAAAAAAACTAAAATCCACTACTTCAAATAAATGGAATGACTAAAGATTAAACCCAAGTCCTTTACCACTCCCTGTAGTTGATTCGATAAATGAACTTTACATAATCTAGCAAAAAGTAAAATGTAAAAAAAAAAAAAAAAAAAAAAAAAATTAGTTTTGTATTTAAAATTTAATTCTCTTATTTTTTTCAATTTAAAAATTTCAATCATTATCGTCATTAATATTCTTTATAGAAAAAATCAATTTAATATATTTATTTTCTATCAATTATATAAAGACAGTCTAAATACAATTCGAGATTAATAAATTTTGATAAAAACACTTATTATGTTAATGATTGAATTAAAATTTTAAAATAATTTTTTAAATTTTGTTAATTAATGTTCTAAAAGGTAGGTCACTCTTTAAATATTAGTTAATGTTTTATAACATTAAATATAGTAACAGATAATTGTACTGAAGTTTTTGATTTAGTGGATAGAAAGATTATGATATAAAATAACCTAAATAACAAGATTTAGGGGTGCAATTGCTTTTGTTATTGCCTCGTACCTTTGCTAGAGATAGTGATAGAGGTGTTTATGAGTCGAGTAAGGTTAGGTCCGGGTCGGGTCGAGTCGAGTCGAGTTGGATTTAATCAAAATTTTAGGTCGGTTTGTTATGAGTGGCAGAGGAGTTTGTTTTCACATTTTTATATTATCTTAGGTGGGGTTTGGACGGACAGTAGTGTACGGTGCGATAAGTTCAATTTATTTTTTGTCTCACATAACAATATTGTTATAATATCTAATCCCACCGTCATTGTTAATTTACACTAATTATAGGTAAACGCATCGACCATCCAGATTAAGTCTTAGTATGAGCTTTTCTTTAGTCTGTATTTTAAATATTCATAACATTATATTAATAAGATGTACTTAAGGACCTTTACACTAAAAAGAAATTCACAACCTTGTATGAGGGCATATTGTTGGTTTTGTTGCAATAGAGAAAATAAATTAATAAATTAATGTTTTGTTTAAGAATTAGCTATACTAATTAAATAAATTTCAATGTCGTCCCAATTTTATCATATTGTAATTATAATACTATTGAACGATAAGTGACAACATATATTGTCAATATCAAGCTCCATATTAATGGAACCGAAAAAGAAAAACCAATGGAACGGAAATAGTACTCTCAACTTGGCCAAGTTGACACATAAAATTCTTTGTCCCATAAACTTTAATCCTTCATCCATCATACCATTTCAATTAAAAGAAGGTAATATTATTTTATAAATAACATCTAAATTGGTATAATTTTTTAAGTGGGTATCTCTTCAAATCTGATCATTACAAAAAAAAAAATAATAATAATAATAAAATAAAAGAAAAGAAGAAATTGTATCTTTTAACCTTTTGTAGAAAGCTTCTTGCTATCTTCAATAATAAAATACCAATTATCTACTTAGTGAAAATAGGGTTTTAGTATGTTGTGTCATATTACAATATCGTTACTCTAATCGTCACCATTGTTTTTACACCGACTTTCAATCCAAAAGGTGGGTTTATTCATCATTGTTCGGTTAATTAGCAGGTTGATGCAGCGAGGAAATGATAGTTGGTAGATTTAGACATTATCTGCAATCTCTTTGTTGTAAGATTTAAGTTTACATCATCAAATGTTAATGGATAAAATTGCCCTTGTATTGATAGAGTTGTTATTTGTTCATACTGGTAAATCAGATTTCATTTTCCTTTTTGATTTTGTAATGATAAATGAAAAATTCCAAAACAGTAAACTTAATTACAAAAACCCAGAATTACCAAAGAGCAGGAGTTTCAGATATGCTAAGAAGTTCTTCCAAGTAATCAGCTCCTAAATCCTCCAAAACCAACATGTTTTCCGTGCTTATAATTCCCTTTTCCTTCACCTTCTTCACTATCCCTCTTTTGCTCTTCAAGGAATGCCTCTTCTTCATTGCTAAAACAGGTGAACACCCTTCTTCAAATCTGTAGTTCATTTCTCGAAGTGACTGATAAACTTTCTCCATTGGAAAATTAAGTATAGCCAGGGAACCTCGCATTGTCAATGCAGCTCGATCATATGCTAAAGCAGCAGCCTCAGCAGTATCAAAGGTTCCAAGCCAAACCCTTACACCCTTCCTTGTTGAATCCCTTATTTCAGCTGCAAATTTCCCCCATGGCCTCTTCCTAACCCCTCTGTATGAAACCTCCCCTTCATTATTAGCTTTTGAGCTCACTTCATCGTTTCTAGAGCTTGCTTCAAAGGAGCTTTCATGGGCTTGGTTTAGAACTCCTAGGAGAAGCATCTCTTGAGAGTCGTTTTCATTGAAAGGAAGGGCTTGATTGAGTGATTCCAGTGACAAGTTTTCTTGAGATACATAGGAAGACGATGATTCAGGAGAGAATTGAGAATATGGGTACTGGAAATATGAAGAATCCATGTATGAAAATTGAGTACAAGCTTATGTATGGAGTGATGAGTTCGTAGGGGGAACATTTAGAAGCTTGGGGGGTGGTGTATATTTATATAGGGAGGAAGGACAGAAGGGGATAGAAAAGTGGAAACAATACATGAATGGCAGGGTTTCAAACAACTTTACTGGGTCGTTAATTGGAGCAGAAAGGCGATTGCCCAGGCGGCCAGGTCAGAAGAAAGTTTTCAATATACATGGCGTCAGCTTGATGACTTCATCAACAGCTAAGGGCCCTTTGCCCACTTGGCACTAGGAGCTACCAAACAATGGCTGATTCATATGTCACCACACATCTAAATGCCCATGGAAGGTACAGATTATGAATCTGAATATTGTATAACATCTAAATAATGTCAGATCATGTTGAAATGTGAGGATTTACTTTGTTTGGGTGAAAATAATTTAATCATAGAAATAAGAAGGTGATAACAAAGGGAAAGAGACGTCGGTAGTAAAGACGATGGCTTCTCCAAATCTACCTCCAACTGCAAATCAGCTCCATCATTTTTGCATTACCTCCTCCACTTTATGATCCTTGCTTCACCTCTATAACCATGTGATTGTTTGGTGAAAATTTCGATCCATAAAGATCTAGCAATATCAACCCCACAAACTATGAACTTGTTATAACACAAGGGATACACAAAATTTCAAACAATACAACAAAAGCGATTCACACCACATGAGTGCGGAGAATCACTAGAATGAAGACGATTCCCATCGTGAGAGATGTGAAGAGCTGTTCAGTTTGGTGATTAGAGAAAATTAAGAAAGCATAAACAAAATTTCATTGTAGCATTTTTTTTGTACTTGGAAGAGCCGAATGTGACTTTCCTGTACACTGGTGTGAGCCAATAAACTTGGTATGTATAAATGAAATTGAAGAATATGATAACTGCATCATTTTTCCATTTTTTTATATAAAATATATAATTTTCATCTTTTCACTTTTGTACTCATCCAATTTCCTATTTTTTTTTTTTTTTTTACTCTACTAAATAAAGTCTAAACCTAAATATTATTTGAACGGGTTGAATAAGTTAAAATTTTAAAAAGCTGAATAAAACAAATCATTATGCAAAGAAAACAAAAGCTGTTTAGAATAAAATAAAATAAAATTGGTATTATATCGAGAATGGATAGAAGAATGGCTCAGCCTTCTTAAATGTAAATGTGGGGAATGTGCATGAACCTCCATAGTTTTACATTGAAATTTGAGGGAGATTTTAATTTAGTCGACCCTACCTCAAATTTTCATACAGATTGATTTTAAATACCTAAATAGACTGAATATCACTCCACGACATTGATACTAAGCCCAGTAAAAAGTTGGATTTACTTGAATGGAGCGATAGTTAAAATTGTTATTAGATATTTATTCCGTACGGGTTTAAATTATATATTTTTTATTTTTTACTTTTAATATTGTATCGAAAAATATTACCAAATATCAAGGTAGATGATGTTTAGTAGTATCTAAGATTAAAATATTCTTTAAAATTTAAGGATAAATTGTTTTAATCTCGATTTAGTTTAGAATTCAGATTGATGCTGAAATAATAAATACCCCATTTAAATTATTAAGGTACAAAAAAGGGAGGAGATATAAGATGGTAATTTATACAACGGTGAGGTGTTGAACGCTGCATAAAAAAAAAAAAAACGAGTATAGAGCATAAAAGTGGAGGGTTAGAGAAGAAGAAAGCTCCTCCTAAGGTTAAAAATAGGTATCTGTATGCAAGGTTGATAATTCTTTTGACATATAATTCGGGTTTATCTTATCATGATTGGTCACTTGAAGGATTTGATAGCTTTCTAAATAAGTAACAATGTGAGTGACCTGGATTTGATAAGACCCCACATGTAATTCATGCAAAAAAATAATCCAACACTTATCCCTGATAAGGTGGCCATAAAGAGAGAGGGCTTGATGTGTTATGTATATACATGACAATGAGGTCCATAGTTGGAAAAGTGTTGCCTACTAGCAAGGTTATGGTCAATGAAATCGTGATTGGGCGAAATGTGGGGGCCGAAGCTTGTTTTGATGAGGTATTGATAACAATCCACCCCCTCCCTCCAAAACTGTCGAAGGGCAGGTTATATGTAATATGACTTGCCTTGAAATAATTCATTTTGTTGTTCATGATACACAAGCACACGTGAGTGATACGTGCAAATTTCTAGAAATAATGTAATTTAAATTTAAGATTTATGGTTAGGATTTAATATTAGTATTTAAACTAATAGCTATTATTTATAATTTATTATTATTTTATTTATAATTTATATTATTAATTATTAATATAATTGATAAGTGCTAAAAATAACATGTTTTAACCTCATTCTTAATACCTTTTTTTTTATGATTAATCTATTTAAAATAATGAATTTTATGTTCATAATCCTTTAAATTCATGTTTCTATACTTAGGAAAGCATTTGAGAGTGAAAAGAGCCAAAAACAAGCGAAAACCGGACAAAAAGAGCAGATTTTAGGAGCCACACGAGCTGGACACATGGCCATGGACTAAATCGAATATAAAAAAGAAAATTTCGGCCAAAAGTGTGAATGTGGAAGAGTTAGGAAGAGATTTATTGGACATAAGACTTTATTTAAATTTAAACTTTATTTTTAGGATTATTATTATTATTATATGGTTTATATTTAAAATTTAGGCTTTATAATTTCGAGTTTAATCTGGATCTAATTAGGGAATTATTATTTAAATTTAATTCAAATTATCTTTTTAGAATTTAATTTGGACCTAACGAGAGTTTTTTTTCATATATTATAAATAGGGGATAGAGTGATATGAGAAGGCACTTTCAATTTTCTGTAAAATCCTCCATTCCTCGAACCCTAACCGTCAAAGATTATTAAAGAAAACAACTGAAGAAACACCATAGAAGCCGTCTTTAAAGCAAATCTCCACAAAGATTGAAGACCTCTTCTAAATTCTTTTGATTTTTTTATTAGTTTTTCCTCACCTTGTGGTTATATTGTTTTTGAGATGTTTCCATTTATTAGCATGAACTAAATTCTTAAATACTTAGGGGAGATGAACCTTAGGATGAATTTTGTCATTTGATTTTTAATTTTACGCAATAAATACTTAAATTTTGCTCTCAATTATGTGTGCTTAATTCTTAATTTAGTATTCTTGAGATACTAATTCTTATTTGATGTGCTTAAATCAAATGAGGAATAGACTCTATTTAAGAGTAGATCTAGCATAATTGAGTGGAGTTGCATGCAATCCTAGAAATAGGGCGACATAAATCTACTGGATTAGAGTCAAATCTAATAAGGGAATCTATAGATCAAATTAATGCGACAATAAGGGTTTTAATTAGAAAGAAATTTCAATTAATCAACTTAGAGTCAGTTGCTTTTATGTTTGAATAGAAGTATTAACATAATTTAAGGATTTCTACGGAACAAAATACTAAGTGAATAAATTGCTTAATTCAGAATGATAATGGTAGATGAAATCTAAGTGGAATCTTTCCTGGGTATTGTTTGCTTTTTGATATAAAAACACTTATTATTTCTTATTTTAATCTTTGACGCACTTTTTACTAATTTAGTTAAATTAGTTTAGAACAATCACTTTATTCGACCGGTTAGATAATAGGAGTATAGTTATTACTAGTACTTTTGATCCTTGTGAGAACGATATATGTGCTTACCGTAACTATACTATTAATTAATAGGTGTACTTACCTTAATCATATTTTAAATTAAATTTTGACTGCATCAATATTTTTTTAAAATTAATTTATATATTTTATAAACAATAAACGTTAAACCTTAAATCCTAAATGTTAAACTTTAAATACTAAATTTTACATTTTAAATCCTAACTATACATTGAGACATGTACAATGAGTGTAAAATAACATTCCCTAACCTCAAATTAATGGAAGACGACTAAAATAAAAATAGTTGTTATTCGCTATGCCCTTATTACAAATTATTTATTTTCAGTGTCTAAATTAAAATTCTATAAAATTGAGTTACCAATTATATAATTTACCAAAAAATAAGTACCAAAGTTTTGCCTATTACAAAATGAAATCACCGACGGGGAAGAATGACTATTTTTTTTTTCACCATCAAAGGTTTTATATATATATATATTTATAATATCATTATAAATTCTGATCATATCTGTTTGTTTTGATAAAATAGATAGAACTATTCATAACTTCTCCTCAACCCATAAATAAAAAGATAATGTTCTTTAACGCACTCAAATCTATATTTTTCTATATCGATAACAATATCCATACCATCAAAATTAATCTTGTCGAAACCATCTTTTTTGAAAAACGACGAGTTTTGAAAATTATTTTAATGTTGGAAAATGAGAGTTGCCACCAATCCTTTATTCGGTGTGATTGGATCACCACAAAACGTTTTTTTTTTTAAAACTGTTCTGAAAACATGTAGGTCTTCGAATTCCAAAAAAACAGGTTCGAGAGTCAGTTACGCATGAGGAAGGATTAGCACCCTCATACGCCCAAAATTGGTACCGTATTAATTATTTTCGGGTCTTAATTTGTAAAATTTAAAACCTCGAATAAAGTTTAAAATATGATCCTTGAATGCATGAATTATGTTTAAAGAAACCGATTCTGTTTGGAAGTCTCGCCATTTCAAAATGATCGAGAAAGAAAGTTACGTCCAGTGAGTTAAGACATAACATTTCGAGATCCAGAAATGACGAGCTTTTCTTTGTTGTAAACCTTTTGAATTTTGGAAAAGGATGTTGAAGCCCAATTCGCCCGGGCCCAATCAACTTAAATTTATTTTAAAATTAAGTTTATTTTAAATTTAAATTTGGTTGAAATTTAAATTTATTATAAATTTAAATTTAAAGTTTATTTTAAAAATGTCCAAGTACAAAGTCCATTTACAAACTTGGATCCAAATACTAACCTAAGCCCAAATCGGGCCTAGATTCAAATAACCCAAACCTAAGCTTAAATGTCCCAAATAGGCCTAAACCCATTACACCCAAACCCTAGTATACTAAGTGCTGCTGCTGCCTCCACCTCAACCAACCAGGATGCGCCACATCATCAACCAAGTTGCCACCTCCAGCTTCAACTTGCACCTCTGCCATCAACTGCCATAGCCACCACTGGTACCTGCAAGAAGAAAAGATGGGCATTAAATTGAAAACCATCATTGTAAAACTAGTTATAAGAACAGATTCAAATCCATTGTTTAAGGGGCTGGAAAAAAAAAAGAAATGCAAAGAAGTATACTTTGAAATATTTGCATACAAGTTTACTTTTGAATTCACTAAATATTCGGCAATAGAATAGGAAAGGATACATGTACGAGGCAATCACAAACAATCTCAGAATATTCAAGCATTGAATCATCTCAGGTATAACTTTAATGCATTCATTTATTATTGTTTATAATTTAAGTGTTTTAAAACCATTCACATCCCTTTTTACAATCGAATGCATTGATTGCCACCATTATCATCCGTTATTATTTTCAGTTATTTCAAAGTATATTAAATGAGATTTATTATTATTTAAAATATTATTAAAAACATTATTATTAATTAATAATAATAATAATAAACGAAGAGTCAGTTAAAGTTACTCCCCTTGGTGGTTGCGCTGTCGTCGGAGTCATGCTGAAGCTGCCACCGAATGCCGACCATGCCCCGTTACGCGCAAACTTGCAAAAAATATGAAAATGGATCAAAAAAACAATAATAATAATAAGAATCGAAAATTTTCTTTCACCTCCGATCTCCGTTTTATACATTAAAACCCAGATCTGGGCTTCGAAACCAACCCAAAGACTCGGATCCCGCTTTTAAAACTAGACTCACACTTAAAAAAAAAGGGTATGAGGTTACAAAAAGACGTTTTACCTACTGACAGTCGAAAACGACGGCGGACGGAGATGAAGAGGCGTGTGGAAGGCGACGGCGCGTGTACCAGAAGACCCCCGGCGGTGACGCGCGATGACCCTACGCATGACAGACGGCGACCGGCCTGACTGGCCAAGGCATGGCCGGCCAGGAAAGGGCGAGAGGATTTTGGAGAGGATTTTTGTTCTTTTTTTTAAAAAATGGTGAAAGAAAATGTTTTTTTTCTCTGAAATAGGGTTTTTATAGGCCCCCAGAACGATGCCGTTCTGAGGGCTGAGTTTCAGCCCTGAAACGACACTGTTCTGAGCTATTACCCGAGTTCGACCCGGAGTTCGATCCAACCCGACCTAGGATCCGCGTGTTTTTGAAGGAAGGGTTATTTATGCATATGATCCTTCCGCTTCTTCTCAAATTTTCAATCAGGTCCTTCTCGTACTTTTGATTAATTTCAAATTGGCCCATTTATTTTCAATGCTTTTCAATTTGATCCTTGAACCCTTTTTAGAACACCAAGGGCTGCCACGTGTCATTGTTTGGGTTTATTTCCACGAACAGTCCCTTTTCCATGGTTTTCAAACTGGTCCTTTGACCTCAGTATGCCTCAAGGGCTACCGCGTGTCACCTTTTTTGGTTTTATTACCCCAAAGGTCCCTAACCTTTCAAAAATTACCATTTTACCCTCAAACTTCCAAAAATCCCATTTTTAACCCCGAACCTTCCAAAAAATACCATTTTACCCTCGAACTTCCAAAAATCTCATTTTTAACCCCGAACCTTCCAAAAATTACCATTTTACTCTGAACTTCCAAAAACCTCATTTTTGACCCCAGACCTTTCAAAAATTACCATTTTGCCCCCGAACTTCCCAAAATCTCATTTTTGACCCCAGACCTTCAAAAAATTACCATTTTGCCCCCGAACTTCCCAAAATCTCATTTTTAACCCCGAACCTTCCAAAAATTATTATTTTACCCCCGAACTTCCAAAATCTCATTTTTAACCCCGAACCTTCCAAAAATTAACATTTTACCCTTAAACTTTCAAAAATCCCAATTTTGACCTCGAACCTTCCAAAAATTACTATTTTACCTCCGAACTTCCAAAAATCCCATTTTCGACCTGGAAACTCTCAAAATTACCATTTTTACCCTCGAATGTTTTAAGTTTCACTTTTTAACCACGAATTTTCCCGAAACTACCATTTTGCCCCCGTGCATCCGAAAGGTCTCGTTTTGAACTCTGATTGCATCATTCTTCTTTCTCATCAACATTTGTATTTTTTATGCGCTCGTATTTTGCATCTTGATTTCTCGTGGATAATTTATCTTCTTGTTTATCTTACTCTGCGTTTAATATCCATTATTAACTGTTTATTCATATTTAACTCGCACGCTTGTTTTCAAAATTATTTTTTTTATAAAAGCTTCAAAAATCGAGACAATATTCTTTTGTTTCGAGTTTCGAAAATTTGTGCCTTAACTCACTAGGTGCAATTTTTCTTCAAACCGAAATAATCGAATACCCTTAATCGAGGCAATGTTTCCTTATCTTCAATTTTGAAATATTGCGCCTTAACTTACTAGGTGCAACCTTTCTTCAAATCGAGATAATCGAATATCCTTTTGCAAAAATTTAAAAAAAGGTTTTACAAAGGAAAGCTCATTATTTCTAGATCTTGAAATGTCATGTCCTAACTCACTGATGTAATTTTCTTCCTCGATCACTTTGAGACAGCAAGATTTCCAAACAAACCCCATTTCTTTTAAACTCAACTCATGCATTCAAGGATCATATTTTAAACTTTATTCAAGCTTTTAAATGTTACAAATTAAGACCCGAAAATAATCAATACGGTACCAATTTTGGGCGTATGAGGGTGCTAATCCTTCCTCATGCATAACCGACTCCCGAATCTGTTTTTCTAGATTTCGAAGACCTACATGTTTTCAAAACGGTTTTTAAATCATTTTGTGGTGATCCAATCACACCAAATAAAGGATTGGTGGCGACTCCCATTTTCCAACATAAAAATAATTTTCGAAACACGTTATTTTCCAAAAAAAAAGGATGGTTTCGACAAAGGATATTTTATTATCTCGATTTGAAGGAAGGTTGCACCTAGTAAGTTAAGGCACAAATTTTCAGAATCGAAGATAAGAAAACATTGCCTCGATTAAAGGTATTCGATTATTTTGATTTGAAGAAAATTTGCACCTAGTAAGTTAAGACACAAAATTTCGACATTCAAAATGAAAGAAAATTGCCTCGATTTTAAAGTTTTTATGAAAACAGTTTTGGAAACAAATATGCGAGTTTAATATGAATGAGCAGTAAATATTGGATATTAAATAACACCAAGTAAGATAATTAAGCAGATAAATGGTAAGAAAAAAAATACAAAATACGAGTGCATAATAATTAAAAATAAATGCAAATATTGATGAGGAAGAAAAATGATTCAATCGGAGTTGAAAATGAGACTTTTTGGATACCCTGGGGCAAAATGGTAATTTTGGGAAATTTTAGGGTTTAAAATGGAATTTTAGACATCCGAGAGTAAAACGGTAATTTTAGAAAAATTGAGATAAAAAAACGGAATTTTTCGACATTTCGGGGTAAAATGGTAATTTTTGAGAGTTTCGGGGTCAAAAATGGAATTTTTGGAGGTTTGAGGGTAAAAATGTAATTTTTTGAAGTTTCAGGAACAAAAATGAAATTTTTGGATAGTTTAGCGACCTCCAGGGCAATAAAACGAAAAATAAGTGACACGTGGCAACCCCTCAAGCATCCTGAAGTCAAAGGACTAATTTGAAAATAATTAAAAATTTTTGGGCCAATTTTGTAATTAAACAAAACTTGATTTAAGGATTAAATTGAAATAAATCAAAAATAAGAGGGACCATTTGCAGAAATAAACCAAAATCATGACACGTGACAGCTCCTGGTGTTTTCAATAGGTCAAGGGATTAAATTGAAAAGAATTGAAAATTATTGGGTCAATTTAAAATTAATTAAAAGTACAAAAGGACTAAATTGAAATAAAAAAGAATGCGGAAGGACTAAATACAAAAATAACCCATTAATTTAAAACATGCGGATCCTCCTGGGTGATTCGGGTCGGGTCGGGTCGGACGGGTCATGGGCAAGACGACGTCGTTTTGGGGCTTAAAAGTCTAGACCAAAACGGCGTCGTTTTGGTCTTCCTTAAATATCACCCTCACCCCTTTTAAAATCATTTTCACCCTTCATTTTTAAAAAAAATTGAAAAAATCTTTTTTTCTCTCCCCTCTTTTATTCTCTTTGACCGGCCACTCCATCCGGTCGCCACTCCGCCGCACACGCCTCTCCAACCGGCGTGCGTGACCACCATGCCTCGTCATCCGTCACCTGCTGGTTCACGCGTCGCCATTTCCTTCTCACACGTGCCGTCGTCTAGGTAAAGAGCCTCTATTTTCTTCTAAAAATGTTTAGAGATTCCCTTTTTAGAAAACCGTTTTCCGCTTTTTTAGAAATGAATCTGGGTTTGGATTTTCTTCAAAATCTTGCTATTCTTCTTTTTTTTTCTTTTTGATTTATTTTAAAAAATGTTTTTATTCATTCATTTCATTTTTTGTTCTAAAGTCTCATTAATCCCTTTATTTTATGAAACTGTTTTCCTTTGGTTCTTGGTTCCATAGTTTCGTGTTTGGAGAGGTTTTAATCCATTCCTTTGTTTCTTTACAGATCCATGTGCGACGAGGTGTAGACAACATTCGGCGGGGGTCGACGTGGCTCCGGTGACGGCGGCGAAAGCAGATCGAAAGGGGAGTGACCTCCTGACTCTTTATTTTCTCTCTCTTTTTTTTAAAAAAATAATATTAATTATTAATAATTAATGGTTATTATTAATATTGTTATTATTATTATTAATTCAATTAATGCACACACATTTTTAAAAAAAACGTAAAGTAGTAATAAATAATAATAGATGGGCATTTAATGTATTAGACTGAAAGGGTTTTAGAAACTTGAATTTCATAATAATAAATGAAAGCACTGCAGTAATACCCGGGTAGTTTAGTGCCTGAACTTTGAATTTGCTTCTTGCTGCTTTATGCCTGCTTCTTTTCGCATTCAATTACGAAAGTCTTAGTAATTACAAAAGTAAACTTGTATGTATTCAACACTCAAAGTCTATTTCTCTGTATGGATTCTTTGGTGTTCAACAAAAACCGTCACCCTTACAAATTGTTTGGATCTGGCTTTTATAGCCAGATTTTTAATCATTCTGTTTTGTATTTCTCAAATAAATGCATGTCTTCTCCTTTGCAGGTTCACAGTAGCGGTTAGAGCAGTTGGTGAGGACGGTGGCTGTGGCAGAAGCAAGTTGCCTGGAGGTGACACCGCTGACGTGGCATGCCCTGGTTGGTTGGATTGGTGGTGGTGACAGTGCAAGTGGCTAAGTGTTTAGGTCAAATGGGTTTAGTGGAATTGGGGCATTTGTATTTTGGGTAGTGAAATGGATATTAAGCTTTCTTTTGTAATTAAACTTATTTAATTCAATTTAAATTCAATTTAAATTTAAACTTAATTTAAATTTAAATTTTAAAAGAAAATTTTAAACTTAAATCAAATTTAAACCCAAAATGACTAAAATTAATTTTCAATGTTGGGCTCGATCAAAATTAAACTCCAACAAATCTAACCCAAAATAAGCAAAGTGAGTGTGAATGCATAAGATGTTAAAGTCAAGAAATAAATTTTATAATGTTGAACCGTTGGAGAATGGAGATTTCAATCAAACATCTCAATATTTTACTAAGTCCACTATTAAAGTTAAATATATTTTAAAACATCGCCCTTTTTTATAATATTTAATCTTAATATGATTTATTTAATAAGAAGACATGTTTCTTCCCCCATCTCTTTACGTTCTTTTAGTTTTTAATTTTTCATATGAATTCTTTTAACATAATGTTTCTTGAAAAATGGGTTGAAATTTTTTTGTTCAAGCTCAATTCTGATAAAAATACTAAATCCTAGCTTAATCCAATCCGTTCATTTTAATTTTTTTATATAAAATTTTTAAAAAGTATAATATGTCAAATCCACTAAAAATATTAAAATAAATGTTTCTCAACAAGTTGAAAATAAATTTAAATAGTCTTTATATTTAAATAACACTAATATAAGTGCAACTTAACAAGCAAATACCTCTAAAATAGTAGCAAAATTAACAATAAAATAAGTGTTACATAATATTTAAACATTAACAACAAAATAATAGTAACATAATAGTGAAATGATAGCAAAATAGTGATAAAAAATGAGAAAACGGTAGTTAAATATAAAAAAACAGCAGCAAAACAAGAGAGGATTTTTAACGTGCATTAATTTTTACCCAAATCTATTTTTCGGGCAGCCTTCGAGTTTAACCCAATTACCTGACCTATGGACAACTCTATCATTGATTTACATAGTTTTTATTTGCTCCAATTTAAGAGAAAATTTAGAGAAAGAAAAGCGAGGTTTGTTTTAAGATGTGAAATATCAGTTTTATCTTATTAAATTTGTATATAAATTATTTTACTAAAGATTTTTTAATTTAAATTCAATATTTATAAAATTTAAAAGAAGAAATTTAGTATTTAAAATTTTAATGTATTAAACACACCCTTGATAAACTCAAGTTGAATACCACTTACTTTTCTTATTCTCCAACACGTGGTTTCTTTTAACAGAAAAAAGAGTGTGTAATTTTTACTTGTTAGGAGACTTAAATCTTAAATATGATGTAAGAAATGAATTCCTAAATATCCCATAGGATCTAAATCAATGAAAATTTGTGTTATGGTAGAAGAAAGCTGTAGGCAGTCTTCCTTGACTGGATTCACAAAGTCAAGAACCAGCTACATACATCGTATGCATGCTTGATTTTTATGGAAGTTTCCGAGCCGACTGCCTGCCATCAACCTCTCCATTTCTGCTGTTTCATCTTCTGGTTTTTGTTATTCTCCAATTTCTTTTTTTAAAAATATTTTTATATTTTTTTCAATTAAATAAACTTCAAATCTTATTCACTTTTCAATGATCATCTTCTTCGATTGTATTTCCCCTTGCTTAAAATTTTTTATTGATTTAAATATCGAATTACAGCTGAATAAAATAACCATAGACAACCTTATTATGTGATGGAAGAAGAAGAAGTCACCAAACCACTGAACGTATTGTTTTGCAGACAAAAAAATGTAAGATGGTATACCAGCTAATGTCATTGTCTAAATTAAAATTTGAATCAAAATAATGATAAGGTATATAACCCCCCACCGTCCTTTGAAATTAGAGGTGAAGTGAGGATATAATATCACGCTGCCTTGTTCTTGTCCGTGTTTGTTCAATTACACCACCTTCATTTCCAAACTGTCGCATTGAATTTAGTTTTGGATTCTCACTCACAATCTTAAATTTATGAAGAAAGAAAAAACTTAACTCATAATTCAACTCATCAAGAGCTTAAAATGGTGAATTTATATATATAAAAGGAATACAAACTACAAACTATTTATATATAGGAGATTATTTGGTATATATATATTTGATGTGGGTGAAAAAAATATTTTATCTAAATATTTGTATTATTTTTAAAAAATAATAATAATTATTGGTGTAATGGTAAAGAATTTGTTTATCGGTGTAATAATTATTGAAATAAAGAAGTACTTGAGGAACTTTCGGGAAATACAAAAAACCCTACAGCAATGGTTCTGAAACTAACTCCTACTGGTAGGCTTGAGTTTTTCTAGTTTGGCGAAAGTGCTTTAAACATTGAGTTTGTCGAATAGGAAGATGATGACCCACTCACATTTGATGAAGTAATACAGAGTGTTTATTTCAAGCTTTGGGAAATAGATATGGAAGTTCAGATGGATTCTATAAAATCTAACTCGATGTGGGAACTTGTAAACTTATCGGAAGGGATAAAACTCATAAGGTGTAAGTTAATCTATAAGAAAAAAAGAAATGCGGATGGAAAAGTGAAAACTTATAAGGCCTGACTTCTAGAAAAAAAGATATACTCAGAAAGAAGGTATTGATTGTGAAGAAACTTTCTCTTCAATTGTCATACTCAAGTCAATCATCATTTTGTTATCCATTGCGACGACACTCGATTACGATCTGACAAATGGATGTCAAGACAATGTTCATGAATGGCTATTTTGAAGAGAGCTTCTACATTATGCAACCCAACGAATATATAGCTAAAAAAATGAGCATAAAGTTTGCAAACTGTTTAAATCCACATATGGACTTAAGTAAGCATCCCGCTCATTGAACTTTTGGATTTGAACAAAACATAGATGAATCTTGTGTTTATAAAGGTATTGGGGAAGGAAAGGTGGTCCTTCTTGTTCTATATGTTGATGACATTCTACTTATTGGAAATTATATAAGGACATTATCATTAAATTAAACAGTGGATAACTCAACAGTTTAACATGGAGGACTTGGGGTTCTTATGATGATCGTGTTTATCAAAATAAAGAACAAAACCACCAAGTTATCTTTTGCTTCTTGACCATTATATCGTCTAGATCTACAAACTCGAGGAGTGTAACCACAACATATTGGCTAAGACATTTGAATCAATTGGGTTAGCCATGGTTGGGTTGGTGGTATTATCTGCCACCGATGACAATTGGAGATAGGAGAAAAAAAGCGTACTAGAGTATCATGAATCTTTTAAGATAATTTAAAGCTTTGTTACCATAAAGAAGTAAAGAAGTTTAGGACAAGATAAAATTTAGGTGCATTTTATTCCTTGAATGTGCATCTATTTATATACAAAGGTTGAGAACAAACTAGCAACAAAACTTCAAGATTAGCAATTGCTTCAACCTTTGAACAAACTTGGGAAACAAATGAAATCGTTTTCTAATAGAAGAAATTTGAGGCATGGCTTTTTATTTTTATCATTACAATATTGAGGTAGGGGAAGGGGGATGATAGGGTTTGAATCAGTGTCATCTAAGTGCCAGTTAAGAATTGTAACTGTTAGGTCCAAACTCAATAATTGCAAGTAGAAATTGAGCATTGACAGGAGTAGTGCTATAAGCAATGCCAACTGCTTTAGGCACTAGTGAAGAATAAAGCAGAAAAACAACGAACAATCAATATGTTTACACAATTCGATTTCCTTACGTTTATGAAGTCATGTCCAAAGAGATAATTCATTATCTTAGAAACTCATATAACAAGTGATTACAAACACTAACACTCACTAGAATAGCAACCTCAATTTTGCTTCTAAGATCTATATCGCTCTCCTCTAAGTTCCCCCCTTGAAAACTTAGGATAAAAATCAAGTGATTTACTTGATTACTTACAAAAAAACACTCTAAAAAAGAGTTCTAAAGAATAAAATAAGTGCTAAAAATCTCCTCACACTCTACCTACGCAAACTTTTCAATATATAAGAGCTAAAGCTTATTAAGATAAAAATCAATTACAAATAAATTTACCCATCAAAATAGCAAAATAATCAAGCAGGATATGTTACCAAGGTACCCGATTTAATCCAATATCCTCAAAATAGAGAAGTTGATAGAAAGAATGAAAATGTGTAATCAATGTTCAACTATATTGATTACAATTAACTTTGATTCTTCATCATCTCAAAGATTTACAAATTCAAAGACACTCTAAAAAACGATGGAGATGAAACGAAAACGAAAATGAAAGGAAACAAGAATCCAAATTCGATAAGTTTGATTCACACACTTAATCTTAATGACTATTTCAACATGTTGGGGTTTGAATCCTAACATTTACTGTTTTTATTTATTCCAAAATCTTGACCTCTAAGTGGATTCACTAATTATTCACCAATGAGTTGCACTCTCAGATATACTCAAAAGTTCCTCCAAATAATCAGCTCCCAAATCCTCAAACACAATGGTATTTTCCATCTCGATACTTTCCTTCTCTTCCTTGACGATCTTCTTCTTCCCTGATCGTTTGCCCTCCATGGAGTACCTTTTCTTCATCGTCAAAACAGGTGAACAACCTTCTTCAAACCCATAGTTCATTTCTAGGAGTGACTTATAAACTTTATCCAGTGGGAAATTAAGTATCGCCATTGAACCTCGCATTGCCAATGCAGCTTGATCATAGGCTAAAGCAGCAGCCTTAGCAGTATCAAAGGTTCCAAGCCAAACCCTCTCACCATTCCTCGTTGAATCCCTTATCTCAGCTGCATATTTTCCCCACGGCCTCTTCCTAACCCCTCTGTAAGAAACCTCTTTCGAGTTCACTTCATGGTCTTCTCGAGAAGTGCAATTGACAGATGCGGTATCAATGGAGTTCTCTGCAGGTGTTGGAGCTTGATTTAAAACTCCCAAAAGAAGCATTTCCTGGGAATCGTTTTCGTTGAAAGGAAGGGCTTGAGAAACATAAGAAGAAGAAGATGATTCAGGTGAGAAATGGAGATTTGGGTGATGAAAGAATGAAGAATCCATGTCAGAAAATTAGGTAAGTTAGATGAGTTACGGCAAACGATTGTTTCGTTTTTCGATTTGAAGATTAGGGTTATTTATAGTGAGATTGAACGAAGTCAGAAACGTCAAAGATGATCATTTGGTCGTTAATGGAACCCCCAAATGGCCGTTGTTGATGCACGTGTGAGTCAAAGGGACTGCTCGTGGGGCACGGCGGCCGTGTCAGTTTAAAGAACACTTGAATCTAACATCATCTTCATGACTTCAGCTATGTCTTCCCTATTTAAACCCTATTAACCTACCATATATCATAATGATATCTTAGAATCGTACTTAATTACCTTAGATTAATGAACATGAATTTATCGATATTTATATTAGAGATACAATTAACTTTTCTATACTAGAACTCAACGAGTGGTTTTAATGAAAAAGAAGATGTTATTCATCCTAAGAGTCTCGGATTCGAGCACCTGTGTGTGCAAAATATGTGTGCGTTATCAAAAAATTCAGAAAATATGAACAAATACTATCATGTAATCACACCAGTATCGTGATTTAATACATTATAATTATAATAGTTTCCTGATTCAAAATAATCCATGCAAAAAGTATTTATATGTAGCTCTACGTATATAATATTATGTTGATTGTTCATATATACACATACATATCCATTAGTCATTAATTTATACATATTTTTTTATACTTTATACCTGAAATAGGAAACATGTTTGTTTATACGAATTAGAAGTTATCTTTTATTTTGATTATTTTTTTTGAATAAATTAATTTGATTATTTTAATATTGCAAGAGTGGGGTAATGTCTCTGATTTTAGGCCATATCCAAAAAGCATGATTTATGGAACATTTTTATTGCATATTATTTTAAGAAACTTTGCTCGCAAAAAAGAAAAAAAAAAATCTAAGATGAAGGAATTCAAATCTATGTGAAAAGAATTCGCTATATTAAAAAACTAATATTTGGCATATTAGTTTTTATTGCATATTTTTTATTACTATGTGAAAAGAGTTTTAAGAAATTGTTGTGTATTTTTTAAATATTTATTTTTTAATGTTTTATTAAATGTTTATAGACACTTACTACTCCCAGATTTTACTTGTGGAGTTTAAAAACTCCATTGATAATGTATTAAATATTATTCAATTCAAAAATTCATATTTAAATTATTAAAATATCAAAATAAAGATGCGATTAAGAGTGTGAATGGAATGAGGGAACGAAAAAGAGGAAAATAAATAAATTTTGGGTGTGATTGGTAAAAAAATAAAAAATATTTATTTTTCATCTTAATGCGTAAAAACAAATCATTCCAAGTTGGAATGATTGGATGAAAGAAAATTAAAAGTGCATGTATGTTAGTTCAAACTTATGCATTTTGTAAAGATTTTATCTTACTTTCTAACTCTACCAAAACCAATGAATGGATAAAAATTTAATTATTGATTAATATGACATACATGTTGGACCCAAAAAGAATCACATGCATGAACCTTAAAACCTCCACAAATAAAGTTGTGATGATGACACTTTTGGCATGTGTGATAGTTAATAGAGTTGGTAAAATATGTTCGAGTTCGAAAATTTATTCATATCGGTTCGAACTTATAATAATTTAAATTTTAAAAAAAAAAAAAATTAAGCTCATAAAAATTTGAGTATGAGAAAAATTCGAGTCCGAGAATATTTCAGCCTAAAAAAATTTAAGCTCAAATTAATCTGAGTCCGAGAAAACGTAAGCGTGAAATAATCTAAGTTTAAGACTGATTTAAACTTGAGCCCAAGGTAAATTCGATTAAAAATCTGAAAAAGTTCGAATTTATAACTAAACATACATTAATAATTAATATAATGAGAATGATATTAATTAAAATAAAATAAAATATAAAGGAAAATTGATCTTTTTTAATTTATGAAAATGTATTTTAAATATTATATAATTATATTAAAATTTTATAATTGATGATAAATATTTATGTTAAATTGTAAATTAGAATAAAATTTAAAAATATCAATTATGAATATAAAATAGTTTTTAATACAACCATTTTGTGTACAATAAATATACGAAGGTAATATTCAATAAAATTTACAAAATTTAAATTTAATGACTATATAAAAGAAGTAATGGCATGATATATTAATTTAACAAAATGAAAATCAAATTAAACTAAAAATAACCCACCAATCCAATTTGTAAACTTCTCATTAATAGAAAATCAAATTTATGTGGGCAAAAGTGCAAAAAAAATCCTTAGTAAACAATGAAAAAAAATTGATTAAGACCTTAAGGAAAAAATACACCTAATTGAACCCTCGATGATAAAAAGAAATCAATTAGACTCTCCTATTCATCATTGACTAGTTTAGCTATTAATGGACGCTAATTAGATTACAGAAGCAATGAAAAGCTGACACGTGACTTGTTATGTATAAGTATACTTATATATCATGTCACGCCGGCATATATTTATAATATTAAAAATCTTAAAAAAAAAAAAAAATTTAAAAAACCCTAACAATGTACATTGAGAATGCACCCGGACAAATCAACATCCAAATTCATTTGAATTCTGAACATCCATTTGTTCAAATTTTTTCTGGACGTGGTTATTAAAAAAATTATTAAATGTTTTTAAAAATATAACATTTATGTATGCTACCTCTAATATTTAATCTATTAATTTGTAGAAGCAAAAGGTTACGCAGCCTCTTCCCAATTTTCTTACAAGAAGCTAAATTGAGTAGAAGTTCTGCAATAATCATAATATAATCTAAAACAACATGTGGGTACATCTGATTATTAATGTAAATAGTGAGGAAATTGAAAAATTAATTTGTGGATAGGGACCATTGATTATTCTTTTTAACTCTTCTGATACGTGCATGAATCCAGGTTTTGCAGAAATGGGAAAAAGTTGAGGCCTTCTTTTCGCACACAAAAAAAGGGGTTTAATAATAAAAAAGTAGTTTACGTAAAACTGATCACGTTTATTGCATTCATGCGAGTGGCATTGCTGCTTCATAAATATACCCATCAACTTGCCCATTTTGTAGTCATCTCTTTTGAAATTACTCTGCTGTCAATGTCAATTAGGCAGAATGGAACCCATTTCTCATTTTTTTTGTCTTCCTTTTCACTTCAAAGTCGTATGAAAAGGATATAGTGCTTCTTCTCCTCATGCATCAGTGCACCTTTAACAACTTGTCAACCACTATAAATATGAACCAACCATCACAAATTCCGATTCAACTGATAATTGGAATATATTCAAACGAATGTTCATATATGGTCAGTTTATGTAGGGTAGGAGATGAATATGAAATTTTAGAATTCTCGAAAAACTCAACTTTATCATTAAACCAAAGCTTTATCGACTCTGTATTTGAGATTTCTCGGTTTAATTGCATTTCAAACTATACCTGCATTATTCATGTCCTCAAATATTTTCCAATTCTTTTAATAAATAAATAAATAAATAAATAAAAAAACCATGATTGCTTATTATCTGTTTTGCCAATCTGCTTATCTATTTCTAGAAAGTGAAGCCTTCGACGAAAAGCCATAGTTTATAAAATTGATAGTGGAAAAGGAAATTAGTCAAACAAAATTTCTATTTATTAATTAAAAATAAAAGCAATAAAGTGGCATTATGGATATAATGGAATAAATTAATTAATTAAGGAGGCTCATAAATGATTTCTACTAATTTAATATGAAATCATTGAAGAAAAATAAATAATTAAAGTTTGACCAAGTCTTTTCTAGGTCTGAGAAACTTGCAATATCACGACTTTGTTTAGCATTCTTTCTCAAAAGCATTTTTGAGATAAAAATATTCCAATACTTTTAAGTTTTTCAAAAGTGTTTTTGACATCAAAAATGCTTTGAAAAAAATACTTTTTTAACCAAAAAGAAATGGAGAAATTTTTAACTTTTTTTTTTAAATATTTTTTTACTCAAAAACACTTTTAAAAAACATTACTAAACTAGCCCTACCTATAGTTTGATGGCTTTAATTGCTGTACATCTTACTATTTTCTGCATATGTTCTTGGAAATTTAGCACTCGGTTACTAGGAAAATATTAACATATTTGTGATGAACCAACAATAATCGTATTTGAACTCAACAAGTGGCTCCAATGGAAAAGAGGATGATGTTCATCCTAAGGGTCTCGGGTTCGAGCGCCTATATGTGCAAGGTGTGTGTGCGTAGTCAAAAGGTTAAGAAAGTATGAACAAATATTACCATGTAATCACACCAGTGTATATTCAAAAAAAAAAAAAATCACATGATATTCACGTTAATTATATAAATTTTAATAAATCATAATATATACTTTTTAATGCATTCTTATATTCATATTAAATTTTTATATCGTACCAAAAAGCAAGTTCTAAACCATGATTTCTCATAAAAGTAGCAAGCATTTTTTATTAAGTTGGTATCGAAAACTTGTTTAAAAAATTCCTATTAACTTTCAGCAAATCATCTTGCAACGTATGGCACTTCCTAAAAGATTAAAAAATTTATTTTTCTATTCTTAGACTTCAGATATTAAAATTATTATTTATTACGGATAGATCTCTCTCAGTTATTAAAGACTCCGTAACTAATTACAAAATACGTGAAATTTTACTTCAAATAAAGTTCGAGCACATGACTTTTGACAATTTAAATTATATTTTAACCACTAAGACTAAGCATTAACTTCAATTAAAATTTACACAAACTAATAAACAGAATATAAATTATCAATAAAAATATTTAAAAAATATTTTTAATTAATAATACAAATAATAAAAAATAAATAAATATGTTTAAAAAATTATTATTCTTTTGTATTCGTAAACCTAACTCAACCATGAAATGAAATAATCAAAATTTCTGGATTTATGATTATCCCTTTTATTATTTGATCAACTCAATAAGTTAAATTATTTTAAGTAAAAAATTAACTAATATTTATATAATTAAATTAAATATTATAATATAAATTTATTTTGTAGTGCGACATAATTATCTTCAATAGATCTTATATTATGATAACATGATTGCATATAGGGTTACATATCAAATTTTATTTCGGCATGTTGATTGGAAATAACATTGTCATATGCAAAATTCTATTGGATTGATCAAAGAGCTTTCTCGAAGATCCCCTTCACTAATAAAGAAGATAAGACAAGAAAAACAAACGGGGAAGAGTGATTTATTTGAAATTAAGATTGGCCGGTAAAAAAAACATTCTATGAAAGTGTGTCTAATGAATGTAACAGAGGAGCCTAGCCTATATACAATTAGTTACATGTTGTAATGTTTAGGTTGCATATCGTTACTAGAAGAATGCACGTTGTAATATCAAAATCTTATAATAATTATTTTAGATTCATATTTGAACAGCGAAATGGACCAACAAACCAAGTCAAACCTGACTCAATTTTTTTCGAGTCAGGCCATGCACAGAGGTTTAACATGAAGATGCCGATTCTACCATACTTCCAAGTTAATGTTACGACAAAAATGCCTTCCTAGACCTGCAATCAACTTAATTTAAAGGCTTTTGTTGAACAATCAGTAGTTTCAAGATTAAATGCAGCTAGCATGTGTTATCATTCAAGCCCTCAGAACAGGTCTGGAAATTTATCAGCAATAATATTAGGTACAACGCATTTCAACTATTAAGCAAAGCACTATGGTTTTCAAAGGTCAGGGCATAGTCTCTAATCAGTCAAATGTATCAACTAACAAGGGCGTAACAGATTCGGACCGACCTGTACAGATATATAATATTACACTGTGGCAATGGTGCATGGGGCAAGGAGTTATACATCTATTCACTATTTGTAAAAACAAGATGTGGTTTAACTACGTACGACAAAACAAATATCTAATCTGCCATATGATCATACTCCCCGTTTTGCGGAGATTGATGAATTCCATGACCTGTTTTTCCTGCAACAGACGTGTAGTTTCAGATTTTCTTGCTGCCTGAGCATGCATCCATATATGCATGAGCAAAGACACTTAACGGTCTAATCTGTCAACTCGAAACCAGTTCTATCAACTAGACCAGTCCTCCAATCTGTGGGCCGAGATGTCATATGCATGCCCTGTGGCTGCATCATGAAATGACTTCCTCCAAAACTCTGCTGCTGCTGCTGATGATGATGATGATGATGATCATCGTTTCCCCCAATTGGATTTCTTCCTGAAGTTTCAAAAGCAGAGTGAAAGCCAACATTAGATACAGAAGCCCCACCAACTGGATCACCTTTTGCACCGGCACTAACATCCTTCTTGTTGTCAATCATAAATGTACCAACAATAACCTGTACGTGAAATAAACCATTGCGACTTCAACGTAAGATAACTGACAACTAAACCTTCTTAAAGAAATGAATCCGCTAATTATTGTTCTCGTTTGCTCCCATGCCAACATAAATGATAAAATCCCAAGTCATACACAGTATCATGAACCGAAGTTTTCTTAATATTGGTGTATATTTAATAATGCACAAGATCAGGTTCAATCCTCCCCTTATCCAAACCAAAGAATAATAACACTAATACCTGAACCGGGCCAGCAGCCTTTAGAGGTCCACCAACTCCTCCTCCTATAATCTGGCCATCTGAACTTAATAGACATGCACTGAGCCCACCAGTCCTCCCCCCAATCTCAGTCCGAACATAAGATCCAGAGAGTGAGATGATCTCAAATCGGCCCTAATATTATATCACCAAGGAAATAAATTATAAATAAGTATATTATAGACAAACAAGTTGCAAGCTTCATCCAAGATATCTTAAAGGTGAGAATATTAACAAAGGTGAGCATATCACGGCACTTATACGAGCCTTTTAGGCATATGGGCAAGGCAATAGCATCACAATAAGCGTACGAATAAGCTTCCGTTTGTGGTTGAATATTTATATCTTTCTTTAGACCCTTTATTTACGTTTAAGTAACAAACATTCCTCATGTTCCCTAATCTGCAAACTTTAGGTAATACCAAATACTCCGTCAGCTCTTCAAAGCAATGTGGGTTTCTCTATCAAAACCTTATTCATATTTTCATGTGTATTTTCTTTTTCCTTTCAGGATGCAGTAATAATCTGAAGATCACAGAACATATAAACAAGGAAAATTATAACAAAAGGAGAAAAAGAAGTGGTTACCTCATACGCTATGTTACCACCTGATGTTGCTGGCTGTCGGAGAGATGCATTAGAGATCGTACCAGATGCAGACAAAATACATATTTCGTGCTTGCTTTGTTGTATGAACATCATTATCTTTTGGCCAACATCCTACATGGATCAATGTATCATGTCAAGAGGACAAGAAAACAACTTGATTTACATACAGAAACAATACCACATCTAGACCTAACCCTAAAAGACTCAACTCTTCGAAATGTATTCGAAAATATTAACATTAAAAAGCTACTCTCATGACACTTTAAAAAAAAAATCATTCAACTATGAAATAGCCAAGGCAGAAAGGATAGGATACCATCCTTTTCTAAGGATATATTAGAAACCAGTAAAAGGGGAAATAACAGTGTGAATCTATTGCATATGCCAGATGCCTAAACTCACATCCTTCTAACCGCTCTCAACTCCAAACAGGAAAATCTAAAGGAAAAATAAAACCAACAGGAGGAACTATCACAAATATTCTCATTGAACTTTCCACAATGGCTACCATGGACTCAAAATACGCTATTTTTCTTTAACAAGATGAAGAACACAGCTTGTTGAAACTACTGGATAATGCAGAATGTAACAGATGAGAATTACACGGAATTCTTAGGGGGATTAGTATGCATATCTGTTCTGCAGGAACATATATAACTGATGCCAACACATATCCGAAACATTAATAAAAACCTGCAGCAGTGATGAGCATCATACCTCTCCTGCAACTACATTGATAACGTGTGGAGTAAAACTTTGACCTGTATTGCCTGTATCCATTACAAGGACGCACGAGAAAGAACTTAAGTGTCTAATGAGAGGGAAAATGAAACAAAAGCAAACAATAACTCGACAAACTTGAGAAGGGATTCATGCATGAAACAATTAAATGTTTCACAATAATAAGGTGAATTAAGAATATGCATCCATCTCAATTCGAACAAATCTGCAATCATGAAAGAAAAGCCCCAAAAACCTTCTCAATTCGAATAAATTTGCAACGTTTCATACACAATATACCCAGAACGTTCCCAATTTCCACAAATTCACGAATATGGAACAAAAGAAATAATATTTTTTATCAGAAATCCAACCAAAGAAGAGAAAAAGACAATAGATTCACATGCAATGCATCAAACCCTCTCATTCCCAAAAGAGAATTTTGTGGGAAAAAAAGCTTCTCAATTTTCACAAAGAAAGGGTACCAAACGTGAAATACTTCAAAAAAAGGCCTCCGCAAAGCAGAAAACAAAGACGACGGTTTCCAAAACAATGTACCCAAACTCTTTCATTTTTCAATAAATTTGCAATAAAACCCCCCAAAACCATCAAATTCATAAAAAGTACCGAAAGGAAATAATCTTTTTTTATGAATAAACACCCACCTAAAGCAAACTGAGACTTCTTAGAAGACCCAGAAAGCGAACCACTGTTACCACCAAGAGCCAACTGCTGCAGCTGCTGCTGTTCACGCCGTTCCTTGGAGCTCAACGTCGCCGTTTTCTTAGCTGCCATGGCCTGTTCCGGGGTTCCATACTTCCTAGGCCTCCCTCTCTTCCTCCTGGCAGGCTCCAACGGCAACGTCACCGCCGAAGGCACAGAATGAGGGTACAACATGTTGTGGGACCCCCCACTTTCATTATGGAGGAAAAGCCCATTGGTCGTTGACGGAGTGGTGGTGACAGTGTTGGTGGTGGTGAAGTAGTGTTGGTGATGATGGGTTTCATTGGGTTCCATTGATATTTTTGTTTATTGAGATTTTTAGAGAGAGAGAAATTCGAAAAATAAAAATAAAAAAATTGCAGAATTTTTTTATTTTTTATTTAATTTTTTTTTCGGTTTTGGGGGTTTTTGTTTTCTTTTTAGGGATTTTTAATTTGGGGTCGAGGAATTTGAGCCGTTGGATGTAGCGTAGGAAGGTCAGACGATTCACTTTTGATGCTTCAGTCTTGAAATAAATATATATATATATATGTTCATTAAGACAAACGGATTTTGTTTATTTTGTTTTAAGAGTTTAAGGTTTTTAGGATAAATTATATTCATAATCACTTAATTATTAATAATTTTTTTATCACTGAACTATAAAAAGTTATATAATATAATCTAATTGTTTGATTTTTTTCTTTTTGGTCACTGGCGGTTAAATATCTAACAGAAATAGGATGTAACTCTTAAAATTCATAATAATAACTTCGACCCTCAAATATTTATACATTATGTAATTTAATTTTTTTTTTTTACATTTTTGTTTTTCTTTATGGCTATTTCACCTAGAAAAAGTTTATTAATTAAATTTGATTAAAAATACCAAAAATCTAATATCATAATTTTCACTGTTTCTCATTTTTTTCTCTTGATACACTAAAGCCTAAGATAACTCAATTTTCGTCGATTCACTCTTTATTGATTACATAACATTCATGTTGGAATTGTTCGACATTGGTTTAGTTAAGTCTTTTGTTATTGTCATCATCGTCGCTGTTACCATCTTCGATGAACGCAAAAAATCTCACCACTCATTCAATTAATTCATCAAATTTTTAAAATCAAGATTAAATTGATATAATGGGTAAATGTTAAGGGTAAAAGTTATTATTATACCAATTTTTAGAGCTGTCGTGACCAAAAAAAATATTGAGTGATTATTTTGTAATTTTTTATAATTAGATGACCAAAAAAACTTATTAATAATTGGGTGGATACTAACAAAATTTACCATTTTTATATTTTTGAATAATTTTGGTTTATTTGTATCCTGTTTGGAAACCGACGATATTAGATTCAAAATTCCATTCGTAACTCTGTTAGTTCCTGTAATTTTATAAAATTTGAGGTTTGGTCTGTATATTTTAAAACTTTTCAATTTAAAAATTTTAGTTCAATTATTGTCATTGATAATTTTTGTTAAAATTTATTAATTTAACATGTCAATCATATATAACATTATATGAGAACAGTCTAATAAAATTTTTAAATTAACAAATTTTAATAAAAAATAATTATGATTTTAATGAATGAACTAAGATTTTTTTTTTTTTTAAATAAGGATAAATTACACACATCCAATTATAAAAAAATTTCATTTGAAAAAATTTATAATTTCAATACTCACTTTACATAGATTAATCATTTTAATCATTTTTGTTAAAACAACAAACAGAAATATGATGTGACATTTTGTTTTTAAAATTTTGATTTCCATTATTTATTAAAAAGTTATCATTTTAGCCTCCCAAACTTTTAGTTTAATTTAAATGAGGCCTAAAAGAATTGGGATATTTGCATTTGTGGACCTCTCTGTCAGTTTCTAACACAACAATCCCAATCCCTCCGTGGCCAATGATTCTATTAGCATGGAAGCATTCCGTGGCGGCTTTAAGCTCTCTGTAAGTGAATTCTTATGGCATTTTGATTATCTCCGACGCAAAAGATAGTCCTAATTTCTACTCATGCTTGAACTTTTTAGAGTAAACCCATATCAAAGCACCAGCAAATAAGGCTAAAAGTAAAGCTCTGGCGCTTACCACCCCTGCAACAGCTCCTGGACCTTCTCTGCGATGTTGGTTATGGCATGATGAAGAAGAAGAAGAAGAAGAAGGCGGTGATTTGACGGAATTGGCGGTTAGGTTTGTTAAAGTCGTCGCTGTTGGTGGCGGCGGAGAAGATGTTCATTCTGATCCTGACCTTGAGCTGAAACTCCACCATTCTATGCTATGAGCCTACATACATGAAATTATTAACATATTGGTCAAGGCTTAAAGTGAATGATAAAATGGGGGGGGTTTAGAAATTTGAATATGAAATTGATAAGTTGAAATATAGATTTAAAAAATAGGTTTTGATAAAAAGATAAGATCCATTTTTACAAGGATCATATCTTGGATAAGATTTTTGGTCTAAGCCTAAGCTCGGCCTGAATCAATTGTTTCGTTGATATTTTGTTATTATTTGAATATTATATAATTCTGATTTTATTGTTAATTTTACTATTATTTTAAAAATTGTGTTTATTAAATTGCAATTATTTTAATATTTTTTAAATATAAAAATTTTTAATGTATTTTTAATTTGTTGAGAAATATTTATTTTAATATTTTTAATGTATTTAATGTATTATATTTTTTAAATTTATTTTTACATAAAAAAATAATCCAAAACTATTTCAGAGCCTAACGCTCCCCTTGGTTAAGTGAATATCTTTGACCAGTTTCAAGCCGCCACGAGATGCTTCCATGCCACTAGTCATCGGCCAAAGTGAGGTTGAGATTGTTGTGGTAGAAACTGACACAGAGGCTCACAAATGCAAATGTCCCAATTCTTTTAGGCCTCATTTAAATTAAACAAAAAGCTTGGGAGACTAAAATGATAATTTTTTAATAAATTTGTCTGTAATTTTAACAAGTGACCAAAATGATTGAACTATGTAGTGTGAATGTTTAATTTACAAACTTTTTTCTTAGAGTACCTAAAATGAAAATTTTTTATAGTTAAGTGACTAAACGTGTAGTTTATCCAAAAAGTACTAAGAAGAATAGAAGTACATTACAAAGAACATTGGGACAAGATCAACAATCAGTAGAAATGATTAATGGAAGATTAAATTGGCATATTTATTTATGCATCACTAAAGGTTTTGATTGGAGCAACTGGCCTAACACAAGAGTGGAGAAAGATTGTTTATTTATAAATCTTTGAGGGTGGGACTCAAAACTGCAAGCACAACATAACCTGGATAGTCAAGATCACAGGGCCTCAGCCTTTGCCAATAATACCAAACCCTCAATAGCAACAATATATATAAATTTATACACTGCAAATACAATAAATACGAATCATGCACGGATAAACTCACACAGACCATAAATGGGGTATCAAGAATGAGTAACAAAGTGACAATCAACAAATATTTCACAGACATTAATAGAGACAATAAGTCATTAGAAGTTGTAGATCACAACCATATGAAGAACTGCTTCATGAGTTCTTCTCAACATGCTCATCTTTCAATGGCTCCCCGTCATTAGTCTCCTTTGTCGATGGTGAAACTGAAGAATGCATATTCTTAAGCTCCTCTAACTGCACCAAATAAAGAACTCAGTTAACTAGTGAAAAAGTTTTGATTCCAAGACACTCATGGTGCACAGGTTAAACTGATAAAAGAACAGTAAGAAAAGCTTTATCAGGACAAACTTGTAATGCTTAAAGGCTAAACATGTCAAAATCAGTAAAAATTGATGGAGCAGCATGGATGTTTGCAGGAGCAAGATGAATGCAAAAAATTGCATCGAGATAAACACCAGACCTAATCCAGCTAGTTTATGCAGTCATCACATTCAACGTGCCTTAGGTATGATCATGTCCACCATGATAGAATTTTCATCTAACAAGCCGTATGTGAATAATAAAGAAGCTTTTTATCTTTGGTTAATAATTGACCTTGAATTGTGAACCAGTTTACAATCTGGTATGGTACCTGATCTAGTATGTCGTTAAAACGTTACTCCAATGAACTAAGACTGTTACATAAAATGCTGACATTGTATGTTGACCAATGCTAAGTTACACTGATGTGGCATTGATTTTGACAGATGGCAACATAATATTGGTCAACTAAGCTACGTTAGCATTTACATACCATCATATGTAATGCAAAATGCTGCCTTACACAAATAAACCAAACCATACCTCTTTGCAAGCATCCTCATGCTTAAACAATAGCTCATTGTACTTTGTTTGCAAATCTGAAATCTCAGCTTGTAGCTTTTCATATTCATTTATAGTTGGACCCCCCAATTTTTGTTGTATGAATCTACCATGGAGAAAACAATATAATTATATCTAAACATTCCTTGCAAATAACACAAAGTGGATGTCAACCATAAGCTACTCAATGTGGAGGTAATTAACACTTAGTTAAGCCATTTGCTATGGTTGCGTGCCAATGCTTTAGCTCTACTACCATGCGACCTTTCACCTAAAGGCACAGACAACGACACAAGTACCCTGACAAAGTCGATTCTAATTTTAGAGAGGCTATTTCACTTCAAGTTTTCATGAATTGTGGACAAACATTAAACAAAAACAGGAAAACAGGATTTCAGATGTTGCAAGGAAAGCAAAATCAAGAAATCCAAGATGATAATATTGTAACTTGTAAAATATGATTCACACAAATAGAGTCCAATGTACAATATCCAACATTATTGAATTTGAACTGCAGATCTCAATATATATATATAAGCTTGAACAATGACATGGAAAACTCAATTGAAAGATTGAATTCTGAAAAACTTACTCGAGGGCTGAAGATGGCTTCTCATTTTGTTCATACAATGCAACCAAAACTACAAAATAATGAAACTAAATTACAAACAACCAAATACCCACATCAAGAAATACGTTAAAATAAGAGAAAATAATAAAATTATATATATTAAAAAGAAAGTTAAGAAAAAAAACCTTTGGTGAGAGCATCAACAGCTCCACTGGACTCAAGGTACTTCCTAAATGCTTCTTTCTTAGCATCTTTTTCCTAAATCCAAAATCTGGGTATTTAGTATTTATAACTAAAAGTGAGAAAAAATGCATTTGCTGCGAAAAACAAAAGAGAATTCCAACAACTAAACTGGAAATCTACAAGTGTGTTTAAAGCTGACACTGAAGTAAACAAACTGTACCTCTTTATATCTCATCATTATCTTCAGGCTTCTGCAGTTGGCTTTCCTTCTTTGCCTGGAGCCCTTGTGTTTGAGCAAATCTAAAATTCAAGTTTATGTGAAAGACATTGATGGGTCTTTCATGTCCTTGTTTCAGTAGCCAATCGTGTCGGTTAAGGTTTTCTGAGTTGAGACCAAACTTGAAAATAACATCTCACAACCATGGGTGGACTACACTGTTCCAAATTCCAATTCTGCTTGAGAGTGTTGGGCTCAGCCCATCAGTAGTTTTTTAGATGGGTCAATTTATCATTTGGTACCTATATTCGACTTTAATGTTCAATTTGTTTGGTACCTAAGTTTGAATTTCATGTTCAATTGGTACACAAACCAGACAACACGTGTGGCCTAATAAATAATTGACATGTGTGCTGTAGTAAAAAAAACATAGCTACTTAATTGGGACAAAAGAAAAACTCGAGTACCAAATTGAACATTAAAGTCAAACTTAGGCCTTTTTACGGGATAAAAAAAAACTCAAGTATCAATTTGAAAAAAAAAACTCAGGTACCAAACTAAACATTGAAGCCAAACTCAAGTATCAAATTGGGACAAAAAAAATACTTAGATACTAATGAAACATTAAAACTAAACTCAGGTATCAAAAAGTATATTAACCCATTTTAGATTTGAACCCTGAATTTTTTATGGCTTAACCTTGATTTTATTTGAATTAAAGGAAATGTTTTTGGTTTATATTTTTTTTGAATTTAGTTACCAATTTAAAAATTATTGTCAAGTTGAAGTACCATTTATAATATTAAGTCATTAGTTTTCGTCTAACATAGTGTTTGATGGGTTAATGTAAAAATTGGTCACTATAAATGAATATTGAAATTTATCAATGTATTTTATTTTGATTGATTTTTTGTCATTATATTCTGAGAATATAAGTAAATTGTCGTAATTAAATTTTGCCTCTGAATTTTGAATTTTATAGATATTTTTAAATTTTGTCATCAAAATTGATTTTTTTAATTAAATTTAAAAACTCAAAATTAATTTAAAAAAATTTAACAAGGAAATTATTTTTTTCCCTATGTATGCACTGAAACGAGTTAGTGACTAATCTTTCGTATTCTATAAGCTCATTAAATTTATTTTTAATAATATATATGTTTTTTATTAATTTATTATTAATTATTAAAATAATATATTTTTAAAATTTTATTATATTTTATCTTCAAGTCAATTTTAAATTAAAATTGAACAACAAAATCTTTAGTTCCAAAATTTAGTAAACAAAAATAAAGCAACAAAAATCAATATGGTGACAAATTTACATTTAATTAAAAATTGCACTGGCAACTATCAAAGTAAATCATAATGAAAATTTTTGCTTAAATTTTAGTGACAAATTTGCTAATTAACTAGTCACCCACGCTCAACTCATGGTTTATATAAAACATTCGAATTTAAAATTTTAAAGTTTTTAAAACTAATTTTAAACTTTAATTAAAGTTTTATTCGATTTAATTTAGATGAACGGTGCATTTATTTCTGGTGAGGTTAAAAATAACGGTGACAATGAGATTAATTATTGTAGCGATGAGATTGGATACTGTAGCGGTGATATTAGAAACAACGGTGGAGTATGTTGAATTCAAACACAGATATAACGGTGAGGTGAGAATAGAAAATTACTATTAAGAGCATTAGATTAATTTTACAAAATTAAAAGAGATTTCCAAAATAAATAAGGGCAATAAATTCTTAATTTAGTTAGTTTATATAATTTGTTGAAATGGTAAGTTGTTAGTTTCTTAATAAAAATAAATTGCTTAAATGGAAGTTGTGGTTGCAATGGCCATTGAAGGTGACACTGTTACAAAACAAAAAAATAATAATAATAATATTGTTTATGTAGTTCAGTTTTCTTACGTTTATGAAGTTTAGCTCAGACAATAAATTCATTATCTTTAATCTCAATGCAACAAGTTATTCAAATTCTATCACACGTCGATCTAGCAACCTCATTTGTGTACTTAAAGAGTTAGATCACTCAGACAATAAACACAACTTGTTTACTCTTTCATATCCACTCTCAAAACATGTTCCATTATGAACAAATAAGTGTTGTCAATACCCAGTATAAAACCCATACAAACCTCTTAAATATATAAGAGGATCTCAAGTTGCTAACATACTTGAAATCGATTACATTCAAATCCTCGATTAAACTTAAACTAAAATAGCAATATGCATTATAATAGTAAAGACCATTGTAAAATGATCTATTTAGAGATGTGTCTTTAATACTATCTCGATCCTATCTCCACAACTCGAGATCCAATTGATTTATCCCATCTAATCCAATATTTAAGATAAATCTATTCAAATAAATTGATAATTAATATTAGGTTCCTTGTTTGACTGGAGAATAGTTGGATTATAAAAAAGGGAACTCACATGACATTGACACTTTGTATTTATTTTCATCACTTTTGAGGTTGAAGTAAGATTCCAGGATGCTTCAACCGATTAATTTAGTGAAATTATTTTTTTGGAAAAGTAAAAGTGCAAATTACATGCAACGTGAGTCAATTTATTTTTTTTTTTGGAAAAGTTAGACTGCAAATTATGCAACTTGCTCTTTAGCTTCAGTCCTCAATTTCTAGAATCAATTTTGATTTTGAAAATTTGGACCAAATTGTAAGATTTGTTGATTTCAATTACCATACCAAAATATAATATAATAAGTTTTATTTTTATGAGATTTACATGTTTATTGTATTTAAAAATTAAATTAAATAATATTAATGAATCGAACTTTAATTCAATTAACATGATTGTAATTGCAACAAGTAGAAAAACGTGAAATCGAGAATATTTGACTTTAAGTGCTTATTTTCCTCTAATTTAAAGGTTCAAGGAGATTTATAAGTAGAGATAGATATTGTATAAAAAAAAGAATTAAAGAACCCCACATCATGACCTGATAATCAAGATGTTCACCATCTTAAATGTAACTTTAATTCGAGTTGCGCTAGTTTAGCGTTCGAGTTTTATCTTGTTCTTATATTTCAAAAAAAAAAAAAAAAGTAAATTAGAATAGAAAATTGTCCATTCACTTCTCATGTCACATTGGATAGGTGTTATTTGAGTAACGCCTTTCTTTTATATATAGCAGTATAAATATTATAATAAAGTGACTAAATATGAAAATAAAATATATTTAGTATATTAATATTTGTATATTTCCCACTTATATTTTAGGTAGATCAGTCTAGGAGCTGGATATTTCGTCCAACTAGATTTGGATAAAGATTTTTACAGTTTCATCGGCTCGATTAAATTTAAAATATCAATTAAAATATACTTTAATATTAATATTTTTTTAATAGTGAAATGAGATTTTGAACGGACTAGATCAAGCTGAAAATGAATTTGGACTTAATTTTTATTAAAAAAAATGGAATTTTGACTCATGAATACTTTTAACAAGTATACCAAGTAATTATCATCATCTACTTTCACTAATCTAGATAATTACTGTTTACACAGACACAGTTGGGTCAAAACTGAACAATAGCTAGCAGTAATAGAATAAATGAACAATTAATTAGTATGAAGTTTGACCATGAAACAAACGCATCAGACACAAATTAATCCTAGTATCAGTATTTTAGTTCTAAGTGAAACAAACCAACTAGAGTTTTCAGCGGACAATTTGGAAAAACAAAAACAAAAACAAAATATCCCGCCCACCAAACAGTCATTTTCAGAGTCTTTGAAAACTATTTTTAGTGTCGTGTCTTACTTTTTCAGTCAATTTTGTCACTTTCCGAAGGGAGCTCCCTGGCAGAAAGCCGTGTCCTCGTCTCTTAAGCCCACCGTTTCCTATAAAAAGCAAAGCATTTAACAGCAACCCAAGAAAACCCAGATATCTATCTCCAAGTCTTCTTTTTTATGCCAAAAGGAAACATGGGGAAACATAGAGATGATCATTGTGATAAGAGCAAAAAACCCAAGAAAATTCCCATCAAAGTCAAGTATATTTCGAGTCCAATGATGGTTAAAGCCGGCAATGCTGAAGAGTTTCGTGCAATTGTTCAACAACTTACAGGCCAACATTCTGACATTGGAGAGCCTGGCAATGTTGTTACAAATACTAAAGCAAAGTTCGATGATCGATATTTGTTGGATGCGTCTCCAGATGATATGCCTTCAATGGAGTTGTTTGATGAAGGGTTTGTGTGGAGAGGTGTTGCAGAGAATTTGTTTGGATTTCAATCTCCTCCATTTTTTGTATGATTAGGGGTGCAGTTTAGTTGAGCAAATTTTAAGCAATTATTTGTACTCGACTTTTAATTGATATTTTTTATATTTATTACGAATAAAAAAGTTTGAAATTCCCATTAGTTGCAGTGCCTCATACTAGAAAAAAACACAGTGAAAGGCTCCATGGCCAAGTCCTAAGTTGTTTTTTTTGCATCAGGAACAAGTTCCTCAAGCAAAATATTGTATTGATTTCGTCCTTGATCTTACCACTTCGTTCCCGTCATTTTAAGTAAAGGGTTTCACCTCCATCATCACACTGAACTCCAGAGCTCCCACCAGGGCCTTCAGTAGACCCGCCGGCACTAATATCTAGCTTGCTTCCACCCGTAATTGCTCTGCCACCGCCAGGTGCGAAATCCGGAAACCCTCCGCCGCCACCTTCAGTGCTAGCTTCGCTTTGCAGCATGCTAAGACCTGTGCTTCCGCCAGAGCTAATGCCAACCTGACCATGCAAGGCTTGTTGTTGTTGTTGTTGTTGTTGTTGTTGCAGGGCTGAAAACGGTTGCCGAGCGAACAACATTGAGGACCGTGAGGCCATAAGTGATTGCTGCGTTATCGGTTGAGTTTGTTGATGCTGCATGTAGTGTCCGGATCCTGGCTGCATAATATCGCTGGAAGGAAACTACAAGCAATCGACAAAGACAATCAGGAAATCTACAACTTGAATGAGATCAACAGTATATAGAAATAGCATTTGTACCTGAGGGTGCACAGCAGGGGGTTGGGGCTGAGAATCCGCAAGTGCAGCCAAGTACATGAGATTTCGTTGCAACCTTGCTTGATTCCTAAGCCATTGAGCATCAGATATTGCAAGGCAGGGGAATGCCATATAAATTTAGCCGGAAAAGCCAAATCTGATAGATATTAGAGGCTGAAAATCAGCACTACTTACTCAGCACATTCACTCCATTTCCCCGAATTCTGGCTCTCAACAATCTTTAAGATCAACGACTTGTTCTCGTCCAGATACTGCATGCCAACACGCAATATAAAGACTTTTCTTAACAAAAAGTAACTGCAAATTCAAGACAGTCCTTGTACTAGCGGTCATCAAACCAAAGGATGATCGTAGCTTTTACAAGCAACCAAAAAGAAGATTATAGCCTCCAGTAGTAATCTTTCACTAATCAAAGAAGAAATGACTACGAGAGAATAAAAATACTCCATCACATACATACATACAGACAGACAGACAGATCAAAAAACAAATAAGAGAAAATAAAGAAAAAGGGAGGACCCGTTGAATATGATCAGTTGTGACATTGTTGGGATAATAAGCTGAAACCATGGGCTGCATCTGCATCAGGTGCTGCTGCATTTTCTGTCTCTATATTCAAACGCAAACGCTCTCTCACAAAGAAATCAAATTATCTCTCTTTTTCTGTGCAAGTAATTAAAAATCTCGCTCCAAAAAAACAGTGAGCTGCAAGAGTAGAATCACAGCAAAAATAATGCAAAGAAAAGGAGACAAACTAAACTCATGAAGAAAGAGCTTTTCCAACTCAGCTCTTTGAAACACTCTCCTCTCACCCTGTTGGGAAGAAAAAAGGGTTTGGATTTTTGGGTATTTATTGCTTTCTTTTGCAATCTTTTCTTTTTCTCTGTCTGTAAGAGAGAATCACGTGATAAGGCAATGTTAAGCTATTACAAAACACGAATACAATATACATATATAAATATAGTATGATGCAAGTATAAAACATGAAGGATCAGAAATTAAGAAAAGAAAGAAAAAAAAAAAAAACAGAGCCGTGCAGGAAAAGGAACAGAGGGAAAAGCAAAGGTCCTTGCGCTTGCAGTTGTTGCAGGCTGTAAATATGGAGTGACAAAGAAAAAGGGAAATTATTTGTTTATTACGTTCGGACATGACAGATTCTGTCTCTCTGTTTTGGTCTCACATGCCTTCTGCTAAGCTTGTCCACTCCCCCTAAATAGTAACTTCCATATCTTCACCATTTATCTGATGACTGCCTCTGAGGTTTATGGAGACTCTATCGAAAGATTTTAAAGAAGTTATAATGGTGATAAGGTCAAAGTGAGGTGACCCACAAGCTTATCATGAAAACCAACCAAAAAGCCTAGTGGGTTGCACTGTAGAATTTTGTTGGGGTGGTAGCATTGGCGGTTCAGCTTTGAAGCCTCTGTCTGTGGGGCATCAAATCACTGAACCCATATAACTCTCTCTCTAACGTTAACAATTATTACCCACCTCTGTTTCTGGGTTGGGTGTCTTACCTTTTCTGGAAATACTTTCTTTATCATTTCTTGTATTATTAAATTAAACCATATATTTTAAAATAATTAAAAAAAATATATGCAAGTGTTATATGGGAATATAAATTTTTATTTTATAAAAAGACATATATAAGCAACAACAACAACAAATATATATATATATAATATGATTATATAAATTAAAAAATTAGATTTTAATTTTTTTTAAACTACATATGAAATTTAAAAATTTTGTTAAATTAATTTTTGAAGAGATCGTTTTTAAGGAAATTTAAGGATGCTCCCAGATGACCTAACACGATGGGTGGTTAGGGTCTCATTGATTACTTTTTCTGTACTCCACAAATTCCAACCCCTTTTTTTTTTTTTTTTTTGCTTTTCTTATAAAAATAATCTTAATTTATGCTTCTCATACACTTAAAAGAGTGGTACGAGTTGTTATTATTATTATTAATAAAATGGTCTGAAAGAAAAAAAATCTTTAAGTTAATATTAAATTGGGTTGAAATTTGCTTTAAATTTATTCCTATAGAATTTTTTAAACTAATAATAAAAATGGTTATGAAAGAAAATGTAATTTCTTTTTAAAAAATTAATATAATTGTAAAATGAAATTGCATTAAATTGTTATGAATTTTTTATAGATAAATATCTAACCTTAACCCTGAAAATTTTGGTATTCAGCAAAGCGTTTTTTTTAATAAAATAAAATACTTTACAATAAGCTAGAAAAAGTTTTAAAAAAAAAGACAACCGCCATATAGTTGTAAACCTTTCGCTTTGTCAAAAATTAGCTTACTAATGCGATCAGTTTCAACATTTTTTCTTTAGGAATTGTCAGTTTTTATAATTTATCGCAAAATGCCATATGAATGGTCGTAAGTCCATCATATTTGTTTTCAGATTGAATGAATGTAAACTTAATAATAATTCGAGTCATTTCAAAAATTAAAAATATTTGAATAAAAAATTAAGTTTCAAAAATAAATTTTAAAAAATAAAGCATATTTTTTAAATACATCAAATATCGAGTAAAAAAATTTTATTCGAGCCCAACCTAACCCGAATTGCATAGCTAGTTCCCTAGTACCCGGGTTTTCTTTACTTTTCCCTACCCAAAGAGAACTCTTCGAGCCTAATCAGCACTTCATTTCTCTTCATTGCAGTCGCCAACGGAACAATGTAGAGGATAAAATCAATAACTAAGATAAGCATAGCATGAAATTGGTGGTAACATCAACATTGCTGTCCCAACATGACAGTAGGCAAAGAAAAGTAGCTATTATTTAGGTGATATCTAGATCCGTTTTTGATATTTTTAAGATTTTAGATAAAATAATAGAATAAAATTTTAAATTTTTTAAAAGTTGGAATTTTTTTTTTTAATTTCTTAAAAGTTGATAAAAAAAAATTTGAATCCTTAAATGCTAAAAAAAATTTTGGGTCTTTAAAAGTTGGTAAAAAAATTTAGCCTTTTAAAAAAATATTTTAAACCCCTTAAAAATTTAAAAAGAAAAATTTGGGCCCCTTTTAACTTTGAACTTTGGCGGCCACACCTCCAGACGACCCCCAAGGTCCAGCCTGATGTTATAACGAAGTGCACATAACTTACTGCTTGTTCATTTTTCAGCTCAAACCCGAGCCTATCAAATGGACTTAAAATTTCGTTGTAGCCCGGCTTAGCCCATGATCCCTCTAAATGAATGTTTAATCCTTAAAATTGTGATTTTATTTAATGCATTTTTATTATTTGTACTCAGGTCACACTTAGGACAGTGAACATCTTGACTATCAAGTTAACATATGAGATTCATATTATTTGTAATTTTAATATAGATGGATATAACAACTCAAAAAAAACCATAAGCATCCTTCATAAATCATAGATTAGCGAAATTGGAACTCAGACCATCAACCTTATGATGCTTTATTTTATTTTAATTTTCCAATTCCAATATTAAATATTGGTTATTTTTATATTTCTACAGTTATTAATGATTTAAAAAAATTAATGTTAAAAATCAATATTCCCAAGCGTTCATATTACATCACTGCTATAACTCAGGTATATATATTTTTTAAAGAAAAAATCAAGTCAAAATAAATTAACAAATCAAACGAAAATTGGTAAGATTTAGACTGATTTTTTTTTTGAAAATGTAAAGAATTTAAATTGATTAAATTATAGTAAGATAACTGAATCCACACAAAACATAAAGATAAATAAATATGGGTATAATTTCACCTTTTGAAAAGTTTAAATTTTACTATCAATCCTTGTACTTTATAAAAATTATGGATTTAATCTTTATACTTTAATTTGGTAATTTTTAGTTTTCATAATTTTTAAATTTTAAATTTTAAATTTTCAATCAATTTCAAATGACAACAATTAAATTCATCAAGTTTTGTTATTTCTAAAATTCAATGTGACAAACATAGTATCAGATGTTTAATCTGTGATGGAGTGCAATGGAGACTTAGGGGGCCATGGTCCTCTTAAAATGGTAAATTTTTAATTTAAGTTATTTATAATTTATAAAATTTAAATTAGTAATGATAAAATTTCACTTTAACTCCCTCAAAAATGATAAAAAATTGATTTAACCTTTTAAAAATTATAAAGATATAGACTATTAAAATAATCAAATTACATTTTTACTAATATAAAATATACAATTTAATTCCACCCAAAAAAATTCATGCTCCGCCACTATGTGTAATGCCTTGTCAGCTTGTCTCACTAAAATTACAGTAATGGATTAACAATTGTTATTTTTGTCAATATTGAAATTTTAAAATTTGAAAAAAATAGGGACTTATTCAAATTGAGAAACATAGACCAAATCTACATGTATATGTATAGTACAAGATTGGTAATTGAATTTAACCAAATGAATTTAACTGCTACGGTCGAGTCAAAATTCAAAAAACATAAAGACTAAAATTGATCAATTCAAAAACTATAGAGACTAAAATTGATCACGTAAAGTACAATAACTAAATCCAAAACTTTACAAAGTATAGGGACTAATAACATAATTTAACCTAAAAAAAACTTCACCGTACGGGGTGAGGTTTTAGAAATGGAAAGAAAAAAGTGGGTGTTGAGTGTTGACATGAATCTTGATTGGGTCAAATTAAACTAGTGGTCTTGGAAACTTATAATATCACAATAAGGAAAAAAAAAAAAAAAAAAAAATTTAAAGTTATCCTTCAGCACAAATATTTTAACTTTCACAATAGTTTTCCTACTATAATCTATAGTATAAATTATTATTATTATTATTATATTTCAAATGTATTTTAATGGGTTATTTGATAATCTGTTTGTATTGATAATTGGTTTTTTTAATTATAAGAAAAAAATAAAATTTTAACAGCAATATGATTAACGCGATTTGAATTTAGGTTATATTTGGAGAAATAAACATCCAGATTAACATACGAAGTTCATATTGATGATGAGTTTTAATATTTTTATGGAACGAATATTAAATAATTTTTTTTTACATGTTAAGCTATAACTTGAATTCAAATTATGATTATACCATAAAAATTAATATGAAATAGATTTATTATTTTAAAAAATTGGGTAATCCAAAGAAAAAAAATGCAATGTAAATCCAACTTGTCATGAGCCATGTAAAATTTATACTGGTTCACATATATATTGGTAATAAATGCCAGAATAATACAGGAAAATAATTAAATAATGTCGATTAGTGAATTGTTTAGCATTAGGTTTGATGAATTTCACAACAAATACATTTCTTAATTTTTTTCCCCCATGAATTGTTGTGGGTGAAGTTGTATGTTATATAATACATCAATGAGAAAAAAAAAAGCTATTGAAAAGTCTTATTTTTGACCAGTTCCATTGCTACCGGCCGATGCTGCACCAAATTTAACGACGAACTCAGGAAACCCCGGGGGTGCAAGATGAGCACCACCACCACCTACGGCATTCATTTCAGTCAACATGCACCGTCCTTGGCTGCGTCCGGGTATATTCGTGCATGGATTTCCGGCAGACGGTGGCACCGGACCCCTTGGAAGTGATTGAAGTATAAGATTGTGGTTGAAGGAGGGGACTTCATCTAGAGGTCTGGTGGCCAAAACATGTTGAAAGGTCAGCAGCAAAACAATGGCGGAAATGAATGTAACGGTGAAGTTAGCAAGTTTAAAAGAAAGCATAGTTGTGGGATTATGAAAAGGAAAATTATAATTTTTTTTTTCTTCTTGAAGAGAGTGGTTTTTTATTATAATGAAAAATTTGGTGTTATGGTACATATATACAAGCTTTGTTGATGATGTTTGGACTCTTAAAAAGGCGAGGAAAGTCACGGGCCTTGAACGCCAAATTAAAAAAAATAAAAATAAAAAACACCAAGTCCGTCCATATTCACCTCTTAAATTTGTTTGGCGAAGCAAAGTTGAATTAGTCTATTTCATGTGATTTTTATAATGTTGTTTAGACTCAGCAATTCTTACTTAGTCCTATAATAGGAAATGTCTTGGTAACTAATGTTTTATTTATTTATATTTTGTGGATTCAATATTAGTTGAATTGATATTTGTTTCTTCCTTTTCGTTGTTTCATGGTATCGAGATTTTTCTCGTAAGAATATTGTAGTAATAAAATTTTAGGTATCCAAGTTCAAGTCACATTACGCCTAGTTATCGTGGGTGGATTCTCCCTTGAATTATTCTGAGTTTAAATCTCATCATTTATAAGTGTTTTATCTGGATACATTTTGATTTCAATCCATTAAGATTTGTATCGAGTTTATTCTAATTTTAATTAATTAGAAATATATTTTTTTTGTGATTTGTATTTATAATCATGATTTTAATCTCCTTAGAAAAACATAATCTAAAAATTTGAGATTACATTATCCAATAATTTATTTATGTATCCAGACAATCAGTAGTTATCAGTACAAGAGACACACACCCACTTTATTTAACATTACAAAATCTAAAATAAAAGTATTTTTGGAACTTGATTGACATCAAAATAACACTAAGTTGATAAGCTGGCATGCACATACACAAATAAAATTTTTTTCCTTGTTATAATATTGGGATAAGAGAAAAGATGACAAGATTTGAATCCGTGTCATCTAAGTGTCACATGAAAGTTTCAACTTCAGATTAAACCTTTTGTAAAGCCTCTTGCAACATTATAAGTGATGGCACCGGGCACTCCTGTCCAAACAAGATTTGATGCATGGCACCGGGCACTCCTGTCCCAAACAAGATTTGATTGCAAAGTGTTCGCAGTTGTGAAAAAGAAAATTGTATGGAGGAAACTCTATGCTCTCTTAATAACCACGTCAGGGTGAGAAGAGGTGAAAGTAGAGCAGCTGCCGCTGCTTTTAAAAGTAAAGCTCAATAACGACGCTTCGTATTCGTAGCGATAGAGGGTAATTGCCTTCATGGAAGCAGTCAAGGCATGTTAATACCACTCCCACTTCTTGGATCCCGTGAAAACATTTCGGGCATTGGGCTTTACCTTTTTTTTTTCCCATTCTTGTCCAGTCCAAGTAAATGAATCACTGCATTTCCTATTTGCTCTTTTTTTCCTGTTCTGGGGTTTTTCACCTCGGCTTTCCCCACGGATATGCCTGAACCCAAATTAAGCAAACCAAAATCCACCAAGTCAGAAACAAATTCCCAGCTGAGGAGAAATGCCTCGGCCTACCCAATTTAATCAAAAGTCTTAACAGGTGCAAAAAATCGTAATAATAATTGAAAACTATAAATCATAATTGGGAGTTGAGCATATTTACCATGGTGCTCGTACAAACCTCCAAGGCATTTAGTATAGATGTGATCACCTGGTTTGAGTACTAGGCCAGTTGCCATCGTTCTTCTCTAACTTCTTCTATAAACTCGAATTAGGTGAAGCTACCTTGATTAACTTGGCCATGAAAACTGCAATGTGTATATATAGACAGAAAGATTGTGCCAAGGCAGAGGATTACTGTGGAGAATAAGTTCATTGTCGAATACGAATCCATTGTAGTGGAATTCGTATTAGAAAATAATTGAAATAGTGATATTTATTAAATTTTAAGATGAAATTTAATCTCTTCCCAGGATTCTTTCTTTCCCTTACAGAATAGAGAGCTAAAAAGATGCTTCTATATCCTTTTAAAATTAAAAACCAAGACTGAATTTATAGCTGGTAATTTGAGGTATTGAATGTGAGGTTTATATGATTGCATCTCATAAATAAAATGTAAAGCAAACTTATGACTTTCCTGTTTATCATGCAGGTTTTGTTTCTACGTACTAAGAAAGAGAAATTCTTCCGGTTCTCATTCATAATTTGAAGACTTGATATTCAAGTCGATCCATGCTTCTAGTTTTGTCAAATATGTCACATTCAAGTGAATCGAACTGAGTATAAACAAAATATGTTCAAGGTTTAAGGCGATAACCCGAATAGAAAAACAGTTTCGTTATATCATGACATGGAACGAGAAACACAATTTTCTGAGCAAGCTCCATTTACTTCATCATAGCAACTGTATATATACATATATATATTCCAAGGCAGAGGGTTACTATAAGAATCAATGGCTTAAACTAAAAAATAAAGATCATATTGGAATAAGATATCATCTTCGAATATGAATGTGTTGTAGTGGAATGCAAAGTTATTAAGAATTTTGGTGAGAAATAATGAAAATAGAGATATTTATTAATTTTTTAGATCAAATTTAAAGTCTCCCCAGGATTTTATTTCTTGGTTCTTACAGAATTGAGAATCGATAAAGCCAAAACAAAAGAATCCATATCACCATGAAAAGAAAACCAAAGAATCAATGAGGTATGCATGTTCGCATCAGCTAAAGAAAATGCAAATTAAGCTCATATATGAGCTGCCTGTTTTTTCCGGAATCAAAGAGTTCATCTCTCGTTCTCTCTTAGCTCTCGTGGTTTTTCACTTCAATCAAGATCCAAATTTGCTAACTTACAAACAAATTCAAATTGATAAATAAAAACTGGTGGTGTTTCTTGTCCCTGTTTGATTTGCTGAAGCCTGCTATTAGGGGCTTCTGGATTTCATTGAAACGCCATTGCTTGGACATGCAACAAAGATGCATTTCTTGGGGATTATGGATGTATGAAATGAAAGTTTCTATTTTATTTTTCTTCAGTTCCAGTTTTGGTTTAGTATGGGTGGGTGAATGTTGGATTGCTGCTATGTTGCAAGATTAGGTAGGATTTATAATTGTCTTTTGTTTCAATAACACAAAATAATTGAAAGAAAGTGTATTATTAACGTACTAATATGCTAAGTGTTAGGTGTGGTGATAAGATTACACCTATTTAAAGATCGGGTAACTTATCCGGTCAGGGCTCGATTCAATTTGAGTCTGAATTTGGATAAGGATTTTTTTTTTTTTTTTTTTTTTTTTATTATCTCTAATTGGTCTGGCTTGAATTCAATTTAAATAGTAACAAATATTTTTGGAAATTTTGAATTTAAATTTAAAAATTTATAAAATATAAATTAAAAATATTTTTAATAGTTTATTAATGTTTGAATAGTAAATTGGGATTTTTGGACGGAGTAACCGGCCCAAAAATGGACTTATGTTTGACAATTTTTTTGGAATTGGGCCTTGGTCCAGCCCATAACACCTCTTGAGGGGTGAGCGTTCGATCGAATCGAATGGAAACATTTTGAGTTAATCGAGTTTTTGAATCCTATTTTATCATCTTAACTCGATTTGAAATTTTTTCGAATCGAGTCGAGTGAGATGGAATCAAATCGAATATATTTGTTCGAGTTAAATTAAAAAATAATAATTTTGGTGTTGTTTATTTTTATGTAATTTTTAGAAATTTCTTTAAAGTTTTTAAACACGATCATACAACAAAAAATTTAATGAGGAGGAGAAGAATTAATTTAGGGTTTTTTGGAGAAGAATATAAATTTGGGGGTTTGAAACTTTGGAGTGAATGGAATTATGAAAATTGAAACAATGGTTGGACTTGTATAATTCACGATGGAGCTTGGTGGAGCTTTTGACTTCTGGATTTGTGGGACAGACGGGCTTGGGAGAAATGAGGTTAAAATAAAAGGGTTTGGACTTCGGAGAATTTGGGTTAAAGTTATAGCTTAAAAGGGTTTGGGATTGAGAATATAAATTTAAAATTTTTAAAAATATACTTTATATTCGGTTTATTCGACTCGAACTCGAAATTCGAAAAAAAATTGTGTTGATTCAATTAATTCGAAATTTGATTTTTTTTTTTAATTTTTTCGAGCCGAATCGAATTTTACTCATTCCTACCTGATAAGACACGTTATACTTTTAGGAAAAAAACTCAAATTATAACTTTGAAGATGATATTATCAAGAGGGACAATTACGAAACACAAAAAAATTAGTTTTTATGGATCGTACAACCGACATAAATGATACATTGACCATACAAAAAAATTATTAAGATGGTAATTATTTCTTTTAATGGTTGAGTAAACCTTGGTTCAACTAAGATATATATTTTTTAATGTTGAGTTAATCTATTCAAATTATCAAGATACAGATTCAATTAGGACTCTGAATGCCCAGCTTTGTTAAAGACTTTTATTATTTAAAAGAGCATTATATTTAATTATTAAAGAGAAATAGTAAATAAATCTCCTTAATTGATTAATATAGTTTATTTAAGAGTTTTATTTTGATTTATTATTTTATTTAGAATTAGAAATTCGATCACACGAATCATGCATTTAGAACATAGGAGTGTATTTGAAAATAGTCTACAATAAATAGATTAAATTTTGACACCAACTTAGTAAAATATTTTATAGTTTTTAAATTCTAATAATCATAATTTTATAAAATATATAATACTAAAAATATAAAATTCAATAAAAATTTTCAACATATAGAACAATAATTCACCATATTATATCTTTGGTAAAGCACCCGGCAGTCTTGTTCCCAACAACGCCTGATTGCGACGGGCCTTCCCCAATTTACACTTGATGGCAAAGTGTTCGCAGTTGTTAAACACAAAGTTGTAGTCTCCGACGTTTTGGTTACAAAGGTAATCATTTGCTCTCTGAATTATGGTATTAAGATCAGAACAACTTCGAGGAGTGCAACTCCAACTAATAATGTATAAATTATATGCTATTACAACATCAAATATAAATACGAACAAGTTCTGAGTATAGTGGTAAGACACATTGCATTTTCAGAGGAGAATCCAAGTTTGAATATTGGTGATAGTATTTAAAGGTACAACCACAAACCCTGAATATTGACATATTTAATGAATAGTCTTTTTAATATGTACACATCGACATATCTTCTTTTATCTAACAATGTTAGGAGAGGGATAGAGAAAAATATATACAAATAGTTAATCATGACATGTTTAGACGCATCCATATTATTTTTATTTTTTTAAAATATAAAAAAAGTGAGTCAAATTGAATTCGAGTTTTGAATATAAAAATTCAAAATATACCCATATTTTAAATGATTATTTTTTTACTTAAGTAAAGCTTAAATATTTTTCCCAAACTTTCTTAAATATTAGATGGGGATTCAAATTGGACTTTGAATAGTAGTTTTATTTAGAATTTTGTCCTAGGAAAGTAATTATTAAATGGATATGTTACAAATGTATAAATTATTTGAGAAGCTTAAAAAATAATTAATTACCTAATATTATAACAACAAGTTATTGGTTCAATAACAGAAACTTGTATCAGCGAAAGGTTGGTTTGGATAGACAGAGTGTTTATTTGCATATAGTGTAAAAATAATAATAACGATATAATAAAACACCGTAACGTGAGATAAAAAGTAAAATAAACGTATCGCATCGTCTTATCCATCTAAACCCACGCGAAGTAAAGTCAGCATCACAAGCTTCGGTCCACAAAACAAACAGAAAATCAAGTCTAAAGTGATGAAAGTAAATTTAGAATTGGGTTGCCCTTTTTCTGTGAAACAAATTGGATTTTTCTTTTTTATTGTTTCCCCACAAAAGATTACAAGTTGAGTTTGAAAATATTGTCGGCGATTTTGAAATTGACATTGCTTAAGAATATAATCTAGTGTTTGGTAGCACGAAATCCCCGTTTCAATGCGATTGGGACTACCATCTCATTTGTCTGTTTCTTTTCCGTTATCCACCATGCAAATCAATCTATGCCAGCATGGGGATCGGGGACAACAATTCTTTTTCTTTTTGGGTTCGGTGTTTTATATTACATTGGATTTAACCAATTCCAGTTTCATGTGTTTTTAGAATTGGTTAAATTTTAATCTTTATTTTTTGTAAATTTAAATATTTCAATCTTGACTGACACCGTATCAGTTAAATTTGTTTGGTTAAGTTTTACTACTGTTCGATTCATGTTCTCCAATTTAATCATTTTTAGTTCTTATGTTTTTTAATTTTGAAATCCTAATTTTTTTTTTTAAATATACTGAGATGATTACACTGTAATATCTGTTCATATTTTTTTTAATTTTTTGACAATGCACAGACACCTTACACACATAAATACTCAGACCCGAATCTCTTAAAATGAACTAAAATAACGTGATAATATATTTCTGTAAAAAAAATTGGAATAGCATAATTTCAGAATTTTAGTTAACTCTAATGATGTAAAAAAAAATAAAAAAAATCAAACAACAAACTGAAACAATGAGGGTGATTCAGAACTGTAAATATTTTCTGTTGAAACAGACATGTCATTTAATATGAAGGACCTTGACTCCTCAACTAAATTGTTCCAACCTTTGCAATGATTAATGCCCAAAAATTATGATTCTATTGTTCGTTAATCTCCACGATGATGTCAAACCTTAACCATCTGATATCATTAATTTACCTTTCAATTTTGATGTGATAATTGTGCTTTTGAAATAATTGATATTCAATTTATTATATTAAAATTTTCGACCATAAATGTTCAAATGGAATTTCATTATTTCAAATATAATTTGGACGAAAAAATAAAAAATAAAAAAAATGAAATTATTAAATATCTAAGTTAATAAGCCTAAAGAATTAAATACTTGGGTGCGAAGCTAGAAGAAAAATATGCCATGGATGTGCTTCTGCTCCAAGATTAAGTAGGAGTAAATTTGGGAGTTCTGCTTATTTTATTTTATGTCCCATTGTTCACGAAATATGTTGTTGGCTATGATTATATATACAATCATAACATTGTTTTTTCTAAGTTACAGGTTCAAAATTTACTATTGTAATTATAAATATTATTATAAAACTGAGAAATTTTTATATGAAATTTAATAAGTAAGTATTTGTCTCGTTGAGAACAATAATTAGCTGTAAAAGCATATCTAAATTCATTGTGGTTTTTATATTTCAAATTAATATATTATCTCAGAAAAAGTAACACTCTTTTTTTTAAGATGGGATACCATAGATGTAATTTGGAGATCATAATCTTAAGATATAATTTTTGCAGTTTAACATTAAAATCTAATCAGTCCGTCATTAATTGGAAATTAGTTATCAGAGTATCTACACATATTGGACCTATGCACGATTATTTACCCTAAATCAAATAAATTAAAATCATTTTAAATTTAACTCCCAGTTGATTTACTTCTAATCAAATTAAATTCATTTACTAACCATATTTTATTGCAGTGACACGTTAATATATATTGAACAATCTCGTTATAGATTTCGATTATATTTGCTCTTTCTTTATATAATACCTAAAACAACACATAGCCCCTCCCCAACCCTTAAATAGGAGTATAGTGCACTTCAGCGCACTCGACTCCATGTCTTCTTATACTGGCCAGAATATCGATGCTAGTCGAATTAAGATTCAATAAGAAAAAAAAATTAAATATATTTTTTTTCATTCTATTAATTTGGACATACATTTATTTTTAAAACCTTTTAAATCATCCTTCAAATTTAGACAAATATGTATATAAATTTGGTGAAATGGATACAACATTGCTTATGAGCTTTTGTTTGGATACACTCGAGCAAAAATTTCCAAACCAAGTGCAGTTGTTGTCCCTTCTATTTGATCAAATCAAAATTAGCTAAGCAATTGCATGTCATCCTATGAGAGGTCAATTTATTAATAGCTTCATGCCATCTAATCTACTTGATTATGATTGATAAGTTTACCCCTCTTAATTAATTATATACTTATCCCTAAACCAACAATACATTCTGAAAATTATAAAAATATAAGTCAATATAATAATAAAAATATATTATAACTCTCATAAAAATATACAAAATAATTTCATCTACTGTATTTAAATTTATTGCTTTTAATGTACCAAAAAAGAGTATCATCTAATGCTTCTTATTTATGGAACCCACCTTATTATAAACTCAAGTTCATTAATCAGTCTTTGCCTTTCATTAAGTATGAAAACAATGGTTTGGCTACAATTTGATCCTTATCACATCTAACAAACAAATAAATAGATTCCAAATCAAATATAAACCCTATATCTTGGCTTCAATTTGGTCCATGCATTATTAAAAAAAATTGGTCCATATAAAAGCTACATGAACCCCACTTTCACTTTCTTCACCTAAGGTTCTTTTGGTGTTTTAGATTTGATAATTTTAGATACAATATTGTCGAGGGCATGTATATATGTTCTGGAGAGTCTCGCTTTTTTAATGGTGGGGGTATTGCTCCCGAAATATTTATATTCAGTTTTAATCTTAGGTTTATTTTCTTATTTTGAAAAGAGCTAAAAAAAATTCACGAAATTTAAGCGAAAACGCTTGAATTCACCAAAGAAATGTTTTATAATTTTAGCTTTGGTAAGATTCGAACTTATGCACGAAGTTAACACTCTGAGTTCATTATTGTTGGGAAAATGATAGGGATGTGGAATGAAAAGGTGCCTAAAATATTCAAATTTTAGATGCTAAAATCACCTCTCATGCCTCGATATGATTATTTATGAGTAGCCATTGAGCAATGAAACTATTAAAACCAAATGAGGAAAATATTAATGAAGTGAAACATAAGTTTTCACATATATATATATATACGAAAGAAAGCAAGATGCTTTTATTTGTACTGTCATTTTCAGGTAAAAGTAAATTCATAAATTTTAAAATTCAAATAAAGATAAAGATTTGCATTTGAATTGGTCCAAGTCTTTGAAAACTTTAATGTGAATTACTGACATACGTATGGATTATTATTTATTAAATGGATTTTAATTCTGTAATTAATAAAAACATACCAGAGTAAAGCTATTTTCTTTATTTTAACTGTGGGGATCACCTTCTTAAACTAAATTTATACAAGTTTTAATTATGTCCAAAGTGCTAACTTCTTGAATTAAGTCTAATATTTTTTATTAAGAGTTTTTCTTTTATATTAATCCCTAGTTAATTTGCTAAAAGAAGTGCATTATTATCGTTATTAAACATTAAAATAATAGGGTCTCTCATTGCATAAAAAGAATTACAAGTAAATGTAAAAAATTATCAAAATGATGTGTCAGTGATACGAGAAAAATTGTTGAAATATCACCAAGTAATTAGAAAGAAATTAAGAATAATGTGGTGGGAAAGGTCCATAAAATAATTTTTTGACGTCAAAGGTTTAAATGAAAATCTTCGATTATTAGCTTGGTCGGGTGATTAGACTATTTTTGTTTTCATGATTTGGAGACATTAAAATAGATGCTTTTCCTACACGTCTTGCATTGATAAGATATGGAAAACTTTTACTACACTCACGAAATTGATACCACCATCTTCAATTCCTCACGAACGTCATAAATTTCTACCTACAACTCGTATATGCAGCCTCACTTTAGGGCAATAATTGATATCAACCCAAGAAGAAATCATGTGAGAGAGGTAGAATCACCTCACATTTCAAAACATCTTGTTTCAGCTCTTCATCCCCAACACCTCAACCTTGTTCCTAAATGTTTGCATATCAGCAGCTATGGAAGTATACCCGCTACTTAAAATAGTTTTTTCTTGGTAAAAGTATTATGGAGGTGCTGTAGTAGGGTTCGAATTGTATTTTGTCCTCTTTACTAAAAAATGAGTAAATTAATCTTTGTACGTTAGATCAAAAAGCAAACTGGTTATTTCTATCAAAAACTCAATCAATTACACATGACATATAGAGACCAATTTTTAACAGTAAAAAATAGATAAAATTTTTAACAAAATGACTAATTTACCCTTTAATCTAACATACAAAGACTATTTTTTTTTAATATAAAAAGTAAAATACAATCCACTTTCTAGTACAAATACTTCCATGATACCTTTACCTCTTTTCTTTAAAAAAAAAAAAATGTAAAATTTACCTCATTAATTATTTTGGTTAGTGTACTTTGTGCCATTTATAAATTTATAAATTAAGACTCTAAAACTCAATTTACTATTTAAAATATATTAAAATCATTATTTTTACGATTAAATTTTAATAAATAATTTTTATTTTTAAATAATACCTCAAATAAAATATTTTTATAATTAAATTTAAATAATTTTATCTATTTATTTAATTGAATTTCAAATAAAATTTTATAAATATTTTTATATTTTTCTCTATCCCTATAACATACCTAAAATATGTATTTATGCTTTTTTTTTTAATAAAAAAAAATGTATCAAGTTCATGTATTAAATTAAAGAAAAATATGTCAATTTTAAATATCAAATTAAATACTAAATTAAAAAAATATTAAATTGAGACTTCAAATATCATTTAAGCGAATATTATACAAGATCTAACAAAAATACTCGAGCCTTTTCCGTCCCTATAACATACTTAACATATATATATATATATATATATATTTATATGCTCTTCGTTTTGGTAAGAAAATTTATATATAAAGTTGAAATAAAAACCTTAATAAATAATATTGGTACACTAATTAACAAACACCTAAAAATAAAAATAAAAAATCTTACAAAATATAATAAATGTTTAAGAGTATTTAAGTTTGATATTTTTTTTAATGTTGTATTTGATTTGATAAAAGTTATATATTTTAGAATCCAAGGAGTGGCTCCAGTAGTAAAAGGTTAAAAAAATATGAATATACAATATCATGTATATTAAAAAGAAGTTATATATTTTAATATTTGAAGGCAACAACGCCAATATTTTAGCATTAACTTTAAATTTTAATGTTGATTTGATGAAAATTCATAATTAACTAATAATATTAATTATTAATTTTCTCAAACCAACCGAAACTTAAAAAAATTACAACCATGAGATCGTGAGTAATAAATTGAATATAAATTAAACAACTAAATAATTAATACTAAATTTATTTCATTAATAGGATCATGAAAATTCAAACCTGAATAGTAATTAACTTTCACCGAATTAATCCGATTTAAAATTTTAATATTTGATTAATGATTTAGAATGTGTTGGTGGAAGTTACTAATATATATGGACTGAGGGCATTCATCAGTAAAATTCATAAAAGAAAACAAAATCATCTCATCTTTTTACTGTTCGGGAATTTATGTTTGGCCACCTTCCCACTTTTTCCAGGAAACCAACCTCCATAATTCCCTCCCACTTTCACTTTCTCATCTTAAATTCAAAATCTACCAACTTTACAACTTTTTTTTCCCACCTTCCAAGCACTGTCAAATTGTCGCTAAATCATTAAATTAGTTGATTCAGGTTGAACTTTTTTTCTTTCTTTCCTCTCTTTGATATTTTCTTTTCTGTGATTCCTTGAAGCTAAGGTGTTCTTTCTCTATCTATTAAAATTTCAACGCAAGGTAAAATAATTTGTTATTGTCCAAAAACTAGCTATTACTTGGATGGTGACATACCTTCCGCTAGTAGCCTTCTCGACCGACACACACATCAAAAGCTCATACTGTGCGCAATACATGTTGATTATTAGAATTTTATAATATGAAAATTTCTTTAGTTGGATAATATTAAACAAAATATGTTGAACTATAACACATTAAATGTTGAAGCATGGATGACACTGATGAATTGCATGATCAAGATTTTGTAATTTATTTAAAATTTGAAATAGCAACAACATATGTACATTAATTAATATTAATACTGTGCTGCCATCTTACTTACTCTTGTACTTTTCCTACAAAATTGTACTAGATTAGATTTAATGAGCACAAATAATTATTATTCAATATATTACTTGTAATATTTTTTAAAAAAATTGGGTAAATATCAAACTTATCTATCAACTTTGATTTGGTGGTTCATATGTATACACGAAAATTTTAATTTTGATTCACTTGTATACATTTGAAGAAGTGACATATTGGATTAATATAATTGTTTATGAATACAATATATCAATGTAAAATTGTGCTAATTCAATAACGTTGTTAGTGATTTATGAAAATTAAATCAAATTAACATTTCATGTGTAAAATTACACAAAATTAAAATTCATGTATAACACTGTATATTAAATCAAAAGTGGTATATAGTTTCAATATATATTTTTTTGAACTATATTCTTAAATCTCATGAGTTGGGTTGTTTACGAAAAATATTTTTACATGTACTCCTTCCAAGGATATTGTATTGAATTTATATCATCTTTTATTGACAACAACGAGTATATCTAATTAAAATTAATTTTCAATTAGTTGTTTTTTTTTTCTTCAACAGTGTTAAAGCTAAAATCGAAAAATGAAAATAAACAAATAAACAGTCCCTATAAATAACCAACAATTCAATACTACATAGAAGAAAAAAACGGAGTTTCAGTGAGAGAACTAAAGAGAAGGAAAAATCACACACAACACTTTGTCTGCTATTAAGACACAAACAAGATAGAAGAGAGAGAAACTGTAAAGAAAGAAAACCCAAGAAGAAGAGAGGAGAAGAGGGTTTCAAGATCTGGTCAGATCAAGTCAAGCTACATAAACCTGTAAGATACACACACACACACATATATATATATATATATATATTGTTTGTATCAGAGTTTCTTTGTCTTTTTGTTTTTGTTTTGGGTTTTTGTTTTAAAATGAGCAATGTGGTTCATGTGTTTAACTGGTTTTTCTTGTTGCTGTCTTTTGTAAGATTTTATGTGAGTGTTTTGCTAAAGAAATGAAGAGTTTTTGGTGAATTTCTTCTTTTCTATTTGTCCATCTGGGATTTATATATCCTGGGTTTTCTCAGTTTTGTCTTAATGTGTTGGATTTGTGGGAAATCTTTTTTTTTTTTTTTTTTTTTACTCTCTTAAGTTAAATCTGAAGTTTTTTTTTTTCTTTATTGTGTTCATTTTGCTAATAAATGAGAAGCCTTTCTAAAGCTTTGTTTTTTAATCTGAGTTTATAAATATTTGGGTCATGCAAGATTCTTCTTTAAATTTTTGGGTTCTTTGATTTATTGTTTCTAAATTAAATGAACAGTTTTTTCTATTTTAGTCCAATCATTTTTTGTGTTCTATTTACTTAATACTGTTTTTTATTTATAAGCTAACTAAACATCTTCATTTTCTGATTTCTTTCAAAAGGAGAGTTTTTGTTTCTTTTTCTTCGATATCTTTTCCTTTTTCACTTGTTACAATTAGATTCTTAAATTGCTTAACATTTCATTGGAAATTCCATAAATCCTTTTCAAGATTCTTCTTTGGGGGCATACCCTAGTCACCTTTTTGTTTTCCAAGGTTGAAATCAAGTGAAAGCATTGCTTGGAAAAGAAAAGGGATTGTTTGGAAATAGATTTGAATCAGTTGATGTTCATGGTGTAATCCTCCTATTACGAGGAGACTTAGTTGGATAACACTGAATGTAATGCAATTCTTACTTAATCTTAGCTAGGACTGCATGTTTTAGCTTAGATTTGGAATTCAGAGTGCAGATCATTCTCGGATCTGCTTGAAAAAAGCCATGAATTATATATGAAACTTGTTTCAGATATTTTATTATCATATTGTATTTATCATTCTCAGTGTACTTGTTAAGCTTGATATGTTCGGCAATGGTTTCTTTGTTTAAGATCTTATGCATATATCGACATGGTTTTTTCCCTTTATGCAGCGGAATGGGGAGGGAACTCACGAATGTGGACATGGACGGTAAGCCAAATGGTGTGGTGAATTCAAATGGCAACCTGAGAGTTTCAGAAGGCTCCGAGTCTAGTAACTATGGGGTCAAGGAATGCACCGCAAAAAACTCGGTCGTGGACAATGGTCATGAGAAGCAAGAAGTGCTGGGTGTTAAAAGCACCGATTTTGGTACTGACGTCCCTGAAGATCAGAAGTGCATGGACAATGATGAGTTCAGCGCGACTGCATCGAAAACCAATGGTGCTGGACAAGCTCACCACGCTACCTCTAAAACCGGTGCAAATGGCACCACAAATGTTAACTCTGTGCTCTCCCCTACTACTACGAAGGGATCAGAGGTAACTCCAACTCTAAATTAGTAAAATTGTTTGGTTTAATATCAGTGATGTTGCTTATTCGCTCATACATGCAAGGTGCTAATCTTTTAGATTTTTCCATTATTTTCAGCCAAACTCTCCAATAACTCCTTTGATCTCGAGGAAGCCACTGCAACCTTATGACCGGAAGCATCCTGATGACGAAGATAACTGGTCCCTCACTTCCTCATATCCTTCTCTTTGGTGTTAAGAAGTTAATATGTAATGCTATGAGCTTGTTGGGTTTTTTTTTCCTTTTAACTATTATTGTGGGACATCCCTACCCGAACTCTATACCATATTTCTTCCTTAGCGGTATCTAGTACAGCTGCATCTGTTCGAACTGCTAGATCAAGGGTAACTATTGGAAGTGCTCCTACTTTTAGAAGTACTGAACGTGCTGAGAAACGGAGGGAGGTACATTCTTAGTCCAAACAGTTTTGATGCCTTTTTCAGTCATTGATCTGCATTTCATTTTCGAGCTATCCAGATTATAATATTGTTTTTTTCAATCCAGTTTTACCAAAAATTGGAGGAAAAACACCGAGCTTTGGAGGCGGAGAGAAGCCAGTTTGAGGCCCGGACCAAGGTCCATGGCCCTTAAATTTTCTCATCCTTATATCTATGCTAGACACAGTTAGTTTTAACAAAATCAGGACTCCTTGCTTTCTTGCAGGAAGAGCAAGAAGCAGCACTTAAGCAGCTTAGAAAGAGCATGGTTGTTAAAGCAAATCCAGTACCAGATTTCTACTATGAAGGACCTCCACGAAAGGTTGAATTGAAGAAGGTATTCTTTTTAATTTTTTCTCGTTTGTTTCGAGTTCTCAAAGTTGTTATCCAGGAAAATATTTACCCGGTGTATCTCCTTCGTAGTACAGATAAAATATACCCTTTTGGCTATATATATTTCATACAGCTTTGGTGGATAATTGAACATTTCATTCTTGCTTTTATTTCATTTCAGCTGCCATTGACTCGGCCAAAGTCACCAAATTTTACCCGGAGAAAGAGCTGCGGTGATGCAGTCCGCTCATCTCGAGACGAAAAGGCAAAAGCTGGCTGCCAGACTGACCGCCACAGCTTAGGTAACCATACTGAACGATCCACTACTGCAAATAAGTTCAAAAGTAAAGGTCGGGTCAGTGGACAGACCAGTAATGGAGCTGGCAAGGCGAAAGAGCGAGCAAAACCGGTAAAAGAGGCAACAAAAGCTGCACCTACTAAGATCATGGAGCCGAGTAACGCTAACATCACTGTTCAATCATGAACATCTAGTCTCTTTTTTTTTTTTTTACTAACTATTAAGTTGGGAAATAGCCTTGAATTCCCGCACTGCCATGCCATATGGATGTCCTGAAACGGAGTATAACTAGGTGGTTTCATTTTTAGTAGGGACTACTTGTTTTTTAAGAGGTTTGCATTAATGTGAAATGTATATGTTTTGTAATTTTACGTTATATGTAGAATGAGTTGCTGTCGATGCTAATGCATCCAATAACTTGTTTTCATCTGATGTTCTCTTCTTTAGTATAGGAGTGAACCACGTAGAATGAACGACGCATCGGAGTGTCTACAACCTTTAGTAACCAATTATTTTTATAGCTTGATTTACCGAGCTCGTAAATGGCTTTTCGGAGTCTGCAGACATGTGTTGGCAGAGAATGATGCTCAAAACTTGGCATCTAACCACTATATACCCGGTCTGAGAGATGATCGAATGTAAAGCGTCACTTTCATTACCGAAACAACGCAAATAAACGCCCGTTCAAATACTTCTCACAAGATGAAACACACATACGATGTTCCGAGGTCAAATAGTCAAAAACGCTACGTCATATCTGGAGACACGTCTCTTTTGTTCTCAAATTTCAGCTTTGGGATTTTATGTCCCGAGACATCGCATCCCATGTTTTTAGTTTTACCTACGATCTAGACAATGGAACCATGCCTTGAGACAAGGGTGTAAATTTTGGAGACACAAACCCAAAAGCGCCATTTAAAAAGTCATGCCAACATGCCTCAAAACAGTCCCTAAACAAAAATGGAAATGCTACCAGAAGTAAAAGAACAAGCTCGACGTGTAACATGCGGAATCTTCACTAAATCAAAATTGGATCAAGCAGGTAAATTATAAGGTGCAAATTCATCAAAACATATCATGTACAACATAAATAGCGAAGCAAAAGTGTCATCATGTAACCTAATCCCAAGTACATGTCAAAAAACATTCCTCCTTGGAAGGAATGGATACTACGAGGTCACTATAAATAAGTATTACTAATTCATGGCCCTTCGATGCTATGCATTTCGTTTGAAGCATAAGAATACTAACAAAACAAGTTTTAGATTTATAGATTAAAATTTGTGGCTAATCTGATTGAAATATTCTTAGAGTTTGATCGAAAAAAAATGATAATGTTTAACGAGGACAAGTTTGATTTAAATTGAGTACATGTCGGCACGCCGTGACATGATATATTGCCTCGTCGGGATGTCATTCTTCGCATCTTCGGGACGTCGACTCTTCCTCGTCCTAACACCATCCTTGTTTTGTCCGAAATGTGATTCACGCTTCACACATTGTATTTGATGGTGTAAAGTTACGACTGTATTCACTTAAATAATGAGTATTACCAATTTGGAAGATTTTGTTGTATTGCCATTTTCATTTCCATTACCATTGATGCTTCTCGAGGAGTGGTTAGATTGCGAGCATCACTAATAATGTGATGACTTGTGGTTTTGATATCCAGCAAAGGTGGCAAACGTCTTAAAAGTGATTCTGAGATTGAGATTTGTAAACTACGGCTATTTCATCGAAATAGTCACACAGTGATATCTCTTTATCAATAGTCGAACCGAATTCAAACCATATTATTGGCATACTTTATATTTATTTATATCCAATCCGTTCAAAAATTTAAATTTAAAATATTATTTAATCCAATTCATATCAATTTTCAATTTAAAAAAATTATTTATATTATATTATTTTAATATTTAATAATTTTATAAATTTTTTATTTATTAAAAATTTGTACATATTTATTTTAATATTTTTAATATTTACATTATAATATTATTATATATTTAACATAAATTTATTTTCTTAATACATTTTAAATTATATTAATATATAAAAATAATATAATATAAAATATCATAAACTTAAAATAAATCAAATCAAATCAAATTTAAATATTAAATATTCAAATTCAAATTCAAATCATATTTCAAATAAATATATTTTTTTTTACCAAAATTTTTTTCAAACTTAATATTTTTATTTACACTTTTTCGAACTTTCAAAACTAAACAAATAACTGTCAGCCATGTTAGATTCTCACAATGAACTCAAGCTTTCGTTGGAAACAGATAGATACGTGATAGTATCAAAACGCTTAATCTAAATTTAGATTAATTCAATCCATTGAACTCTTCATTTATTTTGATTTGCTCAACCTAAGGGCAAATTTTAGATTAAAATAAATTTTTATTATTGAAAGCCAACCACGATTGAAACCTGAATAATGAATTTTTTTCATAAAACAGAGTAACATATGTCAAATTAATAATAACCGTAACCTGCTTTATATAATCAATACATACTACATATATCGATCTGAATTCCACGACTACCCCTACCTCGCCAACAATTTACACCATCTGCAAAGGAAAGGAAAAAAAAAACCTCCTTCTAGACACTCCTTCCTCTTCACTTCTTTGCCTTCTTTGGCGCCGCTTTCTTAGCCGGAGATTTAACACTCTTAGGCTTCTTGGCAGCTACTACCTTCTTTGCTGGAGCCTTTACTTTCTTCCCTGGTGAACTCTTCTTCGCCGTCTTCGCTACCTTAGTTGGCTTAGCCGCTGGTTTAGCTTTTGCCTTAGTTGTAGTAGCCTTCGGTTTCGGCGCAACTTTAGCCTTTGCCTTAACAGGCGTTGCAAGTTTGGCTTTCGGTTTCGGTTTCGGCGCAACTGTAGCCTTTGCCTTAACAGGCGTTGCAAGTTTGACTTTCGGTTTCGGTTTCGACGTGGTTTTAGTCGCCTTCGGCTTGGATTTTGCGGCAGCAGTGGTAGTAGCAGATTTTGGCTTCACAGTGGCAGGCTTCTTGGCTACGGCGGCTGGTTTCTTAGCTGCGGCAGAAGCCGAAGGCAGCTTAAAAGAGGCTTTCACTTTTACGAGCTTTCCAGAAGCAACAAACTTCTTCGTCTGAACAAGTAAAAGTTTGCGGAAATTCGCCGGTAATTGCTTATGCTTCTCTTCGATGAATTTCGCGATCGCATATTGGCTCGATCCTGTCCTCTCTTTCAACGAAACGATCGCATCTGAAATCATCTGCAAAAATCATTCAAAAATGAATTAAAATCAAATAAAATATCTTAAGAGAAAGAAACTAAAGATTTTTAGAGAAAGAGAGAGATTCACCTCAAGAAATGGAGGATGTGAAGAAGCTGATTTCGGCTTCTTGGAGCCAGCAGTTTTCTTCTTCGCAACGGAAGCAACAGCGGAAGCCATGAGTCAATTCAACGAGTTTACGAGTTGTAAAAGATTCGGGAACTTTCTTCTTTTCTTTTTGGTAAATGGACAGTTAAGAGGGAGATTTTATAAGGGAGATGATGAAAGCTTATTGGTTGAAAGGGAAATGACGCGGATCAACAGGGTTTCGAAATTTTAAATTTTGATCGTTCGATTGTAACTTAATTGACAGTTGAGATTTAGAGTTTGGATAAGTTGCGGATCGGGGAGAGTCGAAAAGGGATGTCTGAGGTTGAAGTTTGAGGTTGTAATTGGAGTTTGGGGCTTGTGTTTTTTAGTCTATTTGAAATACAAATAAATTGTGTTTAACTCAATGAAATTGTATGGGGATTGATTCTATTGCTAGGTTAGGATGTGAGGTTTATAATGATAGTTCAATCGTGAAATTTAATTAAGAAATTTGAGAGAATTCTAAGTTTAAATACGAAGTAGTCAAAATTGGTGTGTTTTTGAAATTTGATAAAATTTTGATAAATTTTAAGAAAATTTTGTTCAATTATTCAGGAATGGCGAATCGCATATGATTGTAAGATGGTATTGAGGTTATTTGGTTTAAGAATTTAAAAAAAAAAAAGGATAAAAATTGAAGTTTTAAATCATGATCGAAACACGAGTTAAATTGAACAAACATACTTGTGTCAAAATAACAGTCGTAATATAATAAACTAAGTTAAATGTCTAAATGACTCGGATTAAATGTAAAACAAGATTTCAATACTTCAAATTGTTATAGAGAAGTACCACATTTTGAGATTGAATTGAAACAACAATAACATTATGTGAATGGAACTCAAATGTATCCCCCTTACCAGCAAAACACACACTTGTTTGGAAGTTTCCACCTTTTGTTCATTGGGTACTTATTAACATTTGATTCCCTAGTGAAAATATACATGAAGGATTAAGTATGAAAATAGGTTTACCATGAACCAAAGAAAGACAATTATTAGCCTAGCTAGAACTTAACAAAACAAACTATTTAGTGTCTTTTCATCACTTGTTCATATCAAAACTTGGATGACAAAGTATCCAATGATGCTAACTTACATGACTCAAGCTCATATATATGAGATTGAAATTTATGGTAGTTGTTGAGGATTTTCAACTCTTTTAGAAACAGTTTGTGTATCATTCGTCCAAAATTGATACTCTATGAATTTGATATTGTTTTCTATGAGAGGCTTGTCTCTCAACTTTGTTAAGACTTGGATTCTTGAAGAGATTATTCAAAGATGCAATGAGTTTACAGAATTAGAGCACCTCGTTGGGTGCTTGAGAAGGCAAACCATATACAACTAGAAGTTATAGGGCATGGGTTTTAATCCAATCATGTGGATCATATATGATTCACCTCTTTAAACACCTATCACGATGCTCTCATCCTATGAACTCGTCATCTCTTCAAACACTTGTGTTTTGAGTAGAGTTGGAAGATAAAACACCTCATCGAAAACTATCGAACTTGTTGAGGGAATTACACAGATTCCAAACAACATTTCATAGACTTCTTCTAAAAAAATCAAAAATCCCTTAATAATACTATAATTCAAGTTGCTTTAGAATCAATATTTTGAAAATAATATTTGCCAGATTACTTATATTCAAATGGAGTGTTTGTTATAGGCATGTGTACGTTAGGAGTATACTTTAACCTTTTTTCAAGGTTTTCATTTAAAAGATATTATAGTCTATGCTCATTTTCGAACATGGACATCGATTCTTTATAATAATAATAAAAAAAAGAAGAAGAGAAAATCAAATAAATAAATAAGTAAATAAAACCCAGCTCAAAACCAAAGGGGATGTTTGAGATAATTAGATAGACATATTGAGAATGTTAGAGTATATATGGTTGGCTGTCATTTGGTTGAAATATGTGAAGCTGCCAAGGCTCCAAAGGGGATGTTCAAACCTTAGAATACATTAGCAGTGTGGCACAAGTAATCAGAATTTGGTTGGAAATTATTAATGATTGCTTGCAAGGTAAATAAGTTGAAGCCATTGATTTTAGAAAGCCAGTTTGCTTGAATCAAAGGCAAGATTTCACTTTTATTCTATCTCATTGCAGCAAAGATGGGTTGTCATCACCAAGCTTCTCTATGGAATAAAGCAAGTGCATGGTGTGTTTTTTATCAACTTTTCTTCAAACGATTTCATGATTGTCATGTAAATGTAAAATATCAATCTTCCTTTTAATTATTTGTACAAGTAGTAATCAATCTTTGAGATGTCTAAACATGTAATTCATTTTTTCATTAATTTAAACTCGAGCGGCTTTTGATCAATTTGTTTGATTGATTGTAACATAACAAAGAATGCGAGCTAATTGTGGGGCATTTTTTATGGATTGGCCCTTATCCTAGAAAGAAGATTAGAGGGAGTGATAGATTCAAACAAATAACTTGAAGGCGGTCAAAACTGTTCAGGAATCTTCCTTGACAGATTCGAACTCCACCCTCATTAAAAGAATTCATCAACTTTTAGCGAAGGTTGAATATTAGGTCATGCAACACATCTCCAGAGAGTCTAATGTAATTGTTGATTGTATGATAAAATTGGCTTTTGATACAAATCAAAATCTGACGATGTTTGAAGAGATCCTAAGGGAGGTGTCAACAATTTCTCCTATTATTAAAGCAAGTGTTAGCTTTGCTCTAAAGTCTCTATTAATTAATTTGTTTTTAGTTTTGTTTCTTTTAAAAAAAAAAAACACAAAATAAGTTAAAAACAAAAATATGATGACAATATAAAGAGAGACACAAATGTTCATGACTGATACATATAGAGTTACGGTTTGATTTCTCAACATGAATATGTAAATGACAGTCACTAAAATGTAGATATATTTTCATTTTGATCATTTAATTAAAAAAGTTACAATTTGATCACTAACGTATTTGAAATTACTTTTTTTTGTGTCACCCAATTATTAAATGACACTTTTTTAATTGATATAATAATAATTTTAGTCTTCAATGTTTATGTTTTCTGTTAATTTAACATTGATTCTATATAAAAATTATTAAAAAAACGCAATTATTTAAAAATATAAAATTCTATATAACAATTCTAGAAAAATAAAAACTCGAATATGTTGTTTGAAAAACTAATATGTATGGGAAATATTTATCATTCAGTATAACCCAATAATAAATTAAAAATAGAATGAATTTAAAAAAAAAAATGTTAAATCATTATATGCTTTTTCAGTGTTTTTCAAAACCAAATTAGTACTTTTTTCAAGTCGAGTTTCTTCCTTTGAAGAACATCCAGAATTGATATTAAAAAGTCTTGTGAAATCAATTCTGATGCAATTTTTTAGCAAAAAAAATATACATGCAAAATATGCCACAGTTTTTTTTTAGACTCAATTCAAAATTTCAATTCATTTAAATTGTTTTTTGAAACCCAAGTTGTAAAAATAAATTATATTCTGAATTTTTTCTTTTTTCATACTGAAAAAAGTTATGTAAAAAAAACAGAAGAGGTAAAAAATATATAACTAATAATTTTGCTTAATGTTTTTATTTTTTTTATGTTATTTAAAAGAACGAGTATTGGATATTTTTATGCAAATAATACAGAGAAAATTTAGAGGGTTTAAAAATAAGTTTCCTCATTTTATCTCATTTTATTTATTTTTATTTAATTTTTTACTTTTAAAAAGAATTTCAAATGTTTATCAGTTTTTATTTAATTGGGGTTAAATTGAGAAAAAAATACAATAAGTGATGATTAAAATTATAACCACACCAATTAAAAAGTGTCACTTTACAGTCGAGTGACAAAAAAATTCAAAACATAAATGATCAACTTGTAACTTTTCTATTTAAGTGACAAATACAAAAACATACACATAACATAGTGACAAATAGTGCAGCTTACCCTAAATTTAATCTTATCCAAAAGCCATTTCAACATGACTCCAATTATAATTAGGGTAAACTATCCAGTTGATCACCTAATTTTTAGGGTACTTTCATTTTGGTCATCCAAAAAAAAATTCTTGCAATTTCATCACCGTCATTAGAGAAGCTTTCATTTTAGTCGAGCATTAAAAATCCAACAACAGTTGACTGTATACGTCAAATCATATTCGCATCATGTTTACACTTTCATTTTTGTCACCCAAAAAATATCGTTTTCTTAAGTATTGGTTTGGGTAAAACAATCGTTAAGAATTAAAGTGAAAAAGCGATGAAAACTAAAATAATACACTAAAAATTGTTAAATTGTACTTATTTATCCTATTGTCAAAAAATCTAATTTTTTTTCAATATTGAAATTTTAAATTTAAAAAAATAAGATAAATTGTTTCAAATTTTTTTATCTCTTGATAGTGTCAACTGGTTTGTTACTATAATATTGATATTAATTAATTTAATATCCTTCTAAAATTTAAATTTAATTTTCATGTTTCCAAATTATCCTTAATGAAATCAACTCAAATTAATAATTCATCTTTAATAATTGTTTAGAAACTTAAATTTCTTTTGATTATATGATACTTGATAGTTTGTCACATCCCAAAAACCACCGGGTTAGTAGAATCGGGTTGTAGAATTAGGTTAGTGAACTGAGAGTTAGATTCGAAATTCCAAAATTAGGATCGTAGAGATTAATTAAATAATATTCGGGGATTAGAATTTTAGACGAAAAAATTAAATTTAAGTGTTCGGGAATTCATTTGCTTAAAACAGATTTCTTCATTAATTTCGTCATTGTTCTTCAAACATATTTCACTGAATTAGATCCACACTTCATTGTTTTCTTCAAATTGAGGTAACATACCGATTCTTATTGATAATTCTAATTTCTAAGTTCAGTTCTTTTATAATTCGAGATTTGATCAACAATTATAAGATTGAGCTTTTACATTGAATTTTGGCTTAAAATGATGAAATCCGAATTATCGAGTTAATATGTTGGTTTAGATTGATTTTTAACTTAATAAATCATTAAAGAATTTTTATGAAGTAAACATTTTCCCTCTTTTCAGTGTTTTTATAGTAATCTAATCCAATCATCACATGCAACAGATGGGTTTCCATACATAGACTCCCACATTTTCAAAATATCTACGAATTAAATAGCCCAAAGATTTTGTTTCGTACAATTATCAACACAAATATGACAAGTTTTACTTCACGGTCGTCGCAATGATGGATTGTGGTGGCTGCTCCCGAGCACCACTCAAAATGTTGCTTCACACTTTGCCTCGACACAACTCGAAAGAAAGAAAAAATTTGTCTTCCTTACAGTATTCACTCAGAGATATTTATTACAACGAATAGCATCAAGCGAAGAATCTTATCACAAGAATGTAGGTAAGCCATCCCCTACAAAATTAGTATGGACAGTTACAAATGGATGGTTGAACAACAAAGCTAAATCCCTTTAATGGATGTCAACCCTTTCTTTTCTCCATTAAATTGGCATCTGTGCCTTATCCTTTTTGTCTTGTTTTCTGCAATATATAAAGCTAATCCCAACGTTGCCTCATTAGCCATTCTTCACTTTTTTACAATTGTTTGGCCGCGTCAGCTTTGATTGCTGTCGCGGCTAGTTTGGTGTAATAAACCTCTCTGTGTTTCTTTTTGATTTCAGGCAAGAGGAAAGAGAGAAGTTTATTGTTTTTGTTTTGTTCTTTTGGTTTTGCTTTTAAGGTATTCTTTTCCATCTTGTGGGGATTTGACAAGGAAATTTTTGGTGTTTTTTTTATAATAATTTTATCCGAAAGAAAATGACGGAATACAACGGATTAGAGGCGACAACAAAGGTCGTCACACGTTCGCTGTCCTCATCGTTATGTGACTCGAAAACAGGACAGATGCAACGAATGCGATTAAACCCACCGCCATTGAGGATTGACAAGAAATTTCTGTACAAGCAATTGTCCATGTTCGAGACCTCTAGGTTCGTGTTTCGTATTATGTTTTAGCTTTCTTCTTTAGTTTCGTACCCTGTAATTGTGTTATGTCTGAGACTTTATATTTAGGGACATTGCTTGGGAAAGAAGGCGACGACAGATTCTTCGTCAGGGGAGAAAAAAAGAAGGGATTATTGTGAGTGAAATTCGGTTGACAGATGAAGATTTGTATGAACTTAAAGGGTGCATAGAACTAGGGTTCGGATTCAATGAAGAAGAAGCTCAAAATCTATGCAACACATTGCCAGCTCTAGACCTTTATTTTGCTGTAAACCGACAGCTTTCACCACTTCTATCCCCTCAAAGCCAAAGTTGTTCACCAACACCACCCTCAGTTGGTTACATATCACCATGCGTTGGAAGCCCTAGAATTGAGCCAGATTGGAAAATTTACATCACAGGTAATCTTCATTTCAATGCGTTCGGTTTTTTAAGAATATTATCTTATAAGTTTAAAAAATTATAAAAATATTCAACTTTAAGATTAATTATAAGAATGACCTGATTTTTACAATAGAGTTGGGTGCTGCCACTTTTCCAGAAAGCATCATCCTAAAAATAAATAAATAAAAATATTTTTTTTGGTGTCGCTTAATAAATTGGCGGCATCTAACTGAAGCGTGCAGGTGAAAAATGTTCAAGGATCTAATGAAGTAATTGAGAAGGGTTTATTATTTTTAAAAAATAAAAAAATTGGAAGGGTTTATTTATGTTATTCTTATATCTTTTAAGGATATTTAAATTTAATTTCAAAAGGGGATAGACCCTAGACCAAAAGTTTAATTAGGTGCAACCATACTCTCATGCTTTCTTTAGCCAATTTAAAAAGGGTAATTACTTCATTGGGTCCCTAAACATTTTAACCTTACACGCTTCAGTCCGATGCCACTAATTTGTTAGGCAGCACCAAAAAATTGTGTTTTTTTGAGATTTTTAGGGTGGTGACGCCCAACTCTACTGTAGAAATCAGAAGGTCATTTTCATAATTTTTTGAACTTATAGGGTCATATTCCTAAAAACCCCAAATCAATGATTTGAATCTATATTTGCAATATTGATTGTAAGGGATTATATATGTTGGTTTAGCAGGAGATAATCCTCAACAAGTGAAGACTAAGCTAAGGCATTGGGCACAAGCTGTGGCATGTTCTCTGATGCAGTCATGTTGAAGTGTACATGCATGGTTTGGTATAGAGGCAAAGAATCAAAGGGAAAAGAAATTTTAGAGTAAGGAAAAGAAGATAGTAAGAGAGGGTATAAGGTTCCCATTTTCTTATTGTTATACATCCAATTTTGTCTGAGATCCAATTTTGTTTTGTTTAAAATCGGGATTCGATTTAAATGAACAAATTCGATAAAAATATTAATATTCAACTTTTGATAAATATAATATATATTGAATATGATTATGGTTGCGATAAAAATAACATGAACACATGTTAAGAGTTATTGTAACCGTGTTAATTTTGCCACAATTATTTTATTATATTGCATTAATGTTATTTTTCATTCCACATAATTTATATCTGTATTATTTTAATCATTCAATTTTAATTCTAAATTTATTTTTTAGAATTAAATAATTATACATGTGATAAATTAATATAAAGATTAAGACGTTCCTTTTTTATTTTTCATTAGCTATTCTTTCCTCAGCAAAGAAAATTTCATTGCTTAGTTCTTGATGCAATTAGCCCCCCAAATGACGTCATGTATTAGTTGGCAATAAAAGAAATTCAGAAAAATACCACAGAACTTCCTATACCATACTTTGGATTGCATTTTAGCCCCTCAGTTGAAAAAATGGGTAAAGTGGTCCTTTTAGGTTAGATGATTGAGCAAAACAAACCTCACCATTAAAATTGCACCATTAAATGTTTGTTTTAGTGTTTTATATATAAGGTATAATAATAAATTCAATCATTAACCTTTACATATTTATTCAATTCGACCATCCTATTCTTTTATTAGAAGTAAATTATAAATTTTTTAAACTAATAAGACTAAAGGATAAAAAAAAATCCTCAATAACAAATTTAAAAAAATTAATTCCTTTTAAAATTTTAAAAATTATTAAAGATCATAAAAATTGTAAACAAATTATTTTTTATTAATAAAATAACAATATTGACCCATTAAATTGAGTTTTTTAAACAAAAAAATTGGGATTAGATTTCGAAAATTTTATAATCATTAGACAAAAAAGCAGCTCATTCAAAACCAATGTCTTATCACATTTGAAGGTAACTCAATGAACCAAAATGAAATATTTTTTAAAAAAAATTTTGAACTTTTTATTTTTGTCGACTTGACAATATCACATTAGTAACCGTCACTGACATGAAACGCCACATCAGCACTGTTAATGAATACATCAACAAAGTAATGGCCAAAAACGATTAAAAAAATTCATTAGTTCGAAAGCTTAATTGAGTGCAAAAAGTTACAAAGGGACTTAATTGATTTTTTTTGGAATAGTGCAAGGGCTATTTGGACCCTTTTTCCTTATTTAAACTTTAATTTGTTCACCTATTTTTTATTTTAAAGTAAAATTGAATAAAATATGTTAACTCGATAACATAAGCACATTTCAACACATATGTCTCATTTGGTAACTAGTGTAATAATACGAGGAAAAATTTTATTTATTACATATATATTACAATAGTTAAATATTAAATAAAAAATAGTTAATTAAATTTCAAATTTTATCCTTTTACTTTTTTCAATATATATAACAATGGTTAAATATTAATTTTGATCCCTATATTACATTCGAATTTGAGATTTAATATCTATATTTTAATTTTTTGGGCCTTTCAATAAAACACGTATCCTTTCCTCTCTCTTTTTTTTTGACATTATAAATGGTTGAATTTAAAATTTGATCCCTCTACTTTTTTTTCGAGTTATATAACAATGATCAAAATTTAATTTTGATCTCTATACTACGTCAAATTTAAGATTTAATCTCTATATTTTAAATTTTGACAAACTCTACATAAAAGAAAGGGCCAGAGACCTTCCCATAACACACGAGTCCCTTTTTCTTTTTTCTTTTTTACATTATAAGAAATAGTTAAATTTCAAATTTCATCCTTTATTTTGTTGAGTTATATAATAATGGTCAAATTTCAATTGGTCCCTATATTACGCTCAAATTTGAGATTTAATTTCTGTATTTTAATTTTTGAGGGCCTTCTAATAAGACACATGTCCTTTTCCTCTGTTTTTTTGACATTATAAATGGTTAAATATCAAGTTTGATCCCTTTACTTTTTTTGAGTTGTATAAAATTGGTCAAATTTTAATTTTGGTTCTTATATATTTTTATATTTAAAAATAATAATTTTTAAAATTTTCTAAATAATTTTACTTATTTCTAATAATGTTTACTAGTTTTTTTCATTTTAAAATACTTTTTTATACTTTTAAATATTTTAATGTTTTTTTGACCGGTCAATGTGTCACATTATAAGACAACTTGCCATGTCATCCATGATGTAGCACATTTTGATTGACAGACTCCTTTTTAAACATGTTAGCTATTAGGTTAAAAAAGGGGTAATGTTGACTATCTAAGTAGGCATTTAAATGGGTACCGATGTTATGTACAATCAGTCAGGCTCCCGTTTCCTTTTATTTGACATTTTAAGAAATGGTCAAATTTCAAATTTGATCACTCTACAGTTTTTAATATATTACAATGGTTAAATTTTAATTTTGATTTTTATACTATGTTCAAATTTGAGATTTAAAATCTATATTTTAATTTTTGAGGGCCTTTTCATAAGGGACGTGTCCTTTCCTCATTTCTTTGACATTATAAATGGTTGAATTTCAAATTTGATCCCTCTACTTTTTTTCGAGTTACAAACAATGGTCAAAATTCAACTTTGATCTCTATATTATGTTCAAATTTAAGATCTAATCTCTATATTTTAATTTTTGATAAACTCTATATAAAAGAAAAGCCCTATGACCTTCCTATAAGATGAGCGTCCCTTTTTTTTTTTTTTTTACATTATAGGAAATAGTTAAATTTCAAATTTCATCCCTTTATTTTTTTGAGTTATATGATAATGGTCAAATTTTAATTGGTCCTTATATTACATTCAAATTTGAGATTTAATTTCTATATTTTAATTTTTGAGGGCCTTCTAATACGACACATGTCCCTTTCCTTTTTTTTGTTTACATTATAAATAGTTGAATTTAAAATTTGATCCCTCTATTTTATTTTTCAAGTTATATAATAATGATCGAATTTTAATTTTAATCCCCATACTACGTTCAAATTTAAAATTTAATCTTTATATTTTAATTTTTCACAAACTATATATAAAAGTAAGAACTTATGACCTTCTTATAAGGCAGGTGCCTTTTTTTTTTTTTTTTCCTTTTACATGATAAGAAATCGTTAAATTTCAATTTTCATCCTCTATTTTTTTGGGTTATAATGGTTAAATTTTAATTTTGGTCCTTAAATTATGTTCAAATTTACAACTTTATCTCTATATTTCAATTTTTGACATAATTCACACCTCAACTTTTATAATGTCATTAGTTTAAATACTTTATTTTGATTAAAATGTTAACGTGAATTTTAAAAATTAGCACTCAAATGTGACACCTTATACCCGAACCAGTTGTTAGATCCGAATACAAAATGTCACATTTCGTTGTCGAAGCAACTTATTTTTCTATTTTTTAAAAATGAATACGTAATGGTAAAATTATTTTATAAAAATTTTGGCAAAATTTCTGCCTATTTACATAAAATCCCCCTGTAAAATTTACATTTCACAATATAATCACATTCAAATAATCTCCCAAATCAATTCCAACACTTCAATTTCTCAAAACATTTCAATAAACTTGATATTCACGTTTAACCATTTCATCAAAACATTAGTTATAAAGTATTAGCAAAAGAGACATAATAAATATATTTAAATTTAATTTATAACACAGTATTATATATATAAGCCTAGGTACATGCCATAAATATTAACCAAAAAGTAAACTTTTCACCAACTTTGTTTGAGCTAATTTTCGGTTCTTCGGATGTTGTTGGAACGTTCTACCAAATCTAACTATCTACGCATGAAAAAATAAACAAACCGTATGCTGAGCAATTTTTATGCTCAGTGGTGCTAATATCATATAAATCATTACATAAATATTAAATATAGATTAGTTGATAAAAATAAATAAATAAATAAAAATAAACTTTTTAATCAAATTTAAAATCACATAATTAATTTAATTCACACAAAAAGAAAATTCAAATATATTAAACTTTTGTTTTTGCTTTTTTTCAATCTAAACCCCGTACTAAAATTTAGACTTATAACTAGATACACGAATCTGTCACCCTGAGTTGTTCGACAAATATGGTTATCAGAGTAGTACACGACCCTCAAGAAATTAAGATTGCCACGACCATCAGGAAATTGAGACTGCCACGACCCTCTGGGAATTGAGGCTAACAATAATAAAAACGATCAATTTGGCCTTTTCTCCCTCGACCCTCTGGGGATTTGGGGAGATATAAATCCTTTGATATAATGACTCTATGGCATGCCAACTATATCTGATCTAATTTAACTTAGAGTATTGGGGTAAAAATCAAGTTTCATAATCCGTTTCATCTCAATTCTATTTTCATATCATGATCAAATCATATATTTTGCCTCATGTAAAATTAGGCTTTCAATTCAAAAATATATTAAATATTTTCTCACTCAAGCATATAAAATCATAATACTCAAACTCAAAACATAATCATGAATTTACTAATTTATTAATTTGAAAAAAATCATATTTCATCTCAATACTTAATTTTATAAATATTAACTAAATTATTCAACTCATTCAAAATTCATAAAAAATGTAAAAATAAAATTAATATAATTAATCATAATAATCTAAATATCTAAAGTTTTATGTAATGAAAATAAGATATTAGCACAAACCAAAATTTTAATCGCTTTACTTCTTCTCTTCGTTTTTCTCCTTCAAGATGCTAGCTTCGTTTTTAGTTACAATATGAGCAATTCAATACGAAATAATATCATTTACTCATTTTAATACTAAAACTAATAAAAACAAACATAAATATGCATGATTAATCAAATTAACATATTAAGCTTCCAAATTAAAAATTCTCTTATCTTTCTACTCGATTATCCATTTTCAATTCCGTCTTCACCGGAGTACTCACTAGTTCACAAGTTATCATTTAACACAAATATTACTCAAAATAATAAATTTTCTCTACTACCCTTTCACCACAGTCAAATAAAACAAATAAATTTCCCATCAAATTTCATTTCTTTTTCACACTTCTAAAAAGCTAGAATTATTCTTCTAATCATTTTCTATAAAAAAAATATACTTATTTCACTTAAATTTCCTAAACTTCCATCAATGTTCATTAATGGCAACTTTCAAAATACTTGATGGAATAAAAAATTATTGGTATATATATGTAGAACAAACTTTAAATATTCAAAATCTATGAAAATTTGAAGAAAAACCATACACTATGCTTAAATTTTGAAGGAAAATGGTGAAAGAAATTTTTTTCTTTCCCCCTTTCGTGAGAGAAATAGAGAGCAAAAGAAAGAAGGTTTGAAACAGAAAGCATAAGAGAAAGATAAAACTTTCTTTTACTTATATTATAATAATAACTAATAAAATATTTTTATTTTAAATAATTATTTAATGAAAATATCATGAAACGTAATCATGAATCTTTGTTGTTTTTTTGTTTTTTAAATGGTAAAATTGTCATTAGATCCTTTTCATCAAAATAAAAATAGAATATTTATACTTTAATTCTTATATTTTTCTAACTTATTCAATTTAGTCCCTAAATTTGATAATGATTTTTTTTTAAGTGGTGATGTTACAATTAACATTGTTTAAATTTTTGTTGTTGTTAAATTCATGTTTATTACAATGTTCTTTTTTTGAGGACAATTCTACCAAGTGAGTTTTTTAAGGGTAAATTATAAAAATAGTCGCTTTTGTTTGTTTCAGATTACATTTTTGTCACTTATGTTTGAAATGTTACGTTTTAGTTACTTACGTTATCATTCTGTTATGAAGTAATCACTTCCCCGTTAAGCTCTGTTATCACCCAAAAGGTAATCCTACGTGACAGTTCAAATGTATTTCAAATGTCAACTTGGATGTCCAATTAGGATGAGAATAATTTTTTCCATCAAAATGGAAAAGAAAACTAGAAGAATAAGGAGATGAACAATTTTTTTTCTAGTTCAAGATGTAATTAATTTAAAAATTTTAATTAATTAAATTTATTGAATTAAAAAACTATTCTCGTCCTAATTGGCTATCCAAGTTGGCGTTTATAACCCATTTGGATTGTCACGTAAGATTGCCGTTAAAGAGGTAACGGAGCTTAAAGGTAAAGTGACTATTTTGTAACAAAACGATAATACAAATGACTAAAACATAACATTTCAAACATAAGTGACTAAAGTGTAATTTGAGTAAAATAAGTGACTATTTTTTGTAATTTACCCTTTTTTAAAGACATGTACTAAATTTCAAATATACAAAATTATAACTTTAAAATTTTAATTAATAAATTAGACAAAAATAATTAGTATATAAATTAAACGCGGGTAATACCTTTATTAAGAAATTCTTAAATAGCTCAAAAAAAACGAAAAAGAAAATAAAGCTGTTTAGGGTTTTACAAAGGCAACAGTAAGTAACCATGGCTCCAGATGCTTCAGCTGCCCTTGCAGGTTCATACTTTCTTCAACTACGTATAGTTTTTAGTACTGTTTTTCATTGTTGTTTATTGGGCTTTCTCATCTTCTATGTTTAAAGTTGGAAATTTGACTTAAAAAAATTGTATACTTTAATGGGGATTCTATATTTTTTTCTGTGTAATATCGATGCAAGTTTACTAATTCTTCGGTTATATGTAGTTTAGCTGAACAAACATTTTATTTTTATTTTTTAAAATTGTACTCTGACTACCAAAATTCAATGCTTGAAGATTTAAAATTTGGGAACTTGTTGATATCTTGATTGCAGTGAGGCAGAAAGTTCAAACCTTTTTGAATGCTGCTTGTACAGGGAATCTTGATCTTCTCAAGAGTAAGACTACTGATGTTAAGTTTTCATTTTACTATTCCGAGAGCTACATATTATTTAGAAATGATTTTGTTTATTTTTTTCTTTTTTCGAACTTTTTGATGTTTCGAGTAGAGATTGCCACTCAACTTGATGAGGGTAAGGGACTGGCTAAAACGGTGGCAGATATTAAGGATGCGAACAAACGAGGGGCAATTCATTTTGCAGCAAGAGAGGGCAAGACTGAGGTGTGTAAATACTTGTTGGAAGAATTGAAGCTATATGTGAACACAAAAGATGAAGTTGGTATGCATTTGAGTTTTTCATCTTACATGGTCAAAATCTGTTCTTTTTATGTGCTAAAAGATTATTTATGTTATATTCTTGAATTACTTAAAAATGCAGGTGAGACTCCTCTCCTTCATGCTGCCCGGCAAGGTCATACTCTCACTGCAAAATACCTTCTAGAGCATGGTGCCGATCCTGCTATTCCCAGCAACTTAGATGCCACTGCTTTACATCATGCAGCTGGAATTGGTGCGTGCTTAGCTTGTTTGTTCCTTTTCTAAGGATGGGGTTGTTATTCCGATGTGATAGTGCAGTAATCAGAGTTCAGTATGTTGTTAATATGATCCATTGCTCATTGTTACGTAGTTTACTATAAAATAATTGATTTAGTTGCTACTGTACATGGTCGTTTGAACTCCCTTCATTATATTCTTTTCTTAAACAATTATTCTTACCTCCAATTTACTACTTCCTGCCTGCAGGGGATGTTGAATTGCTGAAGTATATACTGGACAAAGGTGTCAAGGTTGATTCACAAAGTGATTCCGGTACCCCTTTAGTTTGGGCTGCTGGTCATGGTCAACGTGAAGCTGTGAAAGTATTATTAGATTATCATGCTAATGTATGTTCTCTTTTCATATTATAATACTTTATGAAAATAAAATAATTCTAGAGACTAGAAATTTTTCGTGTTTTCTTTAGGGACTCCTTTTTAAAAGTTTCATTGATGTATATTCGTCTTTTACTGCTTATGATGCTTACTTTTGCAGCCAAATGCTGAAAACGAGGATAATATCACTCCATTGTTGTCATCTGTGGCTGCAGGTTCACTTGCATGCACGGATTTGTTGATTCAGGTTTGTCCTCTTTAATCTTCTTAGTGCTCCACTATGTCTGACTTTTTGCCGCTTGCTATAAAATGCTTGCTAATGAAAATTTTAGAAGAGAAATTACTAAATCTTTTGTTTTATTTTTAGTAGCTTTGCTTGACAAGTGACTTCTAGAATGGAAGTTTGTTAACTCTATAAAAAATTCCAAAAATTTCTCATTTTTCATTTATTATCTTTGTTTCTCGTCCCTGCTAATTGGATGGATTGCTAATCATTTTAATTTGATTTTAGAACATTTATTATGTTAATTTTTTTTATTTCAATTAATACCATTTCATTGTTGTCACTGAGTCTTGCATTTTATCATATGCAGGCAGGTGCTAAAGTGAATATTACAGCTGGTGGAGCAACTCCATTGCATATTGCAGCTGATCATGGAAGCTCTGAACTAATAAACAGCTTACTGCAAGCTGGAGCTGATCCTAATGTCACTGATGAGGTGAGTTTAGTAATACATTCATTTTTCCAAAATAATCAACTTTTGAGCTTTAAAGGTTTTTCTAGTGATCTGTATGCTGTTACCTATTAGATGGTGAAATACCAAAACTGTTACCTAAAGGGATGATTCTTTTGTCTTCTTCAATGCCCTTGTGCTAATTTAAGTGTGCATCCGGGACTTTGAAGTTACAAAGCCTGGCATCCTCAGAAGGCAGTGCCAGTTGCTTCTATTGATACATTTTGTGCCATATGATAGGTTTTCACTTGTGTCGGAGCTATATCTGCCTTCTGCATGGTCTTACATTACTCTTGAGCTGTGATCTAATCCATAAAGAAGTTTAGTTGATAATTGATGTTTGCTATTTTGAACGGGACCTTGAGCAGGAGTTTGATAGAGAAAAAAAAGGATTAGTCAAGCTCACTGTTTTTTCCCCACGGAGTTTTAGTTTTTTCTCTCTCAATTTTAAGGAAACTAAAGTATTACTCCTCAAAATGGCCAAAAAAAAGTATAACTCAAAAGTATTTATTCGTTGAGTTAATCCGGCATTTGTTTTTCTGTTCTTCACATTACAGGATGGCCTGAAGCCCATACAGGTTGCAGCTGCCAGAGGTCATCGTGGAGCAGTTGAGATACTATTGCCTTTGACGTCAAGAATCGATACCATTCCAGAGTGGACTGTTGATGGAATTCTCAAATATATGCAGTCTGAAACTGACAAACAATTGGTACTAGTTTTTACTGTGAATCGAATTTGAGGATAATGCTTGATGTCTTATTTTGCTATGAATGCAATCAACATATATTGTTATCTTTATTTATTTTGAGGTGAATTTTGCAGGAGCAAGTGAAAAAACTGACGGAAGCCAAGTCAACAAGGGACACTGAATTGCCGGCAAATGATCTCCCTGAGGTGGCCCCTTTAATCTATTTCGTGATTTTTGCTTGTTGATTCTGTCCCCTTTAATCTAAAGAAATGTGATTCACATGGTTTTTTTTTGTGGTTAACTGCTGCTTGTAATTTTCATAGAGTTTGAATTAAAGAAAGAGAACATATATTCTCCTCGTTATATGTCTTGAGTAATTTATGTAGGTGACACCCGAAGCGAAGAAGAAAGCTGCAGAAGCCAAATCAAGAGGAGACGAGGCTTTCAAAAGAAAAGATTTTCATATGGCTGTAGATGCATATACACAAGTAAGATATTAATCTCATTCGTGAAATTGTGTTAAAGTGGTCATCCTTTTCTAATACAAGGTCGAAATCGCCTGTTCCTAGATCCAAATTTCATTTTTGGAACATTTAACCATATCTTTTCCATCAAATCGTGGCAAATCCGCGAAACCGTACTTCTTGGCACTTGATTTCTTAACCTTGCACATTACATGAAGGCAAATGTGTTTGTGGCATTTGGTGAATTGTGTTTCTTTCTGCATTCAAACACGATCTTGAGAATTTAATCTCATCTACTGATTAACTTAACAGGCAATTGATTTAGATCCAACGGATGCTGCACTGCTTTCAAATAGAAGCCTTTGCTGGATTCGTCTTGGACAAGCTGAGCATGCTTTAACGGATGCAAGGGCTTGCAGAGCATTAAGACCAGACTGGCCAAAAGCTTGCTATAGAGAAGGTGCTGCATTGCGTTTGTTGCAGGCACGTTCCAATCTTTTTACCACAGTTGTCAAAGTTTCATACTGGTTTTATTATTTTTGTTGTCAGACCATTTTTAGCCACTCCTTTTATTGCAGAAATACGATGAAGCAGCCAATGCCTTTTATGAGGGTGTGCAGCTTGACCCCGAAAATAAAGAGCTCGTCAATGCTTTTAGGTCGGTAATTTCACTCTTCATCTTCTCTGCTTACGTCTTTGTTTTATGGTGCCAGTAAACTCAATATGCCTATTGTTAACTGAAAAATGAGTATTCCTTCCAAGCCACATCTTGATATTTGATTCCATGGTTTTAATTTGCAAATTTTGCAGGGAAGCTGTTGAAGCGGGGAGGAAGTTTCACAGTACCGATCAAGAAAAATCTAGTTAGATTTCCGAGCCTGATACACCAAGCCACATCTTGTTTATTTGTAGAATGCTTTATATGCGAAACAACACAATGAAAGTTAATGAGCATGAGAATGTAGATTAGCACCATATTTTTAAAGAGAAAATCTGTGTTGGTATTCACAATCAGAATTGCATGTTTGACATCAAGAAGACGATTCAAATTATCAGAGTAAAAAAATTGAAACCTACCCTCTGCATGTTTTCCGCCACATGCTTGCAGTATGTTTTCCACCTCTTTTGTGGAGGGTTGTAAAAATGGGTTTTAATGTTAGAATCGGATTAATTGATTGAACTGACAGATCTAACAAGTTTTATTGAGGAAGACAAGTTGATTGTAACTCGGGTTTCTAAAACTTTATTGTAAGAGTGTTGATCAAATTTTTTTTGATTGATTGAATCAAGAACTAATAATCTATCTGATATACTTGATGAAATAATATTTTTATGTCGAGAGTTGGAATCAATCATGGTTTAGATTATTACATTTATGAGAAATTTAAATTGCAATGGCACATAACTTGTCAATTGCATCATATTTAGTAATTTTAGCAACAAGTGGAACTAAGTTTTATTCGAGAATGGTTTTATTTAGTGGTGATACAAAGCATTTATTAATGAGCCAATGGTTGAAACTCATTTTAATTACTGAAAAGTGGGTTTAGTCACCACAGTTCACAAATTCATAGTTGACAGTGAGGTGACCTTGAGCATTCCCAATCCCATTTGTGTCAAGTTGGTTAAACACATTAACATCCAAATCCAGCCCTCCATTGCTGCACTGATCCACGATTCTCACCGTTGCCTGAGTTCCAGTGGCGGTGTTGGTCACCCTTAAGCATCGGCCACAAGCAGCTTGACCTTGAGGACCAGCAGGACCACAAAAAGCAGTCCATCCATATTTTTGACGCCATGCCAAGGGCTTACTGGCATCCCAAGTGGCGCAGAAAGCACTTGCAGCAGTCAAGTCCCAGTTTATGTTCTGCGGATTGTAAAGATGATAAGTAGCTCTCACATTGGAAGCACTTTGGGCTGCCGCCGATACCACCACACAAGCTAACACCACTATGCAGACTCTCAATTTCTCCATTTTTTTCTGGTCGCCTCTAAATGTTCCCAAGGCTCCTCAATTTATAGGGAATTTTTTCCGTCCATTGTTCACGAGATTTCCCAGTGTCGTGTGATGTCCGAAAGCTTATAAAATTCCAAGTCGGTAGTGAAAATGAAAGTCTCCAATTATCTTCTTCGGTGATTAATACAGATTCTAGATGATGACTCAACTATTGTGTGTTTCTTTGATTTAATTCATCGTGCTGTTCCGCATTTAACGGGCGTTTTCTTTGAAATTTCAATGCCTGCAATTACTGTATTTGTAATCAAATTCATTGTATTTATATAATCACCTACGTAGATGAAAATATCATACACACTTTTTGAAATTATTTATTTTTTAAATGGTATACCATCAAACCTTAAAAATCGTTGGATGTGATGGTAAAATATTATATTTGTAAAGAAAAATATATGTACCAATTTTAGAGATAATACTGTTAGGAATGATAGTCACGAGCTCAGAACATTACCTATAAAACAAAATATAAAACATCAAATAAAATTCAAATTCTATTTTAGGATTTTTCTTTTATTATATTTGCAAAGGCTAATGAACATTAAAAAGAAAAAAAAAGAAAAGAAAAGAAAAATCAGTTTAAATGAAATAAATTATTAGGTTAATTTGGTTAAAAAATAGCGTAAATTACATCTAAGATCACTAAACTATTAATGTTTATGTTTTGCTGACTTAACTTCAAAAAGTTATAAAATAGTCACCGATTATTCAAAAGTTTTCATTTATGTCACTAGGTTGTTAGGTTTTTTTTTTAAAAAAGATCCTGCTAGTGAGCTTCAAGGGACGAATGGATAATTAGTGCGCATCGATAAGTAAAAGAACATATCTTACATCCAAATTGATCTGATAGTCAGTGTTGAAGATCGAAGAAGAAAGAAGAAAGTTGTTTGAATTTTGATTCACAGATTTGTGACATTCAAAACTATTTCATGAAAAAAAATTGAACCATAAAAGAGAAAGGAAATAAAAGCTTTCGATTGGTGCAAATGGTGTGAACAAAAAAGGCCATACAATAATTTTAACAGTCCAATGATTTAAATAAAAAAAATTCAATTAATTCAATAAACATAATATTTTAAAATTAAATAATTAAAACATAAATTTATTAATAATTTAATTACTTTAAATATAATTTAGGAAGCGAAATTACTTAGGTTGATTAAAAAATTAGTCTTTGCTTTCTAATCCCATATTATACAAGTATTTTATATTTTATTTGTATTCTTTTTAAAGAGAAAAAGTTAATTATATGTTTTATTTATATATTATATTAAATGGGTTAATTTGATATTTTCAAAAAATAAATAAATTTAATTAATTACTATTTTTAACGATAAATAAATTAGGATTCAACTAAAATACTTACTCAACTATTGATAGCAAAGTAGGATGTTTTTGGTGATGCGAAGAATCGTAGTCTTCCACGCAAAGTACTACTTTGAGTTATCTTGAGACTTGTCTTCCCATCAATTTTCTATCTATATTACGTTTCAAACTAGATTTACGTATTTCCACCGCACACACAAAAAAATTAGTTTGAATCTCGTGTGTTGGTATGATGATTAGAGTATTTATCGTTTCAGGTATTATTTAGGTTCGAGTCACACTAATCACGTTACTGTTAGGTCTTTACCCTCTTATAATTCACAAAAAAAAGAAAAAAAAAAACGAGAAACAAAGATGAAATTAAAATAAGGTAAATTATATTAGTAGTCATTGAACCAATAGTAACATTTTTTTGATCATCCAATTATGAGAAATTACAAATATAGTCACTTAATTATTAGTGATTTTATGATTATTTAACTATGAAAAGTTATAAAATGATCACTTAATTATTCAATTTTGTCTTTTTTCGACACCAACTAGCTTATAGTGGAAGATTTTAAAATTCACATAATAACAATTTTATCCCTCAACATTTATACATTAATAATATTTACACATTGTGTAATTTGATTTTTCTTGCAATTTTTATTTTCATTGTGGTCCTTTCACTTAAAAAAAAAAAATTATCAGCTAAATTTAATTGAAAATGTAAAAAAATGAAAACACTAAAAAATTCAAGACAATAATTTTCATATTTTTAATTATTTTAAAATTAACTCTCAATGTCACAAAAAAAAAGCAAAACTGAAAAAAATAAATAAATTACACAATGTGTAAATGTTTAGGGTTAAATTTTTTAGAATCAAGACTGAATTGACATAATTTATAAATATTAAGGTTAAAAATAGTATTATGTTAATTTTAAAAGCTGTCACCGTTAGTCAACTAGTGACAAAAAAAGATAATTGAATAGTTGGATAACTATTTTATAATTTTTCATATTTGGGTGATAAAATAATAATTTGCTAATAGTTGGATGACTATTAATAAAATTTACCCATTAAACGCGATTAATATACGTATATAAAAATTTTACGTTATTATGTAAATCATAAGAAATTATGTAACAACACAAAAATCTTAAGAGTATTATTATTATTATAATATATATTATGTAGATAGTAAGAAATTATATAATTGAGTAATATATATAATAAATTTTATAATAGAGTAGTGTTTTTTTTCTTTGTAATGACTTGTAATCTATTAAGTAGGTAAAACTTTATCATAAGCTTACGGTATGAACTTTGGCTTAGAATTTTTCGTAAACCATAATAAAAAACTATTATAGCTGATGTTAAGGAACTCAGAATGACGCTATAATTTTTAGATATCAAAGACAAACATTATGAAGATTTAAAGTATATTATATTCACGTTGATTGGGTCTTAGCTCGATTGGCACTAATATTGTTGCCAATACAGGAAAATGTGAATTCGAGTACGCCGAAGCGATTATCTTCTTAAGTATGAGTTGGAAAAGGGTTAAATCAGTGTTTCATTAACCGTTGTAGATACCCCAATCTTCCAACCACGTCAAATAGTCTGCCAATGGTGACCTTAGGCTCAGGGCCCCCACCAAGGTTAACGAGTTCCGAAACTAAGCCAATATAAGTTGCCAAGTTCTCCCTCTCAACCATTTCAATCATCGTTGACTACAGCATGATTCAGCACATGAGTTCCCCTGTCAGTTGCATATTACATCTAGTTTTGTGATGCCTAAAACCAGGCCCCAGCTAGATGTGAAAAGATTTTCATGGATTTTGTTCTAGCTCACAAGCTATTAATTTCGCACCTTCCATGTCTCAAAAACTAGAACATCATTCGTAACGTGGATCACACTTTCAACTCCTTTCAAGCACCTTTGCAACATAACAAAAGATCTTGACAAAACCCCAAAACAATTGGAACAAGTCCTTCAAATCAAACAGATCAACAGAATAACACAACCTGGCCTTCCAACCATACAACACCAGATGAGAGTTTCACTTCAACCACTAGAAAAAAATGTGGAGCAACCACACGACCAGCCAAATCCCACCTATCTTGCTGAGCAGGTGGTCACACTAAAACAGGAATTAAAGATTTCAAAACAATCCTACAGAGAGAAGTTTTGAATGGCTTGGTATTGAACATGATCCTCTTTCATTAGTGATCCATCATGTGCCAGTGCTTGCAAAGGTGAAGTTATCTCTAGAAATTTATAATAGACCTAAACCCATTTCAGATATTTTTACAATCCCTGTAACGTACTCCATCCAATTCATTGTTGATTTCCTATGTGATCTGCGTCAATAGCACCATCACCAGGATGTGTTATTCTTTAGCTAAATAACTAGAGTTGAACCACAAAATGGCTTTACCCTTGAGCACCTGCCGCAAGCAGCTAGATCTTGAGGACCGACTGGACCACAAAAGGCAGTCCAACCACAAAATGGCTTAAATCAATATGGGAACCAAATGATTGATGAATAAAATCATTGACGGGGCTAGGCTCTGTAGACGTAGGACTGTTTTGTCTGAACTGCGTTAACAAAGATCGATTGTATAGATTCTTTTTTGTTTGTTTTCGTTCTAACTATCGTTACAACAGATGTTAAGCAAAATTGATTTATCATATCTGCATGCTAATTGTTTTTCAGTAATTACTAGAAAAAAATCGAAACTTAATTAAAATTTATTTTAATTCTAACTATATATGTTCAACCAATCCATTTGCTAACTCGCTATAACTCTGAATAGATTACATAATAAAAACTTTGAATGAATAAATAAAAACAACAAATGAAAAATAGATCACATAAATTACTATCTATGGTAAATATTATTATACAATCATATTAATTATTATGCTTTTAAAATATCATTGCGGGTGAAAGTACTTATAATGCTCAAATTATGAAATTGCTTATTTAATTACCTCTCAATACTCAGATTTCAATAGTATATTACTGATTGTATAATCATTGTTTTAGTAACAAAATTATCACTAATTATTTTACTCATAGAGATATTGAAAAAAAAAAAAAAAAAACCAATGAATTTTTTTAATATAATACACACGCACTCATTTAAATGATCATATAGACACGATTTGCAAATAAATCCCATAATCTTAAGAATATAGCGAACACTCTTAATTAATAGATCAAATATTGAAGATCGAAATAAACGAAATTGAATGTATTGCAAAACCTCATATTGATGAAATTATTTTTAACATATAATAAGTTGGTATCAATATGGCAGGAAATGCTTAGGAAATTAAGTTGCTACTAAATTTATTGAGTGATAGCATTTAATAAAGAGGATATTAATGGTGGAACTCAATTAATCAGCACAGTTGACAAACTCATAGTTGACGGTGAGGTAACCATTAGCAATGCCAACCCCATTAGAATCAAGTTGTCTGAACACATTAACATCCAAATCTAGCCCATTGTTGTGGCATTGATCCACGATTCTCACCGTTGCTTGATTTCCGGTGCCGGTGTTGGTCACCTACAAATATAATTTCATCAAACAGGAAATTATTTGCACAACTTTCACGATTGCCATCTTACTATATTATTTAGATTTGGATTTGGATTTAAATTAGGATGCAAAAATATGTATGATACAAATTAAAATTTATTCGGAAAATTCAACTGTTTGAATTATCAATTCTTTATTCGATCATAAAAATCTTTTTAAAATTGATTATAAATATCATAAAATAAAAATATTTTTTAAACCAAATAGAGTCTTTTAAATTTGATTTTATTGTTTTGCCATATTTTTATTAGTTTCGATTTAATCTCTATTATTAAACTGTCGACAGTGACATAATTAGAGGGGACAAGTAGATGTTTTAATTGTGGTTTGTTTCAATTAATTTTTATTATTATTTAAACCCTTTTAAAATGAAATTGAATTCATTGTATCAGACATCTTCAAACCATGACTTTCATTTTAAATTAGTCTTTAAACTTTAAAATGTTTTAATTACATTATCAAACTATCAATGTTATATCAATAAAGTCATTCCATTACTGAAACTCTCAATTTAACCATTAAATAACACGTATGTGATATAATTTAAAATTAAAATTTAAAAAAAAAATAAAATATTGCCACATAACTTTTAAAATTAAAAACTAAAAAATAAAGTAAAATCGAAAAAGAGAGTGTGTAAAATAGTTTCTGTAAAAGTTTTGAAAATCTTAAAACCAAGATTTTTACAATGTTCATTTTTCTTCAAAATTTTCATTTAAAATTATATCATATATGATTTAATATCTCGTTTAACGGTTAAATTAATGATTTTAATGACGGAAGAACCTTATTGATATAATATTGGTAGTTTGAGGGTGTAATTAGACTATTTTAAAAATTGAGGATCAATTTAAAACAAGGATCACAGTTTAACAGAATTTTTAGCTTTAATCCTCCAAATTTTTATAATTTTATTTCGATCCCAATAGCAAATTCTCCATCCTATCCAAACTTTTTTTTTTTTTGAAAGATAAGGTAAAGCAAGACTTACTCTTAAGCATCGGCCACAAGCAGCTTGACCTTGAGGACCACCTGGTGCACAAAAGGCAGTCCAGCCATATCTGCGACGCCATTCCAAAGGCCTATTGGCATCCCATGTGGCGCAGTAAACACTTGCAGCATTCAAATCCCAGTTTATGTTCTGTGGGTTATACTCATGATAAGTAGCTCTCACGTTCGTACCACTTTGGGCTGCCGCCGATACCACCACGCATGCTAACACCACTATGCATACCCTCATTTTCTCCATTTTTTTTTTTTTTTTTTTTGCTTTTATCTGCAGTTTTCGTTGCCTCCCAAGGGTTCGTCAATTTACAGGAAATTCATTCCCTGTATCGTATGACCGAAAGCTTTGAAAATTCCAAGTCCGTATTGATTTTTTCTTCGTTTTTAATCTTCTTCAGTTTGGATAATACAGATTGTAGATGATGACGATGTGACTGAAAATTTGTTTGCTTCTTTCTTGATTTAATTCTTCATATAGTTCCGCTTTTAGTAGATGTCTTCTTGAAATTTCAAAGGCTGCAGATACTGTATTTGTATCGGGATTTAGGTCTAAATTCCCCCCGGTACCTATACTCGTAGGACTTTTCAAATTTAGTCCTTTAATTATTAAATTTGTGAATTTAATCCTACCACTTGTCTAATTTAAAAATTAATAATCAATTGTCTTTTTATACAATATTAGAGATAATGAATAGGAGAAACATAGTTTGAACTCGTCAAAAGGATGTTTGACAAGAAATATAACGAAAATCCATTACTAGTGTTGTCAATAAGACTTTAATGTTCAAATTAGATAAATACATATACTAAAATTTAAATTTTAAAATGTAAAGGGATTATTGCATCTTTTTATTTTCGATTTTTTAAGTAATAATTAAGTAGAAATGAGACATAAAATAAAAAATGAAATGAAATGATTGATTCGATTACAATTTTAAAATTTTATATTATAATTATGTTAAGTAGGTTAATTAATTATCAATTAAATTAACATATGGAGAGAGATTAACTTACATCGGTATAAAACTTAAGTTGTTTTACATTTTTCACAGCTTTATTATATTATTAATATTTTGATAATTTAACCATTTAATTTGTTAATATATTAGTATTTATTATGCATGTAAATTTTTGAATGAATCTGATATTTCTATCATATCGATCCAAAATATTGTCTACATGAATATATGTTTAACAATTGAAAGTTTTTTTTTTTGTAAAATGAATAGTTAAATTTTTTTTAATTTATGCCAAAATTGACATGCATGATATCTATGAATAAAACATACAATATGATAGATGAATTGTTGAAATATTAATTATATAAAAAATTATGAAAGTATATAAAATCACTTATATTTTACATTAGTGTAAATGAATCACTTATGACTCTCCACCTTTTCACATCTCGAATCAACTGAATTGTCCCAAGTTTCAAACTTGAAATATTTATTTATATTTTTTAATAAAAATCAATTAATTATGTATTTTATTGATAAAATGAATTTGGAGCATATGGTTGATTGCAAATTTTGTTGTTTGTTGTGATGCGAAGTCTTTCACGCAAACTACGACTTTCAAATCTACTTTAACACGTGTCTTCCCATGAATTTTCTACCAACTTCCTGTTTGAAACTAAAATGGTAAAATTTCTAAATTTAGTTTTCATTTTTTTCGAGAATTTAATTTCCATATATACATTTTGAATTTTAAAATTTAAGTCTAATTATTAATACCATTGCAAAATTTTCAACCTTTAAAATTCTAAACTAACAAGCATATACAAAGAAAAATTGTACTTTGACCCCTTATAATTTAATTTTGCCCCCTACAAAGATAAACTTCTGATTTCGTCCCTGATTGTAATGATAATAAATTTAATAGAGAGTTTTGACAGTGTAAATATTTTTTACAATTCATGTCAATATTTTAATCAAAATAAAGTATTTAGACTAACTAATGTCACTATAAACATTGAGGTACTAAATTATGTCAAAAATTAAAGTACAAAGATTAAATCTCTAATTTTAGCGTAGTATAGGGATCAAAATTGAAATTTGACAATTTTTATATAATCTAAAAAAAGTAAAGAGACCAAAATTGAAATTTAAGGATATTGTTGATAATGTAAAAAAATAGACACTTGTCATAAAAAGAAGGCTTATAGATAGTCAAAATAAAGTATTTAGACTAACTAATGACATTATAAACGTTGTGTACCAAATTATGTAAAAAACTAAAGTATAAAGATTAAAATGTCAAATTTGAGCAAAATAAGGACTAAAATTAATATTTGACCATTTTCATATAATCTAAAAAAGTAAAGGGACCGGGATTGAAAATTAACCATTTTATTAATAATGTAAAAAAAGAACCCCTCAACACTTGTTATAAAAGAAAGGCCTTCCGGCTTAAAAAAATTCGATTATTTTATTTTGTAAAGGAAATTTGATGATTTTAAACATGATATTAAATTGCGACATGAGAATAATAGGTTTAATTTACATATTTATCCTCTGTAAAATGTTTTATAATTTAAAATTTTATATTGTATTATGCATTTAAATTTAGGATAAACTACCAAAATAATCACTTTTGTTTGTCTTCAGTTACATTTTAGTTACTTATGTTTGAAATGTTACGTTTTCGTCACTTATGTTAACATGTTGTAACATTTTAGTCACTAAGCCATTAATTATTAGTAACGGTAAACTTACGTAGCACGTTAAATCATCATTTCAAACAAAAAATTTAGGTTAAATTATACAATTGGTCTCTATAATTTTTCTTTTGGAGATGAAATTTAACCTAAAATTTTCGTTTAAAATGATGATTTAACTTGCCACATCAGCTTACCGTTACATTGTTAACATCAATTAACACATAGTGACTAAAATGTTACGACACGATAACATTTCAAACATAAGTGACTAAAATGTAACCTGAGGCAAAAAAATGACTATTTTAATAGTTTACCCTTAAATTTATTCACGGTCTCAATTTAAATTCCAATTACATAATTTTACATTTTTATTTAAATTTAAATATAAATATATAATATTAATATAAAATTACATTTTTAATATTTTATTGTGGATCGAGTTTAAAATTAGAAAATTTTCAAGCTGCAATTTGACCTAACGTGACACATGAAGTCCTTTCTTTTTTTTTTTTTTTATAGAAAAGAACAATTCTAAAGCGAATACATTGACAAACATTATTTACAGACGTAATCTATCATTCTGCAACAAATCTTGAATTGAGTGTGGAGGGTTCATGAACAATTGTAAATTAAGCTCCCTATTATTCACGAATTTAATCATCTGATCGGCAACTAAGTTCTGCGATCTCGGAACATATCTTATCCGAACTTTCCAATTCCGTCTAAATTGGCTACTAATTCCATGAAGTCTTTCTTTATATTCACACTTTCTATAATGAAAATATAAATCACAGTAAAAAAAAATAACTAATACCCATATCAATCGAGTTAAGACTCAACCGACCATATTCAACAGTTTTTGGTAAAAAAATTATAGAGATATATGTATATATAATTTGGGCTAATTATATTGGTAAAGAAACCAAAAAAGAAAAGAAAATCTAATTCTCTACAATTTATATTTTGATTATTGTATATAAGCCCAGAAATACACCTCTCACTTAAATGGCTTTTCCTATCCATTACATCTAAATTTGTTCCATGCCAAAACTGGACCTAAGCTGTGCTTGGATATAACAATATTTGATTACCTTTAGTGATAATATTATTTCTATTTAGATTGCTTAGCATATTTTTTGTAGTTAAAGGGGTATATAAATTCTTGAATTTTTGTGAGAAATTCAAGTAAGTCTCTTTATGGAAAATACATTCAATTAAGTCCTCAAACTCTCAAATTGTATGAATTAAACCCTTCAATCAAAGTTTTTTTTTTTTTTGTCTTTGACCATTATAGCGCTAACGCAGCTATTAACAATGCTAATGTGGCAGTCCATGTCGTTACTAAGTGTTTGGTTAAAAATTTTATCAAATATTTGCAAAACTCTCAAAATATGTTTTAAATGTGTTTCATCCTTGCCAAGTGTTATTGAGTCAATATCAAAATGTTCTAAGGTGTTTACAATGTTTTTAATTAGACACTTTGGTAGTCAAAGTCTTGAGACACGAGCGTTCAAATGCAAAACTTTACTTTAAGGGTTGCATGTTTAGAGACATCACCTACATGTCTATAGACATTACCCTGTATGTCTTGAGACAGCTTGGCAATGACAATATAGCAGCTAATTTTCAACCAAATCTCGAGACATACATAATAGGGACAATTTTTAAGCCTAAATTTAATGCTTGCAATGGCTAAAATTCATCCCCAAAGATCATAAACACCCACAGACTTGTTCATTGGTTTAAATACACTTCAAGAACACTTCAAGACTCAAGAGAGCAACATCCAAGCAAAATGTTCAAAAGAAAATCTTTCATTTCTTCTTTTTTCTTTCATTCCACTTGTGCATATTCATTGAGAGCATATTGGAATATCTTTTCTTATTGTCATATCTTTATTTTTAGAGCTTCAATTTGCAAACACACACCTACTAGAGGTTCATTATTAGTTTGCTCATATTCTCTTTGTTGTAAAGAGTGTATTTAAGGTTTTTGAGATATAAAAAGGGTTGCTAGTTTAGCCTTGTAAAAGTTAGAGGGTTCTAGTTTAGCCATAAAAGTTAGGAGAAAGGTTCTATATTAGCCTTGTGAAAAAAAAAAAAAAGGGATTGTAAATGTCGTTGTAAGGTAACAATTTAAGAACAGTGAATTCGGAAATCCTTGGTTGATGTATACTAAAGTAGTGGAGAAAGGGAATTGGGGTCGAACCATTATAAATTAAACTGTCCAAACTATTCTTCTCTCTCCTTATAATTTAGAAAAGTTTGTAAAGATTTTTAGAATACCAATTCTTCCCCTTCTTTGTATTTTCAGGCTTAACAATTGATATGAGAGCTAATTCTCTATCAAAGGTTTCACCATTGAGAGAAACCATTCGAGGCAAATACTAAGTTTCAAAGATGGGTATGGAGTCAAGGTCAAGAACCACGGTAGAAGGTCATTCCTTCTTGTTTCCTCCGCTCCTAAATTAAGATAACTACTCCAATGGGAAAGAATGAAATTCTTTATCCAAACATTTGATTATGGTGCTTGGAGGATTATTACATGAGGTGTATTGAAGGTTCCCAAAAAGGAAGAAAGATGGGATACAGATGACAAGATGAAGGCTCAACTCTCTTTTGTGGATTGAGTGAAGAAGTCTTCAACAAAATTTCCTCTTGTAGTAGTGTCAAGCAAATATAGGATAGATTGGAGGAAATCTATGGAGTCGACAAGGAAAAGGAGGAGGTTGAAGTGCCTTGTGAAAGCCAATGCTCAACTAGTGGTAATAAAATCCATGATGAGCAATCAAATGAAAGTCACTCCTCAAATCCAAAGGTAATGTGTCTTATGGCTCTCGAAGAGCAAGAGATATCTTCTACTTCGAATTGCAAGATACTGTCAATGAATTAGTATTGGAATTCAATGATTTCAAAATTCAAAATTGAAAAAAGATTTTCTTTTGAAAATAAGAATTGATTTAGAAAAAAAAATTGTGAGTTGAAAATGAATGTCGAGATATTAAAAATTTTGATAAAACATGTATTCGAAAGATATTACACGCCTAAACACGTTAAAATTCACAACTTTCAAAATTATTATAATAACCAGCTGAGCAAATACTCTTCCGATGACCTTAAATAATCATTACTTCGATCTTTGTAAATCTCACATTAGTTGATATATTAATTTTGATGTAAACGAAAAAGGGAATCTTTGAAAATTGGGAACAAATTTCACGAATCCCATGTTTCATGTTTGGGAAATCTCAAAGAACGATGCTTTCTTTTTCAAACACCATAATGCCACTCAATTTTGGTTTCAAAATAGGGTTCCATTTACTTTATTTCAAAGACATTGACCCGAAAAACATGCTTTAATTAATCATAAAAAATGGTATTATAATATATTATGGTTTCTTATTATATTTGCATTACTTTACGCATATTATAATTAAATAGTCGGCTTATTTAAAAGAAACCATTTTTATTATTTATTATTGCTTTTCTCTAAAAAAAATAATTTTAGGGTCCACATTTGTCTCCAAATTGCAATAATAATAAAAAAAAATTCAAGACCATGAAAATAAAATTAAAAAATTGTAATAATTGATTCCCACATGGCCTTTGCACTACCTTAACACCTAATTTATGGATCTTGTTTATTTGTCCGCTCACCCAACTATAAAATTGGTTGAAATAATAATAAAATTATAACAATTCAAGAGAATATTTTCATACATAAAATTTAAAAATTATATGCAAAATATTACAAAATGGAATGAAAAAAAAAAAAAGAGAGAAGAAAACACTCAAACAACCAAAATATACTTAAAGATATTATTTAAACAAACCATTGAAAGTAAACATAATGATTTTTCTATTATTTGATTTCTCGTCCATTAATAAATATCAAAATATATCCCTCATAACTTTTATTAATATTTTTTTTTCTTGATCATCGACGCATTCAAACTCTCTGTTCGGTCTCGATTAAACTGATTTGACATACGATCCGATTTAGATCTTAGTAACGATTTGATTTTGATTGGGATTGTTATTTTCAAACCTCCTTCAGCTTCTGTTCTTGCACTTCTCTACTGCTCTTGGTGCTGCAATGCCATGAAATTAAAAAAAAATTAATTAAATTACATTCGAGTCTAGAATTATAACACTTCGAATTAAACTTACCAAGTCCAATTGCCTCAGATCCTTTCATAATTTGTAAGCGTTTGCACGAATTAACGAACATCCTGTAAATTAATTAACGAGTTTTATAAAAAAAATTGACATGAAATTTATTTAAAAATATAAAAATTAAAGTTGTGAAAATAACTTACTCCCATGGAACATCTCCAACAAGCATCCAATCTCCATCTTTGTCTTCATAAGTAGGAACATACTCAGAACCATTCAAAAGGTCTATCAATTTGCTCTCATTCATGAAATCTTTCATTCCATGTGACCCACAGTTACCTAAATCATTTAATCCCCCAAAAAAATATATTTTTTAAATAATTTAATTCACTTGTTTACATTAATTTACCTAAACCAATACTGAATTTTGGGGTTTATGTCAAATTACCAATAGTGAAGGAGCTGAACATTTTGCTTAAGGCATCAGAGAGTTGTTGGTAACTCTTGTATAGTTTCAAGTCCACTTTGCGTAGATAAGGTGCACCGTCCATGCTGACCTTAACAAACGCCGGCGCCGTGGTGGTAGCAGTGGCGGCTGAACTGTTTCCGGCTTTCTTGTTGCAGCCTTCCTCCTCGGAACTGGCTTTTTGGACTGCCATGATGTTCTTCCGGAATGACCTGACTGGTGGCCATCCCACCACTTGTGCCCTAAAAAACAGATGAAAATAAAATAAAATCATAGAAAATGTAAAAACAATCTTAGCCACTTCCCTGTTACAACCTTTGAATTATTGTTTGGTTGGTGGGAAAAGCACTAAAGATTCCATATGTTTTGTCTCTTTTCCTCTTTTTCCCGACAAACAACCAAAGCCATCAAATATCAAAATTAAACAATTCCTTTTTCCCACTTTACAAGGCCAAGATCTAATGAAGACTCATCTTCTTCAAGTTCAAACTAATATCCAACAATATTCGGAAGAGAAAATCCTAAAAATCATGCAATGAACTTTCTTTCTATGTTACTCAAACAAGGTAAATTAGCCAAGAAAACATATGGTTCATAGCTTACTTGGCAGGTGGCTTTGCGGGGTCAGTTGAGCTCTTCTCCTTCATCTTGTCGGAATCCTCGGCTACAGTCTCCTTTGATGAAAGGTTAAGCTTCAAATTAACGGTCTCCGAGAACCCTCGTTTTCCGTTGTTTTTGGTAGTTTCACCGTCGTTTCCATTGCCGCCGGGCAACCCTAAACGTAACTCCGTCTCTTCGAAGTTAATCGTGCTATACTTATCATCCTCCCTGCCCATAATGCCGATGTTTAAACACGAATATTTACGTGCAAAACCCTATAACCATCCAACTTTAGTCCTCTTTTTTTCCTCACAAAGTATCTCTCTTGATAGTGTATTTGCAAGTAGGAGGGGTGAATACGGTGATAACGTTGGGAAAGAAGGCTAAAAAAATGGAATTGTGGTAACATAATATGGTGTTTTGGAATGGCTATGTTAGGATTTTCAATGGCAAGGAAGGTGCCACGTGGAAGGTGATGTCATGAATGATGTTATGTTTAGAATGATTTCTTTTTATATTGAATCAATCATTATAATTTATAAACATCGAATATTATCTAATTAAAATAAATTTACAGAAAACATCTACATCTATATTTAAAATAGCTGTTGTTTTAGTTGATTTAAAATGCTAATTAATAAAATATAATTATAAGAATATATAAACATAATTTGTAAATATTAAAACCTCACATATCATGTCCCATTTGGGTGCCACAATTTACGCACACAAAATAGCTCAAAACAATAAAATTTCATGTGTTGGTTTGAGTGTTCATTGTTTCAGATATAATTTAAGTTTAAAATTTTATCATTAATTAATTAAATGGTTAATAAGCATGTTTATTTAATTTTTTTTTATTTTAGGTAAAAAAAATCTCTTTCATCTTTCTCATTTTCGAAATTGTGTAAATTGATCTTTTTCAAAAGAAAATGAAGTAATTTAATCTTTGTCAATTTCTAAAGTGAGCAATTAAGGACAGTTAATCACGATATTAATGTCTTCAGTCAATTGTATATAATTTTGATTGGTATATTAACAAATTTAGCCTTCAATATTTACATATTTTATTATTTTGACCATAATTCTAAAAAAAAAAATCAACAAATTTAGCCTCAACATTTACACAAATGTTGCTAGATAAATTTGTTAAATTAGGACCAATTTAATAGAATATGTAAACTTTGATGGTTAAATTTATTATTATACCAATAAAAATCACATACAATAGATGGAAAACGTTAACGTTGTGATTAATTGTCTTTAGTTGCTACTTTTGAAATTGAGAAGGATTAATTTTCTTTGATTTTTTTAGAGGGATCAATTTACTCGATTTCAAAATTGAGAGGGATTGAAGAGGTCTTTTTACCAATATTTTATTATGTTAAATGTCTTCTATTTAACTCTACTTGTAGAAAATTTAAACTGTATTAATAATATATTAAATAAATTTTCTTAATTAAATTTAGGGTTAATATATCATTTGGTATCTATATTTGGCTTCAACTTTCAATAGTACTTGAGTATTTTTTTTGTCTCAATTTAGTACCTAAATTTGACTTCAATGTTCAATTTGGTGCTCAAACTAAACAACATCATACAGTTCAATAAGTATTTGGTATGTGTGCTCTAATAAAAAAGCATAAGTACTTAATCGAGACAAAAAAAAATTCAAGTATCAAATTGAACATTGAAACCAAATTTCTATATCAAATTAAACATTTAAGCCAAATGAATGTGCCAAGTAATATATTAATCCTTCTTTAAAAATGTAAGTGTGGATTTGGATGAATGGTGTGACGCGGTGCGGTGCGTTTAGCTTACTTTTTATCTCACGCTACAGTATCGTGACAATATCCAATATCACCGCCACAACTATTTTTACACTAATTACAAGTAAACGCATCACCCATCTAAATTCACACAAATCTTAACCCACTAACTCTTATTTATAACTAATATCTAAAACAATGTAATATATTGATTTCCTTTCAATTATATATTTAACAAAACTATAAAGACAACTCTATATGTCATGATGAAATAGCACATGTTCATATTTTTTATTTTTTATTTAAAATTTTCAAATACAATTTGCACGTAAAATTAATTCAAATTAATCATTTTAGGCATGATTAATAATTTGCATTAATTTACCGATTGAGTTTTAATTCAATTGACATTGATATTATTATCAGTGTAAAAGAATGTGAGTTAGAGCGTATTGAAATGCGTTTATCTTCTTATGGATAACTTTAAGTATTATATCAACTTAAAATATTTCAAATATTTTCTGAATTAGATTTTTTTAAAAAAATTGCATTGATTTTCTTAACAATTTCTGAGGGCCTTCTTTATTTTTATTCTTATTCTTATTAAAAAATAAAATTATTAACCACAAAAAAATACATTTTTAGATATCAAATGGAATCATTTAAGCCCAAAAAATGACTTTTTCTTATTTATATTTTATATATTGTAAGGCTATTGTGTTGGAAAGAATGAAGAAAAGACAAGTGGAGGGAGGCGGAGCCCACAAAAAGCATAGCACCGCGTTTGGGGAAAAAGGTCAGCACAAAACCAAGTGGGCATCTGATTGGGTGGGAGGGTATTGCATTGGGTCCCATCCTCTTCAAACACGGTCTTCTTGCTCTTAAGATTTTAGACACCTTCGCATTTCTGCACCTTATTTAGCATCTTTCCCTCTCCCAACCATGTGCCCGTACTCCATGGTTGCAACGCAATCAAAATACCATATAATTAAATCAATGTCCTCAATTCTATATAACACCAGTTCAACAATAGTTTTTTTTTTTTGGAAAATCAATTAAATTATAAATTTTTAAGGAATTGTTGAGTAATTTATTGTGTTCTCTTATTAAAAGAGAATCGGATATTTATAAGATATTGTTATTGTTTATTGAAATGGCATCCTAGATAGGCTCCATACATGCCATGTTGCCAACACGTATATTGTACTTAACATATTTTCGCTAGTCCACTCACTTACTTTGTGCCCTCTGCTCGTGAACACTCAAGAACATGCGAACTTAACTTGCGAGCCTTCCCTGTGAACCCTTAATGTATCTGCCTTGTAGGGCCCAGGCTTGGGTCGCGGGTCAACAATCCGGGTTATATCCAAGTTTCAGGTCGGTAATGGGAAGTACCATAACAAGAATCAAAATGTAATTTTGATATTGTATTAATTTAAAATTTTACAATGTTTAAGGGACAAAACTAGGAATTACCATTTTAATATAATTGTTAATTTGGTTAGTAACTATTTAGTTATTAATGTGTCATTATGTAATAGAAATATATGGGAAAATTCCATCGATTGTTCCTAAACTTTGATTAAAGTTACATTTCAATCACTCAACTTTCAAAAGATACATAATTGTTGTTAAAATTATTGAAATGTTACATTTTGATCACCCATCCATTAACTTCCACCAAGAGAATGACATGGCATGTTAATTTAAATGGTTAGTAACCAATTTAGCCCATGGACTATAACTAAAATGTCAATATGATACTTTTAAAATTTTTCATAATAATAGTTCTAAAAAATTTAAAGAATAAACTATTCGGATAGTGACCCAAGTTTTAATGTGTTCCTATTTTGGTCACCGAATTTTGTTGTTGTTGTTAATTTAGTCTCCCCGTTAAATTGGTATTTTAGTTATAGTTTAAGGGCTAAGTTGGTTATTAACCCTTTAAATTAACGTGTCACGTCATCCTCTTAACAGAAGTTAACGGATGAGTGACTAAAATATAACATTTCGATAACTTCAGTGACAATTTTGAAAGTTGGGTGAGTGGAATGTAATTTTGATAAAAGTTTAGGAACAATTGGTGTAGTTTACCCTAGAGATATATTTGAGGATGGAATGGATGAGAGCATGGGGAAGAGGTGGATGGGCATGGGGAACAAGGGGAAAAGATCCGAATTAAATCAACCAAAACGGTGTCACAACACTGAAAGCAAGGATGACAGAGACAAGCCTTGAGCTCCAAAACAAAACAAATTTAAAGAAAAAAGGCCCCACTGCCAGCCATTCTACAGTCAGAATTGTCCCCTCCTTTGCCCACTCTCACTATCAGTCTCTTCATTCTCATAACTCAATTTTACTTTTTTTTTAATGGTGTCGAGACTTCGATTAAAATTGATTTAATTCAATTAATTAATATTAATTAATATAATTAGATCAAATGAATCTTATCGATTTATTTTTAATATGTTTTATATTTGTTTTAATAAAAATAATATATATAAATTTTGATTAACCGTTTGAACATTCTTACTTTTTTAACCTCAATTTAACCAGGAATATTATATTATAAAAATAAATTTTATTTTATTTTTAAATCAAAATGTATAAATATATATTTTTCACTCATTTTTTAATCACCATTATAAAAAATATATAATTAAAAGACTATTTTTTTTTTAAATAATTATTCATAAAGTCTGCCAATATTTCTTATATTCTACCTACCTTCTTAATCACCACATTAAATGTCTTATTTTGATTATGTTCAAATGTATTCCGTTAAATTTATTATACTATTTTCATCTATACAATTTATATAAATTTATTTATTTTTTCATTTAAGAAAAAAATTAAAAAAACTAATTTTAATATATTTTTATAAAATGTCACTAACTTAAACCCCTCTTTATAAAACCAAATCTTAAAAAAAAAAAGACTACTCTCTCATGAAATAATTACCATTCTTTTTAAAAATGACTATTAATTTTTACATTCTTTTATATATCTTATTTAATTTATTTAAAGCTTTTGATTGATTTTGATATCACAACTCATAAATTAAGTGGATTTATTTTTATCAAATTTAAAATTAAAAAACATTCTTCTCCTTTCAAATAAATTTAGTAACGGAGACAAAGGGGTTGGCAGGGCTTGACTCCCTCTAAAATGATTTTTTTTATTTAGATATTTTATAATTTATAAAATTTTAAATTAATAATAATAAAATTACTCTTTAACCCCTCTAAAATGATAAAAAATTGATTTAATCTTTTAAAAACTATAAAGATATAAATTATTAAAATGGTGAAATTATATTTTTACTATCATAAAAATATTTAATTTAGTCCCGTCTTAAAAAAAATCCGACTCTGATACTGCATAAATCATAATTATTATTCTATTTTAAAAAAAATCCATATATTAACTTAAATAAAAATTATCAACTTATTTTAAAAAGTTATGTAATTTTTTTATACAATATTTCTTAACCATCTTCCTAATAAATGCGTAAATTTTAATTTTAATTTTACACGTCAATATCCATATCCACGATGTGTCCAAAATTATGTACTTACATAAAACCACATCCTAACTCAAGAAAATGTCGATCTCTCTCTCTCTCCAACATCACACGTGTGCCACTTTGGTATAAAATTTTTAGGTCAATTTCACCTTTTCTTGTGCTTTTTTTTTTTTTTTTCCCTCTCTAATCTATTGTACATTTCGCATAGATTCTTATTTTTTCAAATGGGTACAAAAAATCTTTCATTTTCCGTACTGTCCTCTTGGGGAAGAAAGCTTTGAGTATCCTTTATTCCTTCCATTTGCCCTAAAGCCAAATGAAATGACCCCAAGGTTATAGGTCTCTTTGAACCTAAATGTAGAATTAAAAAAAAAAAAACCCACTAAAATAAATTAATAATTACATTTGTTTGTAATTATAAAGAATCAATTCTAACATAATTACATCCTAAAAAAACAAAAACAAAAACTAAAAATGTATTTGAAAGTTATTATGGTTAATTATCTTTGGTAATTCTTTCGATTCTCAATTTTACCATAAAAAGTTCGGAGTGAATAATTAGGGTGTTTTAATTACCTTCAATTCAATAGGACCCATAATTATTTAAGCATGCAACTTTACAAACGATTATACCCCAAATTTAATTATGGGTGATTTTCGAAACTTGATTTTAAATTTTTCGGATTTAATCTAGTTCTTATATGAAAAAAAAAAAAAATAGATGAATCAAATCCGAATTGGTCCTAAGAACATGGCTGTGTATTGGCAAAACCCCAAAACTCATAATTCAAATTTGGAGCTTAGCTTTCAACATGACTTTAGTTTATGTATGTCTATAATTAACGAGGCTATCCTATCCCGTGCTTGCTTTCTGCTTAGCTTAATTTGTCGCTATAAGAAAGAATAGCAACAATGAACTTGGTCTCTTTTCCCAAACATGGGTTTGTGATGGGAGGAAAAAAGAGGATGGCGACTTCACCTCCAGAAGCTTTGAAATTCGAGTCATAATTGGAATTGGAGGAGTAGGGACTTTAAATGGATAAGGAAATGGCACATTCAGACCAACCATTCCATTAATTGGACAAGTGCTTCCATCTTAACTTCAATAATTTGATTATACAACTTTTTTTTTAAAAAAGCCAAAACTATTTATCAACAAATATCGAGTCTTAGCTTAATTCGTATAAGTATTTTTGTCAATGCAAGAGGAGTTGAAGTGCATTATCTTCCTATTTATGGATTGGAGAAGAGCTATGGATAGTTCTAGACATTATATCAAAAAAATAGATACAATCAAAATCTATAATGGGATTATTAAAAAAAAAAACAACTATTTTGCCTAGTTAATTTATACAATTGCGAAAAAAGCATAATATAACTAAAATCTACTATTGAAGTGTTAATAAATTATTTTTGATGATTTGATGTTTTGGAAATTACATGTATTTCTTAGAAGGTTTGAGGGAAAAAAATCAAATTTCCTTTTTTATCTTTAGAGATAAAAAAAAAAAAAAGAATTACTTTTTTTAATTGGGAGAAAAGACATTTAATTGGTAAAAGTACTATGGAGGTTAATGTATTAAAGTTGGATTGTATTTTTTGTTTCTTTTACTCAAGAAATGATAAATTAGTTCATGTATGTTAGATCAACGAGTAAATTAATCATTTTTGTTAAAAATTTCATCCATTTCTATTATTAAAAATTGGTCATTTTACACCAGCATGAGGTACGTGTCACTGTCAGGTTATTAACAATACAAATGGATGAAATTTTTAATAGAAATGATCAATTTGTTCTTTGATCTAATGTACAAGAACTAATTTATCCATTTTTAGTAGAGGAAATAAAATGCAAATTGACTCTTAATACAGAGACCTTTATATATTTTTTACTCTTTAAATATTTGTTGATATTAAGTTTTGAGTTCAAATTCAGAACATCAAAATAATATATAATAAATTGATGATTAAAACATGTACCAAATTACTTTAGAAGAACATTAGTTAGATCTCTCATCATGTGCCTATCTTACATCTTTGGGAATTTAAGACGTAAACGTGGCAATATAAAGGTCACGAGTGAATTGTCGCCCTCTTGCCCTAACAAGATTTTAATTGAGAAAGGGATTGGAAATTTTAGGTAAAATATATAGAAAGTGTAGTAATTTCTTTAATTAATTGCTTGAATTATGGGTAGGATGCCTATTTTAAAGTTATTAAGAAGATGCTTCAATCTTAATTTTTGGTGAATTTGATAAGTAGAAGCATAGTTAATTAAGTAATGTTTACTTGTTGGGGAACAAACGAAATTAAACAAGAAAGATACATAGAGATGCTGCTTAAGAGAATATTAATAATAATAATAAATAGCTAAAGGCAAATTAGGCTAATGATTATTTTTTACATAATGATGGTTTTTTTTTTATAAAAAAAAATCGAATTTAAAAGGTTAATTCATTAATTGAATGAAATCATATAATTCAGAAAAAAAGTAGCAAGCACTCATCGTAGATGGTGACAAATAAGTTTCATCAACACAATAAAGACTTTAGCTTCAGTATCAATAGAATATTGTGACACGTTGACAATTGATTTTGTCACAACGCAAGCATGACATATCTGGAGTGATTGTAAGCACTTAATACGATAAGAAAATCAACCTCGAATGGTCTAAAGCGGCGAGTAAAAATCAACAAAAGAATCGAGCATTCACCAAACTAGAGAGGACGACAACAAAATCATCCCTAAATCACTTGTAAAACTAAGATTACATGCATAAACAAAACTAAAAAACGTGCTACAATAGCAGACAAAAACTTTTAAAACTGAAAATTTATTAAACAATAGAAAAAAAATTATAAAAACTTAGACAATACAAATCCAAATCAACTAGTGAAAACATTTATGATTCTGAAATACTCATTTATATATCCCATTTCTTTAAATCTTTTATTATAATCTATATTTTTTTAGTACGATGATGATAATATTTACAAGAGTGAAGTAATAATAATAATAAAAGTTAGGGCTAGTAAAAAGATGTAACAACAAACGCCACTAGGTTTATCATTTGCTTTTTGTTGTATATTTTTATTATGATATCGACATTTTAAATAAGATATCAAATATTAATAAAAGTCTTTGATTTTCTAACGAGGATATTGATCTTGAGTTGTTTGCATCTTCCCATTTCGTGTTGGGGTAGTACTGGCTTGAGTTTTGTCGAATATTTTTTCGTTATGTCTCATTAAAAGGGATAATGGGGTATTTACACACATGGTTGTTGTTCACGGAGTTGACGAGGAATTAATGTTCTTGGTAGGCTTCATGCATGCTGAACACATGTATTGTTCTGATTTGCTTGCTATACTTCGTGACCCCCACATGCGAATTCCTTGGTATATGCAAATTGGGACCGCGAACTATCCTTGCGAGCTTTGTTGGTGAACCCCCACTATGAAATTTGCATGCATCCAACTGATAGGGCTCAACCGAATTGTGGATAGGCGATCCGAATTATACTCGAATTTCAAGTCGGTGATCATAAACATGTAACAAGTCTTCAATTGAGCTAAGAGTCTATTGCATGCCAGAACTACACTGTCCCTTCTACCTTTGAGAACTGTTGCACCCTTGTAATAACCCTTATCCCCGCTCCCTACCAACTTGAATACCTATCCCCATCTATCTACGGTGTCATCCTCTACCTCTAGCTTGCTCATTGCTAGGTTTTGGGCCACCAATCTCCCCTGTTAAGGAGAACCAAATATTATTAATCAATGGCAAAGTTACGAATGAGTTTTTACATAAAGTTCTCATAAATGACTAACATATATAGCATGGTTGACCAATATTTAGTTGGCATCTGTCGATATGAATCAACTAAACCATATCAGCATTCTAGAAAACGACATTAGTTGATTATATTACTTGACCAACCCAAAGAGTAAAAGAATTACACTCATTTTAAGTTTTAACTACACCAAACTAAATTTATGTATCTAATAATTTCATTGTCGGTTGTTGCTATAAATAGGGATTAAGGAAATGGCAAGGAAGATTAGCTTAGCTGGGGATGGGTTATCAATGGGGACCCAAGTTGGTGTAGGAATAGGGACTTGTTATATAGGCTGGCAATGACTGGCGGATGGGATGGAGAGACCCCTCCCCTCACTTCCCAGCCTGACTGTGGACCCTTTCTGCCTGCACTGTGGTCCCTTTGTTCCGAATGGATGACCATTAAATGAAAGCTTCAAGTTGCAGAGAAAAAAGAAAAACACTTGCTAATGTCGACGGTCGTGACTGTTCAAACATCCAAGCACTCGTGTGCGTGCTTGCATGAAAGCAACGCATATATATTATATTATGTGATGTATGTATGTATATGATTCAGATTAAACATGGTACAATCAACTGTTGAGATTGCTTGACGCTGCTACGCACATCCTTAATTACCATGTTTCAAACTTATCAAGTTGTAGAGTAAAGATTGCTGTCACTGTTTCATTTAATCATTTCCTTTAAGCTGTATGTCTGGATCTATCTTAAGATCAAATTAATTATTAAGCGGTTGGGGGTCGAGATAAAATTAAAAAATTTGAGAGGTTAAAGTTTAAAATTTTGTATTAAAATGAAGTAAATTGAAATATTAATTTCTTGAAGAAGTTAAAAAAAGAAATTATATCATTTAACTAAAGGGCCAAAGCGATTACAATTACCCATAATCTCATCTTAATTTTAAGCTATAAATATACAAAATACTCAAATTCATGTTTTTCTACACTATTAATAATTACAATTATAATTTTCTTAAACAAAAGAAAGAGGACTTTGTTGGCACAGCAAAAATTAGAATTATGATTTTTAGTAAGATTTTTTTTTTTTTTTTTTATGTTTTGAAGTTTTTACTTAAAAATGAAATAATATATATATTTGAATAATCTTAATATAGGTTTTAATTATATCTGTTTTTTTTATTCAATGTTTAAAATTATTCATAGTCCTTTTCCAACTTTTAAATAGGAGGATAATGCCCATCAACACTCTTAAACTCATATATTCCTGTACTGACAACAACATTCATGTCAAGTTAATAAAAGTGAAGTTTATAAGAGAAAATTATTCAATTGCCATTAGCATTGGTTATAAGCTAATAAAAGTGTAGTAAATACTTTCCTTAAAGGGTAACCAATGCCTATACCCACATATTTAGGTGACTTTTTTTTTTTAAGCATTTTCATTTTCTTTATGTTAATTTTGATTAGGAATTTTTTTCCTTTTCTAGTATTTTCTTAATCTACTTGGAACATATGTCGAAAGGAAGCAAATATAGAGTGAATGAGAGGGATGTTCCTTTTTCTTTTTTGATAAAATTAAATTTCCATTCAATACTTTAATTCCTTAATTACACAAAGCTTGGTGTTTAAGTCATCTAAAACAAGACAACATTATCCTCTAGAGTTTCTCATTTGTTAAAGCAAAAGAATGAATAGAAACACATTGGTTATTGACTTTTTTACCAAAAGTAGATTTACATCATATAATTGCAACTTTTTGATTATAAGTCTATGTTTTTAATCCATCAAAATTCATAATGGTTAGTTGAACCATAAAAATCATATGTTGTCATATCATAATTATTTGGAGGATTAAAATGCATAAATCTTTCCACCCATGGAGAGCCACTATTTCTTTTCTACCTAAAGGATACAAATGGAGGGCCATGGATATTACTTCAAATCAATGTGTTAGGGCCCCTTTTACTTCTATATATGGTTTCATTTTGATAAGAACAAAATTTTTAATTATAAATTAAATAACATATAATAAATTAATAGAAATCAAGATAACAAATTATGGATTGAGTGTTTGTAAATAAATTGTTTTTTACTAAGCTTTGAAAAGGAAAGATTCAGTGGGAGAGTGAATCTAGATAAATATATAGGAGCGAGGCTGCAAGATTTCTTGTGCTATTGATTCATAGTGAAATACTTTTTGGGCAAGATCCGATAGACATAAGAGGTTTTAAATTTTATGACTTATTATTGTGTTCATTATCGTTATTTTTCAGTTCAAATTGTATCTCTAGTTGTAACTCACACCGTATATGGTGCAAAGAGATGTTAAGGATGAAGATTTAGGAAGGTGGGAGAGTTGTTGTAAGGTGTTGGTATTACAAGTACCCGAGTTCTTCTATGTCTATCTTGTGTCTTCTTCGGTGTTAGGTGGGGGGTCGATTAGGCATGAGTCGCAACCATCAAGCACTCTACTCTATAGGTGCAGAGGGTAGAATGAATAAATGTCAACAACGAGTACTGTTGCACTCGATGCGAGGTGACTATATAAAAAATGCTGTCAAACTTAGAAATGTGATGGATTGACGGGTTTTAACATGAATTTTTTCTTTTGAAAATTACATAGATTCACATTATGTAACATGACATTTAACAAGATCGAGCTTTAATAGATGATATGACAAGAGCATTATAATAAATTTAATTATAAAAGTATAATTAATAGGAGAATATTCTATTGGTTTTCAACGGCCAACCAGATCATCAAGCAATTTCAGGTCACGGCTTTGACCCTATCATTGATCCGTCATCACATCTAACGCTCCAGAAGTCTTCTCCTGGAACTGATGGATGCTTGGAAACCGTTTGATTTTTTTTTTCTGATTTTCACAAAGGTTCTATGTACGTGGGCAGCTAAGCGTTGTCCCAACCTTGTCCCCATAATTTAAAGACAATAGCCTCAATTATGCTGTTTCATGTTACAAACACCTTAGCTGCCCAACGTGTCCAATTTCATGTGCTAAAAGATACCTTTGCCCTAATAAACTAAACTTTTCTGTTTAAAATATTTGAATCCCATCTACTTTTCTTAATTTAATCATATTTCAAAATTAAAGTAAACTTCAATCATTGTTTTTTATGAACGCGTAACGTGTAATACACACTGTTATATCATTTATTTTAACTTCAACTTAATATATTAAAAAAATTCTTCAACTTTTATGTTTTACTGTACTAATTTTATTTATTTAGATATAATTTAAATTACGTATAAAAGGTAAAATTAATTAATTAATATATTATCTTAGCCATTAATTTTCTAAACAAATCTCCTTTGCCTTTATTACCGTAATATTCCCATCTATAAAGATAGCGTTGAATTTCCACAAGGCCTAAACACATGCACATGTTCTTTCTCCCCTAAGAACTGAATATCTTTCAGCTAAGCTTTCAATCTCTTAGAGCTAAATTTTCTAGCTTTAGTTATCTCAAAAAACTGTGGAATTAAGGGTATGGCATTTGAGAAAGATCTCAACCTTGATGTCACGGAGCTCCGGCTAGGCTTACCGGGAACCTCCGACGAGTCAGCTAAGAACCAAACGCCAGCAACTCTTCGGAGCAACAACAAAAGAGCCTTGCCTGAAGAATCTCTGTCTAGTAGTGCCACAGCTTCCAAAAACTGTGACCAAGAAACTGCTCCACTCCCCAAGTAAGCAATCCTTTTTTTTTTTTGTTTTAAATTTCGACCAAAAATGAAAGATTCCATTTTTTTTTTGTTAATCACTCGTGTAATTATAATATATTGCAGGGCACAAGTGGTAGGGTGGCCACCGATCAGATCTTACAGAAAAAACAACTTGCAACCTAAGAAAAGTGAGGGTGAAATTAGTGGGATATATGTGAAAGTGAGCATGGATGGGGCTCCTTATCTTAGAAAGATAGATTTGATGGTGTTTAAAGGGTACCCAGAATTGCTTAAGGCCTTGGAAGACATGTTCAAGTTCAAAGCTGGTGAATATTCAGAGAGGGAAGGATATAATGGATCAGAATTTGTGCCCACTTATGAAGATAAAGATGGCGACTGGATGTTGGTGGGAGATGTACCATGGGAGTAAGTTCCTTTTTCTTTTCAAGAATAATTATATAAACCAACTGAATTAAACTCAAAATGTTTAAGATCTGCGCGTAAAATTCGAGAATTGTATCTTATAGATGCCTTTTCCTGAATGCAGGATGTTCACCAATTCTTGCAAAAAGCTGAGGATCATAAAAGGATCAGAAGCAAGAGGCTTGGGTTGTGTTGTTTGAGAAAAAATGAAGCCCTTCACCTTAGGGTATCCAAAGAAGAAATTACGATCCCATTTTTTTTTTCTTCTTTGTTGATTAAGCAACAAAGAAGATTTATCTTAGGATGTTGTCCAAGGCATAACCCAAAAAATATATATTTTTCATGTATAGTTTTGGCATGTTTCTAATTTCCCTGTGGAATTTGTACAAAGGAAAGCATATGGAGTTCATAACATGGTTTTCCTTTTCTTTTCTTTTTTTTCTTTTTCTTTTACTTTTTTCCATGTATATTATAAATCAAATCCTACTTTTGTAGTTCTTCTTTTTGCCTTTGGTCTTTATTTACGTTATCCATCACTCTTGAAAGAGGAAAAAAGAAAGATGGAATCTTTGGATTTCAAAGTTAATATATGTACAGTGATGTAAGATGTTTTCGAAAAGAGAAAATGAAGGGAATAAAAAAGGAAGAAAAGGGATTTAAAAGTAATTCTTAAATTTCAGTGGGTCTAAGATGTATTACATGATAATTTGTTCAGGAAAAAAATAATCGAGGTTCCTATTGTGTTAATGGAAAAACATTATTTTAAAATAAAATAAAATTGTGTGATGTAATTTTTTTGGTGAATAAAAGACAATTACAAGAAGTTATTTAAAGATATGCTCAAACTTCCAAAGGCGAGTATCAAATACTAGAAGCCCTCCTTCGTTACCAACGGTCATTTTAGCTAGACTGATGGTCTTTTTGTTATCTTTTTGGAAACGTGATGAATCGATCAATGCGTAACTTTAATTAAAGAATATTAGATTCTCCTAACCAAAACGGAATTTGAGACCATTGCAAAGCTGTCTTGTATAGCTTAAACCGCCTCCAAACTGTATGATAAAATAATCACACTATCAAAACTTATATCAAGAGCAATCATCAAACCTTTCAAAATATTCCATAATTCAGCATCCAAAATGGAGCAAGTTCCCACTAACCGATTATATCCAAGAACCTAGTTCCCATTTCGATCTCGTAAAACACCTCCAATCGTCACAATACCAAAACTCTCTGCAACTGCACCATTAGTGTTCAATTGGATTCAATTCTCGAATAGGCTTGTAACCGTAAATGAAACTTGCAATTTAGACGCATTTTATCTTACGTTGTGAAATATATTGTTTGACCCAACTGTAAGGGATTTTGATCAAATCTTCAGCGCCCAAGGTTAATTCCTGAAAAATAAATAAATTACGATTTTTCCAAAGACACCAAGCAAATATTCCAAATTAATTCCTGAAAAACAAATAAATTACGGTTTTTTAAAAAACGCCAGGCAAACATTCCAAAGAAACATTGCCAATCAATCCCTTCCAATAGGATCCTCAGTTTGTTCTGCAAATTGTGTGATATAATTTGAATGAGGAAAAAGATATATGTTTGTTGAGGTCAGTTTTTAGAAGACGGTCATGCTTGTTCAATGTTGTAGTGTTGAGTATTTATAGGTTTTATGACGTCTGCTCGGAGCTGCCCAAGCTTGTTCTCGGATCCATCTGTTATACTTCATTCATTTTCAGGGTTGTTAATCTTCGCTTCATTCGGCTAAACTCCCCCTAGTTGGTAGAAACTTATGGATGCATGAACGAATGGGCGACTGCTTGTACGAGCTCTTGGGCTCTGCAGGGAGAAGATTCGAATCGATTTTCAATTTAGATCTTTTTTTTCCCTCATCCCTTAAATTTATACGAGCAACTCAACAAGCTCTCATGCAAGATGAGAAGTTGGAGGACTTGAACTGGTTTGTTTCGATTTCTAAAACAAACATGCACCGGAAACAATGTACTGAAAGATTATCTTACCATTTAATTGAACAATCACTAACATAGCTGATCTACATCCAAAATTATTTGTTCGATGTTCATCGATACAACAGACATACGAATTGAGAAATTTTACCAACAAGACGATGGTTTTAGGAATTCATACACTTTCCTTTGAGCTGGAGACCTCAAGATCTGGTTTCTTCTCTTCACTAACAGCTGTAGTATTCTCCTTTGGTTGCTCTGTTATTGACTCAGGCTCCTTTTTCAGTTCAGTCTCGAACTCCTTCGCAGCCTGCAAAATTTATGGACTATTAGGTTTAATCTCATCAATGATGCAGAATGTAAGCAAAGCAGGGCTACATCGAATTAGAAATATTACTCGAAATATCTTTGGCAAACATAGAAGAAAAGATTTTTTTAGTAATTGTCAAGGCAGCACAAACTAATTGGAATTACCCGTCCGTATCTTGCATGATATCTGGGCATTGGTATGATATACCAAGGACTCCCCAAATACATGGAAAGAATTTGAGAATATTAAGTATACTTTGTATCCAACATACAGTCTGAGTAACAAAGAAACTGACAAGTGGAATAATGCCCTATAGGGAGTCAACTGTTCTTCGCAAACTGCAAAATGATTGCATATGAATGAAATCTAAAAGAGCAATCACACACATGAAAGATTAAATCAAGTCACTAACAAGGAGACATTAGAACACTCCGCATGAGCCGCCAAAACGTTTTCCATGAATCATCTCAACATGAGCCATACAAAGATTTCTTCGGAATTCAGTTTAAAAGGAAATGATTCTCAGGATATTGAGACAAATAAGCAATCTCTAATTCACGTCACTTACCGGACTAGAAAATGACATTCCTTTCACTGAGCAAACGAAAAAGTACCTTCTTGAAAATGGGAAGAATGTAAAGCAAGCTATACCTAATTCAGATTTCCAATCATCTAGTTGCATGTTCTTCATATTTATCCCATTAAAACTAAAATTCTGGAATAAAACAGGCATAGTACAAATCCAACCTCATCCTAACTTGACCAAACAAAGAATGATAAGCTTTAGCAATTTGGAATTTGGAAGCAAAAAAAAAGGTATGTTGAAGTTAAGATGATAACAAAAGAGGTGCTTCTCAGATTAATTCACTGAATATAATATATATAGCAATTGCAATGCAAAAGACTGGTATGATGAAGTTTGAGGACGGCACAGAGTAATTCTATCAAAAGAACATAGTTATAAGAACAGAAAGTTCACTAACAGGAACCATACGTAATGTCAGTTTGAATTAGGATTGTTACATCACAAGAGAAGGTCATAATTTAGTATGATTCTCATTTCAGCTCTCCACTTGTGGGGGGAAACGAAGAATGCTAGCATTTAGCTTAAGTGGAAATAACCTACTTTGGTCCCTTGTTAGCTTGAAACATTTAGCTTCAACATTAATTCATTGTGAAGCTTCCAACATGATAAAAGACAATGTCAATAGGAATTCTTTCACCCCTGCTAAAATTATCCAAACTTTACATTTTGTTTTCTGAAAAGCTAAGAAGAAATTGTTTTGGTAAATCATGATTGATTTTACCTTAAACCCGAAACCTGTAAGAACAAAGTTGTTTTACACTCGGGTTTCCTACATTTTTTAGGAAAAAATTGTATTCTAGTATTATTGATTATTTCATTCTGGCTATGTGATTCATAAGGGATTGAAATAAAGAATTCACTCATAACGTGTAAACCAACTGCGCTACAAACTTTTTCTATCAAACTCAAACAGTTCCGGTAGAAGAGACAGCTGCACTAGAGAGGCACATGGCATTGAAGACTGCTAAGTTGGAAAACTAGCAACCACCGGAATTTGACTATAGTCAATCCTAGCTTTTAACAATAAGAAACAAATGCAATTATCATCCACGAAAACCAGTAAAACTAAACCATCAACCATACTTATCTGGATAAATTTCCACAAACACAAGGTGTTCACCATGAAGAACACAGTTAAAGGTAATACTGATGTTACTCTAATTTTTCTAAGTGTTTTCATGTATTCGGAGGGTTGAGAGTCATATTCTCATGGTGTGTGTGACATAGGTACTTCATGGACATAGGGTAAGATCATTGAATTCATTTATCAATAGCTCCCCAATGTATTCAAGGTGATTATAATTGATTAATTTTACAGTAAGGAATCTAAAATCAACTCAAGACTCATTACTATTGGTTTACAGATGAAACATCAGTAATTATTCCAAGGAAACAAAGCTTGTAGACCCTAGCTTTAGTAATGATTCAAGAAATGCCAAATAACTCCCAAATGCAAATAAAGACGTTGAACATTTAGGAAACAATCAGATATTTGAAAACCCGATTAAACAATTCACAAAAAAGAACACATTAAATGTATCATCTCTTAGCTCAATTATCTGTCAAATATGAATCTCAATCAAGACAACATTACAAGGTAAAAAATTCCGTTCCTTTTTTATTGTTCTCCTAAAGTTTCTCAGTGAAAAAACACCAAAGCCTCCATTTTCACAACAATCCAATAACAAAAGAACCATTTTTTTGAACAAAACAAGTTTTTGACATATCAAGCAAAACCCAGATATGGAAATCAACAAACCTGTTGAAAACTCTTGACAGTTTTCCCAATACTCTTCCCAACTTCAGGCAACTTCTTTGGTCCAAACAGAAGAGCAGCCACTCCAGCAATAACAACAAGTTCAGGCACACCAAGACCAAACAAAGCATTGCAAGTAAGACCCTTTTTTCCAGGCTCGGCTGTTGTCCCCCTCCTTGGTCGACCAACCACAAATGAAACAGATTTGGTCTGAGATTTTGCTTTGTTCAACAAAGAAATGGTGCTACCGGTACTAAAAAAATTAGATTGAGAGGAAGAAAAAGGATGTGAAGGTGCAACTGGGGGTCTTGCAAGAGAGAGAGTTATAGAAGTAATTTCCATGGTATTCCCAGTCAAGATCTTAGAATTCAAAGAAAATTGATATGTTTCTAAGAATTAGGGAGGTTTATGAGTGTGAAGCTGAGGTTTTGAGCAAAGGGAAAAAATCCAAGAAGAATAGATAACAGGAAGCGTAAGGTTGGGAACTTATTAGGGTTTTGACTTTATCTGTTGTGATCCTCTTGGCATGAATTTGATGAAAAAAATAAGAATCACATCCGATTAATTTTACTTAATTTACATACTATATTATTTTATTTACCTATTATGTTTCATGATACACAAATAAAAAATATTGATCGAGTTCGCAATTAGCTGATAACTTATGTTTATTGTAATGGTTAATTTGATGAATTGATTATTAATTTTATTAATTTTTTATTTATAAATAATTGGTAAAATCTAGTTGATAGTACGAGTGTACAATGACAAATAAGAATATAGATATTTCTTAATGTTAAGTATTTATTTGTTTTTAATACTTTAATCTGGATGAAATCAGGGAAATAAAATATTATTATCAAGAAATTAAAACATCTGTTATAAAAATTAATTAGTGAATAATTTTGATATCTTAAATAAACAAATTTTTTAAGTTCCTTATCTGCAAATATTAATCCAAATATTAATAACGTATCAATATAATTGTAAACTATATTTTTAGTGATAATTATGACGGAAATTAGTGATAATTATATAAATTACAGGGACAAAAAAAGACGAAATACAATCATAGGTTTGGACTTTGAAGATGAAAGTGAGAATGGAAGAATATAGGTTACTGATATCTTAACACCCCCGTTAGGTTTGAGAGCATGTGGCAAAGGGAATAATTTTTTAACAAGCATGGTCAAATACATCATTCCATGTATCTCATTCTCAATCTGCTGTGAAAAACATTGCTCATCCATGCGTTTTTTTGTTTTGAAAATTTTAGCTCAACAAACTTTTACAAATCTCTATTCACCACATTGCGATTATAGAGTTTGACTACCCAATCCTCTGTATGTGCCCAAATCAACTAAAAAATATTATATGACAATCTAAACTTTTAACAATTGATATATCATCAATTATAACATTAAAATATTTTAAAAAATACCTATGTTACATACAAGAATATTAGATACAATACAATAATATTTTGGGAAAGGATGCAAATTGAACGAGACGTATTAGTATTTTTGGAGAATTTGAAGGTTTTAGCAAATCAACAGCTGTGTTAGATCTTAAAGCCTGAATATCTAGCTCTTCTTAATGCTTTCATCTAATCGTGCCAGACTACTTGTTGTCGTGGAAAGAACTATTGTGGTTGATATTCGGGGTGAGGACTGTAAGTGTGACCCCGAGCATTTAGACATGGAGTTGCTTCATCATGCTAGGTTTGGAATCATAGGTTATGACATATGCCCTCAAATCTCTTTTACTTTTGTTATTTTGGCAGAGTTGCTCTTAATCCTGTTGCTATTGTTGTTCATGTCCTAAGTTCTTGTGCATCATTTGGTCTTGAAACTCCAAGAATTACTCAAAAAAATCTAATTTGGAAGATGGTGGTTACACGGTGGTGAAGTGTTGAGAGTCGCAAGAGAGAGAAGGCAAATGTACAAGACATAGATGTGGAGAGTTGGAGAGGAAGAAGTTTTCTTCTAAGGCTAAAGATATTTACAAGCGAGGGTGACCTCCCCTTAGTCTTAAGTCTTGACAAATAATTTGTGTTTATCATATCATGATGGACCATTTAAGGAGGAAAATAACCTTCTAAATAAGCGGTGATGTGATTGATATGAATCAAATAAGATATCATCTGATCCATACAAAAAATAATTCAACACATATTCTTAACGTGATAGATTGAGGGAACTTCACATGTTGTGCATGTATTCGTTTGCGATGTAGATAATTGATAAGGTGGTGGTTAACGAGATCATGATTTGACGACATGAAAATGATAAAATCATGATGGAACAAAATAGGATGATAAGATTTACACGAGTGAGATATTGATCACAATTTTAATTAAATTTTGTTGATGATCTATATTTAAATATGCCATCTAATAAAAATATTAAGCATAAATACTTTGAGAATTAGAGAACCGTCACACCATTTGAACTTCACCTTTAGATTCTACAGACGAAAACTCATGTGTATCATACACATTATTATTATGCCTCCTACCCACTAACCTCTCTCCCTCATGCCATAATGCAAAGGCTTCCACCCCATGCACCGCATCGTCCCCATTTTCCAGTTCTTCATCCGACATCCTCAGTGGAACTATTAACCCAATGAACCAGCAAATAATGCTGGTCACAACAACATTCAAGATGGTCACGAACCCCATGGCAGCAATTTGAATCCCCATTTGTTTAAACCCAGCTGGTGTTCGACCATTTTGCAGACCATAAACGAGGCCGAGGTATTTGTCCCAGTCCGTCACCATGTAGAAAAGGCGGCAGAGCTTTGGGACGGCGAATAAACCTGTAAGAATGCCTCCAAGACCACCGGCGATGGCGTGGGTATGGAATATGGCGATGGGGTCGTCGACCAACTTCAATAGCTTAACTTTGTTATGGAGAACCATCATTGTGTACCATGGTACACTTCCTGAGATTATTCCCATTATAACAGCTGCCCAGCACTGAACTACCCCTGTTAAAATGCCATATAATATGCCCAAGTAACCATATTTTCCAACTCAATATTTTTCATGAAATATAAAGCCTCTCTGGATATAAATATAAGATGAAATCTTCCAACTCTTCTTAGAATATATGGAAGAAAAAATTTAATTATGCTCTCAACTCTGATAACTTTTGCTTATTTAAAGTTCACACGCAAACCCGAGAAACATAACTTACACATTCACACACATAGGAATCTGAGTACTATATATAGGTGAAATATACCTGCAGCTGGAGTGATGCAAACGAGGCCAGTGATCATCCCTTGTATGGCACCAAGAACGGAGGGTTTCCCAAAATAGAGACTGTCAAGAAGGAGCCAAGTCAAGATACTTGTAGCAGTGCAGACGTGAGTGTTAAGTATAGCTAGACCTGAAATAGTGCTTGCCACAAATGGCGCTCCACCATTGAACCCACTCCACCCCATCCAAAGCAATCCTGCTCCTGCTAGCATCAATATTACATTGTTTGGTGGGCAATTTCGCCTGTCTTTTTCAGCCCTTGGACCAACCTGAAACAAAATCAATTCATTCCCTAAATTTTAGTATAATACCCTTTCCATTAAACCAACATTTTATTCACTATATTAGTACTTTGCTTACCCAAAAAGCTGCAGTGAAACCTGCAACTCCCGCCGAAAGGTGAATAACAAATCCTCCGGCGAAATCTATAACGCCTAGCTTTGCCAACCATCCTTGAGGACACCATATGCAAAAAGCTGCAATCGTATACGAAAACGTAAACCACAATGGCACGAACAATATCCATGCACGAAAGTTCATTCTGCCTAAAAGCGATCCGGCTATCAAAACCACCGTGATGGCCGCGAATACCGACTGGAAAAACACCATCGTCGCCGTTGGCAAGTACCCCGCAAATGCCCTCTTTAGCAAGAACTTCTCGTCTAATGCAACACCCGGTTTTCCTAGGAAAAACACGAGTTTTTCCCCGAATGACATGCGGAAACCCCACCCTACCCAACATAGGAGAACCATAGCAAAGGCGTAAAACGCCATGAAAGCCGAGTTGATAGCCCATTTCCTTTTCACCATGCTTCCGTAGAGGATGACGAGGCCTGGGATGGTTTGGAGACCCACCAGTGTTGCTGTTGTTAGCTGCCATGCATTGTCACCTTTGTTCATCCATTCAGGGCTCGCCTCATCTGGTATAAGGTTGGAAGGCAGCTCCATATGGAAATCAAAGTTGAAGTCATGAATATGAAGTCTACATTGAGGAGAAATAAAATGGTATTTATAGCAGTTTTGTAAGCTTTCTGCTTGGGATGTGGTGTTTATTTACTTGCATTGATAGTGATCCCTTGAGGCCGGCCATGCAGTCTAGTAATTGGCTTCATCTTTGAATTTTCTTCGGTACTTGTCATGGAAATTTGACACTGATAAGGGAATATCCAAATTGTCAAGATACCGCAAACAGCCGATCATGGAAAACCAACAAATAATGGATGTATAAATCTCGGGTTTTAGTTCTTACGGGTTCTGATCCGGATATCTATACTTTCTTTCATAAGGGTCTTTTGAATGTTTCATAAGGGTCTTTCGAATGAATATTTACTTTGATTTAATTTTTTTTATTTCATATTACAGTATTTAATTTCATCCACGTCGCTCTCTTTATATTAACAGCAAACAAACAGCCCTCCTAAAGGGGGATTTAGTAGCCTCGTTCGAAAAATATATCTCGGATTAAATTAGAGGATTATATTTGCAGGGTTTTCCATATATCTTTTTCATTGGTTTACATAATTCCATGATTTCAACTTGGTGTTAGGTAGGAATTGATGTGACCCTTTTGTTCCTCTTCATTGCAGTGCCGGCTTGGTCTTGGCGTCAAGTTTAAGGCAATTCGCAAGACATGGCAACCATTTCTGGTATTATGTTTCATTTTCCTGGAAAAAATTGGTATGACAATGACCGAGAGTTAAAGAGAAATATCGAATAGGCTTTCCAATCAATTCCATGCTCATGCTTGTATTTTCTGAAATGCTTTAGAATGGTTTAAAACTAAAACTTCCAACTATTTTGAGTCGACAGGTAAAACTGCAGTGTTGTCTCTTTATTTTGAGGTTTTTTTTAATGGAGAAAATAAGTTGCTGTAACATCTCTAGTAACTTTGAGTCAAGAATTGTGTTAAATAGAGGCAATATGTTAAAATTTGAGAAGGTTATAAAATAAAAGTATCAATGTAAGAAATAAATCCGGGATACAGACTAACATGTAAGAGCGTGAAAAGTTTGGAGCAAAATGAGAAAATTAAGCGTTGAAATGATTAGATTTAATTGAAGTAAAAAGGAGGAGAGAGTAGAGGTGAAATTTTATCCAAAAAAAACATGACTCATGAATGGTATTGTAGAGAAAGTTGAGAGACTGAATAATCCATCTATAATTTAGATAGGTGCAACATAATGATTAAGGACTAAATTGATGTACAATGATTATTGGTGGAAATATTTTAATATTTATTATTTTTAATTATTAAATTAATAGTTTAGAAAGATGATGGTATTCTATCTATCTTAACTTGAGCTCCCAAACTCGAAACCGAGTGATTCAAAGTGCATTGCGAAGCTAAAAGACATATCTTCTATTGATATGAAGAGATATAGACCCAAAAATGCATGGATCCCTTCCAAAAATGCACCATAAGTCGATTGATTATAACATGGCTAGGCGTGTGGGCTTGATTGGGGTCCTTGAAGTGCAACGCCTAAGTTTGTTAACATATTCACATGGGCTTGTCATCATGGATTGAAATTTTAAGTCCACAAACAAAATTGATTCTTTCTAATTCATCATCGCTCCGTATTGAACTCCAAAGTCCATCGTCTTGAAGCTTCAACTCTTCTTTTCGAAATTTTTTCATGATAAAGTCTTGAAAAAATAAGTTGAGTTTTGAATTCAATTGTTGGATATGGATCTCATGATTAGGACCAAGGATTTAAATAGCAGTCAGGTAGCGGAATAGCGATCGCTATATAGCGGTAGCGGTACCGTCCGATATCGCTTTTGTCAAAAATAGTGGTGTGAAGCAGAATCACACCAATAACGGTGGATTGCGGCCACAATTTAATGGGTAACGACCAATTACGACAATAGCGGGTCGTTATTCCCGTTATTGTTCTATTACGATAAAATTAAAAAAATAATATAATTTAAATTATATGATTTTATCTATTTAATGATTTTTGTAACACCTCAAACACGGCCTAAAAGTTATGACTAATCTGGTGGAGTCACATTAACACGTTGAAAATCAGTTTTGCGTTTAGAAATTATTAGTTGTGGACGAATTTAGGAAAAATCAAAATGAGTACAAAGACAGATTTCAAACCCGAAAGAGAAATTATAGTTACATCAGTGCCAGAATAATTCGAGCTCTCGTACGCCCGTGTGGTACCACACCGACCGTGTGAGTGTCCGTGTGGCCCTATCTTCCAAAACAATGAGTTACACGGTTTGGGCACACGCCCATGTGACTGCTTCTGTGCCTTAATATGCAAAACAGTGAGTTACACGACATGAACACGCGCCCATGTGCCAGACCGTATAGAGCCACATGGGCGTACGAGAGCTTGGATTATTCTGGCATTGATGTAACTATAATTTGTCTTTCTGGTTTGAAATATGTCTTTGCACTCATTTTGGTTTTTCCTAAATTCGTCCACAACTAATAATTTCTAAACATAAAATTGATTTTCAATGTGCTAATATGACTCTGTCAGATTGGTCATAACTTCTAAGTCGAGTTTGAGGTGTTACAATTTTAGTTAATATAAAATTCACTATCACGATACCCGCAATAATCGCAATAGCATCCGTTATGTCCGCAACCGCGATAAACGCAATGCGACCAAAAATGCGGTTGCAACCGCAATTTAAATCCCTGATTAGGCCTTGAGATAGTGTAAGCCTATCTCGTCCATAGGCTTGAAATTGCGCCTTGAGACTCGCATCATATCCCGATACACTTTAAATGATCTTTGAAAATGTTGGATATGATACTCTAAGTGTAATATTTTCGTTTATGTACACTTTGTTTTTTGAACAAATTGGTTTAATAATATCCATTAATTACATTAATATTATTTGTCCAAACAAAATGAAAGCAAATATTGATTCACTAGTTATCTAATGTTTTACTAATATTAAGTTGTATTACATGTTGGACCCTAATACGAAAAGACAACTTATATCAGTTATGAACCTAAATAAGTCTTTAGTCTAATTAGAAATGAGCAAATCGATTGAAAGACTAATATGTTATCTATCAAGTCTAATTAGGGAGATGTTTTGTCTTAGTCATCGAAGTGGATGACTTCCAAAAGATAGATACATAGATGTGACTAACTAGATTGATAATAGATCGAACATGATCCAAGTAGAATAGATCTTAAATATGTTTATGGGTTTATTCACTTGTGACATTTACAATGTGAGATAGCTTAATCCTGGATGGATGATAGACTATATATGTGTGACTCAAATATTTTGATGTAAGCAAAAGTCTGAGTTTAAATAGATGAGGAACTGAAAGTTGCTGTGTTATGTATATGACCTCTGCAATGTATAGCACCATTCATAATAGTGGAATTCATGACCTAATTAATGGGTAAATGATATCATCTCATTGACATTACATGATAGATGAAAAGTAAAAGTGGTCATGGTGTTGGAAAAATAGGTTTGGAAAATGCAGCGAAAAATAAATTTAGGGAAAACAGAGTTTTAAAAAATTTCCTAAAACAAGATCTTGATTATGATTTTTAAAGTAATAAACAGTTAATCAAAATTGTACCTTTTTCAATTTGTCTAGGATGAATGCTTTAACCGAATAGTCTTTTCCGCTATCCTCAAGCTTACGTCTATTGAGTGTGAGCTCGCTTCGAATCAAAAAAAATTTCACGGAAATTACTAATGGGGTAATTTTGCAATTTCTCTAAATTTTTGGATCAATTTGTAAATCAGAAAAATATCTCTAGAGATTTTCTGAAATAATCATTTTAGAAATTTTTTTTCTCTACAACTTTTTCTTTAATTCAAATGTGTATAAAATAATGATTCAATACTCTCTTTATATAATAAGAGTTTAGAGTGTTCAATTATGATTAAACTTGAATCCTCCCCGTTTCTTATTTCCCGTGCAACCAATGGCGTATCTAAAGGGCTGGTAGGTGTAGGCCCCCATAAAATAAAAAAAATTTCCATTTAGTTTTAAATGAGTAAAAATAAAATTACACTTTAACTCCTCTAAAATCGATAAAATTTTAATTTAATCTTTTAAAATTATAAAAATATAAATTATTAAAATAATAAAATTATATTTTTAAAATTTAATTTCGCATGCGTTCAACTATTTTTATTCACCGTTGTTGAATGGAAATACATTCTAGCTTGACTTAGAAAAAAAAAAAAAAAAAAAAAGGTTGTCATAAGAGCCGTACATATCACAAATTTGAAAATATGGTTGCCAATAGCTAAACTTTTTACGAACAAAAGTTTATTACTCATTAAAAAAAGAATTATATGCTTTTCTACAACTAAGCTGGCAGAAATCGAGACATTATTTATGAATAAAATGAAGTCCACTCACTATCTTCCCAAACTGTACGGCATACCCACATTTTCAACTAAAGAAAAGTCCATACTCCAATTTATATTTAAATTTCATTATCCCCCTTCCCTTGTATCAACAAAAATGTCATTATATCTCATCTACTGTAATGGTAAAACATATTAACTCTTGAGGGAAAGATTCAAGTTCAAATCTTAGAAACGACACTATTGAGAGAGTTAACCCCAAACATGTACTGTAAAATAGATATAAAAAATATCCAAAAAAAAATTATATCCCACAAGTATATTAAATACGGCCAGAATTTATCATAAAATAATAACTAAGGAATACAATATAAGAAAAAATATAATACAAATATTAAATTTGATTATAGTTAGGGGTGAGTAAAATTCGATTCGATTTGAAAATTTCGATAAAAATTTTAAATTTTGAATTAAATAGTTCGAGTTATTTGAGTTAATCGAGTTATTCGGATCAAATCGAATAAAAAATCAATTTTTTTTAATTTAACTCGAATATGAATTACACAATTCGAGTTATCCGATAATCCGAATAAGAAAGGGTAAAACTATACCGTTTTGATAGATGTTACCCTTTCCAAAAGTTAAAAGTCAAAATCATTAAATTGTAACGTAAAATTACGTCGTTTTGATAAATGTTTACCCATTAAGTTAAAAGACAAAATTATCATAGTGTTTATGTAGTTAAATAATCTTGTATTTTGTCTACTAGTTAAATATTTGGTTTATATAAATGCAACATTGAATATAAATAATAGGACTTGTTAACTCAACTCGATTTGACTCGAAAATTTTTTAACTCGATTCTTCGATTTGAAAATATACAAATTTTTTATAAATATACAATTTATTGCATCTTAAGTAAAATCTAATTGAATAATCATTTAAAATAGACTTAATAGTACCAAGGACCAAGTCATCAATTTTATATTAAAACTTAAAATGTTTAAATTGCATTATTATTATTATTGGAGAAACCAAAAATAAGATTTTTTTCTTTATTTATTCGAGAGTAAAAAAAATTAATTAAAGATTTATATTTTCAAAAGCAAAGCAGCATCCATCACAGTCCCATTCTTCTCTGCCTCAGTTTCGTTTTGTCCTTTGTGTTTTGTTTTTGCTGCCTATGCTGCTGTCTTTCTGTTGCAGGAATTTTTCCCTTTTGCTAGGGCTGTTGCTTTTCTTTTTGTGGTGAGACTTGTTTGTCTTAGAGGGGTCCTGTATTCTGGTTTGGCAAGGTTTCTTTGCCTTTACTCTGTTATTTATTCAACAAAATGTCGGTGTTGTTTAAGTATTAATTTTGATAAAAAAAAAATTTGTAATATAGTTTAGGTACCGTTTTCTTATTTAAACTTATAATTAATAGTACCAAGGACCAAGTCATCAATTTTATATTAAAACTTAAAATGTTTAAACTGCATTATTATTATTATTATTATTATTGGAGAAACCAAAAATAAGATTTTTATTTATTTATTAGAGAGTAAAAAAAAATTAATTAATTATTTTCATTTAACAAAGAAAGTCAAGACCCCTGACTTCATCGCGGAATACTAATGAGAATTTTATTGTCTTACATGTTAGACAAATACAAGAACGAATTTAGGGGGATTCACACAGGAGTTTCGGTAATTTTTAAAATGAAATTTTTTTATTTAGACGGCTTAAAATTTTTAAATTATTAAATTAATAAAGATAAAATTATAATTTGATCTTTAAAATTGATAAAATTTTGATTTAATTCTTTAAAAAATATTTTTTTTATTATCCTAAAAATTATAATTTAATTTTGACTTCCCTAAAAAAATTATATTTATATAATATAAATAAATTTGAAACTATAGTTTAGATGCAGAGTGTAGAACAGGTTAATGCCTAAAAAGGACTGCAATGTACAACTATTTCAAATGTTTGAAAAATTAATTTGACCAGTCACAATGTTTTTTTTCTTATTTTTTAAAATGCACGTTCGGTTGAATATAATCATCATTCTATTTCAGTTTTATTTGATAAATCATTGAATGGATTTTATTTTCTTTACATATTTAATAATTCAAAATAAAAATAAGAAAGAAGTACAATATAATAATTTTTGTTAATTAATTTATTGATTCAATTGATTTTATAAAAAAAGTTAATTTAATTGATTTTTTATAATTTAAGCAAATGAATTATATTAATTAGGAGGTGGTTGATTAATATTTAATCAACCTATATTTATTTTCTTTGACCAAAAGTCTGGCACTTGCCCAATTGGGGCCCACTAGAATTACATATAGAATTTGGCAAAAAAAATTACATTTTTATATTTTTCATATAATCTCTCTCAATTTAAAAACAAGTTTAAATGCATTTAAATTCATGTCAGTTTTGTTGTTGTAATGTATGTGTGCATTGTTAAAAGGTTAAGAAAGTATGAATAGATATTACCATGTAATCACACCAGTATATTCAAAAAAAAAAAATCTCTGATTAAGTTAGTGTCACGAGTCAATCGAATATGAGCTCGATTAAGAAATTACGAAAATCTCACTCCTTAATTAAAATAAGTTATATTATTTAAGGTTACTTTAGTCTTTTTATTTTAACAAAAACCAATTAAAATATGCATATGGTGGGATTTAAGCCACATTAATTAAATCAATAAAACCTTAAATTTATCATTCAACTAAAGCTTCATTTTGTTATTTTTCATATGTTTTTATTTTAATATGCACAATTTATTACTTTCATCAATTGTATATATTAATAATGTTATTAATTGAGTTGATATCATAAGTTAACTCGACATCAACTCAAAATTAATAGCAGTGTCATGATAAACAATTGTATTTACGTGTTTAAATTTTGTGTTGCTCATAATTTAGTCTAATTTTTTCATTTTAATATCACACATATTTCATGTGTTATTGTTAATTAGTTTCAGCCCATATAATTTATTATTTATTGTATGTTTTTTTTTAAATGATTTTAAATAAAAAATTCAATTGAATGAAAGTTAAATAAGATTTATTTTAAAATATTTTTGATACAATGCTTATAAATACTCATAGTCTCTCATCAACTCCTAAATAGGAGGGTAATGCGCTTCAGTGCACTCGAACTTATGTCCTCTTACATTGACAACGATATTGATACTAATCGAATTAAGACTCAATCAACTCGTTAATTTAACAATCAGGAATTGGTCCAAAGAAAATTAGGTTCTCCAAGTTGTTATAGAATGTTCTTAGTTGTTTATATTTTCTTAATTCAATGTATTCAAAAATAGAAAAATTCAAGCTAGAATTTAACAAAAAAAGGAGGAATAATATTTCTTGGAAGACAATTTAATATAAGTCTCCCGAGTTGGAAAAGTTGGATTCGTCACCCCAAAAAATATTTTACTATTCTAATAACTAAAAAATTTTAATGGAATATATACATTTACAAGTCATAATCACGAGAAAATTGTCTTTGAAAATGAAAATGGAAAATTTTAATTCAGCCCAAAAAATCAATAAACAAGACTTTTTGGAAGAAATTAATTAAAAGCCAAACAACTTACCAGAAAAATTCATTTATTACAACTCTTTTCAACTATAAAAATGCTTTGCTTTTTTCAAACTTAAACAAAGGTGGCTTTTGAAGATTCCGAGAAAAGAATTCTCTTAATATTTGTTAGAATCACACGTTAAATCCAGCAAACATGGGAGAAATCATGTCTGAAGAACTAATTGCTGAGTTCCAAGAAGCCTTCTGTCTGTTTGACAAAGATGGGGATGGTGAATTTTCTTCTCTATCTTCCTTATGATCATATGTTGTTTTTGTTTACTTCAAGGGCTGATCATTGTTGCTGGTTTTGTAGGGTGTATAACCATGGAAGAACTAGCCATTGCAATCAAGTCATTGGATCAAAATCCAACACAAGAAGAGCTCCAAAACATGATCAATGAAGTTGATAGTAATGGTAATGGAACTATTGAATTTGGGGAATTCTTGAATCTCATGGCAACAAAAATGAAGGTAATTTTATCAGTACTTTGATTATCATTAGCAAGAAAAAAGAGTGATTAGTACGTGGAATCTAACAGGAAGCAGAAGCGGAAGATGAACTGAAAGAAGCTTTCAGGGTATTTGACAAAGATCAAGACGGCTACATATCACCTTATGAGGTTTGATTAATTATTAAATCTTAAACACGAATTACGATGTTGCCATGTTATGATTATTACATTATGTTCATGTGTCTGTTTTTTATATGCTGTCGGATTATGCAGCTGAGGCTAGTGATGATGAACATAGGGGAGAAACTAACAGATGATGAGTTAGAACAGATGATTAGAGAAGCTGATTTGGATGGTGATGGTCAAGTTAATTACGAAGAATTCGTCAGAATGATGTTGGCGGCTGCTGCTTCTTAATCCACTTTCATTTTATCCCAAAAAAACAACTATTCAAATGCATCCATAAAATTTTAGGTTTAAGCTTTCAATGTTTTAGGATATGATAATGGAAATCAAAATTCATTCATCATGTAATTTTTATATAATTATAGAACGATGCTTGTTATGGTAATGGAAACCAGGTTCCAAAAAGAGTCATTTTATTACTCTTTTTCGAATCAGACGAGGGACACATTTTATGATACTTACTATTATCGACTCAAAATTCGAGTCGAATTTTATCGAGCTCGCACGATAATAGGTGTTCGCAAGATGAATAACTATATTCTCTTATGAAGTCACACGTGAAATCGTGTATGGAACCGCATAAACACATGTTAAGTCCAGAGTAAAGTACGTGTTAAGTTGCGTTAATCGTGTTGGTTATTCGGACTTTGACTTGGATATTGTAATTCAACAAAAAATTATATATTTTTTTACAATTATAATTATTATTATCTTCAACTATTAATTATTTAGTTTCATATTACATATCATTTATTATTATTTTGTATATAATAATTTTTACTCATGTATTATAAATTGTTTATTACTATGCTAGGATGTTTTTACCTTTTTGTTATTAATTAATTACAAACTACTATTGAAAAAGCATTTAGGTTTACTTTTGTTAAGTTTTTCTCGAAACAGATGTTGTAACAAGGTTTTAAATAGAATTGATATACGAGTTAAGCAAGAGAGTAAAAAATAGTAAAAGATCAAATCTGTTAACGCAATTCAGATTAAACAATCTAACATTTGTAAAGCTTAGCTCAGAAAATGAGTTCACTCGCTAAACAATCTTCTCAATACAACACTCGATTTAAGCCCAATAATCACAAGCATAATTGCAGCTTCAATGTTGCCCAACTGATTGCCTTCTCTCAACCCAAAGCCTAGCATATAAATGCAATCTCTCCAAAAAATACGTAAGGAAATCAAGGGGGTAAAACTCACAAATATTGGAGTAACACAAAATAAAACACTTTCAACAAGGTACCAACTAATGATTTTTCGCAACCTATTTATAAGATTAAATCTTTATTCTTGCATCATCATCTATAACAAAATAGATCGAAAAACATTTAAGAATAGAGGTGAGTATTTGTTCGAATCGAGTGAAAAAAATTTTGAATTAACCAAATTGAGAAATTTTATTTTATCCTTCTAATTCAATTTTATTTTTTCTTTTTCAAGTCATGTCGATTAACTTTGTTAAAATTAAAAGTTTTAATTAAATCTAACTGAAACCTTGTGAGAATATGCCTAAATTTCAAGCTAGAACACATAAATTTGATATCATATATATTTAAAATCTCTTTCAAAGCAAAATAAAAAGAAAAAAAAAAATAAGATAATTTAATATGGTAAGCCTTATTTGATAGTATTTTTTTTTCAAAGTAATTTACTTTTTTAAGGCCTCAAAAATTTATAATTTTAACTTTTTTAAATTTATATAATTTAAATTTTTTATATTATTTTTTATAAATATTTCAATTTTTATATATTTTTTAAAAGAATCAATTCGCTCATTTTTAAAGTTATCAAAAACCCAAAAATTATTATTTATATCAATTTGTTATTCTAAGTTGTAAACTATTGATTAAATTAAATTAAAATTTGAATTTCTTTTTTCAAATTAAATACACCTGACTATCCCATCACGTCCAGACGGGTACAAAAGGACCACAATAACTCAGTTTCTGAGATTCTTATACACCTATCCAAAAGAGTACAGAAAAACCTTTATAGCAATTTGGATGAAGACAACATGGACTTCCCAAAAAATAGGATAAAGGCAAAACATGCTTTGCTTTCAACCTCTCACCAACCATGTCCTAAAGAACCTCCCATCTTCATATCAACAACCAAATTGTCAGATTGGCATGTAAATGAAAGAAAACGAAATTAAATAATCACCGAAATAATGAACCGAACTCGAATTTTCAATAACCAAACCAGATGAAACACAATCAGAAGAACCTTAAAGACATCAGCAACAACGACAACCGCAACGTGATGTCAAAAGCTGATGCTGTCACAAAATATAACATTTTTCAGAATTTAGGTGCTCTATTTTTCTCATCACAGTAATTCAACGATCCAAAACTAAAAGAAATGGGTAACAATGCTTATAGTATCCCAAGCCACAGGGTTCATCCATGTCCTTGCTTTTTCCTTCAAGCTCCTTTCAGGGTTAATGATCCTCGATCTTCTTCAACCCCTTCATGTCCGTCGTTTCCACCCTGCATTACATACAACTTATCAACAATGTCACGGTTTATACACACATACAGACATATATCTGTTCGTGAGCATGTGACATAAGCTGATGATTATATCATGGAAACGGGCGGCTGCATAGCATTCTTAGTGCCAAAGTTAATGTATGTCACTTATGAAATCGAGTTAAAGATGATAACACCCTAAAGTCGGTCAAGATTAGAACCCAAAGCCTAGACCAAGAAATAACTGGAAAAACATACAAAACTTACTTAACTAACATGATAGCCAACAGAAGCAATGAAGCAAAATCCTCCAGAGGTAGATAGATATCCTTGGTTCTAAGTGATTATTGTTACATATGGACCAAAAAAAACCCGAAGCTAGTTGGTAATAAAGCAAAAGGAGCAGCATATGCCATAACAAATTATGGCGATGCTCAGCTCTGTTTTGCTTAGCTAGTTTTAGGGGTAATGCAAACAAGCTCTTGATTAAAGTAGTTGTCAAGTTTAGGATTACTTGGTTTCTTTACTATTAAGTACTAGTAAGTAATATGCATTGCAGTACTTTGAAAACGAGTTCACAAGCGACAAAAGCATATAAGTTCAGAGTCCAAACAACATGTTACTCATAAACATATATCCTGATTGGTAAGAAGGAAGTAGGAAATTAAAATTTATAAGCGATTTCTGGTTGTATAGATAAAACAATGCAGAAATGTAGGAACTATAATTATAACAAAACGTACGTTGATCCATGCAAAGCAATCTTCTGAACCTTTGTGATTTCCGAACCTGACTGATTGTCTTCAATAAATATTGTCAAGCTGGTAAAGATAAAAGCAAAATTAACACTATTTTACTTAATGTTATTATAAGACAAAGCTGAGGACATCAGTACCAAAACTATAAACATACCTGCGGACATTCTGAAACTTGACGTACTTCACGACTACAGGTTTTCCCTGCAAAAAAGGAAGAGAAGGTGAACTTTATGAGATTTATCGATTCGCAGTGTTTTTTTTTAAATACCCTTATTTTTCCAACAATGGAAAGACGGACAAAGAAGAGCTACCTTTAGATTATCCGGGGATAAAACAGCAGTGTCACTTGGAGGGAAGTCACTAACATTACTGCATTAAGTAAAACGAAACGTCCTCAGTGAAATGTAACAATGAGAGAATGTAACAAATTGTGAGAATGTAACAATGCCTTTGACCTTACCTAAACCCCATATGCTCCCTGTTTGCAAAAAGTTTCACTGTCTTTGGACCTGAAAGACAATCATTGAGTTCAACAATCGGCAAAATCAAAGGTAATTCTACTAGAGTACAACTCAGAACTGGCATTCGTGATTCGTCAACAGTATAAGCCAATGGGACTTTGCTTCTATGTGATTGAATGCAAGATATATGGAAAGGTAAAATTTACCGTCGTCTTCGGATCCCGTAACAACAATGGAATGTAGTTTAATAACTTGAGTGAAAGGGATATAAATTAGAAGTTGCTCATCGGCATCGCTCTCGAGGTTCAAGCCTTCATCTTCTCTATAACCCTAATTCATGAGCATAAAATTGAATGATTTCACACAAAAGCAACTTAATTAGCAAAATAAATACATGGTCTTTACAATGGAGAATCAATTAAGCCTAAAATCAATGTTTAAATAGAACTTCAACTAAAACCCGCTATTTTTCCACAAAATAAATTAACATATCTGCCTAATTAATTCAATAAAAAAATTAAAATCGGCCATTATTGAGAGAAACAAGAACAGCTTGACGAGAGTTACCTGTTTGAGAGCATTGGGCAAAGGGTGACTGGAGCTTTGATTAAGGCATTCAACTCCGGACCAATCAATAAAATCCAAGAGATCAACCTAATTATCAAAAAAGAAAGTTCCCAAATCATCAAGTTAATATAATTTTAAAGAATCCTTCTTTGAATAACCCCCAAAAAATAAACTAAAGACGAATTCGTTCACTTACCCAAAACAATATATATTTAAAAAGAAAAATAAAACTAATCTTTTCAAGTAAAGAACACCATCTGGAAAGATACCCATTTCTTTTCCATCCAAGAAATTCTCAAATTTTCTGGGAAACCAAACAAAGGGTATCCCATAAAGGAAAGAAGTTTGAAGACAAGAAGACTCACTTGGTTTCTGTGAATTGCAGTAGCTGATTCAGCAGCCGACATGGTTCAAGAGTTAAACGAGATTGCTGAGATAGGAATTTAGAAACTTTGTTTTATACAAAGAAAAATAAAAGGGTTCAGAAGGAATAATCGGAGAGAAAGTTAAAGAACAGAGATCTTAAGACAATCAAATAGTGGTCATAGGAAAAGACCAAACTAGAAGAAGTTGCTGATACGTCGTCGTTTTAGTTACATAAAACAAGTCTTCGGTTTTTGACATCTTTGCCCATCGAATCGAAAGAAAGAATAGCATTCAAAATGGAATTAGCAGTCAAATCGGTCATTTTAAAAAAAATAAAATTAGAAAAAAAAAGAAAGAATATTTTAAAAAATTATAAACAAGTTTAAATTATAATAATACTTTTATTCATTTCTTTTGGACTTACGGTGGTTGGTTAATAGGTTTAAGGTTGGGTATTTATTTTAATATATTTACATTGTGTTTGATAAATTAAAAATTAAGTGTTAGATTTTATAAGCATTAAATTTATATTATAAAATTATTTGATATATTAATAAGGATTAAGTATAAATATAATTATTTTATTTGATATACTAAATTTTGATTTTTTTTTATGTAATTTTAGAGGTACGGATTGAGAGTTATATGATTTGAATTCATGTCAAATCAATATCTAATAAAAGTTTTAATAAATCTACTCATGGGTTGGACTGTTCGCCTAGGCTTAAAGGTCCATCCGAAAAATGAGAAGATTTGAACAAAATACGAGACCTAAAAATGGGCTTGTGTAAAATTCATGCACTTCTCTCAACAATGTTATCTCCAAGATTTGAATCTAAATTTTTCCTTTGAGAATGCAATGTGTCTTACTATTACACCTAACCACTTGTTGGTTTATTTTAGCATTTTTAGTGCATTTAGTGTATTATATTTTTTTAAAAAAATATTTTTAAATAAAAACTAATCTTAAAAAAATCAAATATGTTCAGGTCAGGCTGGATTCAAGTTTACTTTTTTTTAAATTGGATCAGTTTTAAGCAAAAAAAAAAAAAAAGTTTATGATAATAGTAATTTGAACATTTTAATTTTTAAAATAGTAAATATGAATTTTTAAAATTCATTATTTTGTAATTTTAATCTTATTAATATGAAATTATTTATTTTATTTTGAATATTTTTGGATAAAAGTTTATGATAATAATTTGAACATTTTAATTTTTAATAAAATGAGACAATAATTTATTTCAAAAATAAGATTTTTGAAATAAAATCAACTTAATATTTTTAATATTTTTAACATCAAGTAACAAGTAGTTATCTATTTATCATATTTAACATTTTTTTGATGAAAATTTTATATCAAGTAAAAAACTAATATGTTATCAAATACAATTAGAAAATTAAATATTGAAACTCAACGAGTGATTCCAGTGAAAAGAGGATGATGTTCATTTTAGGAGATTCAGGTTCGAGCACTTGTGTGTGTAAGGTGTGTATGTGTTGTCAAATAGTTAAAAAAATATAAACAGATACTACTATGTAATCACATCAGTATATTAAAAAAATTAAATATTAAAAAATTTTCAATCATTTATTTAATACACCCTTAATTTTTAAATTTTTTTCTAAATTTGGGTTGGTTGATTAGTATGTTTACTATTGGCTTTTTTACTCAATTTGAGTAAAAAAAATTGCCTCAAATTCAACCGCTATTCAATTAATTTAATCTCTCTAAATCCAAATCTCAATTGATTCTAACCAATGAAAAAAAGCATTTTTTAATAAAATAAATTCAATCTAAAAAAAATAAAATAAATGAAAGAATTTAATCGAATTTAAATTATAAAAAATTCAACTATACTCAAACTTGGAAATGGAAAACTAAAGTTTGAAATCTTTCCAGTTGTAGGGCCTTAAGTTTCTAGTTGTCCTTTGCAAGTGTGCTGTTTACAAGTTTTCCATTAAATTTATTAGGCCCAAACTCAGCTATGTCCAAAATCCAAGCCCAAAAAAATTAAGAAGTTTTTTTATTAATTTGGTTAATCGGTTAATTAATTGGTCTAGTTTAGTTTGAGATTGGTTAAAGATTTTTTGGAATTTCAATTAACAGTTAATTCAATTTGAAATCAAGTAATTAATCGAATTAACCGAACTTAATAAATAATATTATATATTATGTGTATTAAACTAATACTAATTCGATTATTCAATAATTTAATCAAATGAACATTATCAATTTTTAATACCAATATGTCTCAGTAAATAATGATTTGTCCATCAATATCAACAAAAGTCTCAAATTTCATTTATCACTAATCATTTTTTATTATAATTCTATCATTTCAATTAAAATCACATTTAATTTTTTATAATATTTGTAATAAAATTGTAAAATATTTTTTCACTTACAGGATATGGCACATCATTTACTTAGTGTTTAAGATTTTGATTAGATTTTTATTTACAAGATGAATACATAAACATTAGTAAAGATTATATTTAACAAATAAAAATAAAAAAATTTATTTTCAATAATGAAATTATGTTTCGCACCTATTTTTCTATAATAGAGATATATTAATATAATAAAATAAATTTATATTTATATAGATAGGAATTAAGGTTTCGTGTTTAGGATTTAAAAAATTGTTAAAAAAATATTTTTATATTTATATGGGTTTGAACCCTAGTCAATTCATTTACAGTTAAAAAGTTATTATTATCATATTTTTAGTTTTTTTAAGTATTTTTAGTAAAAACAATGAAAATATATTGTTATTGAGAGAAATTTTTGAAGTGTTGTTTTCTGAGCAGTTAATTAAACTCTCTAATGGAGTTACTGTTCATATAGTGTTTATATTCGATTTTATCTTTAGGTTTTTATCTCTCTATTTAGAAGAGAGCTCAAAGAGATGCACAGAATTCAGGAAAAACGTTTAATCTACCAAGAAAATGTTTTTAGCATTTCAACCCGGACAGGGGTCGAACCCATGCCCTTGTATTGCATTATCAAGTAAGAATACTATCATAGTTACAACTATGGTATCACTTGATTCTATGAGTTTAAACTCGTATCTCCACCAATCGAGACATTCCCAAAACTTCATGAATCCTTTTGAGCTCTACTCAAAATACAAAAGATAAAACATCTACGAGAATAATACCTTTCGTTGAGAGCCCAAAACACTCCACAACTAACACTCCCCTTCAACACAACTTATTGTTTTCTAAATGTTGACATATTTTCATTTTTCATTTTCTAAAAATAATTTTTAAAACTTTAAAAGTAAACACGTTTTCTTTAATATGTTTCATTTTATAAGAAAACGAAAAAGAAATTATATTTCCTGAAATCGAATGGAGCATAAGTTATTTTTTAAATAAAGTATATTTTATTAAAAGTAACAATTAATTAGTGCTAATAATTGTACCGATATTAACTAACCCCTCATTAGTTAACAAAATCGTTATTTTATTTTTGAAAGCAACAAAATCATTATCTATTAATGTTGTGCTTTACACCAAAAAGAAAAACAAGAAAAGAAATGGATAATTATTTAAGAAAACAAAAGGAGGAAATCATTAAGGCAATGATTAAGAACAGCAAACAAAACCAAAAAATAAAAGTAAATATTTCTAAGTGCTAACCGAACATTCTTTTAAATTGTATGAAACCCTTTTGATATTGACTTCTCTTTTGCTTTGACTTCCTCCTTCACTTTTGCTTTTCTCATTCCATTAGTGGATTAGTGGTCACCTACTTCATCCCAAATAATTAGCTCCTTGCATGTATGTATTTAATAAAATAAAATAAAACAAGAAACATCACCTTTAAGTTATAAAATTCAACTAATAAATAGATTCGATAATTATTTAATGTGTTAATGATATTTTTTTAATGAAAAATAATCAAAAGCTTTACAATTTCGATAAATTTATCTAAAAATTAATATAACAAGATTTGATAAAATCAGATAAATACATAACTGTCCAAGTTGAGCGGGCACCATCTCTCGGAATACATGCTTCATTGACACTTGCCCAACAACGCACTAATACGACGCACCAACTCAAAAGGACTCACACTGGCAAAAAGATCATTAATTAAACTCACAGCCTGAGTGCAATAAAATTCAACCAACAACCTACTGAAGCCCCTCGATCGGGCAGGCTGTAAGCTATCAACAATGACCCAGTGTTTAGTTTGGAGGATGTCAACTTTGCTTAAATTCCGATAGAAATCAAGACATCACTAGCCAATGTGATCTAGCATAGCACCATACTATTTAATATGCTTTTGCAAAGAGATCTATCTACCATATTGAGAAAGAATGGTATGAAATAGAGATATTATCACTTTTTAATATTTAATGTCACATAAGCAATTTCATTCTAAATTTCAGGATTTTCATTTGGATTTGATTTTTTTCAATATGAAAATACTAATGTAACATTAAACTATTGAAAAAGTGATACAAATGACGTAACGTACCTGTTTCATACAATAGACAAAATCCTATATTTAAGAATTACACTTATACCCATTAACCAACCTCCCTATTTTATAAATTAAAAAAAGGAATTTTTTTTATAATAATGAAATGCCACTTTTCAATTTTTTATTTTTGTTTTAATTCATTGGAAATAGATGCCCATCTTATTTGCTTCATATAGGTCTGCCTTAAAAGTGCAACACATTATCAGAACGAGCAAAGTAGTTGAGACATTGACTCATTCTCAACATACAAAAGTTAAGCTTTTCATCAAACACATGATGGGCAATACATCCCCCCATTAAAGAAGTTTGGTTTGTTTTCAGTTCACTCCTTTTTCTACCTCAATATGGTGCCCTATCTATTTCCCCCTTTTAACTATACTGAGAAATAGAACTCAACAAATAGTTCCAGTGAAAAAAAAGATGTTGTTCATCTTAGGGGTCTCGAGTTCGAGCATCTATGTGTGCAAGGTATGTGTGCGTTGTCAAAATGTTAAAAAAATATAAACAAATATTATCATAGAATCACACTAGTATATTAAAAAAACTTATATTGTACAATAGAATGTTCACTTTTTTTTATTATATTTATTTTTTTCTTTTTCTTTTTTTGTAAAAATGAATGCTACTTATGCCTATAATATATGAGTTTGAATATATATATATATATATATATATAATAGCATAATTTAGCTATTAATATCATTCTTTGTTAACAGTATTTTAATATAGTTAGGTGGGGTTTGAATGGGCAATGCGTTTAATTTACTTATTATCTTACGTTACAATATTTAATCTCATTGTTATCGCTATTTTTATACTAATCGCAGATAAATGCACTGCTAATCCACACTCACCCTTAGTAAATGTGAAGGCTTTGAATTTTGAGTATCCTAATTTAAAATCCACCATATGTAATTATATGTGTGGGTCTCCAAATCTTATAATATGCGAGTTTTAATTCAATTAATCTAATATATTGGCGAAATTATATCGATTCTTATTATACTTTCACTGTATAGTACTTGTAACACTAAAAAGTCATTCTCATGAATAAATAATAATAAATAACCTTTTAAATCTTATTATTTAATTTGAGCAAACTCATATATACACTTTTTATTAAATTTAAATTAATTTTTAATTTTAATTTTAATTTTAATTTATAACTAAATAAAGTTTTAATCTAAACAAATGAATATATAACCGTTGAATGGGTATATAAAAATATAGAATTGAATTTTAAAATTGAATAGTTAAAAAAATTTAATATATAGATATTTTCTCTCAACTACCTTTTTTGGATCTCCTGCGATATTAAATTTTGTGAACAAAAAAATGTGCGCTACCATCAATAATAATTAACTCAATTAAAAGAGTTGTATATTTGTATAAAATGATTAATTACAAACGATCATGATCACAAAATTAATTTATTACAAACCTTTTTTTTGGTAAATAATTTATTACAAACTTATTTTTTTTTTGAAAGTACAAACTTTTAATTCTTACAAGACCATGATCACAAAATTAATTTATTACAAATCTTTTTCTGGTAAATAATTTATTACAAACTTTTTTTTTTTTGAAAGGACAAACTTTTAATTCTTACAAAGATATGTATTTAATTGGTCTTCCTATTAGATCACATATTTATATTTGCAATTAAATCATTTTATATAGTTTGTTTTGATCAAAATGTATAAAAAAAAATTAAAAAATATTTTTTTATTTTTAAATTTGAAAATAAATAATTAATTACTAACATGATATATACGTGAATTGACATGTGGATGTTAATCAACAAAATTAATAGAAATTAATTTTTTTTATCTATTTTGGGGTGATCTAACATTCAATGCAAGTTTAATGGCTAAAAAAAACACCTCAAAATTACAACTCCTCGTATTTAAATCCACATCAGCTCTCGAATTGAGGGGCTGAATCTCTCTTTTCTCCACACTTCACTCTAAACCCTACAACCACCTCCATCATCAACCTCTTTCTGATCACCATTCATAGCGATTCTCTACCTCGCCTTAAGTTAGATGGACTACTAATTACTCTCGAACCCTCACATCAACACGTGTGTATAATTATACCGAATTAAAGTTAATATATAAATTTACACATTAAATCAAAATTCATATATAATTTTGAGATTTATACCTATAATTTACTTTATAAAAAGTAATTTTTTATCATTTTACTATTGAATTGATACTTGATTAATTTGTAACATTAATTCAATAATAATTTTAAGTATAATTTAGATAAATTCTTTTGACTTTCCATATCCTACATTTTTAGTAACATGTAAAAAAAACAGTTTTAATTTAAATATCAGAATTATAATACTTTTTATAATAAATCTGTTATATATTTCATATTAGATAAAAAAATTTATTCAATGTATTCATTGAAAAATATGTTTCTAGAAATACACAATTCATGAATATTTTTTTTTGTTTATCAATAATTTAAATGAATTAAAAAATTCATGAAGAATTATTGATGCAAAATATACATTGTAAATGAAAGAGAAATCGAGTCGGATATGAATGGGGGGCAAACTGACCCAAATGCCCAACAAACAAAACCCAGCGGGGCCCACGTAATATAAAACGACAAGCTAACCCACACTTCAAAGTCCAGAGTCCCCTTTTAGTAGTTTAGACGAAAAACAAAGGGTAGCTTTGTAATTTAAATGGAGGAAAAAACGCGCCGGATAATATGCATCGTGATTGCAGATCAAGCGAAACAGGTTTTGGCCCTACCTTGTCCCCTTTTGTCGGTCTATACTAGACTCTTCCTCCACTTAACTACTTGTTAATTAAAAATAAAACTAATACATAATAGAAATTATTTTATATATCTTATATCAAAGGGTTAGATTTTATCCAAAACTCGAAATTTTGATTTAATAAATTTGAATGATGTTTAACATTCACTATTATCGATCTATCGATTCGTTAGTTTTTTTTAGTTTTGAATCGTATTTTATATGGATTCATATATGCATAGTGTAGTTAAATTCAAGATAGAGATACGTAATATGAATCCGTTTACACATGGTGTGAATATTGTGTATGTGAATCTATTTTTAATATAAATACGTGTTATTATGTATGAAAATCTGTCTAGCATATTATATCTATGAATAGTTACTGTATCATATAAATACATTAAATTAACTCATTTAAAGAGACACAAAAAAAATATTGTAAATTCAATCAAATTTAATTTTAATTATAAAAATAAATAATTAAAGCTATCTATTTAAATCCAGTTCGACATAAATTAAAATTAATCTAAACTTGATTAACTTGAATTACCTTGAACTTGATTAAAACTTGAAATTATATGAACTAATAATGATATCACATGATTGTAAAACAAACACAAAAGGACTCGACATGTAATTAACTAAAATTAAAACCATTTAGCAAAATTTAAAAGTATATTAGGAGTTTGATTTTTTTAAATCACCAAATATAAGTTTCATTTATTGATTATTATGGTATATCTTTTTATCTATTTAATTAATAATATATTTTTATCTATTTTATTTCCTTTAATATCAAATAAACTTATACATTTAAAATTTGATTTTGTTTAGACGTTTTTAAAAACAAGGATAAAATGTTAAATAAAGATTCATAATTTGAAATTTATTTTTATTAAATATTTTAATTATATTTTTACTTAAAACTTAAATATATATTAAATATTTAAATTTTCAACACTTAATTTTTCAATTTATCAAATAATACATTGATTTGATTAGATTTAATTTGGATGATCTGAATTATAAATAAATAAATGTTTAAAAAATATTAAAAAAAAGGATATATATTAATTTTTTAAAATTGTTTATGAAATAAAAAATAAACCATAAATATATTAAATACTAATTTTTTATTGAGTTATGACAATAAATTATATTATTTATAAGAAGTGTTGTGAATTTTTTGGACAGTTTATAAATTTTTTACGAAGATTATATATTATAATTTTTATATTATTTTTTACTTAATTTACGATTATAAAAAAGGATATATAAGTGTTTTTCAAATTAAGTTTATATAAATTTTTATAATAAAAGTTATAGACTATTTGAATTGTGAACCAAAATACTGCAAGGTTGATGCTAATTATGAAAAAAAAAAAAAAAGATTTTCTTACATCATATCGTAGGGTATGATACCATTTGAGATAATAATGACATACACAAGCATTATAGATAATTCACAAATTTTTTAATTTGAGTCATTCAAGGCTTCGAAATGTGATTTGAGAATATATTTGTTGTTTTAAAAAAACTATTTCTCATATTAACATCATCTTAGTATAGACAAAAAATAAGATTTGATCGTATTCACATATTGTATATTTCATAATTTTAATCATATGTGGAATTGAAATGTCGAATTAACATATTGTATATTTCGTAACTTCAATCATATAAATGATCTAAACTTCAAATAGTACATAAAAAAAAAAGATCTTGATATGCAAATTCAGATTCGGATAATAATAAATTCGACTATAGACCAACAATTGATAATAAAGAACATACCTTAAATATTATTTTAAAAATAATTTTCTCATTATATCTTTTTTATATAAAAAATAAAAATATAAATACATATAATAAAATTTAAATCAAGCCTCTATAATTTTCAGCATTTACATTTTTATCATTCAATCACAATTTTATTTATTAATTATATTAATTTTTATAAATATATTTATTACATAATTCTTTGACTCACGTGAGTTTACAATAATCTAATTAATTTCATTATATTGAATTAAAAGAAATAATTAATACTTTTGTTTGTGTATTAAATAAAAATATTATTTAGAAAATATCATTGTATAATTCTTTTTGAAATTATAACAATTTCAATAAATAAACAATTAATTTAGTGAACAACTCCCACATTTACATGAGACTTCAAGGCGATGATGGTATTTTTTTTGGTAAATAAAATAATATTAAGCGGTAACAAACATGAAATCAAAAATTCATAATATATTATTGAGTTAATTTCTACACAATTTAAGGAGGTTCGAAGAATATTTGAATAATTATGAAGTTTATAGTAGCAGGCTTTATCATAAAATCTGTAACTACATTATGAACTATGAGAATATGATGAATACGTACTTTTCAATTTTTTTGTATCAGCTTATTAATGACTCATAATTCCATAAAATAACTATAAATAGATTTATCAACTAAAAAAGTATTATCATATTCAAGCTCAATTTGTCGATAGCCCTTGTTCCAAACTAATTGCATCCCTTCTAATATTAACCTCACTTCGATCCTGAACACTTCATCTTTTCATAAAGTTATCGAAAGCTATGGATTTTAATAATGAATATATATTTTTTTTACATCTAAGGATTTGTTTAAGAACACTTACTAATTAGTTATATATGTTACTGTATGGTAGTATTTTAAATGCTGATTAAAATTTGCATTATACACTGATATTATTATAAAATAATATACTAATTAATCTTAACCACGTTAACTAAAACCTCTAACGAATCTTTAAGTAATATTCTGATAATTTTTAATTTTTCAGGAGAAATTTTAAAACTGACATATGACTTGTTTTTTTATATTATTATTTAAGATAAATTAAAAATATATCAGTGTATTAAATACTCTATTAATCTGTTAAATAATTATTTTGACATTAATTTAAAAGTAATACATTACGGTCCAATCCAACTCTTTAATCTATCACACTTCAAATTTTTTTTTGTCATTTTCTCCATTGAGGAAAAAAAAAAACAAAAAACAACCCAATGGAGAAACAGCTGCAACAATCAGCAGCTTCCTTTGCTTCTTCATCTCCACCTTATTCTTCTTCTCATATTTGTTTCTACTGTAAACACTGTCTTTTTTCTTTAGCTTCAGCTCAAATGGTTAGGTCCACATCTTTCTTTTCATTGTGATCTCTTTGGATCAACAATCTATATTCCCTTTACTGCTATCACTCTCAGGTACATTCAACATTCTTTTTTTCTCTTCTGAATCTTTAGATTTCCTTTTTCCTTATCTGAATCTCTATATCACTGTTCAGCATTTTCCAAGTTCATTGCTTTCTTGATTCTTGGTAAAAAAAATTGGGTTCTTGGTGATGCATTGTAATTCTTGTCCCTTTATTTTTTTTTTCTTGGTGTTTTCAACCTAATGTGCATTTTATCTAAAGTTTTGGGCTTTTTGTTTGTTTTGTAAATAAAAATGTTGATTTTTTAAGCTGATAACTATGTGGTGTATAAATTATAACAACTACTTTTCTATTTTTTTTTCACTGTTCCATTTTTCTCTTCTATTCAATTGCTTCTGATGTTTCTGTTGGTTCTTATTTGGTCTTTAAATAGAAAGGTTTTAAAGCTTAGTACAATTAAAAATGGTTGCTGTGCTGAGTTATCAATTCATGATTTTGACTAAACAAAATAATTTAACTTGATGGGTTGTAGAAAAAAAAAGGTTTAAAAATTGCAAGATGCTGACATTTTAATCTTTGCTGTACCATGAAATTTAAAACTTCCTAACATTGTTGTCTGAAATATTTTTGAACCATTGCTTATATTAGCCCTCTTTTCTGTCTTTCATATGTTGAATGTTGATTTTCTTTTTGTTAAATTGTTGAATTGGTTTTTCCAATTCTAAAAAGCTGGAATCTTTTTCTCTTTCAATGCATAAATTCTTTGTTTCTTATTTTGTCTATGTTTCATCTATGTTTTGTTGTTATCAATTCACTTCTAAGAGTATGCATTCGAGTAACTGGACAGATAGTGTAGCATATCCCTTTGCATCTAATATGTTACTTAACTCGAGTGTCGGATCCAGATATGTTCCAATTTTATTTTATTTTCCACGTATTTGGAGGATCCTTAGGGTCATATCCGATACCTATGAGCAAAATGAAGAGTCTGAGCAACACACTGCATCTCTACCATTTCGGAATGATTCATGGATATCTAATGTGCTGACTTCTTTTTTGGTCGAATCCGGAAAAAGGAAGTCAAATACATCTACCACATGGAGCAGTATGAGGTACTAGAGCAAATTGGGAAGGGAGCTTTTGGTTCAGCTCTTCTAGTGCGGCATAAGCATGAAAAGAAGAAGTAAGACTGCGAATAAGACACATTGCCTTATGTCAATTAGAGTTCCTTGATTAACTCATCTTATGTCAACTGATTTATCCTTTTCTCTTCTCTTTGGGAATGATAAGGTATGTGCTTAAAAAAATCCGTCTTGCTCGCCAGACCGATAGGTCAAGAAGATCTGCTCATCAGGAGGTTTGTAATTCCATGATAGGTCTTTTTAGTTCCTTATATACTTTATGCTTCTTTTATGCTCTCTAGTGTTGCTGGTTGTAGGACAACTGCTTGTTTCTCTGGTATGAACTTAGTTTTAATCAATCTATAGACTAACATTTCATGTGGTTCATGTAGATGGAGCTTATTTCTAAAATCCGAAACCCATTCATCGTGGAGTACAAAGATTCCTGGGTAGAAAAGGTATTCTTTATTTCCACTATTTCCTGTAATATCTATTCTGCTTGGTGGTGTCATTTTGCACTTTCTTTTTATTGTCTCTTATGTTATATAGTTGTTATATACCTCTTGCTGATATGCCCATATCATCTGAATCTTAGCAGTGATCTATTGCCTAACACGGGTTCTCGTTTGTCTTTGTTTTCAGGGTTGCTATGTGTGCATTATTATAGGTTATTGTGAAGGAGGAGACATGTAAGTTCCTTTTCTTGCTGATATCGAGATATATTTCTGTAAGTTGTAATCAAATCATAAAACTATTTTCCTCATAAACCAGGGCTGAAGCTATAAAGAAAGCAAATGGCAAGCTTTTCTCAGAGGAGGTTTTGTTTGTTTTCCCTTTCTTTACATTTTAATTTTTCAATTCGTCTTCCAGTCATTTCACATTTCCTCTGATGTCGAAGTTTATTGTTATTTTAATCTCTTAGACAACTTTTGCTTTCTAACAATCACAAGTCCGAATTTTATTGTTTTGAAACATGTTTAGAAACTGTGCAAGTGGCTAGTTCAACTCCTGATGGCTCTCGACTATTTGCACTTGAATCATATTCTTCATCGTGATGTCAAGGTTAGTGGCATGATGTTGTTCTCGTCCTGAATGTATTACGATCTTCTGTAATGCACCAAGTTGCTTTCTACTAATAATATTTTATTTGATCTGTTTTTCAGTGTTCAAACATCTTCTTGACAAAAGACCAAGACATTCGTCTCGGTGAGTGATTTTACTGTTTTCCATTTAGTTCCTTTGAAAGGGTTAGAATTTCTCCTCATAAAGATGAGAGTAAAACACTTATGCAGGTGATTTTGGACTCGCTAAAATTTTGACTTCCGATGATCTAACATCCTCTGTAAGTACTTACATACAATAATTTAAGGTTTCTTGATTTTGTTAATCATAATACTATATCATTATTCAATGTTGCTTTCTTCAGGTTGTTGGGACTCCGAGCTATATGTGTCCTGAGCTTCTGGCTGACATACCCTATGGTTCTAAGTCGGATATCTGGTCATTAGGTAAACATGCTCCCACACAAGAGAGCACTCGCCTTTGTCTGTCAGTCTCTATAGAATTCCAAGATTTTAATCTCTATATGTGTTTAAATGACTTAAAATATATATTTTCCAGGATGCTGTATATATGAAATGACTTCTCTCAAGCCTGCATTTAAAGCGTTTGTGAGTTTTTTTTACCCTATCCTTTTTACTTCATAACAATTTGCAGCTTGTTGCATATAAATCTTTTAGGTTCTATTATTGTACATAATCTTGAGTGTTGACATCAGGATGTATTTCTCCTTCTGGAAACTTCGTTTAATGTTTAGTAATCATTTTCCAGTTTCATGTATTGTTTTCCTTTTCCTGATAATCTTAAATCCTCTCGAGCAGGATATGCTGGCACTGATAAACAAGATCAATAGATCAATAGTTGCTCCACTTCCAACGAAATATTCTGGGGCCTTGTAAGCTTCGTTTTCCTTCCATGATAGGTGTAATTGTAGTTTACTTCTTCTTGTTAAGGGGTAGCATAATAATTGGTTTTTGCCTAGTGAATTTCGTTTTCTAATATGCACATTTTAGAATGATGGGTTATGTTGATCTAATTATTTCTTGATTTTCATTTCAGTCGTGGTCTTGTTAAAAGCATGCTGCGCAAGAATCCTGAACTCAGGCCAAGTGTATGTATAACTCTCCTCTAGTCTATGTCTTTTAAGTTAATGCATAGCATCTATATGAGTTGCCTATAATGTGCCAAAATGTAAGTCTATACATAAATGATTTTAGAATTGGATAGAACGAAACTACAGTTGTTTTAGTTGCCATACTGTGCTTTGTGCCTGATTTTGGGGCATTCATTCATTTGCATGTGCACATTTCTGCAATTTATGATCTTTCTGATCATATCCATTGTAACAGGCTGAGGAGCTGCTCAGACATCCGCACCTTCAGCCGTATGTTCTCAAGGTTCAAATTAAAATCAATAATCCGAGAAGAAACTCTTTACCTGTGAATTGGCCAGAAATCAATATAAAGAAAACTAGATTTTCGGATCCAGTAGAAGTCCGCTTCTCTGGTTACAGGGAGAGGCGTCAGTCGTACAGTAATGATCGGATGTTGAATCCAAGCATTTCTGGAGCTGAGCAAGATTCAGTTTGCTCTACCAAAGGAATACATCATGCTGTACCAGCTTATTTAAATCAAAGATTAGAGGATTTGTCTGTTGATAGCAGCCAAGGAACAGTTATTTGCAAGCCGATTACTTCAAAACTTTCTAGCATCACCAAGACTTCGAGAAGTTCTTTGGCTAAAGCTTCTGCAACTGCCAAGAGAAAGACAGAGCCAACAAAGAATCGTGACTCTGTAAGTTCCTTAGAGTTCTTCTCCTTCCTCCCTTTTCCCTGCCTTTTCTTTTCTCAGACTCGTGTTCAACACATTCCTCGAGATTGCTAATAATAACATTTTTCTAGTTTCAAAAGCTGCGGTTTTACTGTTTATCTTGTGCCGACAGTTTCCTGGTTCACGCACTCCGATTAAAAAACCTCTTCCGGCAACTCGAAGGACATCCTTGCCACTACCAACAAGAACTGCAGTACGAGAATCTGCTTCTATGTCTAAAGTTGGTATTCTTCACCTCATACAATCACCAGATGTTTCAGTTAATGCTCCTCGAATTGATAAGATAGCTGAATTCCCATTAGCCTTGTATGAAGATGCATTCTTCCCCATCCACAAAACTTCATCAATATCTGCACAGGGCTCCTCTGGCTCACCACAATTTGTTGATCGTTCAATCACAAAAGACAAATGTACTGTTCAAACAAGTGATCGAGCATCCATCAAGCCCCGTTTCACTGATGCATGGCAGGGAATTCAACGCAGCATGTTTAAAGCTGATGGAGAAAATGCAACTGATTCCTCCGACCAGAATGCCACTGCTGGGGCATCAAGCCGTACCTCATCAGACACACAGAGATGGAGATTTGACCCTTCATCATTCCAGCAACGTGCTGAGGCATTGGAAGGGTTACTTGAATTTAGTGCAAGGTTGCTGCAGCAAGAGAGGTATGATGAGCTTGGGGTGCTACTAAAGCCGTTCGGACCAGGTAAGGCCTCCCCTAGAGAAACTGCTATCTGGTTGACTAAGAGCTTTAAGGAGAATACAGGCAAACCAGAGGATTAATAATGGCGAACCACTGCCGTCCGTATTATTATCTGTAGCCAAAAACCTGTATCAAATTTTTAGAGTCCGGTCCAGGCTAGTCTTATTTTTAGGCAATGATTCATATTGAGAGAACCTTAGCAATTAGGTATTTTTGTTTTCAAACAAATGCTAATTGTTAGTTCTAGGTTGTAGTTTCGTTATTTTCTTTGAAATGGATGAACATTTCTTCCACGGTTCTACCTATCGACTTTTTAGTTATATTCATGATGGATGCGAAAAATGGATGATCTTGATGCTGAAACTGGAATCTTTGTTCCTGTACCGAATTAGAACTTCCGGTTTTCACAGATCACTGCAATATCCCAAGATGAGAAAATATAGAAGAGTTGCTTTGTGGTGATAAGGAACTCCCCGGGGCTCCACTCCAACCGTTACAAAGCCTAACCCGACCACCAGACCACCCTCACCAGCCATCAAACCACCCATCTCAGACACTTCCAAAACTAGTTCACATTATTGCATTCAAGAGGCTCAGCAGAAGGGGGTTTGCAAAGGCTAATGAACAACAGTAAGGAAAAATGAATTTGAACACAGCAAGATTTGTTTGATTGGACATCAAACCATTGAAAGATAATATATTTTTTTTAAATCTTGAATTGCTCTTAATTTAAGTCAAATTCAGTTTTCCTTGGCAGGTAAATGCTTTTCTATGCTGTTCTGGTTTCTTGTTCTTGGTTTTAGCCTTTATATTCAAAACTTGTATTCGACATGATTACGGACTCCTCCAAATACATGGGAAAAATTTTAAAAAATTTCGACCATACTCGTATTTGATACTTAAACTCGAGTCTAAACAATTATGTCCAAGATAATCTTGTACCACCAAGCTTAATAATGTTAGAAAATATTTCACTCCAAGCTACAATTTACATCAAATGATTCCAGATTTAGTCTACTTGAGGGCCCATTACTTTAAAGAAACAGAAGTTTAGAAGTTAAGAAAAACACTATTAAGTGAAAATGAAACTTTGCAAGAAATCTTCAAGGGAGTGGCAAATGGATTCACCAGGACGAGTATTTCCATTGCAGGCCTTGGATAATATAATATTATTGCAAAGGAAATATATAAATAAATTCAATGGCAAGAAAAAAAAACATACTAATATACATGAATTAAAAAAAAATACTAGTCAACAACACTAACAAGTTATCTGTATAAATTTATAAGATCTTTGGTCTTTTTTTTCTGGGGTGTGATCAGACATGGGAAAGGCAAGCACATGGTTGGTAAACTTCTTGCTAGGGAGAAAAGATGATAAAGGAAAAAGGAAGAACTTGTCCATATCTTTTGATGAAGAGAATTTGGTTCCATCCCCATCCGCAACTCCATCGTCCCCATCTTTGTTTAAGCGGAGATGGAGTTTTAGGAAGTTGTCGAGTAAAGATCGAGCTCATAAGAGTTCCCGGTCACTTGACTCAATGACTGCGACTCCAGTTTTGAAGCAAGCTGTTTTCAATATGGAGATCCGGCATGATAACATGAGGGTTTTTGCAATGTCCATGCTGAATTCTAACAGAAGGAAAACAAAAGCAAGATATGCAGCAGTGGAAAATGCGGCAGCGACCCGGATTCAAGCCGCTTTTCGTTCTTATTTGGTAATGATCATATGCTCAAGTTTTTGAATTCCATGGTTGCAGTGGCCAAATGATTTTTATTGATCAATATCAATATTGCAGGCAAGGAAAGCATTGTATGCTTTAAGGGGACTAGTAAAGTTGCAGGCCTTGGTTAGGGGTTACTTGGTGAGAAAACAAACAACTGCTACTCTCCGAAGCATGCATGCGTTAATGTCTATACAAGTTCGAGCTCGATTTCAGAGAATTCAGATGGCTGACCAATCACAACTTGATGTAAAATCCCAATCATTAAGATATGGCAGGTTTCTCCAGGAGATGGAGTTCAAAAGATCACAAAGAGTAAGTTCTTTCCATCATTTTCTAAGCAACCAAACATCAATTCTTGTTGCATTAAGTCCAAATTCAACAACTAATTGTTATGTGGATATAGGAAGGTATTAATGAAAAACATGGGCTTGGGAAGAGCCAAAACGGTTTAATGAATCATTCACAAATGGAGAGGATTGAGCAAGGAATCATCAAATATTACTCAGGAGAGCTTCCAATCTTAAAGAGGCAACAAAAGCATGAGGAGTTCTCATTCACCACACACAACAGTCCCCAACATTCTCCTCCGACGTCGAAGGCAACGCCTGCTAGATCCTCTTTCAGTTCTCATGATTATCCGTACATGCCGAGTTACATGGCGAACACCCAATCTTCGAGAGCCAAACTCCGGTCACAAAGCGAACCGAGACAACGGCCTGCATTGAACTTCAAAGCCAAAGGCAAGAGAACAACTTCGGCCGAAGAAATGGATGATGATATTCTTCCACGTTATTCATTTTCGCAGTCGAAAGGCATTGCGGATGAACATCAAGATCCATGGATTGCCAAGCTTTATCAATCTACAATTACACCAAAGATGGATACCTCTTCTTATAAATGAGGTAAGTCAAGTGTTCACTGCAGTAGGTTCAAGATTGAAGACTTAGAACAATACAGGATTTAACAGATGAAAAAGATTACTATCTTCTGCTTTTATATGAATGAAAAAGATTGCAAATACTTTCAGATTCTAAAATTTCCATTGCTTATCAGAATAACTGGGTATCCTGTTTTTTGTTTTCACAATCCATCAGAAGTATGAAAGCGAGATCAGGCAAAAAGGTTATATGAACAGATGATTTAATATGGATTCTGAAGGGGAAAGAAAAGCACACCAGAGCCATACAAATAATCATAATCAACACTCAAACTGTGCAGTGTTCATTGTACGAGGAATCCTGGAAAGCAATGTCGCCCCGAGATTTCAGCTCGGTGCTGAATTCGGTATATAATTATGTGTCATGTACAATAATTGAGATATTTTTATTGATAGAATTATAAATTACAATGGATCGAAACAGTCAATATTTTACACATAGACTCAAAGGTTTTGGAGTAAATTCTCAAAATAGTCCCTTTTATTTACTTCATGTTACATTTTAGTCATTTATGTTTGAAATGTTACGTTTTAGTCACTTACGTTATTCTGTTGTAACATTTTAGTCATTGAATTGTTAACGGTGTAACGGTAAGATGACATCGCACATTAAATCATCATTTCAAACGAAAATTTTAGGTTAAATTCTACAATTGGTCCCTATATTTTTTTCATTTTGAGCAATTTAATTTTTTTTATGTTCTTTTAACCTTTTTTTTTCTTTATTTTCCATTCTTTTCTGCTTCTCCCTCTGTTTTTCTCCCTTCTTCATTTCTTTTAACATAGTTTTTCTATGTTTTTCATTTGTTAAAATTAGTCCATAAGCTCGTCTCACTCGAAAAAAATTAAATTGTTCAAAAAATTAAAGTATAGGGACTAATTTTAACAAATGAAAAACATAGAAAAACTACGTCAAAAGAAATGGAGAAAGGAGAAAAATAGAGAAAATAAAAAAAAGTTAAAAAACATAAAAAAATTAAATTACTCAAAACGAAAAATATGAGAACCGATTTTATAAATTAACCTAAATTTGTTGTTTAAAATGATGATTTAACATGTCATTTCAGCTTACCATTACACCGTTAACGAAAATTAACAGCTTAGTAACTAAAATATTACAACGCGAGAACGTAAGTGATTAAAACATAACATTTCAAACATAAGTGACGAAAATATAACCTGAATTAAACAAAAATAATTATTTTGATAATTTATTCAATATTTTTATTAATTTAAACATTATAATATAATTATTCGGTCCACTGTTAACAAACAAATTTAAAATAATAATTTTTTTTTAATTGCTAACAATAAAAAAGACAAAAATTCAACTGTTGCAAACTCGGACGGAAGCTGAATTAAAAGGCTCACTTGTTGTGATAAGCCAAAATTTAGGCAACTACAACTATAGTGGTCCTTCAGGCAATTAACTCCGTGTTCTAAGATAATGGATAAAATGACACCATCCATTAAAATTCACAGTGATAAAATTGCATCATATGATATTAATTATAAATATTAATGCGATAATTGAAAACAGAAGTTGGGTTTTGGTTGGTCGATAATAAGTTAGTGGCAAATTCACATAAAAGTCGGCTCCTTTTTCATTCTACATTTTCGCAAGTTTCTCAACTTCCAATGCTAAAAGAATTGTTTTTTCGTTTTATGGTACTAAAAAAAGAGAGAACTTTGGAGGTTGAATGCTCCAATAGATTATTTTAACTTCATCTTCACAGACAAATAGTGCTCGTTTCGGCATCTTTGTTCTTTAGATTCCTTTTTTTTATTTATTATCAAAGAAGGGTATTCTTGCCTGTAATTGTAGAAGGAAAGTTTAAAAAATTGCAAACAAATTTTGGGTTTATCCATGGCTTCTGCTTCGTTCCTTTTTGCAGCCACTGGTTTGAGTTCAGTGGGTGGGGTGAAGTCTCCAAGGCTCTTTGTGAAATCTTCTTTAGACAACAATGTTTCCGACATGAGTGTTAATGGTAACCTCTATCTTTCCTTCTTTTTTCATGGTCTTTTGATTTTCATAATTGTTTTGTTTGTTGAGCTTTTTTTGGATTCTGGGTTTTCTTCCTTCTGTGATTTTATTTTACCGGAACTCTTTTTTTTTTTTTTTTTTGTGCTATTTGCCAAAGGTAGATTATTTGGGGTCTTTTGGATTCTGGGTATTCTTGGTTTTGTAGACAACATAGTGAATTGTAGTTGATTAGCTAAATTTATATAAAGGACTTAGACATGAAATTTTGGGATGCTAAAGTGGGGTTACTGTGCAATGAATTGAAGTTAAACTGCAGGAGTGTAGGGATATATAGCCTAGAATTCTTGTTTGTTATCATTTAAAGATCTATGGTGTTTGATGTTTGAAAATTATTGTTGTAATTTGTAGCAAAATTTCATGTCACCATGG